>CM024715.1:13488337-14088337 GCA_014182895.1 Angophora floribunda
TAAAGAGAGGGAGAGAGAGAGGGGGTAGGGAGGGAGGGATTTTTAGGGTCCAAAGAGAGCAAGGGGCGGAGAGTGAAGACAGAATAGAGGAGGGAGAGAGAGAACCGTGTGGTTTAAGGAAGACTCACGAACTATGTGGCTTTAAGGAAAACCCACAAACCTTTTTTAAAATCGCATGATTTTCCGATTGACCATGAATCATGTGGTTTAAGGAAGACCCACAAACCATGTAGTTTTAAGGAAGACCCACGAACCTTTTTGGAAATCTATACCAAATTTGGGGATAAGGCATGCGGGCACCAATATGTTAAAATAAGAAATGCAGACCTATTAGCTCACCGACAATATATCCGTTGGACAAGCTGAGATCCATCTTATATTGACCTATTTTTCTTCTTCTCAATCTCCATCCATTCTATGATTATGTGATAGCTGAGACTATCTTCCTTGATTAAATTTATAGTTCTTTGGTGTCCCATTGTTACGTGGCAATTTGTGTTCTTTGCCAACGGCTTGTGCAACCAAAAGTTGGTATTCACAACTTATCTAAAATGTATTGCGAACCACTTGGATTGCGTGCAGCCTTCTAACGCAAACCAAAACCAAATGTGAATCAATTTTGAATTTCAAAGGTCGATTGAAAGCATTAAACGGCAGTAGAAGCCAACAAAACGGTTGTAGCAAAAACTCGGTAGAGTCAAATTCAAGATCTTATCTTCCTTGGGGACTTAGTTTATTCTGTATTCAATTCTTCAAGTCATACGAATGAATCTGTGCTCAAACATTGTTAATTTTTGTCATGGGTGAACACTGGAGCAAAATCTGAGTTAGTGTTTCCCTTTTATCTAATTTCTTTATTGTCAAAGTTTAATGTCCCTTTTTATTAGGAAAATTGTTCAAAAAGTCCTCAATCTATTGTATGGTAATAAATTCAGTCATAAACTTTCCAATATGATCAATTTAGTTTTAAATATTTAAATGATATGCTAATATAGTCCTTCATGTCAATTTTAGTTGGAAAATCACTGACTTGGAGGCTAACCATTTTGATGGTACATGGTATGAGCGACGCTAATGTAGACAATTTTTTTTTTTTTTTTTTCTTATTTCCCTTCACCGGTACGTGGCCTCGTTGACCATAGGGTGAGAGGCCACAAGCCCTCATCATCCCATGTACAACGCTCTAGGGTGAGTATGGTTCTAGGATGGAACTTGGAACCTAAGAACCAAACCAGTTGAATCTATTCAATTCCGGATTTGAAGGTATTTCATATTTTTGTGTGATTTATGTTTTAGCATGACTCTACATTATGACATTAGATGATGAGTATATAATTTAGAACCATTAATTTGAGCTTCTATTTTATGAATGAAATTAATACTTTGTTAATAGTTCATATTTTTTATGTGTCTAAATATAAATTATTGTCAATGAATTGCGGTAGCAAGTAATGATCATTAAATGTGTTAATAATATAAGTGGAATTTGTGTAAATTGTAGAACTTGTGACAGAGTAAGTTTCACGGTATGCAAAGTAGATTCTATATTTCAAAATACAAGGAACATGTTCTAATTGGTAGGTTATGTATGGAACTGGAAACCACTTACCTCTAGAATACCCAAAATCTTCATTAGCGATTTTCCGAAAAATTAGTAGGAAATGATTACATTGAAAAATCGTCAAAAGATTTAGAACTATATTAATCATATTAAAAAAAGGTTCAAATCGAGTTGGCCTCCTAGAATATGTTTATGACTTTTTTTTTCCATATAGTGATTCCCTATTCCATCACTTTGTTCACATTCTAGAACCGATTTCGCGGTTGTTGAAAGCCTTCCCGTACCCTCTTCGCCGCCTTCTCTGGACTCAAACGTGACACTCGTGGGTGGTGGGAAGTGCCCGTAGATTCCTTCCTCGTTTGACTTCGACGCAACAGGACGTCGAAACGCATGCTTTCGATTCCTATCTTTATTAGTGCCTTCAGCCCCACCGCATTGAAAGTGACTTGACCCACTTTCGTTCCTGCGTGGTGGTGGGTTTCGCTCCCTCTCCTTCCTCGTGTCGTCCTCTCATGATTTCGATTGGCTAAAAAGTCATTCACAGTCGGCCAGAGAGGCGGATTCAAGATGATCGAAATTAGGAAAGAAATGATTCATTTTTAGTATTTTAATCTAAAATCAAGTACACGTAGCTGTCGGGAAAAGACCCTTATGTTAGAATATTGCCTAAAAACGACAAGTTAGGATTATTGCGCCAAATGTCGATAAGACGTGTGGTAATGTTGATTTATTTGTGATCTTTTTATTCATGAATGAAAATATCCAGCAAATTGTACGATATAGTTATTATGACTATTTGCGAAATCGGGATTTACATTAACTTTGAAGGATTACAGTTAGGGTTTCCATAGCAGGTTGAAAAAATAAAATTTTTTATTTTTATTTTTATTTCTGGATGAATTTCTGAACCAAAAAACTTGTTTGATAATGATAAAAAATTTATATTCTTAGAATATAAATTAGTTTGATAATCACAAAAATTTCACTTTTCCAAGTGGTTTGCCACCGGCGACTGTTGGGTGGCGACCGATGACCGGCAATGGGCGGGGGTGGTGGTGGTGGTGAGCTGCGGACAACAAGAAATTCCTTCGGGTGAGAAGTAAAAAAGAGAAATAATTTCTGATTTCTATTCCAAAAATAAAAAAGTCAAAATTTTTTATTTTTTATTTTTATTTCAAACCTATTTCTGGAATATAAATCCATTCCAAAAATAAATATTTTATTTATTTCTGGAATGGATTTATATTCCAGAAATAGGTTTGGAATAGAAATCTATTCTAGAAATAGAAACAAAATGGTTACTATGCGCGCTCCTACCTAGACATCAATTCCTTCTCTCTATAAAGATTGTCTGTTTCTCCGTATTGTTTTTCATCAAGAACTAGACGATAAAGATTGTCTGTTTCTCTGTATTGTTTTTCATCAAGAACTAGACGTGGTAGATGGGCATGGCGTTCAAGATGCTCGTGAGGCTGGTGGTGTGTTATCTGGGCATTTCTTGGTTCCTCTTGACTGCTGCTGTTCCTGCCACCCGTAAGTGAGCCGGTCCTTCGTGTTTGATGCGTCCAATTCTGATATGTTTCTTCGCACGTCTTTTCTGAATATGGGCATTGATCTTCATTTTTCTGTTTGATAGGAAGCTTAAGGTCGGGCATCGAAATCAAATCACTCCCGGACCTGCAATTACTTTCTCTGGTAGAGTCACCCATTTCTCTCTTTTCATTTCTGGAGATTAATCTTCTGCCGGACTGTGCATCTCTTAACGGACTGTGTCCTAGTCATGTCCATAGAAGAGTGACTGAGGGTTGATTGCAATCTTATCTTTAGGGGAGATAAGGTTTTTGTAGTGGTCTTGCAAATTGCTCTCACAGAAGTGATTACGGGTTCGCTCGGTCTCTTCTTTTTTGGTTCCAAGAACCTTAAAATGTTTATGATGAAGAACCGTTCCTGTCGATGATGAAAATGATGCATACTTGCATAGGGTGGTGCTGAGCTCATCGAAGGAGGAGGGACTTATGTAGTGAAGGGAAGGATGGACGTGGAGATCAACGACTATGCAGACCCAGGCCCCAATCCTCGTCACCAGCCGCCCCCGTTCCCTCCTACAAAGCCTTGACACGCCAAAATGGAATTTGTCATTCATTTGCTTGCTCCCGGAAAACGATAAGTTTCAATGTGGATTAGAATACTATAGCAAATTTGGGGATAAGGCATGCGGGCACCAACACGTTAAAATAAGAAATGCAGACTTATCAGCT
The DNA here is from genome assembly GCA_014182895.1 of Angophora floribunda. Lineage (NCBI taxonomy): Eukaryota > Viridiplantae > Streptophyta > Magnoliopsida > Myrtales > Myrtaceae > Angophora > Angophora floribunda. Next base: position 13,492,157 of record CM024715.1, read on the forward strand.
CACCGACAATATATCCGTTGGACAAGCTGAGATATCCATCTTAGATTGACCTCTTTTTCTCCTTATCAATCTCCATCCATTTTATGGTTATGTGATAGCCGAGACTAACTTCCTTAACTAAATTTGGGGATAACGCATGTGGGCACTAACACGTTAAAATTTGGCGGGTTTATAGTCATAATGAGCATCATATAACCATATTCTAATACCATAAATTCAGTCCAGAAATCAATCTCATAAACCATTTTTACAACATAGCTCATCTCTCACTTCTCAACTATTTTTCAAATCATTCACAACCTAGTCACAAAGCAATTGCATAAATATATTATATTATAATAGCTTGCATGACATGCTTTTCTAAATATTCGAAGCAACAAAGAAATGATAAATGCTCGATCCAATTTTTTATGCAGCATTAGTGCCATTTCATAATTCATACTATATTTGATTCGTAACATGAGTTTCACAAATTAAAGAAAATATAGTACCATTTATCTTAAAATGGCTACAACCAAACAACAAACGTTACTTGAATAGTTGAACTCACAGTCCCATCGAATAAGTGAGAAATAACGTTAAAATCTATTAAACTCAGTTCAAATGCTAACAAAAGAACTCTCATGCACTAACAAATCACACACCTAATGTGATTAATTAAGCAATTCGCAATACGAAACTCATATGCAAAATCCTAAAATTTTCAATCCAATCAAATCGTTGCTTTTAAATGACTCCTATCAAACCCCACGACTCTATAACGCCATAAACCACCATTTACATGAAATCCAAAAGCTCATCATCTCATAATTCGGATTTCATGACTCAAATTTCACAAAATTTTGAATTTAAACCATAACCTGGAAAACTAATCCAATTGGAAAATCAAAGGGTACGAGCACTTACCGAACGTCATAAATCAGAGTTGAATCGACTTGACTAACGTCCACATTATGTACACACGAGTCCTTCTCTTTTTCTTCTCTCCCTTCTGTTTCTTTCCCCTCTTCTCCGGTGCGGGTTGTCGGCCTCTTAAAAGCGCTGACGCTTCTACCGTTACATTTTCGCTTTTCTTTGTTGACCTTTTCAACCCCATTTTCTTTTGTTTTTCTAAGGTGGGTCTCCCGACCTTTTGACCTGGTCAATTAAAAGTCCAAACAAATAAAAAATATTGGGGAATGACCGTACGAGAAGGGAGGGGTGGGCTTCAAATCTCTACCTTCTCAGATTGAGAAAGAAGAACGAGCAAACTGAGCTAAGAAAAACGTGGAGGAGGGTGCCGGTTTTGGTTCTCGGAGAAGAAGGCGCAAAGAAGAAGGAAACCGGAGAAGAAGAGGGGCGACTCGAGAGAGGAGATCCAGTAAGGAACTTCGGCCGTATACCCAGTCGTCCGACGATCCTCCCAGCGATATCCTTAGGCCGAAACAGCTCCTTCCGAACCAGGTCAGTGTCCCCTGCTCATTTTCTGCCTTGTTTGGAGAAGGAAGCGGGCCAGAGCTTGTGGGCGACCGGTTCCCACGAAATCTGGTCTTGAAAATGATCCATAGATGTTTTTCTACTTGCTCGTATGCTTTGTTAGAAACTCAGAATCGATTTGAGCCCTCATCGAACCCGATAGCCCCTCGTTCACATAACGCATGCCAACCGTTTGTAGAAATATCCAAGAGAAGGCCGAGAGAGTAGTCCGTGTTTAAGTTTGATCGTTTCATGATTACGTATATATTTGTTGAAGCACATCTGATTGTGGTGTTTTCTCCGTGCTCTCATGCGATTTCTTTAAAAAATCGGTCGTCGTTGGTGGGTTATTTTTGGTCGGATCTTTTCCCTCTTTCCTGCGTTTTTCGGTCGCCGGAAGGGTACGCCGGAGAAGACGGGCGTCGATCGTTGGAAGCGGCCGGTGGTTGGGTTTGGGTCTGTGCCGGAGTGGGCCGGCGGTCGGCGGCCGAAAGTGTGGTGTCGATGGAGGCAGTCCCAGCGAAGTTGCAGGCGAAGAGAGCGTCGGGCGTGCGTGCGGCGTGGAGAAGAAGACCAAAGAAAAAAAAAAAAAACGGAGGGGGGCCGGGCCGAAAGTTCAGACAAGGGCTGGGCTGGTTTTTTCCGAATGGGCCTAGACTAGGTTTGGGCCGAAATTTAAGAAATAGGGAAATGGGATGTTTTTTTATTATTATTGTTGTTGGGCCATTTTAAAAAATATTTTCGACCGGGCCGTTCGGCCCGCCCGGTTTCCTTAGCCTAGCCCGGACCGATAGGGTCCGGGTCGCCCGACCCGGTCCGGATCACTTTTTAATAAAATTAAAAATTAAAAAATCAAAGAAAATTCAGAAGTTCTAAAAATCTTAAAAAATCTTTAAAAAAAAATTCGAAAATCCTTAAAAAATGTTGTTTTAATTCAGAAAAGTTTTGAAATTTTTTTTTCGAAAATAAAAAATCCGAATATTTAAAAATTCCAAAAAAATAGAAAAATTAGAAAATTCCAATAAATATTAATAAATGTTTTTTTAATTTCAAAAAAGTCGAAAAATATAAAAAATCTTGAAATCTTGTTTTGTTTAATTTTGGAAAAATTCGAAAATATTAAAAAATATTAAAAATATAAAAATTCATAAAAATTCAGAAAAATCAGAAAAAAAAAAAAAAAAAAAATTCCTAAAAAAGAAAGCATCCAAAATTGAATAAGTGTTTTTGGAACCTACGATAGGTTTTTAATTTACGTTATTAGGATTATTCCTACACCTTATTTTCTGATGATATTTTGGATGTTATTTCTTTATCATATAATGATTTGGACAAACCATAGATTTTTCAAATAGGTTGCCATGACATTTTGAAACACACAATTAAGTTAGGTACCAAAAAGGCATTAATTGCGTGATTAGCGTAATCAGTCCACAACCCTGCAAACTACGGTTATATAGAAAGTGAAAGACGCTCCCATACTGTTTGGTTTTTAAGCGACCCCAATAGGTTAGTGACAACTCCTTATTTAAAGACTTTAACGAATACTCAATGTCACGCGAGATATGGACTGGGAGAGTCCGAGTTAATTAAGGGCCATCAGCCCGAAATTAATAATCCCCCTAAACCTATTTAGACATTTTTCTTTCCCCCTTCGGGACGAGACGAGAAAAAAATTTAGGTCATGACAACCTAAAAAATATATTGAAAACCTTTGAGGAATTTTAAAACTTTTAGAATTTTCTATATTTTAGATTTTAATAGAATTTTCAGGATTTTTTTATATTAAAAAAATAATTCGGACTAGGTTAGGTTAAGAGACCCAGACCCTACCGATCTGGGTTGGACTAAAAGGAGCTATGCTAAGGCCCAATTCGAATTAATCCTAATTGGCCCACGAAAATTTTAAAACAACCGATTCCGATTTTTTGTTCTCGGCCCAACCTTTCACTTCGGCCCATGACACACTAACCCACTGATCAACCCAAAAATGCAGCCCATTTTCCATGCACCCAGCGTGGACTCATTCAACAATTTTCTAAGCCCAGCCATTTACTTTGCACCCGGCCCAAAAGTATTCAACCATTTCTCAGCCCAGCCCTTCTTCATTTCTTTTTCTCTTCATTTACTTTTATTTTATTTTGTCCTTTTGTCCTGTTTAGTCTTTTCCACTGCAAGTTTCACTTTCTTTAAACCTACGGACGTCTTCTTCCTTCGGCCATCCTCACCGAAGCTAACCTCTCACACCTGCAACTCTGTTTTTCCAAAACCATGAAGACATGGCGTCTCCATCACTCCGTCTGATGACTGCCATGATCCCTGTCATGGAAACAACTCCACCTGCTGGTCAGGCCAATCATTCCTACAGACCGGCACTTAACCACTCCAGTTTGACATTCCAACGATCACCGAACATCAAAAACACGCATACCGAACTCAAACTTCTAATACTAGCAAACCCAGCGAACAAACAAAGCACAAGCACATAAAAATAGAGAGAAATGCCGACTTGAATAACCTTGAACCATGGACGAGGCACGCCAATGAGGGGCTCCGGTCAAAGATCATATGCAAGGCCAACTCCGGCAGTGGGAAGCATATCACAAAGTCACATGAAAACACAGAAAAATACAAAGAAATCAAGTATGGTTCAATGAATACAGAGACAAATGAGATTAGTTTTGAGTTTAACAAACGCATAGCATGCATTTTAAAAAGCAAGCTCCAGATTGATCTTCATGATGAAATGAATCTCAAAACTCGACACACAAAAACATGAACCCACATCATAGATTATAGATTAGTTCTATTATTATATTAAATGCCTATGATCTCTAAAAAATTTTAGATCTCGGGCTCAGTAAAACAAGGCTGAAAATGTGGTGTTTGAGAGCCAACTCCTACCTAATTCGGGAATAGAGTCTTCGCTGCCGTATAGATGTCGAGCAACCTTCTTTCTCATCTGAGAATCGAACCTGTTGCCTCTGCCTAGCCGTGGATAGTGAAGGAGGTCGGTGATAACGCAAGAAGTTCTCCGGCCATTTTCCTTCTTCGGCCAGCAAAACCCTTCTCTCTAGTCCTCACCGGTTCTCTCTTTCTTCTTTCAAAAAAGTCCAGCCTCTGCTTTTCTCTCTTCTCGGTTTTTTTCTTTACGCTCAGTTTGTAAACAGTGAGCTCCCTCGGGGAAAACATATTTTTTTTTTTTGAGCCAACGTCCTCCTCTTTCTGCAGAGCTTGAGTTGCCCCTCCTATGGGCGACCACCTCCTCACTCGACACCTCACGCTTTCTCTTTCTTCCATGGCTGAAGGTTGATACACCCCCTCTTGCCTGAGCATCTCCCTGCGCCTCAGCCAAATGGAATCTTTCTGTTATGCTCCATGCTCGTTCGCCCACCTCTCTTCTGACGACAGTTGGAGTATTCTCCTTGACCTGCTTGCGTCACAGTGGTGGAGTTACTCACGTCCTCCTTCCTCCTTGCTTCCTTGCTGGCTGTGCGCATGTGTAAAGGAGAGAAATTGGGCCGGGCTTCTTGTTTCCTTTTATTTCTTCTGGGCTCAAGAAAATGAGGAAATATGAGCCAAGAAAAAGAAGGGAAATGGAAAGCTGGACATAAGAGGGCTGAAAATTTATTAAGAAGAGTGGGCCAGACTTGCCAGCCCGCTCAACTTCATTTTTTATTTTTTTTATATTTCCATTTGAAATTTTATATATATTGAATTTTTATAAATTTATAAATTTTTATAATTTTTGAAAAATAAATGGATATTTAAAATGTGTTGATACAAATTCGGGTGTCAACATAAATGTCGTTGAATTTATTTCATTTTTTTCTTTTCCTTTTCTTTTTCTTTTTTTCCTATGACTTGTTCACCTTCTAGATTGGTTAAGGCTTTTTGTAACCTCTTCACCACCGAGTCCAAACTCAAACACTTTCTATCTTAGTGTCTTTAGCCCGTGCATTGAAAGCAAATTGGCCTACTTTGTTTTGTGGATGGTGATAAGTTCGCTCTCTTCCTTTTGTCATCCTCTCATGATTTCAATTGACTCGCTCATCCATGGTCAAGCGATAATCGAGATTAGAAAAGATATAATTCAACTTAGCATTCTAATTCAAATTGATCAAAAATATCACTTCTGCGGAAGACCTTTATGTTGGAGAATTGCCAAACAATTATGCATTTAGAAATTCCACCAAATATGCAGTGGCCATTTTTTTTAATTATGAATAAAATAGTTTTATTGATCCATATTATGCACTCTTTCTAGTGCCTATCCGAACATTGCAATTGACCCATCCTCATGAAATACATTTACAAATTGAAATTCTTTCGATCATAGATCACCAGTGTTCGCAGTAGTTGATATTAATGCCTTGTCATTGTAATTAGATACTTCGATTGCAATGGTGAATGATCTGAATAAATTTAAGACATAAATTAACAAATTAATATATTTGGCAAATTTTAGGATTTACTTCTATTTTGTATCGATTGATAAATGTTATGACTATTCATGGAATGTCAACTGCCATTACTTTAGAAACCCTAAAAGTAAGTGAATCCATGATGCACTTCTTGACGATTTACTTCTTGTTAGGGTTTCTATTTTACTTTAGGATTCAATTCTTGGGAGAGTAATGACAACATTAACTTCTTCAAGATTCATTCCTTGTTTGGATTTCTATAGGAATGGCATGTTGATGGGATTAGATCACTCCTCCTCTCTGCCACCAAACTTTACTAATGAAAATACGTCTAAACTTGGTGCAATAATTAAGTTTTTGCCATTACTATGGGCGGGAATTTCCTCTAAGACTAATCTTGATTGTGCGACAGAAACAAGAGGCTGTGGCCTCAGTGGAAACACAATCAGCACCAACTTCATAATCTTTCTTTGTAAAGGTCGCTTGTACCTGCTCTTTCTTCCATTGACACTCTGCTCGTTTTCTCCATATAGTTTTCATCAAGAAGTTGACTTGGAAGATGGGCACGGCACTCAAGATCTTCATGAGGCTGGCGGTGTGTTACCTGGGCTTTTCTTGGTTCCTCTTGGCTGCCGCCGTTCCTGCAATTCGTAAGTTTAAGCTAGCCCTTCATGTTTGAGGCATCTTATTTAATTTGTTTTTTTTCTCATGTCTGTTCTTTATTACAAATATTGATTTACATTGTTCTGTTTGACAGGAAGCTTGAGGTCGAACAACGAAATCAAATTACTCCCGAAAGTGGAATCACTTTCTCTAGTGAGTCGCCAGCTCTTCCCTCTCTTTCTCTCTTTGACTGAATATAGACTATAGTTCCATCGTGTTTAGGGGAGGTTAGGATTTTCTAGCTGTCTTACAAACTACCGTCGTAGATGTGATGTTAGGTTTGCTCAATCTTGTTTTCTCATAACAAAAATCTTTAAAAAGTTCCTTATGAAGATTGGTTACTGTTGATGATGATTATGATGCATAGGATGATGTGGAGCTGATCAAAGCAGGAGGGACTCATGAAGTGGAGGGAAGGATGGACATAGAGACTGATGACTACCCACCACCAAGCGCTGATCCTCGTCACGACCCACCCCCACCCCAACATCCAAGGCCTTGACGCCATAATGGAATTTATCCTTCATTTCAAAAACAATAAATAATGTCTTTTTATCCTTGTAAAGGGATTTGGAGGTTCATATCAACAACAAAGAACAATGATTTCTCTCTAATTGGCTTCTATAATTGTCCCCGTGGCTGCAAAATGAGATTAGTCAGTCCCAATCTAGATCACATATATGAATAAGAAGCGTGATAAATTAATCATATCGTGGAGCCATTTTGACTCGTATGATCATACGAAATATCAAGATTTAATTAAATATGACATCATGTGGTGATTTCCTCTAACATAAGAAAAGGTAAGAGATCGATGCTAATGTTTTGAATGATGGAAATGGATCTAGTATGGTGATCGGGATTAAGACAATGTGGCCATGAAATTGGGATCGATATTCCAAATTCCATAAATAAAATAAGCTATATTCCTTAAGTTTGAATTACAAAAAAAATATAATACAATAAAACTATTTGTTTCGCGGAAAATGAATGGTTTGGAAAATATTATCAGAAAAATGATGTGCAAATCATACTGTGCAATTAGTAATTGGCTTCTATAATTGGGGAAGATTGTTCAAAAAGTTTTAAACCTATTATACTTTTGCTAATTGAGTCTAAACATTTTTACGTTTTGCCAATTGAGCATGTTCAATTGATTTTGGCCAAAAATGGCTAACGTGGATGACGGCCATCCACTTGGGCGGCCCCACTCCTCTTTTCTTTCTCCTGCTCGGCCCTAAACTCTTGTATTTCCCTCTCATGTTGCGCATGCTCTATGCAAAAAATGAACGATGTGACAAAACCAGACCAAGGCGTAGCATGATTTGAGGGTTGGGGATCAGGTCGACCACGGCAAGGTGACAGTGGCAAAAGCCATGCGCTTGCCGGAGGCAATAAAGAGAGGGAGAGAGAGAGAGAGAGGGTAGGGAGGGATTTTTGGGTCCAAAGAGAGTAAAGGGCGGAGAGTGAAGACAAAATAGAGGAGGGAGAGAGAGAGAGAGTGAAACCGTGAGGGAGATGGAGCAAGAACAAAGAGTGACTGAATCCCTCCCGCAGTTGCCATGCTAGCACCGTGGCCGACAACCCATGAATGTTGCACTTCCCTCACCCCAAGCCTTAGTGGATTCCAATTTCAAGTTTTTGCCAGTTTTCGATTTGTTTGATTTGGGGTCGATCTCTTGAGCATTCTTCTTGCTTGAAGGCGTGCAAGGCTACCGGACATAGTTTGATTTATTATCACACCTTGAAACTAACAAGGGGATGGCACGGCCGTCCTTTCACACCATGGCCGTTCTTTCACACCATGGCCATGACCTCAAACATAGACAACAACCTATTAATAACATATATAAGTTAAATCAATAGGTTAGTTACAACATCAAAATTTCTAGATTCCACCAAAAAGAATATATACAACTAGAAATCAGCCAATTCATTTCCCAATTTCAGCAATGGTAGCAACAATCCACCCTCCCGCTGACTAGCTTCGACAACCATAAGGATGCTATTGCCTTGGAACTTGAAGAAAGGCACTCATCTCTACGACCTACCTTGTGCAACCTCCTCTGAAGAATGGCCATCATCTTTGTCCCCTATTCGGTGAAACCTCCTTTGCAGTAGGTTCCATAGTTGATTGCCCTTGCTGCCCTCCGACGCACCCACGACATGTAGATCCAAAAGCTGTGAGTTAGTTCTTATGCAAGGTACAATACATAGACTTCACGATCCACCTTCGAGCTCCCTTCATTCCTTGCCCTAACCCCCAAAACCGTGACAAACTCCAACCCCGGATCAATTTCCGTCGATTCAACCAAAATTAGGTCTGAAAAAAATCTTTGCAATGGAAGAAAACAGACTTAGAATGGAAACTCTATGTAGAAAGATGGGAGATATGTGGTCTGATTCTGTGATAACTGAGCTAGATGAGGAAGTCTCTGCAGAAGAACAATAGTTAACTAACAGATTCCTATATGGCAAGTTGTACTCAAAGCCAAACGTCATTGTTCAGGCATTCATTAGCACTATGAGAAAAGCCTGGAAAATAGAAACCGTACAATGTGAGGTTATAGAACCAGGTTTCTTCATATTTCATTTTAACTTAGTAGAGGACAAGTCTGGAAGGTGGTCCATGGTCTTTTGCTAGCAATTTATTAGTTTTAATAGAAGGGGACCCTACTATACCGGAGCATTGCTATGACTTCACGCATTATGCGTTCTGGGTACACATAATGGGTCTGCCTTGAGCCAAACTGGATGATGCTTCTATTCGCCAAATTGCTGCAAAACTGGGAGAAGTTGAGGAGATAAAGCTTGAAGCAAAAACACCAAATTCCCGCAAGACTGGTAAGGCAAAAGTCCGACTGAATTTGTCCAAACCACTGCAAACAGGAACTCTGATCAGTTTTGGCAATAAAAAGTAGTGGCTAGACTTCAAATATGAAAGGCTCCCTCATTTCTGCTACTCTTGTGGCAAAATTGGACACTATGCAACTTTCTGTCCCGAGGTGCCTTATGAAGAATTAGGCCTACCTCAGGATAAACCGGGACGATACGGATCATGGCTTAAGGTAGAAACAAGAGAAAAAAGCCAATTTTGGAAGGTTTTCTATGGCGAGCTGGATAGCTTTGTTGATAATGAAGTGGTTGTCTCCACCCCCACACAAGAACTCCCTAAGGAGGGATCAAAAACAGCGGAAGAGGAACACAATCAGCTTGCTATTATCATAGCAAAACCGGCTTAGATTGGGACTTTCACAAATATGGAGGGGATAGATCAAAATGTAAGTAACAAAGGAAAGAGAATTTCCCCAACTCTCTTACTTGGTCATAATGTTGTAGAAAGTGACTCACTTGGGGCAATCAAAGAAAGGAAAAACCTCTTATAAAACCCCGGTACAAAAGAAACAAAAACTTGCAAGTCCATATGAGAAGAAAAGTCCTCCTGGCATAGCAACAAATGAAGAGCAACTCCTGGACACCCCAATCCAGCTGTCGGAAGGGGTCACCTCACGAGCTTTGGTGACTAGCCCTAATAAGCCACCACAGCAGCGATGAAGATATTAAGTTGGAACTGTCAAGGGCTGGGCACACCCTTGACAGTTCGTCACCTTAGAGCCCTAGTGGCTCAAGAAAAGCCCAACCTGGTTTTCCTAATGGAAACCAAAAATAAAGAACAAGTTGCTGAAAGGGTCCAGAGAAGTCTAAAGCTCGCCCATTCCTTTCTAATTGAACCGGTTGGAATAGCGGGTAGTCTAGCACTAATGTGGGATGAGGAGGTGCATGTGGAAGTACAATTTAGCGCGGGGGACTTTATTGACATAAAAGGAACAGGTTACAGCAGTGGACAAATCATGCGAATTACATTCATACATGCCTCCACGAACTTTCAGGAGAGACAACACTTGTGGCATACATTAAGCTCTACAACCCTCAGCAACACTCTCCCCTAGTTATGCATTGGAGATTTCAATGAAGTCCTTTATCAATGGGAGAAGGTCGGACACTGGGAAGTAAATCATTATCGAATTCAGGCTTTTAGAGACTTCCTAAACAACTGCTCTCTAATGGATATTGAAACAAGGGGTGCGCATATACCTAGTCAAACAACAGAGAATGCACTGACTTAGTAAAGAAGAGGTTGGATAGGGCGGTATGCAACCTTGAATGGCGTATCTTATTCATCCATGCTGAAGCATTTGCGCTGCCTGCCATAGGGTCTGATCATAGCCCGATCCTCCTATACCTGGACTAGCAGCATAAAAATAGGAAAAAAAGCTTTAAGTTAGAGGCTTTTTGGCTGGATGACCCGGACTGTGTAGATTTAATTAAGAACTTATGGAACGCGGAAAACACATGACACGACCACCTAGTAGGAAAGCTGAAGCAGCTGGTGGCAGTAATGAGTGCATGGAGCAAGAGAAAATTAAAAAATGCTCATACACATATCACACAGTTGAAATCATAGTTGATACAACTAACGAATGATGCTGATGAGGAACCACACAGGGAGAATTTTAAAGCTCTAGTGACTCAAATTGACAAATTATGGCGCCGGGAAGAGATGTATTGGGGCATGAGGTCCATGATCAATTGGCTAAGATGGGGGGACCAAAATACTAAGTATTTCCATTCTTTAACTATTCAACGGCGTTAGAGAAACAAGATCACCATGCTGAAGATAGATGACCAGACCTGGTGTAGAAATCCAGAAGTCCTAAAATGCCACATTCGAGATTTCTACTAGCACCTCTTCACGTCGATGGGCACTAGAAGCTACCAACCGGTGTGTAGTCTCACATGCGATGAATGAGGAGCTGATAAAACAGGTAACAAATGAGGAAATTAAAACAGCTGTCTTCCAGCTAGGAGCTACAAAAGCACCGGGACCGGTTGGTGTACATGGGCTCTTTTACCAAAAAAACTGGTCAGTATGTCATGAAGACCTCTTTTAAATGGTGGATTCCTTCTTTAGCCGAGGCATCTTTGACCCAGAAATAAACAAGACAAATATAGCCCTTATCCCAAAAGTAAAAAACCCGGAAAAGGTCTCCCAATTCAGACCCATAAGCCTATGCAACTTCAGCTACAAAATTATTGCAAAAGTACTGGCAAATAGGCTGAAACCGTGGCTCCCTAGTATTCTATTAGTGGAACAAAGTGCCTTTGTGAGTGATCGACAAATTCAGGATAACATTTTCATTGTTCAGGAGGTGTTGCATCAACTCAGAATCAGGAAACGAAAAAAGAAATTCCAAGTAGTCTTGAAACTCGACATGCAAAAGGTATATGATAGAATTGAATGGGATTTTCTGTGCGACTACATGAGAACTATGGGTTTTGTTGAAAAATAGATACAATGGATTTATTGTTGCATATCAACTGTAAGCTTCAGCACTCTGGTGAATGGAGAACCCTCTATGGCCTTTACTCCTTCGAGAGGAATAAGACAATGTGACCCCCCTTCCCTCTATCTCTTCATCATTGTTGCAAATGCCCTAATTGCCCTGATGTCTAAGGCTGTGGAGGACATCACTATAAAGGGGATAAAGTTGAATCCTACGTGCCCAACCTTATCCCACCTACTTTTCGCTGATGATGCCATCTTTTTTCTGAATGGGACGGTAAGTGAAGCTCAAAATCTGGCAGGCATCTTAAACCAGTATTGTTACGCCTCGGGACAGGTCATCAACCTAAATAAATCGGGTCTTTTCCTAAGCAAGGAGTGTCCACAGCAACTCAAACAGAGTATATCAACAGAATTAAGGGTCCCCCTCATCGAAAAAACAGGGAAATACCTCGGTATCCCCTCTGATTGGGGACAAACTAAAAAGCATATGTTTAATTGGATAATCACAAGGGTGGAGAGTAAGCTAGAAGGGTGGAAGGAAAATTTGATATCAAAGGCAGGGAAAGAAATCCTCCTCAAAACAGTTATCTAGGCAATCCCACAATATGCTATGTCCATTTTTAAAATCCCAATATCCATATGCAGAGCAATTGAAGCAAAAATCGCAGTGTTCTGGTGGAAACAACATGCAGCAAAGAGGGGCATACACTGGAAAAAGTGGGATGATCTAAAATCCAAAAAAGATCGTGGGGGACTCGGGTTTCGGGACTTAACAAAGTTCAACACCGCTATGTTGGGAAAACAAGCTTGGAGACTAATGCAAACACTGAATGCTTTATGGAGCAAAGTCCTAAAGAGCATCTACTTCCCTAGTGGTGATTTTTGGGCAGCACAAAATAAGCGACAAGCCTCTTGGGGATGGAAAAGTATATTAATGGGGAGAGAAGTACTGGAACTACATACCCGATGGATAGTAGGAGACGGACAAAGCATCCACATAAGGGAGGATAGGTGGCTGCCCTTAGGCTATCTACACGGCCCAGCAAACCGCCAAAACCCCTACTTAGTGGTTGACTTAATCCATCAACAATCGAGGACATGGAATTCCAGCATGCTAAAAGAATTGTTCACGGATAGTGTGGTAAAGGAAATTCAAGTGGTCCCCCTAGGGCTACAACCGACATCGGACAAGATAAGATGGACTGCAAATCACTCGGGCGACTACACGGTCAAAAGTGGCTATAACAACATCTATAACACCAGCGGGCCATCATCAGCAGCAAACCCAACCTCCTCTTACTAGGTACCTTGTGCTCTTTGGGCAAAAGTGTGGCAACTCCGTGTTTACCCAAAAATCCGACTATTCTTATGGAGCATATGTAACAATGCCCTCCCCACAACAGAAAACCTATACAAAAGGAAGCTAAAACACAGTCCAATTTGTCCCCTTTGTTGCAAAACACCCGAAACCATGGAACATCTATTCATTTTATGTGATTGGACATCAACAATATGGTCTGAACAAGGCATAAACATAAACACAAACCCAGTTCACATCAGCAAAATGGACAAATGGATTTATGACTATCTTACCGCAACACATGACCCATCTTCAAAAGCTTTGTTCGTGGGAGTCCTTTGGCAGATCTGGAAACAACGCAACGTAGCCATTTTCCAAGGTTGACAACCCCAACCGAGAACAGCCCTAGACACCGCCATAATAGAAACCACCCTATTTGCAAAATGGAACAGATAGCAACACACATCACTCGAGGCGGACGAAGCTACAAGACAGACCTGGACCCCTCCGAAGAACACCTAATGTGATTAATTAAGCAATTCGCAATACGAAACTCATATGCGAAATCCTAAAATTCTCAATCCGATCAAATTGTTGCTTTTAAATGACTCCTATCAAACCCCACAACTCTATAATGCCATAAACCACCATTTACATAAAATCCAAAAGCTCAGCATCTCATAATTTGGATTTTATGACTCAAATTTCACAAAATTTTGAATTTAAGCCATAACCTTGAAAACTAATCCAATTGGAAAATCAAAGGGTACGAGCACTTACCGAACGTTATAAATCGGAGTTGAATCGACTTGACTAACGTCCACAATATGTACACACGAGTCCTTCTCTTTGTCTTGAGAGGCCCAGCCCGGCCCGGGTTTGAGTTTCTATTGAGCCGAAAATCCTTCGTTTTCATAGCGTACTCTAATTGTCTGTGGAAATGCCTGAATGACAGATTTCGACTTACTTGCTTTGACCGGAGTTGAGTTGTCGGGGCTCAACCTCGCCTTGTTAATGCGTCCCTATAGTGTCTAGCATTCTCGGGCGTCGGCTGTTTGGCCGTTTTACTGCGTCCACGCCGTGTCTCCCCTTTTTGTTTTCATGATCGGCCGAGAGAGGGTATCCTCGGCTGGCGGCATCATCAGGGTTAGTCGAGGATGGAAACCAATTCCAGTGTGTTGTAGTTGGGGTGGTTGGTGGACCCCCGGTCCGTGGTTGCCATCGCAACACCCTGCGAAAGCCGCAAATTTTGCTATTTAAGGGCATCCCATGAATGTCTCGCGTGGCACCCTGTTGCCGCGGCTTTCCCCGTCGTGGTAGGATTGTTGCAGTAGTCGCAAACCAAGTCGGCCAAGTTGAGGCCGAGCTCGCGGGTCTGGTCGGCCTGGGCTTGTTTGTTCTTTGGACCGCCCACGTCAGGCCCAGTCCGGTTGAGGGCCTTGCGACCTGGACCGGATCCGAAGATCCAACCCAAGTCCCTATTTCAGATTAAAAGTTAACTTTTCAAAAAATATATTTAAAATTAGAAAATTCTGAATTTTTTATATTTCCTAAAAATTAGGAAAAAGCTTATAAATTAGATTTTGAGTAGTTTCCTTTAAAAATGTGCAAAAATATTCGATAATTTTAAAAAAAAAATTAAATAAGCTCTAAGGGCTTCACGATAGGATGTCATGTTCCCTTAGAAACTAATGCTAGGTTGTTTGTGCATTTCTATTCCTATTGTGTGTTTGAGTGTACATTTTTAATACATTGATTGTTGTTTCCATTTAACCGCGTTAGGAATGGAATCTTAGGATTCATGATAAACAAGAAGGTTGACTAAACATGTTTGTTGGTAATTGAAAAAAATTATGTATCGAAATTGCACTTATTGATTAACTAATGCAATCAATTCCATGACCCTACATTATTTAGTTGCGTAAGAAGTGATGCATACTCCCATAGCGTCAATTTGACTTAATATCGAATATTCAAATGTTGTGTGAGGTATGAGTTTGGGGGAGCCTACGCCTAATTAAAGGCCACAAGCCCGCTTTTAGGTAATACACATAAACCCATGTATTTTCTTCTGTGGATTTCTATCAAACTAGCTTCTATAATTGTCCCTCGTCATTGCAAAACATGCCGACATCGAGGTTAGTCAGTTCCAATCCAAATCAAATATATGAATAAGAGGTGCATTAAATTAGTAATATCATTCGACTTGTATGATCATATGAAATATTGGGATTTGATTAGATGTGACAAATGTGGTGATTTCCTCTGGCATAAGAAATGGTAAGAGAACGTTGTTGTTGATGTTTTGAACGGCGGAAGGGATTTAGTGTAATGATTGGGATTAAGAGTAAGGAGTCATGAAATGGGAATTGATATTCCAAATTCCATCATTGCAAAGCAGTTGTATTCCCGAAAATTGATTTAGAAATACATAAGAATATAATGAAATTATTTATTTCACAAGAAATGAATGATTTGTAAAATGTTATCCTAAAAATGACCGTTTGAATCGTACTATGAAGTTTGTGATTGGCTTGGGTAATTGTCACTTGCCATTGCACAGCATCCCAAGGTCGAGGTTAGTTGGTGAAATCCAAATCACATACATACAAAATACATACATAAATAAGAGGTGTGTTAAAATAATCATGCTATGGAGTCATTTCGACTTGTATGATCAAATAGAGTATCGGGATTTAATTAGATGTGACGTCATGTGGTGGTTTGATAAAAAGATCAATATGTCATTATTGTTCTATACATAGTAACAAACAAATAGTTACTAGCCTGCAGTCTCATAATGATCTCTTTTCACCTTCTGAATCTACATTAGTTCTTCGGTTACGAAATAGCAGAGCCTAACTTCTTGACCGAATTATAGTTCTTTGGTGCGGGGCAATTTGTGTTATTTGCTGTTTGCTTGTAAAATCAAAGTTCATATTACAGCTTCTCTAAATATATCATGAACCACTTGGATCGTGTGCAACTTTCAAACACAAACCAAAACTAAATGCAAATCAAATTGAATATGGAAGGTCGATTGAAAGTATTAAACAATGGTCAAAGTTAATGAACCGAATGTAATGAAAACTCGTCAATTAAATTTGAGATTTTATCTTACTAGGAAACTTAGTTTATATTACTAGATTCATTCTTCAGGTCTTACGAATGAAAATCTATGCTTAAACATTATTAATTTTTGTCATGGTGAATACTGAAGAACAAAATTTGAGTTGGTGTTTTCCTTTTATCTATCCAGTTTCTATTGGGAAAATTATCTAAAAAGTCATAAACCTATTGTACAATGGGTAATTTAATCATAAACCTTTCAATATAGCTGAATTAGGTTGATTTGCCAATATAGTCATTTCCATCAATTTTTGTCAAAAATTGTTGACGTGAATGCTAGATGTCTTACATGGTAAAGACAACATTGACGTAGACAAATTTGTAATTTTTAAAAAATTTTCTAGATTTTTCCCTTTTTTTTCTCCACCAGTTCGTGTCCTCCTCGCAAGAGGCCACAAACCCTCATTATGCTCCCAAGTAGAATGCCCGGCATTCTTGTTGGTGATGTTTGGCTAAAATTGATTAGAAGAATTAAGTTAAAAACCGTTAAAATATTTAGGAATAAACTACTCATATTGAACTAATTTGGCCATCATTAACTAGATTCATGACTCTTTTAGATAATAAATTGCAGTTTAAGAATAGCCGAAATGCTTAAATATTAAAAATTATGAAAGGTACATTTAAGTGTTCATTTTTTTGAAAATTGGCTTGCTTAAGTACTAACTGCGGCAAAAGCTACCGAAAATTCAATGTGACTTATTTAATAATATAATTCGCCTACATTGCTTGCCGGAAAGCTGAGTCAGCAAAAACTCAGCCAAAACTATGTCGTTTTAATGCTAATGTGACATTTAATATAAATATTAATTAAATAATATAAAAAACATTTTGTACGCGGCAAATGCTAGCAGGGTGTGACCATTTTGGCCCTTCTTGGCAATGGTGGGGTGACAACGGCGATGGCGAGGGCTGAATATTCCTCGCCCACACACCCCTCCTCTTTTTTTTTTTGGGTTGATATGGCATTTTTTTGCCATGCGGACACTTATTTAAAAAAAAAATGGCCCTGTGGATTTTTTTTTCTCAAAATTGCAACATTAACAAATGAAGTCGTTGGCAAATGCTACATGTGCATTTTGGTTGGATTTTCTCGTCATTGGCATCTAAAGTTGCGCATGGTAACCATTATGTTTCTGTTTCTGTTTTTGGAATAGATTTTTATTCCAAACCTATTTCTGGAATAAAAATCCGTTTAGTAAAAAAATTTTCATTTCTATTTCTGGAACAAATTTATATTTCAAAAATAGGTTTGGAATAGAAATCGGAAACAAAAATATTTTACTTTTTAATTTTTGGAATAGAAATCAGAAATTATTTTTTTCTTTCTTACTTCTCACTCGAAGAAATTTTTTTTCCGTTTGCTGCTCACCACCACCACCACCCCTGCCCACCGCTGGCCATCGCCGCCACCGCCGCCACCGCCGATCGCTGGCTGCCGACCGGCGGCAAGTGGCGAATGGCAGTGGCGGGCGGCGGACGACGAACGATGGCAGCAGGTGGCGACCGGCGACTGGTCGTTAGTCGCCGTCTGCCGCCGCCGCCGCCGGTCGCCGCTCCTCCCATTATCGCCGCCACTTAGAAAAGTAAAATTTTTTTGATTATCAAACGAATTTCTATTCCAAGAATAGAAATTTTTTGTAGTTATCAAACGCATTTTTTTGTCCAAAAACTCATTCAGACGTAGAAATAGAAAAATGTATTTCTGTTCCAGAAATCAATTTCTGGCTAGAATCATTCGCACCCTAACTGATCTATTTTGCTCTGATTTTAGTATTTAAGTGTACATTTTATAATTTTGGGTATTTAAGTGTCCCATGTGCCAAGTTTTGATACTCCAAGCATCTGCACCTCATGAATTGCCTTTGTCTACGACATGTTTACCTTCTAGTTCGGTCCTACCATTATTGAAAGCCTTCCCTAAGCTCTTCGCCAAACTCAAACATGATGCTCATGGGGGGCGATCGAGAGATTCCTTTCTTGTGCGACTTTTACACGACACCACGTTGAAACACAAGCTTTTGATCTTAGTGTCTTTAGCCCATGGCGTGGAAAGTGACTTGACCCACTTTATTTTTGTGGGTGGTGGTGGGTTCACTCTCTTCCTTCTGTCATCCTCTTATGTTTTATGTTTTCAATTGATTCGCTCATCCATAGTCAAGTGATAATCGAGTTTAGGAAAGAGGTATTTCAACTAAGCATTCCAATTCAAATTGATCGAAATTATCACTCTCGGGGAAGCCCCTTATGTTGGAGTATTGACTAAAAACTATGCATTTAGAATATTCCACCACATGTTGACAATACGTCCGGCCACACACACGGAGATATATATAGGATAAAACAGTTTAATTGATCCATATTATGCACTCTTTTTAGTGCCTATTCGAACATTGCAACTGACCTGTCTTTGTGAAATAAACTTACAAACTAAAATTCTTTCGATCACAGATCAATAGTGTTCGCGGCAACTAATATAAATGCCTTGTTGTTTTAATTATATATTTTGATCACGGTAGTGAAAAGAAGCCACAAACTAACAAATTAAAATATCCGGCAAATTTAAGGATGTACTTCCATTTACATAATGCTTGAAAGATGTTATGACTATTCATGATATGTCAACTTGTCATTATTGTAAAAACCTTAATAAGAAGTGAATAGGTATAACTCTTATGCTAACTCAGCAACAAACTAGGCCATTCACCTTGCAACAAGTGTTGCACGTGGGCCCACCTGTTAATCATGATCTCCCCTTCTCCCTCCCTCTCTAACTGTCTTGCCTCTCCCTTCTCGTCCTTCTCTCTCCTCTGGTATGCTTGCTTTTTTTCTTCTTCTTTTTTTTTTTTTCTCGAGTCCCACGACCGCGAAGCTCAAGCCCAAGGGTCGCGGCTGCCATGGCCACCAAGCTTGACCTCGAGTAACTAAGGTTGCGAGCTCAAGATATGGCATCCATGGTCACGAGCTCATGCTCAAGCGACCATGGTTGCTTTGATCTCAAGCTCTAGGCTCCAGCCTGAGCTCCACAACTGAGATTACAGATTAATTGTCCATCGGCACGAGTCTTCGGATCTAGCAGCCATAGATAGGAGAGTGGATGCGGCAATTTAGCATAATAGAGACAAAAAAGGGCCATGTCTATGTGCTTGAAACTCGATTTGCCATGGCTATCACAAGCTCTAGGCTCGAGGTGAATTTTCGTGAGTATGGCGGCTGCAAGCCATCAAGCTGCCATGGCTATTACATGATCTATGCTTTAGGGCGAGCTCCATGGCCATGTTAGTCGTGAGCCTTGGGCTCGAGCTTTGCGACCTAGAACATAGAAGATGTTGGTGATTCCAATTTGGACAAGCCGTTGGGATGCACTATTGAAATAGTTTGTTATTACAAAAGATGCATCTTTTGGTTAAGAGAAAATATGATTTTTTATTATGAAAAGATGTGACTCATGTCCTAAAAAGAGGTTATTGGTGGTCATGAAAGGAAGTGTTTTTTTTGACATGTAGAGTATTGATGATTGAGGATAAGACACTTATTCCTAAGAGATGTAGTGATTAGTTGTCCATGAATAGAGATCAAATCACACATTATTTATTATAACAATAGCAATTCATAACAACTTTTTCTTTAGAACTCTCTCTTCTTTTCTTTTTATACATGCAACTTTAACACATCCAATGTGAAATTTCAAAAGAGAAATTAAATAATTGTTGAACTCATTTCTTTGTGATTTTGGTGTGTATCTTGGACGTATATTTCCTACTTGTCTATCTTCATCAACAATCAAATTTCCTCGACAGCACTTCGACGTCATCCGATTTTGGTGCCCACGAAGGAGATGAGGAATTGCAAGGGAGTTGGAAAGAGAGAGAGCCCACATTGGACACATGTTGCCACATGAATAGACTATGACAAGGATGCCGTGGCATCAGAGTTGTGTGCAGGCTTTTCTCTCTTGTTAGGATTTCTATATTATTTTTTCAAGACTCACTTCTGTTTAGTTTTGCTACAGTAACGACATGCATTAACATGTTCAGGTTCCACTTTTTGTTTGGATTTCCACCCCAATGGCAGGTTTATAAGATCGGGATTATATGTGATCTGATCTCTTTCTCTTTGCCAACAAGCTTTACTAACAAACTTTACTAATGAAAGTACTTCCAAACTTAGTGCAATAAATAAGTTTGTCATTATTTGGGCAGGAATTTCCACCAAGATTAATCTCTCTCTCTCTAATTCGGGTATTGCATGGAGCCTTGGTGCTCTGCCAGCAAACTTTACTAATGGATATACGTCCAAACTTGGTGCAATAAATAATTTTTTGTCATATTCAAGGAGGAATTTCCACCAAGACTTCTCTCTCTATATAAAGATTGCCTGCACTCTTTACTTCCATTGACACCCCCCTCGATTTCTTTGTATAGTTCTCATCAATAACTTGACTTTGAAGATGTGCATGGCGCTCAAGATCTTCATGAGATTGGTGGTGGGTTATCTAGGCTTTTCTTGGTTCCTCTTGACTGTTGCCGCTCCCACAACCCGAAGGTGAGCCGGTCCTTCGTGTTTGATGCATCCTCTTCTGATTTGTTTTTTCTCATCTTTTCTGAATTATGATAGGAAGCTTGAGGTTGAGCAACAAAATCAAATTGATGGAATTGTGGAGCCTGATAGAGAAAAATATTATTGTGGGTATGCACTTTCAAGTAAATCACCCATCCTGAGATATTAAAGCATATAATAGAGTTTATATTACTGCTAATGACATAAATGTAATTTCCATCTTAATTATGTATGCCCTAAACTTCTGTTATAAATAGGGCAATTTCTTTTATAGTTGTAATGCTGATACTGATAGTGAAGATATTGCCAAGTGCAGTACCGTTGTTTTTCCCTTCTTGATTTTGGAAGGGTTTTCCACATAAAAATTCTTGCTTGCCCTCTTTTTCTTCCCTATTTTATTTTTCGCATATTCACGTCCCCAACAACTAGTATCAAAGCGTGCTTTTGGCGAAATAGTGGGAGTGAATATGGACGAAGGAAAGGTGAAGATTGATCTGTTGGATGGCAAGGACTTTGGTTTTTGGAAGATGCAGATCGAGGATATGCTATGTCAAAAGAACTTGCATCAACCTCTGTTTGGAAAGAAACCAGAATCTATGAAGCAAGCAGAATGAGAATTGTTAGATCGACAAGCTCTAGGTTTGATTCATCTTACATTGGTGAGGAACGTTGCTTTTAACATTGCCAATGAGGTGACACCGGTGGATTTGATGGCGGCGTTGTTTGACATGTATGAGAAGCCTTTTGCATCAAACAAGGTATATTTGATGCGTTGTCTTTTCAATTTGAAGATGGACGGGGGTGCTTCTGTGATAGATCACATCAACGAATTCAATGCGATCACGACTCAGTTGAGTTCGGTGGATATCAAATTTGATGACGAGGTAAAGGCTTTAATTTTATTATTTTCTCTACCTAAAAGTTGGAGTGTAACTATGACTATAGTGAGCAGTTTGTCTGGTAAGAAAAAGTTGAAGTTTCAAGCAATTCGAGATTTGATTCTTAGCGAGGATATTCATAGAAGAGAATAGATGAATTTTTGGGTGTTGCCCTAAATATTGAAGGTAGAGGGAGAAGCAATCAACAGGGGCAAAACTAGTACCATGGTAGATCAAAGTCTAGAGGGAGAAGCAGATCAAGACCTCGTGGTGAAATCATTTGCTGGAATTGCGAAAAGAAGGGACATTTGAAACAAGATTGTAGAGCTCCAAAAAAAAAATTCAATATCGAGATTGAAATCAAGATGAAGAAAAATCTATGAATGTAACTTTTGAAGAGACACAAAATAGTGATGCCTTAATTTTGAGCATCGACAGTCCAATTGAGTAGTGGATTCTTGACTCAGGTGTGTCGTTTCACTCTACTTCATGCAAAGAATTAATGCACAATTTTGTTGCTGGAAAATTTGAAAAGGTTTATCTTGCTAATGGTGAACTTTTGAATATTATGGGAAATTGTGATATTTATATAAAATCTTCTAACGGATATCAACGGAAGTTGCATGATATGTTTCAGGACTTAAGAGAAATCTGATCTCTATAAGTCAGCTAGACAGCACAGGATACATGACTATTTTTGGGGATGGCTCTTGGAAAATTGTTTAAGGTTCTCTGGTTGTAGTACGTGGAACAAAGTTGGGAACGCTCTACATGATTGAAATCAATAGAGAAACTACAACAATTGCTAAATCGGAAACTGATTTTAAATTATGACACCGTAGGCTTGGACACATGAGCGAAAAAGGAATGAAGATATTAGCATCTAAGGGAAAATTGCCTGATTTGAAGTCCATAGATATTGGTCTATGTGAAGATTGTGTTATGGGTAAGCATAAATGTGTTAGTTTTTTGAATATTGGAAAAGAACCAAAGAAATGAAACTTAGAGTTGGTGCATACAGATGCGTGTGGCCCAGCTTCTGTGCATTCCTTTGGAGGCTCGCGCTATTATGTCACATTTATTGATGATTCCACTATAAATGTATGGGTTTATTTTCTAAAAAATAAATATGATGTGTTTACTATTTTTAAAAGATGGAAAGTTGATGTGGAGAACGAGACTGACTTGAGCATTAAATGTCTAAGATTTGATAATGGCGGTAAATATGATAGTAAGGAATTCAAGTAATTTTGTGCAAAGAACGGAATTAGAATGACAAGAACTGTTCTCAATAGACCGCAACAAAACGGAGTTGCTTAGAGGATGAACATAACTCTGAATGAGCGTGCAAGAAGTATGAGGTTGCATGCAAGACTACCCAAGATGTTTTGGGCAGATGTAATTAATACAACAACATATCTAATTAATAGGAGACCTTTGGTTCCACTTAATTTTAAGTCACTAGAAGAATAATGGAGTGGAAAGAAGGTAAGTCTCTCGCATTTGAAAGTCTTTGGTTGAGTTTCCTATGTCCATGTAGATTCTGAAAATAGAGATAAACTTGATGCAAAAGCTAAAAAATGTTTTTTCATTGGATATGGTTCTAATTATTTTGGCTATAAGTTCTAGGATGAACAAAATAGAAAAATAATAAGAACTGTTGATGTTACGTTCAATGAGAACATGTTGTACAAGGACAAATTCGTGGCATAATCTAGTGTGAAGAAAAATTTAGTGGAGAATACGGAGATTGAATTGGAAGAGAATTCTAAAAGTGTTCTGGTTGAAATTCTCAAAACTATTGCTGAACAAGAATCACGTACACCTGATCCCACTTTGAGAAGATCTAGTAGAACACATAAACCTGTAAAGAGATATTTTCCGTCATTGCACTATTTGCTTTTGACTGATGCTGGCGAACTAGAAAATTCTTTGGAACCAGTGGAGGTTGAAAATTCTGTTAAGTGGGAGTTAGCAATGCATAATGAATTGGATTCACTCAAGAAAAACAAAACTTGGGTGTTAACTTAATTACTA
The DNA here is from genome assembly GCA_014182895.1 of Angophora floribunda. Classification (NCBI taxonomy): domain Eukaryota; kingdom Viridiplantae; phylum Streptophyta; class Magnoliopsida; order Myrtales; family Myrtaceae; genus Angophora; species Angophora floribunda. The sequence continues at coordinate 13,515,950 of CM024715.1, forward strand.
GATGGGAAGAAGGCATTGCAGAACAAGTGGGTGTATCGGGTCAAAGAAGAACCTGATGGCAGTAGGAGATACAAAGCAAGGTTAGTAGTAAAAGGGTTTCAACAAAAAGAAGGAATTGACTATACAAAGATTTTTTCTCTATTTGTGAAATTGACTACTGTTAGGTCAGTATTGAGTATTGTTGCTACAGATAATTTACATCTAGAGCAGCTAGATGTTAAGACTGCATTCCTCCATGGTAATTTGGAGGAGGATATTTATATGGTACAACCGGAAGGTTTTCAAGATCTTGAAAAAGAAAATTATATATGCAAATTGAAGAAAAGTTTGTATGGCTTGAAACATACTCCTCAACAGTGGTATAAAAAAATTGACACATTTATGTGTGGTAATGGGTTCATTAGAAGTGATATGGATTACTGTTGTTATTTCAAAAAATTTGACAACTACTATATTATTTTTCTATTGTATGTGGATGATATTCTTATTGTAGGATCTAGCATGAGAGAGATCAACATACTAAAGTAGCAATTTTCAAAAGAGTTTGAGATGAAGGACTTGGGCATAGCGAATCAGATCCTTGGGATGAGGATCACGCAAGATAGATTTAAAGGAATTCTAAAAATTATTTCAAGAAAAATACATTGAAAAAGTATTGGACAGATTCAGAGTTCAGAATGCAAAGCCTAAAAATACTCATTTAGGAAGTCACTTCAAGTTCTCAAAGACGAATGAAGAGTGAGAATATATGACTAAAGTGCCTTATGCATTAGCTGTTGGCAGTTTGATGTATGCAATGGTATGAACTAGACTAGACATAGCTCATATAGTGGGAGTTGTGAGTAGATACATGGTAAATCTAGGAATAAAATATTGGGAAGCTGTAAAGTGATTATTAAGATACCTGAAAGACACTTCAAGTATGTTATTATGCTTTATGAAAAATAGTGCAATTTTACAATGCTTTGTTGATGCAGATCTTGGTGGTGACTTGGATGATAGGAAGAGCATCTCATGTTATATTTTTACCTTAGGTGGCATTGCAATCAGGTGGATGTCTAGACTTCAAACTTGTATATCTCTCTCAATCACTGAAGCAGAGTATGTGGCTATATCTGAAGCTGGTAAGGAGATGATTTGGTTGAAAATTTTTCTAAAGGAGATAGACAAAGAGCAAGATAATAGTGTTATTTTTAGTGATAATCAAAGTGCTATTTGTCTTGTAAAGAATCCAGTATTTCATTCAAGGACAAAATACATTGAGTTAAAATATCATCAAATTTGTCAATTGATAGATGACAAAATATTGTCATTAAAGAAGATTCTTGGTATAGAAAATCCAGTAGATATGTTAATAAATGTTGTCACCACTGAGAAACTAAGGCTGTGCATTGCCTCAGTTGGCCTCCATGATAAGTGATGAGGGGAGCCACCGCACTAGGATAATTTGGGTTGAAAAGATGAAGACTATAAAAGATTATTGCTATTTTTTTGAAAATCAGCCTCCAAGTGGGAGATTGATGGAATTGTGGAGTCTGATAGAGAAAAATATTATTGTGGGTAGACATTTTCCAGTAGATCACCCATCCTGAGATATTAAAGCAGATAATAGAGTTTATATTACTGCTAATTGCATACATGTAATTTTCATCTTAATTATGTATGACCTAGAATTCTGTTATAAATAGGGTAATTTCTTTTATAGTTGTAACGCTTGAGCTTTGTAAAGCTGATACTGATAGTGAAGAGATTGCCTAGTGCGGCATCGTGATTTTTCCCTTCTTGATTTTGGAAGGTTTTCCACGTAAAAATTCTTGCTTGCCCTCTTTTTCTTTCCTACTTTATTTTTGCATATTTGCGTCCCCAACACAAATCACTCCCAGAACTGGAATCACTTTCCCTAGTAAGTCACCATCTCTGTCTCACTCACGCTGCACGCAATAATCTTATACTTTGCGGATGAGTTCCGATGGAGATTTGGCGGGCATCTGATCATCATTTCTGGAGATTGATCTTCTGTCTGGACTACGTATCTGTTGAATGGGTCATGCCCTGATCAATTCGTATTAATCCTAGATGATATTCTCTAATTGAGGATAGATTGCCATTCTATCGTGTTTAGGAGAGGTTAGGATTTTGTAGTAGTCTTGCAATTTGCTATCACCAAAGAGAAGTTCCTGATGAAGATCCGTTGCTGTCGATGATGATTATGATGCATAGGATGGTGTGGAGCTTATGCAAGGAGGAGGGACTCACGAAGAGGAGGGAAGGATGGACATGGAGACCGACAACTACCCAGCACCAAGCCGTAATCATCGTCACAACCCAACCGCTTGACACCATAATGGAATTTATCCTTCATTTGGAAGACAATAAATATTGTCTCCTTGTAAAGGGATTTGGAGGCTCAAATCTATAACAAATAAGAAGGATTTCCTCAAACCGACTTCTATGATTGACCCTTGTTGGTGCAAAACACACCGAGATTAGTTCGTCCCAATCTAGATCACATATATGAACAAGAGGCACATTAAATTAATCATATATGGAACCATTTCGACTCATGATCATGTGAAATATCGAGATTTAATTAAACGTGACATCACGTGGTGATTTTCTCTAGCAAAAGAAAAGGTAAGAGATCGATGCTAATGTTTTGAACAACGGACAGGGATTTACTATAGCTATCAGCACTAAGAGAATGGGGTCATAAAATTAGGATTGATATTTCAATTCCATAGCAAAGCAACTGTAATCCTTAAGTTTGATTTAGAAAAAGTGTTAATACAATAAACCTATTTGTTTCGCGGAAAATGATGGGATTAAAAAATATTATTCCAAAAATGATCGTGTAAATCATACCGTGTAATTTGTAATAGACTTCTATAATTGGGAAAATTTGTCCAAAAAGTATTTAAACTATTGTATTTTTACCAATTAAGTTCTAAACATTTTCACGTTTTACCATTTGAGTCATAAATATTCACATTTTGGCAATGGAGTACATTCGATCAATTTTAGTTGAAAATTGCTAACATGGATGATGATCTTTTTGCGTGGCACGATCAATATGAATAATTTTTTTTAAAAATTATTTACTTTTTCTTTTTTTCTTTTCTCTTCTTTTCCTCTTCGTCTTTCTTTCCCTTTTTCCTCTGCCATTCATGTGATTTCACTAGCCTTCCCGGTGGATGCACCAAGAGGTTATTAACTCTGCCCTTGTTGTAAACCCTAACTATCTTCAATTGCATGGAGGGATTGGTATTAAAGATGCACACTAAGCCGTCTGCCGAAGTGGAGAGGAGGTTGCATAGGAATGAGAGGTGTAGAAGTAGAAGACCTTGATTATGGCATAATGGTGGTAGAGGGAGCCGAGGGAGAAGGCTGTCGTCAAGTTGTAGACGTGACCGATGTCATCTCCAAAAGCCATGACAAGGCTAGCGGTGGTGGCGAACGAGATTGGGAGAGGTAGTAGAAGAGCTTCATTAGGGTTAGGGTATGGTTGTCTGGGGAGTGCTTGAGAGGTCTGAGCTTGAAGCCCTAAATGAACTTATTGTACATCAAGCTTGTGATTAAACTCATGACAGCATGATCTGCAACTTGCAAAGATTGAGATCATCGGAGAGACATATGTAGAGATGGTTAATTTCCAATCCTCTTTGACGTCGATGACGATGGCAATGGCGGTAATGAAATTAGGGTTTTAGGCTGGTAAACAAAACCATGTGATTGAGGCATTGATGGTAGCCATCACTAGCTAGGGCTTGGGTTTCCCTTGCCTGAGGCCGGCGACCTCTTCCATCCATCGGAAGGCATGATGGTGGCTGGTGGAAGGAAGAAGGAAAAAAGAAAGAAAAGAGGGAAAAAAAAAGTATTAATTTTTTTTAATATTATTAAAAATTATTTACATTAGTATCAATCGTATTACGGAGGACAACCAATATCTACATTAGTGATTTTCGACTAAAATTGACCAGATGGATTCAATTGGTAAAAAGTAAAAAGGTTTATAACTCAATTGACAAAATTGAAAAATATAAATTGAATTAGCAAAAGTGTAATGGGCTTAGGACCTTTTGGACAATTTTCTCTCTGTAACTGTCCCTTGTCATTGCAAAATGCACCAACATCGAGGTTAGTTGGTCACAATCCAGTCCATGTACATGTAGAATTAGGGAAAATTATCCAAAAGTCTTAAACTTATTACATTTTTACCAATTCAATATTAAATCTTTCAATTTTGCCAATTGAATCATAAACTTTTTCACTTTTTGTCAATTGAGTCAATTTGGCCAATTTTAGTTGGATATCGTTGACATGGATTTTTGACCATGTCATGTAAGATGACTAACGCTGACATGGACAATTTTAAATAATTTTTTAATTTTTTTTCTTTTTTCTTATTTTCCTTTTTTCCCTACATTGGCAACCACCATACCTCATTGACGGCCTACAACTAGCAGAGGTCGTTGACCTCAAGCAAGGCTACCCTCATCAGTCTCAGGTGAGAGTCCTTTTCACCTGAGTGTGCGAGGACAACTCTCCATGGTAAGGATCACCCTCGACCGGGTGAGGTGAGGCCTAGGCGGGCAACACTAGCTTGGATGAGAAATTGCCTGCTTGAGCCTAAGCATCCCTTGCCTAAGGCCAACAACCTTCACCAACCATTGACAAGTTTGACAATGGTTTGCGGAGGGGAAAAAAGGGAAAAAGAAAATAAGAAAAAGGAAAACAATGAAAGAAGAAAAAGAAAGAAAGAAATATTTGAAAAAATAAAAATATTATTAAAAATTATTCACGTTAGTGTCAGTAGTGCCACATGGTATGAACATTATTGATATTAGTGATTTCCAATCAAAATTAGTATGATGGACTAAATTGGCAAAAAGTGAATGTTTATGACTCAATTAGCAAAATTAAAAATAATTGAATTGGCAAAAATACATAGATTTGGGGCTTTTTAGACAATTTTCCCATAAATAACACATATATAAATAAGAGGCGCATTAAAATAATTATGTTGTGGAGTCATTTCGACTCGTTGTGATCATATGGAATATTCAATTTAATTATATGTGACATTATGTGGTGATTTGGTGAAATGATTAGTATGTCATTGTTGTCCTATGCATAGTCACAAATAAGCATATACTAGCTTGTCGTCTCCTAATGACCTCTTCTTCACCTTTTGAATCTACATATGTTCTTTGGTTATGTATAGCATAGCCTAACTTCTCGACTAAAATTTGTGTTATTGCTCATAGCTTGTAAAATAAAAAGTTCGTATTACAACTTCTCTAATTATATTGCGAACCACTACTTGAAACGCATGCAACCTTCCAACACAAACCAAAACCAAATGCAAATCAAATTTGAATAAGGAAGGTTGATTGAAAGTATTAAATAATGGTTGAAGTTGACGAATCGGGTATAGTGAAAACTTGTCAAAGTCAAATTTGAGATCTTGTCTTACTAGGAAACTTAATCTCTTTTATTAGATTCATTCTTCAGGTCTTACCAATGAGAATCTATGCCTGAACATTGTTAATTTTTGTCATGGGTGGATACTAAAGAACAAAATCTGAGTTGGTGCTTTTCCCTTTATCTATTTTCTTTATTATTAAGGTTTGATGTTCCTTTTCTATTGAAAAAATTATCTAAAAAGTCTAAAATCTATTGTATAGTGATTAATTTAGTCATAAACTTTTTAATATAACTGATTTAGGTTGATTTGTCAATATAGCCCTTCCCGCCAATTTGATTGGAGATGGTTGACGTTGATGCTGGTCATTCTACGTGGCTAGAACGACGTGGACAAATTTGCAATTTCTTAAATTTCGCTGAATTTTTTTTATTTTTCTTTTCCTTATTTTCCTACGACTTGTTTACCTTCTAGATCAGTTCTACCATTATCGAAATCCTTCCATAACCTCTTTCTTAGTCCAAACTCAAATGTGACACTCGTAGGGGGCGACGGAGAGATTCCTTCCTTGTCTGACTTTCACATGACACAACGTCCAAACGGTCCTAGTGTAAGTTTGCAATGCCTTAGTTTCGATGCCTTTCATTTGACAATAGCATTTCGATTTTTGACCATTAATTCTTGATTCTATTTGCGGACCTTAGAAAGACTTAGAGATTGACAAGTTTTCTTGTTATGCGCAGTGAACAAGGCACCACCCTCCATTTCTAAGTGATGAAGTATGGCGTTTACAGAAAATAGCCAAAGACGGATCTCTACATAAGCGCATGTGTTCAATAGAAATCAACACCGTTCAAGATTTCCTCCAATTGCAACCATATTCATATATGAATGTAAAACACCAAAATCGATACACACAGTGAAATTAAAATGTACCCATTTGAGCCATAACTTCATTTGAAGAAAATAGATTAAACTGACTTTAATTTAATCAGCAATTTATTGGAATGCCAGATCTTCCTTTCTATGACCTATTTCAGTATAGCAGTTTTTAATGGGATTCAAGCGATTAATAGGTACAACCTACCATTTTATAGGCTAGAGAGGGTACCTAGCAAACTGTAATCAATAGCGTGTCAATTGCATCCCTCCTATTACGGGCTTCAGTTAAACACAATTACCCACACTTTACTACTCAACTAGGCCCGTTATTAATAAATGCCATAACCCAATTCAATAAGATCACTTAAGGGTTTAAAATATATTCGAATATCCGTTAACTTGATTGTTTAAAATAGAAAATTAATTAATTAATGTAAGTCCATTATAGGAAATTTTCAACATTCTCCCACTTGGGCTACATTAATTAATTTATTTTATTTTGAAAATGACACTCTCGGGTTAATAATTAAAATTTGTTTTATGTGGCCACAATTTTGATAAAATAATATTCCAATAATGGCATTTCAAAATCAATCCAATCCTATATAACCTCATTATAGGACTATGGCGATCAACGTGTTAAGAAAATACTGCAACACATCACCTTCCATAATCACATATAATAAGCATTATACTTTCATGGATCATGAGCCTAATAATGTAGTAAGAAATAGTGCCAACATGTGATATATACACTATTTCTTATTAGTCCTCAATGCAATTTCTCAACGACATGAAACTGCATTAGCACAATTTCTAAACAACATGAAATTGCCTTAGTGTGATTTCTAAATAATATGAAATTGCACAATTATGTCACGATCCAACATAAGATCTCATAATAGTGACATCCAATCGTCTTTAAACTAAAATTTGTTTAAATATACTGTTTCATATTTCTATTTCTCAGTCGACAGGAGAAATGATAACAATAAAATCAACAATAATAATAATCAAAAGTAAATGCTTTAATAGACATTACAAAAGCATTATCAGTTTTTATATAACTATAATATCCAGAAATACAAATTATATAGCTCCCACTAACAAAAGGGATCAAAAGACTCTAAAACACCCATATTCTTTACATGTCTTTTAAACATAATGGGTCGTAAACCTTTTGTTAGAGGATCGGCCAACATGGACTCGGTTCTAATATTCTCGATCACAATGTCTCCAGTCCTTAACAGTATAAAATTTGATCTTTATGTGTTTGGACGCATTAATAATCTTGTCATTCTTAAAATAAAACACAGCTATAATGTTGTCACATATAATGCAATAAGATCAATCATAGACAATGATCAATTCAACAAAATAATTAGTACATAACAAACTCCCCTTTGGGTAGAGTGTATAATGTACCATTATTTTCCACAACATGAAGATTACGAAATGACAACAAGGAGAATTACATATAATTGTCAATGATCCATCCCATTTGGGCAAATAAATTATTTAAATTATACATTTCCATGATATCAATATATAGAAACGATAAGGAGAATTACATATAATCTTCAATGATTCATTCCATTTGGGCAAACAAATCATTTAAATTATACATCTCCATTATCTCAACATAAAGGGAAATTACACATAACTCTCAAAATTTATCCCTTTAGTCAGATAAACATTTTGAGCCACACATCTCCATCAATCATCTCTAATATATCAATATAGAGGGGAATTACATATATCTTTCAAAAATTTATCCCCTTTGAGCAAATAAATCTTTTTGAGTCATACATCCCCATCTTTTAATTTTGGTATCTTCATGCAATTTTCAAATTAATATACACAATAATCCCTTTTAGATAGGTGATTGTATATACTAATTTTTATCAATCAGGAACTTCAATAATTTACAAAATTTAACAATTTGTGAATAATGTTCCATTTAATCAATGCCCAAAAATTCATCAAACAATATGAAGCACTTTATAACATGTGCTTCCCAAGATCATATTGCATTTATTAAACAATAATTTTTGCCACAATTTTATGTGTCTATTTCTACAATTAAGCATATAAGATTATCTAGTTAAACTAAATCAAGAAAGTAAAGATAATCTATGCTAAATTAGGGAAAGTGAATATTGTCATCATATCCCTCATACCCTATAATAAATTTCCATAAATTAAAAATTGGAAATATAGGCACAAAATTATTTTTCATTGAATTAAATATGAATAAAAATAAATAATTCCAAATAAATATTTAAAAATGCCAAAATTAAAATTTACCATACCAAAAAAAAATGATAAATGATAAATTAGGCATATTAAAAAAAAATGGAAACGGGCTTTAACACTCTAGAACTCGCATGACCCAAGCCTTCACGCGGGCCACTTGAAGCTCTTAGCTTGGAATGGGAAATTAGCCGCAAGCTTGCGCAGCCCAAACCTTTATGCGAGCCCAGCCTACGGGAGCTAAGCTCCCTCCTATACATGTGCCCCCATGCGCCATTCTGTGCGAGTGGAGATAGTTGGCTTGGTTGGAGGTCTTTTTCAACCTCCACAATGCTTCAAACAAGCATGCTTGGATAACATTTTAATCAAGTTCATCATTCTTACTATACCGCCACTTTGCATGATACACATCTAAAGTCCCCTATACTTTCTAGGCGATTGCTAGCATAAGTAAATTATTTATCTATTTAGGAAGGTTTTGATCTTGATATTTCCAAGAAGTTTACTATGCATTTGCAACATAAATATCCCATCATCATGTTTAAGACCTATACATAACACAATCTGTCAAGATATGTGAAAAGACCAAGAATAAAAATTCGCTAATGCAACCAAGCTTCGGTTAGCATCGACAAAGATACGTTTGCTAACTCTCCTTTAAAAAAAAAAAAAAAACAAAGATTTTTCGTCCTCCCTTTTTCTTTTGAGCATAGAATGAAAAGTTAAAGCACATTGTATCCCAATTAGTGCCGATCTTGCATGTGGTTAGGCTTTGTTTGGAAAAAAAGCGTCACATGGAAGCTAGACAAAAATAAATGGCTTTGACCAATGCAAGTGACGGGGAGACAATTAAAATCTCAATTCGTAAGAAAATTTCATAAATCACACCATCAACAAAGTCATACGAACTTCATTGCCTTTACAAGATCGACACATGCAAAGCCAAGGTCCAACCATCCCGTAGATGCAACCTTCCTTAAGAAGGCAGATAAGAAAATTCCAAAAACCCATATTTTGGGCAGAGAGGACAAGCATCAGGATGAGGCAGCAAATTGTATCACTTGGCATACAAGCGGTGGCATCTTCCCAAGCCGAAGGCTAAGATCAAAACTTGATCAATTAGGGGAAAAAAAAACTTTAACACAATTATGGTTTACACCTGTTTGAAGAACAAACAATCGAAACAGAAAACAAGTTTTGAAGACACCTAGATTCGTCGAGAGAAGACTACCGCACACGCGAGGCCAATGGTATCAAGTCTCGAAAGAGGCACCAATCTATTCAAAGATAGACATGAGAACCTAAATCCCAAATTCAGCCAAATCTCATGGAGAGAAATAAAATCTCATCACCATCAATTCATCAAAGGAAAAAGACCTAGATTAAAACACAAATCAATATGAAAAATAAAAATAAAAATTGGGTTCTACAATTATATATGACCTGCTCTGATACCACATGAAAAAATTATTTACATAAATAACTAATTAATTAAGAACAACCAGATCCATATATGAATGTAAAACACCAAAATCGATACGCACAGTGGAATTAAAACGTACATGTTTAAGCTATAACTTCAATTGAAGAAAATAGATCAGACTAACTTTAATCATCGATCTATTGGAATGCCAGATCTTCCTGATCTATGACCTATTTCGGTATAGCAGCTTTTAATGGAATTCAAGACTAATAACTATAACCTACCCTTTTATAGGTTAGAGAGGGGACATAGCAAACCATAATCAATAGCTTGTTAATCGGGCCCCTCCTATTACGGGCTTCAATTAAATACAATTGCATTCACTTTATTACTCAACTAGGCCTGTTATTAATAGATGACATAACCCAATTCAATAAGATCACTTAATGGTTTAAAATATATTGGAATATTCATTAACCCAATTATTTAAAATAGAAAATTAATTAATTAATGTAAGCCCATTATTGGAAATTTCCAACATTATCAACTACCAAATTATGCTACTTCTTTTGTGATGTGATGTCATCTCAAATACTTGGCGCCGGTATCACCAACCGGACATGGGAGACGATTGCCAGACATGCCAGCACTTGTGCGGTCGATGATAACAAGATGTATGCTTACTACCAAGATTCGAACAAGGCCAGCATACTGTTCAATTCATTAATGAAAGTTACTCAAGCAACACTTGACAACCAAACTTACCAGTCACTAGACAAACTAACCCTTAGGGTCTTCAGCCCATCGCATTGAAAGGTGGGTGGTGGTGGGTTCGTTCTCTTCCTTCAGTCCTCCTCTTATGATTTCAGTTGACTCACTCATCCATAGTCAAGCAATAACCGAGATTAAGAAAGACATAATTCAACTTAGCATTCTAATTCAAATCGATCCAAAGTATCACTTCTGGGGAAGACCCTTATGTTGGAGTATTGCCTAAAAACTATGCATTTGGAATATTCCACCAAATGTTGACACTGCATACGGCCTTTTTTTTTTAATAAAACAGTTTAATTGATCCATATTATGCACTCTTTTTAGTGCCTATTCAAACATCGAAATCGACCCATCCTCTCAAAATGAACTTACAAACTGAAATTCTTTCGACCATATATCACTGGTGTTTGCGGCGACTAATATTAATGCCTTGTCGCTATAATTAGATACTTTGATTGTGGCGGTGAATGATCCTGAAAATATTTCTATTATTGTAGAAATCCTAACAAGAAGAATCCAAGATGCACTTCTTTTACTTCTTGTCAAGGTTTCTATATTATCCTAATAAGAAGTGAATCCATGATGCACTTTTTGAGGATTTACTTCTCGTTAGGGTTTCTATATTACTTTTTTCAAGATTCAATTCTTGTTAAGGTTTATATGGTAATGGCATAAATTAACTTCTTCAGGATTCGATTCTTATTAGGGTTTATATAGTAATGGCATACATTAACTGATTCATATCTTGTTTGGATTTCTACAGGAATGTCATGTTGAGATCAGATCACTCCTCCTTTCTGCCACCAAATTTTACTAATGAAAATACGTCCAAACTTGGTGCAATAATTAAGTTTTCACCACTTTTGTGAGCAAGAATTTCCTCCAAGACTGATGTCTTGATGGTGATTCGGAAATAAGCAGATAGAAGGCTGTGGCCTTAGTGGGAACATGATCAGCACACACTTTATATTCGGTGGTTGACAAAAAAAAATAGAGCAATGGAAAAATGGTGTTTATATTTCTCGATGTGTATAATGTACCACCCTTTGATGTATTTATAGTATAAGAAATGAATTGTAAATAGAAAATAATATATACAATATTATCTTCCTACTGAATATCCTCTAAACATGTTTACAATTTATTGTATCAATCCCGAGATCACAATCGGAATCGAGAATCAATCAATAATCCTTTTTGCGTCCATTCTCTCTCTCTATAAAGGTCGCCTGTACCTGTTCTATCTTTCTTCCATTAACACCCTACTCGTTTTCTCCATATAGTTTTCATCAAGAAGTTGACTTGGAATATGGGCACGGCGCTCAAGATCTTCATGAGATTGGTGGTGTGTTACCTCAGCTTTTCTTGGTTCCTCTTGACTGTCGCCGGTCTTGCAGTCTGTAAGTTTGAGCCGACCCTTTATGTTTGATGAGTCCTATTTGATTTGTTTTCTTCTCTTGTCTGTTTTGTATTATAGATATTGATTTACATTGTTCTATTTGACAAGAAGCTTGAGGTCGAGTAACGAAATCAAATTACTCCTGGAACCGAAATCACTTTCTATGGTGAGTTGCCAGCTCTCTCTCTCTCTCTCTCTCTCTCTCTCTCTCTCTCTCTCTCAAGCAATAATCTTATACTTGGCAAATGACTTCCCATGGAGTTTTGGCCAGCAACCGATCATCATATTTAGAGGTTGATCTTTTGTCTCGACTATTCGTTGAATGGGCCATGTCTAGATTTGCTCATATTAATCTTAGGAGACATTCTCTCTGACTAAGGACATACTCTAGTTCTATCGTGTTTAGGAGAGGTTAGGGTTTTGTAGCAGTCTTACAAACTACTGTCACAGATGTGGTTTTGGGTTCTTTCAGTCTTGTTTTCTTGTTATGAAAACCTTAAAAAAGTTCCTAATGAAGGTTGTTGTTGATGATGACCATGATGCATAGGGTGGTGTGGAGCTGATCGAAGCAAGAGGGACTTATGAAGTGGATGGAAGGATGGGCATAGAGATCAATGATCACCCATCACCATACCATAACCCTCGTCACGACCTAGCCCCACCCCTACCTCCAAGGCATTGATGGAATTTATCCTTCATTTGGAAAACAATAAGTAATGTCTTTTTGTCCTTGTAAAGGGATTTGGAGGTTCATATGAACAACAAAAAACAAGGATTTCTCTCAAATTGACTTCTATAATTGTCACTCGTGGTTGCAAAACACACCGAGATTATTCAGTCCCAATCTAGATCACATATATGAAGAAGAAGCGTGATAAATTAACCATATCGTGGAGCCGTTTCAACTCATATGATCATAAAAAATATCAAGATTTAATTAAATGTGACATCATGTGGTGATTTGCTCTAGCATAAGAAAAGGGAAGAGATAACCAAAAGTCTCTTTGCTTATGGCTTATAAAACCAAAAGTCAGTATTACTACTCTCTAAATATTTTGCGAAAACTCGTTAGAGTCAAATTTGAGATGTTGTCTTGCTAGGAAACTCAGTTAATTTTATCATATTCAGTCTTCGGGTCTTACTAATGAGAATCTATGCTTAAACTTTGTTAATTATTATCATGGGTGATTATCGAAGTACAAAATCTAAGTTGGTGTTTTTTCCTTTCATATATTTTCTTTATTGTTAAAGTTTGATGTCCCTTTTCTATTGGGAAAATTGTTTAAAAAGTCCAAAATCTATTGTATGGCGATTAATTCAATCTTAAATTTTTTAATATGATCAATCTAGGCCGATTTACTAATATAGTCTTTTCTGCCAATTTGGCTATTACGCCAACCATCCTACACGGCAAGAGCAATGTTGATGTGGAAAAATTCCTATTTCTTGTTTACCTTCTAGATCGATTCTCCCATTATCGAAGGCTTTCCAAAGCCTCTTTGTCATCGAGTCCAAACTCAAACGCTTTCAATCTTAGTGTCTTTAGCCCATTATGTTGAAAGCGACTTGACCCACTTCGTTTTGTGGTTGGTGGTGGGTTCGCTCTCTTTCTCCTGCCATCCTCTTGTGATTTCAATTGACTCGCTTGATAACTCTATTTTTAATAGAATATCCTTGCTTATTTAGACATGATATTTGCTAAGTTTTGATGAATTTTAGGTGAATTTAATTGCTACTCACGTAATTTTATTTTGTAGAAAATATTTTCAGATCTTCCAAAATATTATAATATCTTTCAGAATATTTCATCTTGAAGAAAAAACCAGTCCAAATAAGATATTTGGTGAATTTGAACATGATTGAAGATAAGGTTCAAAGAAAATCAAGGAGATAAGGAGGAATCTTTTCCAAATCCTAGTAGGAGTCGACTTAGGGCATATTTTTGAAGGCTATATAAACCACTCTTTTACCACATATAAAGGAGGAAGAGAGAATCCTTGGAGACACCATCTTTACAGAAGATTTTGAGTTTTCTTAGTTAGATTTTGTTCACTTGAAGCTCCTTGTATCTCAAATTGGTGAATTTGTTTTTAGTATTATGTTTTTTTTAATTTTTGTTAGTTTAGTTTTACTATTTTCTAAATTTCTTTTGTTAGAGATACAATGAATTTTAATCATGATTGATTGATTTTCAAAGACTTTCATGCAATAGAATTATTTTGATTGTGTCGTTCTCTATCATGATCTTAATGCTTTTAGAAGTTTGGCCAATTTTTGAATGATTTTTTTATGTGTGCACAATATCGGGTGGAGATTGTGTGCATGCGCATTAGTGATATTGAATCATAAATTAAATCTAGGTCAATGTACACTAGGTTATTTATGTGGCTGCGGTAGTAAATCTAGGTTGAGACTACTTAGATTAAATCCAGGAATTTCCACAAGAACTTAATGCTTTTAAGTAGTTTAAATTCACCTAAAGTTAGTGTGGGTTAACATACCTAATTATGGATTATTAGACCGATGTCGGCTTTTAATTCATCCCAGAGAAATTTTGCCAACACAATTGGAAATTAATTTGTTGCATGAAAAGTTAAGAAAATTAATTATGAATGGTTAAGTGAAGTTGGTTGCTCTAACGCTTTGTGATCTTAATAATTATTAATTTTCAATTTGCTTTATATTATTTTTACTTTACAATTTTAATTAGCTTTTGAATTCTTTAAGTTTTGACTCTTTTATATTTTAGTATTTTAATAGGTTTATTTTACTTTTTACTCATCTTTTTAATTTAGTTAGCTAGATTTTTGAATTGATCAATTTCGGTAAGTAATTGGATAATTAAAAAAAAAAAAATCCTTGAGGGGACAATACTCACTCATCACTTTATTACTTGTCAATATTGTGCACCTGCAATTCGCCTAACATCGCTCATCCATCGTCAAGCGACAATTGAGATTAGAAAAAGACATAATTCAACTTAGCATTTTAATTCAAATCGCTCAAAAATATCGCTTCTAGAGAACACCTTATGTTGGAGTATTGCCTAAAAACTATGCATTTAGACATTCCACCAAATGTTGACATTGCATGAGGCAGCCATTTTTATTTATTATGAATATAACAATTTAATCGCTCAATTGGCACTCTTTTTAGTGCCAATTTGAACATCGCAATTGGCCTGTCCTCGCAAAATACACTTACAAACTGAAATTCTTTTGATCGTAGATCACCAATGTTCGCAGCAACCAATATTAATGCCTTGTCGTTATAATTAGATATTTTGATTGTAGTGGTGAATGATCCAAATAAATACAAGGCATAAATTAACAAATTAATATATTTGGCAAATTTTAGTATTTACTTCTATTTATGTATTAATTGATAAATGTTATGACTATTCATGGAATATCAACCCGCCATTACTTTAGAAACCCTAACAAGAAGTGAATCCAAGATGTATTTATTGTGGATTTACTTTTTGTTAGAGTTTCTATATTACCCTATTAAGAAGTGTATCGGATGCACTTCTTCTTGTTAGGGTTTTTATATTACTTTTTTTCAAGATCCAATTCTTGTTAAAGTAATGGCATACATTAAATTCTTTAGGATTCATTTCTTGTTGGGATTTCTACAGGAATGGCATGATACGTCCAAACTTGGTGCAATAATTAAGTTTTTGCCATTATTGTGGGTAGGAATTTTCTCTAAGACTAATCTTGATTGTGCAACAGAGACAAGCATAGAGAAGAGAAGGTTGTGGCCTCAATGGGAACGCAATCAGCACCAACTTCATATTCTCTCTCTCTATAAAGGTCGCCTGTACTTGCTCTTTCTTCCATTGACACTCTACTTGTTTTCTCCATATAGTTTTCATCAAGAAGTTAACTTGGAAGATGGGCACAGCACTCAAGATGTTTATGAGGCTGGCGGTTTGTTACCTAGGCTTTTCTTGGTTCCTCTTGGCTGCCGCTGTTCCTGCAATTCGTAAGTTTAAGCTGGCCCTTCGTGTTTGAGGCATCCTATTTAATTTTTTTTTCTCATGTTTGTTCTTTATTACATATATTGATTTACATTGTTCTGTTTGATAGGAAGCTTGAGGTCGAACAACGAAATCAAATTACTCCCGAAAGTGGAATCACTTTCTCTAGTGAGTCGCCAGCTCTCCCCTCTCTTTCTCTCTATAACTGAAAATAGACTACATTTCCATCATGTTTAGGGGAGGTTAGGGTTTGGTAGTAATCTTACAAACTACTATCATAGATGTGATGTTGGGTTTGCTTAGTCTTGTTTTCTTGTTACAAAAATCTTTAAAAAGTTCCTTATCAAGATTGGTTTCTGTTGATGATGATTATGATGCATAGGATGATGCGAAGCTGATCAAAGCAGGAGGGACTCACGAAGTGGAGGGAAGGATGGACATAGAGACTGATGACTACAAACCAATAGGCCCTACTCCTCGACCCCCACCCCCACATCTAAGGCCTTGACGCCATAATGGAATTTATCCTTCATTTCAAGAACAATAAATAATGTCTTTTGATCCTTGTAAAGGGATTTGGAGGTTCATATCAACAACAAAGAACAAGGATTTCTCTCAAATTGACTTCTGTAATTGTCGCTCGTGGTTGCAAAACACACTGAGATTAGTCAATCCCAATTTAGATCACATATATGAAGAAGAAGCGTGATAAATTAACCATATCGTGGAGCCATTTCAACTCATATGATCATAAAAAAATATCAAGATTTAATTAAATGTGACATCACGTGGTGATTTTCTCTAGCATAAGAAAAGGGAAGAGATAACCAAAAGTCTCTTTGCTTATGGCTTATAAAACCAAAAGTCTATTTACTACTTCTCTAAACATTTTGCGAAAACTCGTTAGAGTCAAATTTGAGATATTGTCTTGCTAGGAAACTCAGTTAATTTTATCATATTCATTCTTCGGGTCTTACTAATGAGAATCTATGCTTAAACTTTGTTAATTATTGTCATGGGTGATTAACAAAGTACAAAATCTAAGTTGGTGTTTTTTCCTTTCATATATTTTCTTTATTATTAAAGTTTGATGTCCCTTTTCTATTGGGAAAATTGTTTAAAAAGTCCAAAATCTATTGTATGGCGATTAATTCAATCTTAAATTTTTTAATATGATCAATTTAGGCCGATTTACTAATATAGTCTTTTCTGCCAATTTGGTTGTTACGCCAACCATCCTACACGGCAAGAGCAATGTCGGTGTGGACAAATTCCTATTTCTTGTTCACCTTCTAGATCGGTTCTACCATTATCGAAGGCTTTCCAAAGCCTCTTTGTCATCGAGTCCAAACTCAAACGCTTTCGATCTTAGTGTCTTTAGCCCATTATGTTGAAAGCAACTTGACCCACTTCATTTTGTGGTTGGTAGTAGGTTTGCTCTCTTCCTCCTGCCATCCTCTTGTGATTTCAATTAACTTGCTCATCCACTGTCAAGCGACAATTGAGATTAGAAAAAGACATAATTCAACTTAGCATTTTAATTCAAATCGCTCAAAAAAATCACTTCCGGAGAAGACCCTTATGTTGGAGTATTGCCTAAAAACTATGCATTTAGAAATTCCACCAAATGTTGACATTGCATGAGGCAGCCATTTTTATTTATTTATTATGAATTTAACAGTTTAATTGATCTATATTGTGCACTCTTTTTAGTGCCAATTTGAACATCGCAATCGGCCTGTCCTTGTGAAATACACTTACAAACTGAAATTCTTTTGGTCGTAGATCACCAATGTTCGCAGCAACCAATATTAATGCCTTGTCGTTGTAATTAGATATTTTGATTGCAGTGGTAAATGATCCAAATAAATACAAGACATAAATTAACAAATTAATATATTTGGCAAATTTCAGGATTTACTTTTATTGATGTATTAATTGATAAATGTTATGACTATTCATGGAATATCAACCCGCCATTACTTTAGAAACCCTAACAAGAAGTGAATCCAAGATGTATTTATTGAGGATTTACTTCTTGTTAGGGTTTCTATATTACCCTATTAAGAAGTGTATCGGATGCACTTCTTCTAATTAGGGTTTCTATATTACTTTTTTTCAAGATTCAATTCTTGTTAAAGTAATATCATAAATTAACTTCTTTAGGATTCATTTCTTATTTGGATTTTTACAGGAATGGCATGATACGTCCAAACTTGGTGCAATGATTAAGTTTTTGCCATTATTGTGGGCAGGAATTTCCTCTAAGACTAATATTGATTGTGCCACAGAAACAAGCGTAGAGAAGGCTGTGGCCTCAGTGGGAACACAATCAGCACCAACTTCATATTCTCTCTCTATAAAGGTCGCCTGTACTTGCTCTTTCTTCCATTGACACTCTACTTGTTTTCTCCATATAGTTTTCATCAAGAAGTTGACTTGGAAGATGGGCATGGCACTCAAGATGTTTATGAGGCTGGCGGTTTGTTACCTAGGCTTTTCTTGGTTCCTCTTGGCTGCCGCTGTTCCTGCAATTCGTAAGTTTAAGCTGGCCCTTCGTGTTTGAGGCATCCTATTTAATTTGTTTTTTTCTCATGTCTGTTCATTATTACAGATATTGATTTACATTGTTCTGTTTGACAGGAAGCTTGAAGTCGAACAACGAAATCAAATTACTCCCGAAAGTGGAATCACTTTCTCTAGTGAGTCGCCAGCTCTCCCCTCTCTTTCTCTCTCTGACTGAATATAGACTATAGTTCCATCGTGTTTAGGGGAGGTTAGGGTTTTGTAGTTGTCTTACAAACTACTATCATAGATGTGATGTTGGGTTTGCTCAGTCTTGTTTTCGCATTGCAAAAATCTTTAAAAAGTTCCTTATGAAGATTGGTTGCTGTTGATGATGATTATGATGCATAGGATGATGCGGAGCTGATCAAAGCAGGAAAGACTCACGAAGTGGAGGGAAGGATGGACATAGAGACTAATGACTACCCACCAGTAGGCCCTAATCCTCGTCACAACCCACCCCCACCCCCACATCCAAGGCCTTGATGCCATAATGGAATTTATCCTTCATCTCAAAAACAATACATAATGTCTTTTTATCCTTGTAAAGAGATTTGGAGGTTCACATCAACAACAAAGAACAATGATTTCTCTCTAATTGGCTTCTATAATTGTCCCTCGTGGTTGCAAAATGAGATTAGTCAATCCCAATCTAGATCACATATATGAATAAGAAGTGCGATAAATTAATCATATCGTGGAGCCATTTTGACTTGTATGATCATATGAAATATCAAGATTTAATTAAATTTTACATCATGTGGTGATTTCCTCCGACATAATAAAATGTAAGAGATCGATGCTAATGTTTTGAATGATGGAAAGGGATCTAGTATGGTGATCGGGATTAAGAGAATGGGGCCATGAAATTGGGATTGATATTCCAAATTCCATAAATAAAAGAAGCTATATTCCTTAAGTTTGAATTACAAAAAAAAAAAATACAATAAAACTATTTGTTTCCCAGAAAATGAATAGTTTGGAAAATATTATCAGAAAAATGATGTGTAAATCATACTATGCAATTTGTAATTGGCTTCTATAATTGGGGAAGATTGTTCAAAAAGTTCTAAACATATTGTACTTTTGTTTATTGAGTCTAAACATCTTCACGTTTTGCCAATTGAACATGTTCGATTGATTTTGGCAAGAAATGGTTAACGTGGACGACAACCATCTTATGTGGCATAACCAGGCTGAAATGGATAACTTTTAACAATATTATAATATTTTTTCAAATTTATTATATACTTTTTCTTTTCTTTTTTTCCTTTTTCCTTTTTTCTCTTCTTTTCCTTTTCTCCTTTCTTTCCCTTTTTCCCTCGTCCTTCTTGTGATTTCACTTGCTTCCCCAACGGATGACCAAGAGGTTATTAACTCCATCCTTCTTGTGAACCCTAACTATCTTGAGTTACACAAAGGGATCGGTGTTGAAGATGCACACTAAGCCGTCCACTAAAGTGGAGAGGAGGTTGTGTGGGAATGAGAGCTATGGAGGGGTGTAGAAGTCGAGGATCTGACTATGGTAGGATGATGGTGGAGAAGCCGAGGGAGAAGGCACTGTTAGGTCGTAGAGGTGGACGGTGTCGTTGCTAGAAGTTGCAACATAACCTTGTTGCGACCTAAATTTTTTTTCGTCATTCCCGAGGGGGGAAAGAAAAAAATCTAAATAGATTAAGGGGTATTGTTAATTTCGGATCGACGACCCTTCATTAACTCGGGCTCTCCCAAGCCCGTACCTCGCGCGACATTGGGATATTCATAAAATTTTTCAAATAAGGAGTCATCACTAGTCTATTGAGGTCGACTAGGAATTAAGCGAGGCATGGAAGTGTGCCTCACTCTCTACGTAACCAGAGAGTCTAAGGTTGAGGACTTGATTACGCTAATCATGTGACTAGCGCTCTTTCGGTAAGTAATTGTGTATTAATAAAGTTGTGACAACCTATTCGAGAAATCTAATATTTATCCCAACTATTCTAAAGTAAGGAAATAACATCCAAAATATCATCACAAAATTAGGGTGTAGGAATATCCTAATATTGTCCCTAAAAAAAGAAAGAAAAGAAAAATATAACGTCAACCAAAAAAAAAACCTATTGTAGAGCCCTAAAGGCTTATTTAATTTTGAATGTTTTCCTTTTCTTTTTTTTAGGAATTTTTGCAATTTTCTGATTTTTTATGAATTTTTAATATTTTTAATTTTTCGAAATTAGACAAAACAAGCTTTCAAGATTTTTTTTTTTAATATTTTTTGGCTTTTCTGAAAATTTTAAAGAAAAAAATTTATTAATGTTTTTATTGGAATTTTCTAATTTTTTAATTTTTTTTGGAATTTTTAAATATTCGGATTTTTTTATTTTCAAAAAAAGCTTTCAAAAACTTTTCTGAATTAAAAAAACATTTTTTAAGGACTTTCGAATTTTTTAATATATTTTTTAAATATTTTTATGAATTTCCGAATTTTTAGATTTTTTTAATTTAATTTTTTTATTATTAAAAAACGATTCGGACCGGGTCGGGAGACCCGGCCCTGTTGACCCGGTTCACACCCCGTCGGCCCCGGTATGATTAAAAAAGCAGTTTTTTTTATCTTTTATCTTTTTTTCGATTTTCTTTGCTTTTCCTATTTTTTAATTCCTATTTTTTCCACTTTTTGTCTTTTTCCCCTGCAGATTTCTCCCTCCTGCATTGAGGTTTTTTCAATGCACGTCTTCATCCTCCCGCCGAACGCCCCTCTCGCCTGCAACTTCCTCTCTTCCGAATCGACCCACTTTCGATCATTGTTCGAGCAAAATAATGCCGACACCTATGCAATCGGTAAAATTCCACTAACTCCCAGGCAACATCGACAGCCGTCGGAAAAGGGGTGCTCCGGCGAGGTTTTCCTCCTCCGGCGATTCAAAAAGAAAACAAAGGGCATTGCACGAAATCGCTATAAAACACCAAGAACAGCACGAAAACAAAGGTGGATCCACAATATACGAACAATCACCCATGAAATTAGACTACCAATCACAGAGTCGATGATGAAGGTTTCGGGACTTCATTCGGGTATTTTAACAAAGAGGTGATATGCATTATAAAGTCCTAAGGTTTCCGACTCCGTCGAGACTCGAAATTGCACCGGGCTCACGAGACATGGCATAAAGGACATCACTACAACCAGAAGAGGGATAGACAAGGGCCGGAGCTCGCGCAAGCCGGTTGGCCGCGAGCTTCGGCCCGATGAACACGCTATCAAAACAGAAAAAGAAACAAGGCAAAAGCTTACCTGTTTGGCGCGAGCAAAATACCACGACGGCGAGTCGTTGGTCTCAGTTCAGGTGAGGCTAGGGAGCTCATTCTCTCCCTTCTTCACGATAACCAAATTCAGAACAGAAAGGTCAGGGCTGACGATGCACCCACGCACAGACTTCCTCTTCCTCTCTCCATTCCTCCTTCCGTATCCACGGAAGCAAGGGGTCCCCCGTGAAGCAAGAGGCGCACACAGCCAGGAGTCAGGACACCCTGCTTCATTGGGAAACCTTGCTTGTCGCATCCTCCCATGATCTTGAAAACATAACCCTTGAACTCCTCTCCAAGTGCATCTCCAATGACTTCCTGGGATAGCCTCTTGTTGGAAAATGATCGCAATTTCTGGTCATCGTCGATCTCGAGCTTCTTCTGGCAGCCAGTGGTCAGGTTGGTGATGTTGAACTTCATTCTCCGCTCCGAGGGGTAGTGGCGCAGAGGCGGCTCCGAGGTTGCCCTTGCGCTGGAGCTTGAATCTGCCTTCTGCGATTTTTCCTCTCTCAAAACCACAGAAACCAGCTTCTGCCTTTTTTTTTTTTTTTTTTCTTTTGGTTTTCCTTCCCTGTCTCAGATCTCTCTCGGCACGCTGGCCCCCCTATGCTCTCTCGGTCCTTCCCTCTGTCTCGAGCTCTACCACTTCTCTTCTAATTCTCTATCTTTTCCTAAGTCGAGCTCACGCGTTTTCTGCAGAATCACCCCAGAAGAAGAAGAACGAAGACACTGCTATCCTCTCCTCTTTTTCTTTTTTTCTCGCATCTATCTTTCCTTCGGTTGAACCAGCCTCCGGTCTCAGTTCCTCTCTCTGATGAGGCTTTTTCCCTGCGCCTCCTGTATCTCTCCAACCCAGAAAAAACTCCTGAAAAGAAAAACCAGCCGCTCGAAAACCTCCTTCCAGCAACCTGAAAAACCCGCCTCCGCTCTCTATCTCTCTTCGTTTTTTTTCGTTTCTGCCCCCCTTTCTCCGCTCGGCAGAACTCTCTCTGGCCAGCCGCTCTCTGCGATTCTCTCCTCTCAGCCCAGGCTCTCGGTTTCTGCCCCTTTTTTTCTTTCAAAATCCAGAAACCTGCTTCGTCGTCTTCTCCATTTTCCTTTTTTCCTTCTCTGCTGTCCACCTCTCAACTCTCACCTCCCATCGCTTACTTTTCCCTGGTTTTTTCTTCTCTGCTGTCCACCTCCTCTTCCTCTCGGTAGAACTCTCTCGGTTCTTCTGTTCTGGTCTCCTGAAAATCGTTCCCCTGCTCTCCCATTCACCCCCCTCCGCATAACAGAAAATCTTCCTCCCTCTTGCCGCGTGACAGCGCAGCAAGGGAGGATTCCCTTGCTGGCGTCACGCGGCTGACGTCAGCCAAGGGGCGACGTCCAGAGAGACGACGTCGTGGTGCTGCTGCGTGTCCGTGTGCGTGCGTGCAGGGAGGAAGAAGAGAAAAAGAGGGGGAATGAGGCTGGGCTGAAAAGAAAGAGTAGAGGGAGATGAGCTGGGCCTGAAACAAGGAAAAATAGGGCGAGATGGGAGTGGGCTGGACCGAGCCAGACCATTCGGATTTTTGTCGAATTTTTTTTTTAAAGATTTTTATCTTTTCTATAAATTAATAAATATTTATATATGCAAAATAAATGGGCATTTAAAACATGTAAACAAAAATTCGGGTGTCAACATGGCAGGATGATGGTGGAGAGAGCCGAGGGAGAAGGCTGCTTTTAGGTCATAGACGTGGACGGTGTCGTTGCCAGAAGTTGCAACATGACCTGACGGAGGAGATTGGGGAGAGGTAGGAGAGGTAGCAGAAGAGCTAGTCAAGGTTAGGGTATGGCCATCGGGGGAGGGCTTAATGGGCTTGAGCTTCAAGCCCCAAATGAACTTATTGTACATCAAGCCCAGAATTAAACTCATGACAACACGATCCGCATCGATTTTCGGTCCTCTTTGACATCGATGGCGATGGCAAAGGCGGTAACAAATTAGGGTTTTAGGCCACTAAACAATGTCGTATGATCAAGGCAGTAAGGCTGACAGTCGCTAACCTAAGGTTGGCAACTACCGTCGTCCATCGATGAGGCCCAATGGTGGCTAGCAAAGGGAAGAAAGGAAAAAGAAAGAAAAAGGAAAGAAAAAGGAAAGAAAAAGAAAAGAAGAGAAGAGAAAATGAAAAAAAAAAGGAAAAGAGAAGGAAAAAAAAGCATTTGAAAAAGTTAAAATATTGTTAAAAATTATCAATACCAGTACATATCGTGCTACGAAGGACGATTGGTGTCCATATTAGTGATTTTTGACCAAAATTAGCAGATGGATTCAATTGGTAAAAAGTAAAAAGGTTTAGGTCTTATTTGGCATAATTGAAAGGTTTATAACTGAATTGAAAAAAGTATAATAGATTTAGGACTTTTTGGACAATATTCCCTTTATAATTGTCCCTCATCATTGCAAAACACACCAACATCAAGGTTAGTCGGTCACAATCCAAATCATGTACATACAAAATAGAAAAAAATTATCCGAAAAATTATAAACCCATTGCATTTTGCCAATTAATCTTTTAATTTTGCTAATTGAATCCTAGATCCTTTTACTTTTTTGCCAATTGATCCATCTAGACATTTTTGGACTAGCCATGCCATGTAGGATGACCGATGCCGACATAAACAATTTTTAATAATATTTAATTTTTTATGAATTTTTTTTCTATTTTCCTTTTCTCTTTCTTTTTCCCTCCATCAACCAACGCTAAACCTCATTGATGACTAGTAGAGGTTGCTGGCCTTAAGCTAGGGCCGCCCTTGCTATCATCAAGTAAGGGTTACCCTTAATTGGGCATGTGAGGGCAATCCTTGCTTAGTCTAGTGAGAGCAGTCCTTTATGGTGAGGATCACCCTTGCCCAAATGAGACGAGGCATGGGCGGGCAACCCTCGCCCTTCCAAGCTAAGACAACCCTTGCCAGCCCAAGCTTGAGCATTCCTCACTTAAGGTTGGCGATCTCTGTCGGCCATCCACAAGGTCTAGTGGTAGCCTAGGGAGGGAAAAAGGGAAAATGAAAAGAAGAGAAAAGGAAAGCAAGGAAAGAATGAAAAGAAAAGAAAAAGGAAAATTAAATACAAATTCAAAAAAAATATTAAAATATTATTCAAAATTATCCACATCGTACCGGTTATGTCACATAGGACGAACAATGTCCATGCTAGCGATTTCTCGCCAAAATTGGTAGGATGGACTGAACTGGTAAAAAGTGAAAAGGTTTTGGACTTTGTAAATTGAAAGGTTTAGGAATGAATTGGCAAAAGTGTAATAGCTTCCAGATTTTTTGGACGATTTTTCCATACATAACACATACATAAATAAGATGCATATTAACATAATCATGTTGTTGAGTCGTTTCGAGTCAAATGATCACATGTGGATTATTCAAATTTAATTAGATGTGAAATGATTAGTATGTCGTTGTTCTATACACAACAACTAACAAGCATTTACTAGCCCACCATCTCATAATGACCTATTATTTGCCTTTTGAATCTAAATCTGTTCTTTGGTTAAGTGGTAGCGAAGTCTAACTTCTCAACTAAAATTTATGTTCTTTGCTGGCAGCTTGTAAAACCAAATGTCCATATTACAACTTCTCTAAATATATTGTGAACCACTTGGAACGCATGCAACCTTCCGACACAAACCAAAATCAAATTTGAATATGGAAGGTCGATTGAAGGTGTTAAACAATGGTTCAAGTTAACGAATCAGGTGTAGCGAAAACTCGTTATAGTCAAATTTGAGATCTTATCTTGCTAGGAAACTTAGTTTATTTTATTAGATTCATTCTTCAAGTCTTACCAATGAGAATCTTTAAGCATTGTTAATTATTGTCATGGGTGATTAGCGGCCATGAACTAGAGAGCCTTGACCAATTTGAAAGATCATTTAATGTAGTTGAAATAACTGAATTTTTGGTTGTTTGAGAAAGTGAGGGAAATTCTATGGAATTCATAACTGTCTCAATGCTTCTTCTTTTTTTATTGGGATAATGAGATAGGGATGATTTTTTATTTCATGTACTTGTGATTGCTTGGTGTTCTTGTTTTGTGGTGGGTTGCTCATAGTCCTGAGTGATGAGTTTGTGTGCAGGGCTCTCTATTCAGCCCCTAAGCGTATGGTAGTGTCTGGTTAGACTAGTGCTAGAGGTAGCGCGCAGACAGATCCTAGGTTAGACGAGATCCTACTAGCGCTAGAGACTTTGTTAAGACAGCAAGTTGAGTGCTCTTGCTATAGTTCTTGTGGTTCCCCTAGTGAGAGGAGAAGTCTGTGAGAGACCAATGCCTAAGCTATCAGAGCAATTCCTGAGATTGAATCCACCGAGGTTCAGTGGCGTGGGCGATCCTGAAGCTGCAACCCTTTGGATAAGGGGTTTCGAGAGAACTTTTGCAGTGTTGAGATGTTCAGAGGAAGATCGGGTACTTCTGGTGATTTACTAGTTCCAAGGTAATGCCATTACGTGGTGGAAGCCACTTAAGGAGCAGTTTTCCCTGAAGGCACATATTAGACTTGGGGTGGTGCCTTTTGCGAAGCGTTCAATGGGAAGTACTTTTTGGACAATGCGAGAGAGTCAAAGATGGCAGAGTTCCAACAGTTTCGTCAGAATTAGATGTCAGTGGATCAATATGAGGCGAAGTTTGCTGAGTTGGCCAAGTATGCACCAAGGTTAGTGGAGGACCTTGGATAGGGCAAGACGGTTCAGAGATAGCTTGAAATTGAAATTGAAAGCCAACCGGTGCCCTTGAACTTAAAGAGCTTTGATGAGATGTACGAGAGGGCCCAGATGTTAGAGAATTATATGATCGAGAGGGTGATCGCATCTGGCTTGCGATTCGTGCCTAATAGAGATAATCGTCGCTTTGGAAAATGACTGATGATGGGGAAAAAGAAATCCCATCCCACTTAACAGAAAGAATTATGTGGGAAAGCCGACTACCCAACAAAAAGATTCCAACAACCGAGTCTGGATGCCAAGGGTATTTGGCATTAGTGGTAGATATGATGCTGAAAGGGTCAAAGGTAGATGATAGTGCAATGGTACGAGACGTGCGGCCAAAGGAGGAACCGAGGGAGGAAAAGGCGTCCAGCAGCTCGGTCCAGCTAAGGGATGCTCTTTAGTTGGCTGGGGGACAGTGGACAGTGGTTAGGGCGGCAGCCGGAGGCTGGAACATCGATGGTTCCTGGTTTGGCTGAACTAAAATCGAGAGGAAGAAAGAGGGAAGGACAGCGGCCGGCTGGTTGGGACAGGTGTCGGTGACTGGACGATGGACGATTGATGTGCGATGACAGCTGGGGTGGTCGGGAATAGCAGCAACAAGCTGACAAAGTGGTGGCTGGGATGGTGGCAGTCGGCTACGACCAAGACAAGAAGAAGAGGAGAAGCAGCAAACAGCCGCAGCTGTCAAGGCTCGACGAACGGCGGTCCCCAAGCAGCGCGACGACCAGCAGGTGGAGGCACGACAGTGGCTGAACAAGGGCGACACAGTTGTCGCGGCAGCGAACGAAGGAGGAGAACAAGAGAACAGGAGTTGGACAAGGCCGGTTTAGCTCGAGACCAACGAATGGCGACTCGCCGGTGAGCAGAGGTGGTGGCGGAGCTGTGGTGCCGACCAGTGAGGCGGCGGTGCAGAAAATGCAGCGGTAGTAGTTCAGTTTCCGTCCCAATAGAAACCGAAGAAGAATAGGAGAAGAAGGGGAAAAAGCAGCTGAAGTCGTGCAGTTTTCCAATAGCCACAGAGAGAGAGGGAGGAGAGAGAGGGAGGGAGGGAGGGAGGGAGAGAGAGAGAGAGACGTTTGAAAAGTCAAACAAGAGAGAGGGGGAAAAAGGACAGTAGTGGGGGTAGGCGGCAGGCGATAGAAAGAAGAAAAATGCAAAGGGAAGGGACGTGAGGTGAGGGTGCAGGCGGCGACGGGAAGAAAGAGAGGGAAAGAGAAGAGAGAGAGAAGCATGCACATGGGAGAGAGAGAGGGATGGGGGAAAGAAAAATGACGAGGTCTCGAGTCCGAATTTTGGTTTGGCGGTCCTACGTCCAGCGTTTTCAAGTACCTGAAAATTTTGGAAAATAATGAGGCCAAAGTCCAATAATTAATCCTGACGTCCAAAAAGTCCGATATTTGAATTTGGATTAAAAATCATGGCTGAGTCGATCAATCACAACTTTAGTGAGTCTAGACTAACGGGCGGCTTTTAGGGCTCATGGATGTGAACAAGTTCTTAAGGTGCGTTTGTTTCAATGAAATTAGTTTCCGAAAAGTGTTTTCCGGACTTTCCATTGTTTGTTTTTCAAAAACGATTTGGTCAATGGAAAATACTTTCCAGTCAAAATAAATATTATGTATTATTTTAGGAAAATGAATTCCTATGCATGGGAAGGGGAAAACACTTTCCCTCTTTATCAGGTTTTTAAGTTATTCCCTTTTTATTAGGTCATCTCTGTCCTTTTCTTTTACTCTCCAAAATTTCTCTTTTTTTTTTTTACAGTAGTGTAAATTGTTAGTTTAAATGTTATTCAATCATTTTCCAAATGCGATCCAAATGCCTGAAAATATTTTCAATCACATATCATCAAACATAAGAAAACTAATCATTTTCCATGAAAATGATTTCCTAGAAAACATTTTCTAAAAATAGTACGATTTTCGTGAAACAAACGCACCCTTAGTAGCCTTTCCCTTTCGATTAATATCTCGTAAGGGATCAGTTCAAAGCGAGACTCAACTAACAGCAAATTGATGAAACATTCATAATTAAAGCCCAAAAATAGTTCGGGAAATTCTAGGACATCACAACTCTTCCCTCCTTATAGAAATTTCGTCTTCGAAATTTATGTTACTATTCAAACTCTTCAAACATGTAGGGATATTGATGCCTCATTACTTCCTCGCTTTTCCACATGGCTCCTTCCGTTATGTGATGTTGCCATACCACTTTGACCAAGGCAAATGTCTTGTTCCACAACACGCGCTCCTTAAAGCCCACGATTCACACCGATCTTTCCATGTGGGACACCTTGTCGTCCATGTCTATTTCTTCAAAAATTAGCACCTGGGTCGGATCTAGTTCGTACTTTCTCAACATTGACACGTGAAATACATCATGCACTTGTGCCAGTCTCGGAGGCAATGCAAGGCGATAAGCCAAAATCCCAATCCATTCCAAAATTTTGAAGTGTCCCACCTACCTTTGACTCAGCTTTCCCTTTTTTCCAAACCACGAAGCACCTCGCATTGGCGACACCTTCAAGAACACATGATCACCAACTTGAAACTCCAACAGTCTACGTCGCTTATCCGCATAGCTCTTCTAGCGACTTTGAGCCGTCTTCAGCTTATCTCGAATCACTTGGACAACATCCATTGACTGCTAGACTAACTCCGATCCCATAATTTTCCTTTCACCTACTTCATTCCAACAAAGTGGGATTCTACAAGGTCTACCAAACAACGCCTCAAATGGAGTCATCTTTATTCTCTGCTGGTAACTGTTGTTGTAGGCGAACTCAACTAGGTGGAGTTGTTCCTCCTAACTCCCTTTAAAATCCAGAACACAAGCTCACAACATGTCCTCGAGTGTCTGGATCGTCCTTTCCGACTGACCATCCGTCTGCGGATAATATATGGTATTGTATTGTAACTTTGTTCCCATGGTCTCTTGCAGACTTTTCCAAAATGCTGCCGTGAATTTCGGGTCTCGGTCGAACATGATCGTCATTGGTACTCCATGAAGACAAATAATATGTCGGACGTACAATTCTGCATACCTTTCCAAGGTAAAATCCTTTCGTACAACAATAAAATGTGTAGACTTCATCAATCTGTCCACCACGACCTAGATTGAGTTGTTACCCTACTGACTCCTCAGTAGTCCCATCACAAAATCCATCGTTATATGTTCCCACTTCTATTCGGGAATCTTGAGAGGTTACAGTATTCCCCCAGGTTTGCAGTGTTGCGCTTTAACTTGTTGATGCGTTAAGCACTTAGCCACGTGTTTGGTAATGTCCAACTCCATGCTATTCCACTAATAATGTTGTCACAAGTTCCGGTACATCTTCGTGTTGCCCGGATGTATGCTGTAGTGGTTTCAATGAGCTTCTGACAAAATTTCCTCCTTAAGCTCCACATCATTGGGCACGCAACACCGTCCATGAAATTTCAAGATCCCGTCCTTAGATACATGAAAATTAGCTTTCCTCTTAGCTGCATCCATTTGCAAGACCTTTTGAATCTCAGGGTTCATTTGTTGCGCACCTTTAACCCTAGCTTACATTTTGGGCTCAATTCTAAGGGTAGCTACTAGACTTAAGAGGTGACCTACCTCAAACTTAAATTCTGAGTCTTAAACTCCCTCTAGTAGTACCCATTCTCGAACCATCATGTGTGCGATCGAAGATTTCCGACTCAGTGCATCTGCAACTTTGTCAACCTTGTCGGGATGGTACAGAATGTCGCAGTCGTAATCCTTTAAAAGCTTTATCCATCAATGCCGCCTCATGTTTAACTCCTTCTATGAAAATAGGTACCTTAGGCTCTAGTGGTCCGTATAAATTTGGAATCTTTCTCCACACAAATAATGCCTCCAAATCTTTAGCGCAAAAATAATTGCCGCTAGTTCCAAATCACGCGTCGGGTAATTTGCCTTGTGAGGCCTTAATGCGTATGCAACCACCCTTCCATGTTACATTAGAACGCATCCTAACCCTTTGTAAGATGCATCACTGTAGATCTCAAAACCACCAGGGCCAAACGGAATTGTCAACACTGGTGCGGTAGTTAGCTTGTCCTTAAGCTCTTGGAAACTACTCTCGCACTTATTCGTCCAATCAAACTTTTCGTCCTTTTTCAGCAATCGAGTCAAAGGCATGGCTATTGCAGAGAACCTTTCCACAAATCGTCCATAATAGCCAGCCAATCCCAAGAAACTCTAAACTTCAGTCACTGTTGTTGGCCTTGGCCAATTCGTGATTGCTTCAATCTTGGCCGAGTCCACAGAGATTCATTTCCCAGAAATCATATGGCCAAGAAATGCTACTCAAGTCAACCAAAACTCACACTTACTGAACTTGGCAAACAACTTGTGATCCCACAGGGTCTGCAACACTATCTCTAAGTGTTGCTCATGTTCCTCCGAACTCCTCGATTATACCAAGATGTCGTCAATGAACACAATCACGAATTGGTCCAGATACTCCTTGAACACTCGGTTCATCAAATCCTTAAACCCTGCAAAGGGTGTTAGTCAAACCAAACGACATTACCGTAAACTCATAATGACCATAACACGTACGAAATGCCGTCTTCGGGTATATCCCCCTTTCTAATCCTCAACTGATGATAGCCTGTCCTTAGGTCTATCTCGGAAAATACCGAAGCTTCTTGGAGTTGGTCAAACAAGTCATCCATCCTTGGTAACAGATACTTGTTCTTAATTGTCACGTTGTTGAGTTGCTAGTAGTCGATGTAAAGACGCAACGACCTGTCCTTTTTCCTTACAAACAAGACCGACGCTCCCCATGGAGATGCGCTAGGACGGATAAATCATTTATCCAGTAGCTCTTGCATTTGTACATTTAACTCATTTAACTTCGACAACGCCATCTGGTAGGGTGCCTTGGAAATTAGTTCCATTCCAGGGGCCAACTCCACTACAAACTCTATTTCCCTTTCAGCGGAAACCCTGACAACTCCTCGGGAAAAACATCCGAAAAATCCCGTACTACAGTAATGTTTTCTATCCTTGGTTTCTCCTCCAATGTATCCACCACGGTTGCCAAATAACCTTGGCAACCTTCGTCCAAAAGATGAGTCACTTCCAGTGACGAAATCAAAGGGATTGAAGGTCCTCCCTAGTTTCCAACGAATGAAAAGCTACTACCCCCAACAGGATTAAACTAGATTATCTTTCCATGACAATTCATTATGGCCCGTTGCTTAGTGAGCCATCCATGCCAATAATAACATCAAAATCATACATTTCTAGCACAAGCAAGTATATGCTTCTTTCTCTACCATCAACTACCAACTTGCATCCAGGACATCCTACCGCAACAATTATACTATCCTCGAGTTGGGTAGAAATATTAAAAACTACACCCAACGATTTTAGACTTAATCCTGCTAATTCAACAAATTGCTCAGCCACAAAAGAATGGGTAGCACCCGGATCAAACAAAGCATAAGCAACATGGTTATGTAAGAGCACTGTACCTATGACCACGGAGGGTGAATTCTTTGCCTCCTTCTGCGTGATAGCGTACACCCTTCCTTTGCACCGGGGGTTGGTTCAGATTATTCTGCGATGCATACCCTGCAAGTGGTCCTATCTACAATTGCTGCCCTGGTGCTCCCGTCGTCCTACGAGGGCAATTCCTCATTTGATGGCCCTGTTGACCACATCCATAGCAAGCTCCTGTCGGGGTAAGGCACGAGGCATTTCCATGTTTTTTGCCGCACAACAGGCATGCACCATTCGAGCCAGCTGCTTGCTTCCCCACACCGTTCCTTCAGTTTAGCGGAATATGGGGCCTTCCCCCAACCATCGGTTTTTTCCTAAACCGATGGTTGTCCTTACTCAGCGCAAACCGCAATCTAGATGCGGTTGCCTTTCGACCAAATGTTTCTCGATCATCTGCGCTCTAGCATACAACTCATCATAATCCTTCAAGTTTAGGTACACTAGATGGTCCCTGATTTCTAACTTCAGTCCATCCCTGAACCTCCTAGCCTTGTTTGTCGGATCCTCAATCAATCTCGGTGCATACTTCGACAATTCTACGAACTTCACTTCATATTAGTCCACTGACATTTGGTTCTGTCGAAGCCGTAGAAATTCCGTCATATTTTTCTCACAAGTGCACTCGGAGAAGTACTTGCCATAGAAGGCTTCCACGAAAGCACCCCACATCGGGGTCGTACCGTCCGAGACCGCTCCTCTCTAAGTAGCCTCCCACCAAGTACTAGCAATCCCTTGTAGCTGATAGACTGTCGACGTCACCTTCTCTTCCTCCAAGCACATCAGCAAGGCGAAGGTTTTCTCCATTTCCTTAATCCAAATGGTGGCAACCTTAAGATTGCCCACCCCAGTGAACTTGAGTGGCTTCAACTTTAGAAATTACTCCACTAGCTTAAACATTGGTGGCACATGAGGCTTTTCCCTCACCTCAAGGACCGGGGTCTCAATTGGAGCAGTGCCATTAGTAGTTACAGTGGCGTGTCGTAGCAGTGGCGGCAACAATAGTGGCAACGGTAGCAGCTTGAGCCTGTTGCCCTATCAGGGTCTCAAGTACCTACAGGATCCCATCTAGCCTAGGATTTTCGAGTGCCCTATCCCAAACTCTAGCCTGCCTCGCTACGATCTGCCTGCTAAGAGTCTTCGATCAAGATTGCTCATTGTGCAGAATCGTAACTGAACTTGCTTTCCAATTCCAACCAGGAATTAGAAACTATGAGCAACCCGCTTACTACTAGAGATACTATAACAATCATAGGCACATAAAAAGAAATTGTCTTTCCTAACTAACTATCCCAAACACCCATCGCTCCTTATCACTCTAGGTATTGACTGGGTTTTGATACCATGTTCGACTGGGATGTCATGCCCCCGACTCTCAAGAACGCGATGATCCCCTTTTTCACTTGTGGTCAAAAGAGTGCGACGTCCCAGGACATATCACCGACCATGTGCATACGGAAGCAATTAATAAACCCAGGTCAAACATCATCAATAGGGATAGTTAGAAAACATAGACAATTCAAAATGACCTCATTTAATCCTAAGAATGGGTACTCGTACAATCCTATCCTTGGGCACTATTCACATAATCATCAAAATACATAAGGCAAAAAAGGTCGATCTACTTCCTCCTTTATCCTTAGGGTTCGAGGTCTATTCAGTCCAAAAATCCACGATCAGGCATATCCCTCAAGGACCTAAAAATGGTTAAATGATAACCAGTGAGAGTAAGTTTGGGCGCTAAGTCTCAGCTAGGGCACCAATTCACCTCAGGGGTATCTAATAAGCATGGCTCTCATAATAAAAATCAATAATTAAACCATCCAATCACAAATAGCCTTATCTTGCGATTGCACATACCCCTACATGATATTAGTTACACGGCCACACAAGGGCAAACATATAATCACATAATTAGAACACCACACATATAACATTCCATGCAAATAGCAATCAGGCATATTCCAATTATGCATCCCCCCGCGTCAACACGCTTCAGAGCTCTCCCTTTTTCCCCGCATCACACGCATCAGGGCACAACCACTACTACCTCCCCGCGTACCATGCATCAAGGCTCTAACATTTTCCCTGCGTAAACACGCATTAAGGCACAACCACCACTACCTCCCCATGTACCACGCATCAGGGCTCTAACCTTTTCCCCGCATAAACACGTATTAGAGCCGCCCTTGATTCCACATCTCACATACGAAGCAACAAATAATCCACATTTTATCCATTAAATGCCACATTACGATAATCCGATAATCAACAAATTTCGTAATTAAATGCCACATAATTCCTGAAATATACTTGCTTCAATCAATAGGGCATAAACAAGCAATCATCAAATCAGTCAATTGTTGTTTTAGACAATAATCGTCTCGTAATAATGCAACGATCGATAATTCTTGTAAATCATTATTTACCACGATTACTTATCGAAAAGTAATTAATCCAAACACGGGGAATTATCCTAATTAATAATTATTCAACACAATAATTATCAATAATATAATTTATTATTATTAAAGATAATAATAAAACAATATTATATTAATTTTCGAAATAAATAAATATAAATAATAAAACAAACACATAATTAACTAAAATTACTATTAGTCTCTAATTAACCCCCACTAACCCCGATTAGCCAAAATAATCATAACTAACCACCTAATCCCGATTAACCTAACTAAACTAACCCTAAATGCGATTAATACACTAAACAAGGGTTTAGGGCTGAAACTTACCGTTTAACAACGGCGAATGAGCGGCTGTGACAGGGGTGACGAGGCGGTCGCACAGGCACCTCCGAGGTGTCGAGACGGACGACGCGGTGGCCGAATCTTGGCTAGAGACCCACCGTCCGCGCATCCAAAGGAGGAACCGAGGGAGGGGAAGGCATCCAACAGCTCGTTCTAGCTAAGGGATGCTCTTCGATCAGTTGGGGGACGGCAGGCGGTGGTTAGGGCAGTAGCCGGAGGCTAGAACAGCAGTGGTTCCTGGCTTGGTCGACTAAAATCGAGAGGGACAAAGAGAGAGAAGGACGTCGGTTGGCTGGTTGGGACGGGTGCCGGCGACTGGATGGTGGACAACTAGCCCAGGATGGTGGCTGGGGTGGTCGAGAATAGCAGTAGCAAGTCAACAAAGTGGTGGCTGGGATGGTGGTAGTCGACTCCATCCAAGACAGGAAAAAGAGGAGAAGCAACAAACAGCCGTGGCTATTGAGGCTCGACGAATGACGGTCCCCAGGCGGTGCGATGACCAACAGATGGAGGCACGGTAGCGGTTGAATAGGAGCGACGTAGTTGTCGCGGTGGCAAACAGAGGAGCAGGAGAGAAGAATATGAGCTATACAAGATCGGTTCGGCTCAAGACCGGCAGACGATGACTCGCCGGCGAGCAGGGGTGGTGGCGGAGCTATGGTGGCAATCCATAAGGCAGCGATGCAGAAAATGCAGCGGTAGCAGTTCTGCTTCCGTTCTAGCAGGAAGCCATAGAAGAAGAACAGGAGAAGAAGAAGGGAGGAGAAGAAGGGGAAAGAAGCAGCTGAAGCTGTGCGGTTTTCTAGCAGCCACAAAGAAAGAGAGGGAGGGAGAGAGAGATGTTTGAAAAGTGGAGAAGGGGGGGAAAGGACAACAATGGGGGCAAGCGGCAGAAAGAAGAAAAATGCAGAGGGAAGAGACGCGAGGTGAGGGTGTCGGCGGCAATGGGAAGAAAAAGAGGGAGAGAGGAGAGAGAAAGAGGAGAGAGAGAAGCACGCACATGGGAGAGAGAGGGAAGAGGGAAGGAAAAATGACAGGTCTCGGGTTCGAATTTCGGCTCAGCGGTCCTACGTTCGACGTTTTCGAGTATCTGAAAATTTTGGAAAATAATGAGGCCAAAGTCCAATAATTAATCTTGATGTCTGAAAAGTCCGATATCTGAATTTGAATTAAAAATCACAGCTGAGTCGATTAATCGCAACTTTAGTGGGTCTCAAACTAACGGGCTATTTTTATGACTCATGCGTGCGCACGAGTCCCTAGTAGCTTTTCCCTTTCGGTTAGTATCTCGTGAGTGATTAGTTCAGAGTGTGACTTAGCTAATAGCAAATTGACGAAACATTTATAATTAAAGCCCAAAAATAGTTCGGGAAATTCCAGGATATCATAGATTCGAAGAGGAGAAAAGAAAAAATCTATTTCAGAAATTGTTCCCGAGAACAGCAAGTTACTTTTTTTTTGTTCTTATTTATGTTTCAAATCTATTCCCTGAAACAACTTTTTTTTCCGAGGAATAGAAATACTAGCTAACATTACCAAAATGATTTATATTCTTTTTTTATTATTATGGAAGACAAATGACTAAAAAAAATAGAAAAGATCTTGACCGACACTTTCAAGCCATGATCAAGCTCTTTTATTTGCTTGGAGCCAATTGGAATCTCAAACCTATCTTTTTGGCGTCTATCCCCAAAGAAGTCAGCCAAGCGGTAGAGAAAACCCTCCAGCAACGACATAAGAGCCTAACCAAAGCCACTCTTGGTGAAATATAGCAAGCCATCCATATTGCTATCAAGGAACTTTGCCTACGACGAGAAGCTTTCCGGAGCTATCTCAAAGAAAATAGACATCTTGATAAGGCATGCTTGAAACCAGAGTTGAAGATCAAGTGTCCTAAGGATTGTTTCGATCCTTCCTGCACAAGCTGCAAAAAAAAAAGAGACAATTTAAATGGTTCTCTTTCAAAAGGACGCGCAAAGGAAAAGGTAAAGGAAAGTGGAAATTCTTGCGCAAATGCCGTCATCACTCTTCCAAGAAGCGGAGTAAAAATCGGTGTTATGTCTGCAACAAAAAGGGGCATTTTGCCAAAGATTGTCCAAAGGCGAAGAAGAGCGGAAGCCACTTGATTGAAAAGATTGGTAAAAGCACTGGAATCTAGCTTGACGACTCTGATATCGAGTCTGTCTTCTTCTTAGATTATCAACCTTTAGAAGATACTTTATGTGCCATCCAGACGTATAGCTCAGACTTAGTTTTAGACTCCGAGAATGACGTATTCGCATTCTTCCCCGATTCTCCTGATAAGGTCCAGATCACTAAACCAATCCATCACCCGTATATACCCATTCATATTCTCTTGTCCAAATACCAAAAACTAATCCCCTTTGTGGCACTCATAGATACTGGAGCTAATTCTTCTATCTTAGACACAAAGATTCTCCTAGAAGAATTTTGGAAACCATATACCAGGTATTTCAATTTTGCTTCTGGTGACACTTTTGCTACCAAGTATCGCAGCAAACCCATCACCATCCAATTTTTCCCTCAATGTTCCATTACTACCAAAATCCTTGGTTCCAGATCTCCAGACAAAGATATCATCATCAGTTGGGATATCTTGACACAACTCCCCAAGCTTAGAATCTTTTCCGTGGCCTCCGTTTCAAAAACCAATTCCGAGAATTTGTGGATATCAAGATATTCTATGCTCTTCAACCAGCTATGCTGGATCTAATCATCCAAAGTTTACTTTCCTTTTGTGCTAAGACCCACTCCCAATTTTCCCAGACTTGCACTCAACCCTTATGGAAAAACTCTATTTTATGTCAAACTTCCTTTCAAAAGGAATGAAGACATAAACCCTACAAAAGCCAGTCATTCTGGAATGAGCCCAAAACACCTTACTCTTTGCCCAACAAGAATGCGCAGAATTGCACAAGGTGTCATTGAGCCCTCTGACTCCCAATGGGCATGTGAAGCATTTTATGTCAACAAGCGAGCTGAACAGAATCGTGGCAAAATGAGATTAGTGATCAACTACCAACCTTTGAATCAGTTCCTCCAAGATGATAAATTTTCATTGCCCCACCGAAATTATCTCTTTCTTAGCTTTGCCCAAGTAAAGATCTATTCAAAGTTTGATCTCAAAGCATGATTTTGGTAATTGGGTATTGACCTAGTAGATAGGCCCAAAATCGGGTTTTGTATCCCAAACCAGCATTTCCAATGGATAGTTGTTCCTTTTGGTCTCAAAACTGCACCTTCCCATTTCCAAAAAGTTATGTGCAAAATTTTTGATCCCATTCTTCCTAATTCCCAGATCTATATTGATGATATCCTTCTCTTCAGTCCTGATGAAGAATTTCATTACAATTTGTTGATATCGTCAAAAAAATGGCATCATGCTCTCTTAGAAAAAAATGATTATTGCTCAGAAGGAAATTGAGTTCCTTGGCATGCGTCTCAAAGAAGGAACCTATTGTCCTGAACCTCATATTGCTGATGAACTCCAGAAATTTCCCAAAAAGAATTTTACCACTAAGCAAGTCTAGCAATTTCTTGGTATGGTTAATTATCTGCGGAATTTTGTTCCCCACATTTCCAAAACTCTTAGACCACTTCAAAGAAAGCTCAAGAAAAATGCTCCCACATGGGGACAAAAGCAAACTCAAGCTGTTTCCCACCTTAAATAGACCTTACAGCATCTTCCTCCTCTGAAAATCCCCTCCACAGGAAAACAGATTCTCCAAACCGATGCCAGTGACAAATACTGGGCCACCATTCTTTTCGAAGAAATTGATGGAACCAAGCATATTTGTGCCTACAAGAGTGATCGATTCTCTCAAGTAGAAATCTATTACCATTCCACTTTTAAGGAGATATTTGCAGTCAAGTATGGAATCAAAAAATTCGAATTTCACCTTATTAGACATCATTTTCTTGTTGAAATGGACATGTTTTCCTTCCCTCAGATGCTAAAGTTTAAACAGAAGCAAGTTCCTCATCCATAGTTGCTCCGATGGGCTGAATGGTTTTCAAAATACTCCTTTGATGTTAAACATATTCCAGGGACTAAGAATGTCCTTGCAGACTTCCTGTCCAGGCCAAAAGAACCAATGGAAGCCATCAACATGTATGTCAAAAAGGAACATCTCCTAGAGACATACCGCACCACCAACATACAGGGTGATTGGCCAAGCCTCAAGTATCCTCCTAATGTTCCACTGGTGATTCGACACAATATTCTGAAAGAAAGACTTCAAGGATTAATGTGGGAATATCATCTCCGAATTTTTCAAGAATACGGCAGATTAATGCTCAGACCAGAATGACTCCACCCACAATATCCATTCATTCATTCCTTCCAATGGTCTCCTAATAATGAGTTTCTAGAAGACTTGAAATGGTTATTTTGGTACATGTTCAACTTGTATACCATAGCTATTGAATTTCCCACCGACAAAATTTTGTAGGTTCTTAGAAAAGACGAAGCCGGTTATGATCATAACTAGAAATATCTTTTAGATATTTTCGCATGGTTTAAACAACTCCAATATTGGAGAGAACTCTTCAAAGTCCAGAATCGTCAATGAAGGCCTGAACCAGAAAGACATACTGTTGTCTTGTTCCACCGACCATGGACATTTTGCCATCCCACTAGATGGATATTTGACAAACCTTCTATTGCAAGAACTTCGTCCTATTGGCCCTAAGTTTTTCAAGAAGTGGCACGAGTTTACTAGACATTTCCCTACTCCATCACCACCAGCAGACCTGCATCTCGAGAACTCCAAAGGATCCTATGTCAAGAAAACCGCACCATTCCACCAGAAGCATGGCCCCCCTCACATGTCCTTGTCTCCTGGAATCACCTTGAAACTTGGGATCCTGTGAGAAACGAAATCCAAGAAGCTCTTAATGTCTTCAGACAAAACAATCTAGACTCCTCCACCCCCTATGACCCTTGGGGGCTCTCTCAAGATCCTTGGGGGGAATCATTTTCCCAAAATCACGCCTCTTTCTCCGATCCTTTCGGTGCTAGTTCCTTTCGTCCACCCAATCTGTTGGTAGAAGAGATCGAGAATCTCATCCGAGCTTTCAAAAGAGAAAAAGACGGAAGCTCCAGTCCATCCGATGTAGATGAAGATGCTCCACTTAAAGCACAACTAGCTCATCATAGCTCTGATGATTCGGAATATGCTAATAATGCTAGGGATGGGCGTGGCCAAAATAGCCACTACGAAATCACTGTAGCAACGGTCACTGTTCACTGTTCACCTAGCCGATTGTTCACTATAGCACGAGATGAGAATTCACTAATTATAGCCGGTCACGGGATTTCTTTAGGATTCCCTATGTGTGTAGCCCATAAGTGGCTAGTGTGTGCTCATAATTATGTCCGAGCATGGCCAACTTGCCTGCTCTTGTCGTTTGTATCCTCCTCTACCTATATATGCAAGGAGTCTCTATTGTAAAAATTAGAGAGTGAAATAAGAAGTGTGTTTTGTACTATACTATCAACATGTTCTTCTAAACACTCACATTCTCTTCTAGTTTAGAACGTTGGTTCTGGACAAACACTCCTATTGAAAGTATATAGGTAGGACTTCCATGTGAATAATTGTTTCTTCCAAGCAATGTGTAACCTCAAGTAATACCAGAGATAGCTGACGAATCTGTCTTGCATCAACATAGGCAGTATTAATATATTGAGCACGCATGGCCTTGCTAGCATAAAAATTGTGTAGCACATAAATCTAGTAATACTAATATGTACACCACATGCAACAATAAGCCTGGCAATCAAACATGCACATATGTTGGGCAACACATTGGTCCGAAACATGCTGTATCCACATGGAGCTATATACACTGCATGACAGTAAAACAGTAGTATTACAATTATTCCAAAAGTATCAACATAATCTGCCACTCCAAAAGGTAAATCCTCCATAATCCCTGCCTAAAGATCCATCATCCACCACAATTTCCAACTTCAATATCTGTCTGACATGGAAAATATAAGTAAGGAGCAAACAATCACTGGTTCGGTAAACGAATCTTCAAGATTCAAAATAGAATATCTCCTCCCATCAGCTAACTCGATGCTTGAGAATGCGAGTCTATTAACAAATAAAGCTAAAGACAGGTTACAATCACGGAAAGTAATCAATGAATGAGACCTGTTTCTATTACAATCCGTTATATTTGGATAATTCTTTAGAGCTTCAATTCAACATAATGATAGAATTTTACATACCAATGTTACTTGATTTCCATTCAGACAATATGGGCTCTAACAATTTCATGTCAATGACTTGATAGTCGAACAAACACACGCATGACAAGTATCTCATGAATGCAATAGATACCGCTTAGTAGCCCATCGAATATTTACAGATGGGGTCCTAACAACGCACGTGTCTGCTGGCCAGAGATTCTTCCCTCAAAGAGGCATCACCAAGAAGGTGCTCGATACAATTTCCCTATTTGAAGTCCACGGGGTCTAATAGTTTGATATGCCCTATTTATATACGGCAGGGTCTTGCTGTCACTTACGATAAGCATGACATCAATCACGAACATTTAATTCAATTGAACGAGAGTCACGTCTTCACTTGCTTTCTTCATATTGAATTTCCATTTCAATGTTTTCAGTAGGGGTGAGCATAGTCCGAGTTGAGCCGATCCACCTTCTGATCCTAGGACCAACCCGCACAGTGTTGGTCCTCAATTTTTGGGACCGAGGATCGACCCTATTGAGCCTAAGACCGAGGACTAGACCAACTCAATGGGTTAACCCGGGACCAACCGTTAATTTTTTTCATTTTTTTGTATTTCTAAAAAATTAAATCAATTATTTCAAATTACATATTTATCGTTATTATGATTTTAACTAAACTATAAATACTAATATATATTCAACAAATTTAAAATAAGGTAACAATAAAAA
The DNA here is from genome assembly GCA_014182895.1 of Angophora floribunda. NCBI lineage: Eukaryota > Viridiplantae > Streptophyta > Magnoliopsida > Myrtales > Myrtaceae > Angophora > Angophora floribunda. The sequence continues at coordinate 13,557,915 of CM024715.1, forward strand.
TTTCACACTTGCTAAAAGCAAGAAACCATAAAAACAATTAAGATTGTTTATAGAGTCGCAAGACGAGCGTTGCTCGAGCGAAAAGAATTTCTAATTAAGGCTTTATTTTCTTATGATTTACTCAGAACGAGCAAGGTTAGCGAATAGAGGTGAGTGGCACAAGCGTCAAGCGACGAGTGGGGTGAGCATGGCAAGCAGGGTGAGTGTCGAGTGGTGAGCGACCAAAAGTGAGCAAGGTGAGTGTCAAGTAGCAAATGAAGGAAGATTGCTCATGAGTGAAATTGTTTCTTTCGATTTTACTTGGCAAATTGAATACAAAGAGGATAAAGTAGAAAGAAGGGAGCAAGAGTATTGGAGGAGGACGTCATTTGAATTAGGGTTTACTCTTTAGAATAAATAAAAATATACTATATATGATATAATATATAAGGCCAAGGTTGCCAACCCACCCGAAACTCCTAGGATCGAGGATCAACCCGCACAGTACTGGTCCAGGGATCTCAGGACCAAGGACCGACCCAATCCTCTTGGGAACCGGACCAAGACCGGTAGGGTTGGGCCAATCCAAGGTCGGTCCAGGGTCAACCCTGGACTGATGCTCACCCCTAGTTTTTAGTGCCTTGTTTTCCATTCCGTGCTATAACATTTTCCCAAAAAGGCATTCACATTTCAATAGAGAATTTATGCATTGAATGCACAACAGCACAAGACAAACGTCGATCCATATGAACACTCACATCATAATGGTAACACATAATTTCAGGTTGAAATCACATTCTTTTCTGTCTTTTTCCATGAGCTATAATCCTAACCAAATCAATTATACAATAACACCAGAACATGCCCTGATTTAATCCTTCCCTTTCGTTCTGGACACATAGTTGCAACTCTTCTGATTCATTGACACATTAAATGTCAAATTTCTCTGTCCATTCTACTCAATTTTAGGCCCTCAAACTAGTGATTCTTTGAAGCAGACATATAAACACAGCCCTCCCAATTACAAGTAGGTACATGTAATGGGTGGATCAAAGATCCGAATGAAACCTGGAATTTTCCTCGACAACAAGCTTACTTGATCAAAACATCCACCTAAACACCGGTTGCAAGCATTTTAACATTACACATTGAGATACTATCACAATCCCACATAATAACACCATAATTAACTAGTTGAGAGGCTCACTGACAAAACCCAATGCTTAAAGTTCCAATTCAGCTGTCGATACTCATGTTCCACCAGCTCCTTGTTGGTACACCAAATTCCCGCAATCAATTTAAGACCCAATCTAATTCCATTGCCGTCCACTTCAAATGACCATTGATCCACAAACCCATTTAAACAAATAAAAAAGAAGATGAGCTTAGAGGCTCCATTCTTCCACATTGTTTCCATTGTCAGAGCATCTCAGACCCCAGCAGAAACTTTCCAATATCAATAATCAATGAGGAATCTATGACCCATCTCCAAAACTCCAAGCTTAGAAAGAATTTCAATCTTAGTTTGAGTGGAGTTGAACATTGAAAAGATATTCACCTCAAATGGAATCAAATTCTCTATATGAACTTCATCTATCACCTTAGAACTTCATGGACTTGAGTTTTGCTGCATAAAAGTGGAAAGTTCAACTAAATGGTGCCTCTAGCTCATTCTTTCTTGGTTTCCTTCACCCTCATGTTTCTTGTTTTTCTTTGTTTCTTTCATTTTTCTTTCTTTGGTCATTAACTTTGCTTCTTCTTGCCGGTTTATCATGAATAATAATGAAGAGTGGCTAATGTCATAGCTAACCTTAACTTAATTGCCATTAACTCATTAATCCTTCTTACACTTGTCACTCAAGACGCCCCAATAGGTCCACTCACCTTTCATGCACTCTTTTTTCTTTACCAGCCATTAGGTAAATACAATAGGTTTTCCATTGTAGTCCTTCGCATGATGAAATTGCACCACATGCTTACATTTTCTAATTCCATAAAATATACGGGTCACTTACGAAATTTTTTGAATGATTTTATGTAGATCCTACATTAACCAAACTTAATTTTTGTCTCATTCAAGCATGTACTCATGCACCTATCATCACAGCCATGTAACACCTCGAAATAACATCGATTTGCAATTAGGTGCAAAATTTTATGAAATTGCAGATAAAGCCTCTAGTGTTGGATGCCATACTAACTGTATTGATTTATATGTGCAATTCTGCAGAAGTATATTCTTTTCTGATGTATCCACTTGATGTGGAATATCTTGTAAAATTGGTAAATTAATTTGAGTGGAGACACGATGCTATGAACATGACATGACATTAAACATGCACCGGCACAAAACGTGCACTCATTCAAGATGTTCTCTTTTTGTGTGACTAGAATTTCTATCATTTGTTTTGTCATTTTGCTAGTGTAGGTAAAGTACGTACTAGAAGCATATAACAAAAAGTCGGTTTATTAAGCAAGGGATATATGACTGATCTGCACGGAACAAGAAAAGAATGCCAGTAGAAAGTGTCTAATGCATAAAGAACTACTTTTAGATGGTTCAATAGATGGGGTGTGTGTATTCACTAGTACTTGATTCATGTGATCCATGTTTATTTTAGAGTTATATAGATGATTAAAAGAAATTATATGTATCATGGCAGAATTGCTATGTGAGCTGTCCCATTGGGTCTTATTTTGAAGTATTTGACTCACATTAATGTTTTCTTTGACTTCAGAAACCGGAGACAATATTGCTCATTTCTACTCTAGCTGAGGGAGCAACAAGGGTGCACATTCTCAGTGATTCAACCAATGATAAATCTTTTTGCTCTGTTTTGTTGACCATTATTTTTGTGTCTCCACTGCAAGTTCTTCGCATTATTCATTCAAGTTACCATGTGAATCCATCCATTCAGAACAGGAAACATGAGCAAAGACAAGAAATCTTTTCTGAGTACCAGGAAAAGGTCTCAATTGATATACCTGATATTGGTGTTTCTTTGGTTAACTCTTTGCCACAGGTATGTATGATGAAGCTTATTGAGATGGCATGATTTTTGTGCTGGTTTTCTGTCACTTCACCATTCATTTTCTTTGTTGGAATGCTCCAGAGCATGGATCAACAGAAGGTTTCTTTGAAGGTTTTATCATTGCAAATAGACAACCAAGTTCGCACTGCCACTTATCCTGTCGTCTTGTTGTTCAATCGTGGATATAGAAGTAGTTCATCTAACCACAACGATGGTGTCCAGAAAAATGAGAATTCACGACTTCACTCTGACCACCCCTACAAATCAGTGATTCATGTAGCTGTTTCAAGGTGGGGAAAGAAAAATATATCACTAATTTCATTTGAATATATAACACTAACGTATTAATCACTAGCATCAGTATGTTTGGTTATTCTTTTATCTTCAAGATCAAGAACTCATTAAATGCTTATTCTGGCAGAGTGGCAGAGTGGCAGAGTGGCAGAGTTTAATCTTGAGCTTGAGCAGGAAGTGGTCTTGGGATTGTCCGAGTTTGTTAAATTTGTTCACTTGAGATTCCAGAATGGAGTGATGCCCTTTTCCGATCCGACATTGCTACCACTTCTACACGATACCCCTCTGTTGGGGAACTCACACTCACATATTCCTATCAGTAGTGCTCGAAACAAAAATCAAAGAATCAGTGTATCATTTCCCTCAGTAATTCCAGTGAGAGCACCTTGGCAGCAAATTTATCAGTTGGCCAGGAGACACAGAAAGGTATATGTTGAAATGTTGATGTCGGAGCTATAAAATTCACTCTTAGGTAGGTGACAGATTGCCCCACTTTCCTTTAATTTTAGGGTTAATCCCATCAATGTCTGAGTATTGCTGCGATATAATTTGGTGGTGCAATTTTTCCAGTGACCCATGGACACTTAGAATGGGGATTCCTATGTCAGGGGATTCTCTTGTGCATTTAAGTAACTTATCTTATGTTGGCTAGCTGTAACAGCTTTAATACAAGGGATTCCTGCTTGGACTCATGATGCATTCTTTTGATTTTTTGTCTGTGCCCGAGCTAGAAATATGACATGTGGCAGTCTGTTCATGCCCTGCGCATATACATGATTTTCCTTGTTTCTAGATAAATGCATGTTTAGCTAACCATTATGGTTGTTTCAATAGTCTATGCTTCACATAAAGTTTATTGATTCTATGCTATTTTGATGCTGAAAGATTGTCTATGCTGCTTATTTGCATGTCTGGATATGCTTTGTCCGGGATCATTATTTATTGATCGAAGTTGTTATTTATTACTATCAATAAAAAAGATTTATCAGTATCTATATTTTTAATTTCTAGGTATAATTGCTAAAAGTTGAACCTGACTCTGGGTCATCTGAGATTTTCTAGGATTTACTGTCTATCTTTATGGTCAACTCTGCAAGTCAGATATCCATGACTATATTAGAAACATTTGAAGTGATACAACTTTCTTGGATTTGAGTACTGAAAAAGCAGGAAATATCGTCCTATATTGGCAGATAATAGCTGGTGACTTTTGCTTTTTATTATTTAAATGAATGTGACATATGTTCAGCAGTTCTTCCCATGACCAAGAAAAAAAAAAGTAATTTGATCTCTCTTCTGCATGAGGTAAAACTATAGTTTCAGTTCTTTTAGCTAGCAGTTATTTGCACTGGCTGGCTCATTACATCCTCAGTGCATCACTGGATGTTGAATTTCAGAATTTTCCTCCCTGGTAGCATATATTCCTTATTTTTAACTCATGCCCTCATAAAGGTTTTACTGACAAAGACAATAAATGGTCACAGAGAGGCCTTATGGCTCTTGCTGATATTGAAGGAGCAAGAATATATCTCGCAGAGCTGAAAATAATACATCACATGGCTGGGTGGGAGTCTATTCAGGAGATCCTCCTGAGGACATTACACAAGGCAACTTCTGCATGAGATGTATAAGGTAATTGGTTGATACCTTTTTTATTAGTGTCATAATGCTTAGAACATGAGCATATTTTGGTAACAAGTTTTGTTATGGTCCACTCTATTTGGGATTTGTCAAATTGTAGATTCTAGCGTTCTAGTTTCTTTTTACTCCATCTGATTTTATTGACATTGTCTTATGCACTTCTTTACTATCTCAGGAAAGCTTGTCACGTTTTCTCTTAATGTTTTACAAGTCTGAAATTCACGAGAATGTGTAAAACTTGAAATCCATATGTTCCAAGCTACTATTGCATAAATGAATAAAAGAGTAATAAAGTCTAAAGCTTCTCTGTTGTAAGACATTTTGGGCAAATGCGGGTTGTTACTAGATTGTCTAGGGGATAATTTGGCAAAATCTTGTGAAATATTAAAAATTTGCTTTCGAATTTGTGACTTATTGAATAGGCAGAATGGATCGGTGAAAGTTTTCTTTTTACTCCCCCCTTTATCAATTACTGATGATATGGTGGGTGCCGTCTGCTTTTTACATTTAGTTAGTGCATAATAGAAAAGTATGTAATACTTTATGAGATGATAAATTATTGTTTTGAAAGCTTAAGTTGTCAGAAAAAGATGTGATTAAATTTTTTAATATATTTAAACACTTCCCTTCGCATGTTGACTTTGATTTGGCATAAGACTAATCATTGGAATTGGTAATAGGGGAGGCAAATAAGAGGGTTGTTTCAATTCATGACTTGTCATTCTGGTACCATGTAAAATTCTGTAAGACTACTTTAGGCGCTCTTTAAGCTATAAGACAAAAGCGTGGTTTGATATACAAATATTCTAACAAATCTCTACACCTACATTGTCGAGAAGAAATCTTTAACAAGCTTAAGCAGTCCTTCAAATATATGGAGGGGATGCGAAATTATATTTTAGTACTTGTATGTACTATGAAAATGCAAAAGGCATTAATATATATGCCTTTTCTGTTACTTGTGATTTATGTTACTTATGATTTATGTCCTTGTAGGTGCTCGGTTCAGCTGGTGTTATAGGTAACCCCATGGGATTTGCCAGGACATTGGGGCTTGGCATATGGGATTTCCTATCTGTTCCTGCAAGGAATCGTGATCAAGTATATTGGTATCCTGTAGTTCAAGTTTTACCATCCACCATTGTATTCAATAGTACAATTTTCTTTTACAGAGTCTTGCTGGACTTGTCAGAGGTATGGCACAAGGAACAACTAGTCTATTAAGCAACGCAGTCTATGCCTTGAGTGATGCCGCCACTCAGTTCAGCAGAGCTGCTCGAAAGGTACATCGATGTGTAGAGGCTTCTGAGAAATTTCATGCCCCATATAACGAGAAAATATTAGGTATCACTCGGATTCCAACGTGTCAAAATCCGACCCACTCACCGAGCGACACGTGTCGCCCGGGCCCACACTGGTATTCAGCCCTTATGCTACTGTTCGCGGGTGGTTTTCTGATCAGAAGGGCGGTTTCAGCGATTTACTTTCGCCCTCCGAACAGTACCAATCAAGTCAGCAGCAGTAGAGTCAAATCAGTTGGGCAGCTGCCCCTACGTCTCTCCCCCTCTCAGTTGATTTCAAATTAAAACGGAGGGAGGGAGAGTTTTTTTCTGCTGTTCTTCTCTGTCGACTCTTTCCTTCCCCACCCGACTTCGCTTGCTCGTTCTCCGACCGACGACGGACCCAGCCGTCTGACGAACCCCGCCGTCGTTGGAGCCGCATCGGCCTGGTTCGCCCCACAACCAAACCACGCCAAACGACGTCGTCTTGGAACCTGTCTCTCTCGACTCGCTTTGTCTCGCACTCTCCGCCACTGCCCGACTTCGCTTGCTCTTTCTCCGACTCACGATGGAACCGGCCGTCTAACGAACCCCGCCGCAGGTTGTCGCCGCATCCACCTGGTCCGCCCCACGACCAAACCACGCCCAACGACATTGTGTTCTCTCCGTCTCTCTCGACTCGCTTTGTCTCGCCCTCTCCGCCGCTGCCCAACTTGCTCTTTCTCCGACTCACGAGGGAACCGGCTGTCCAACAAAACCCACCGTCATCATTGCCGCATCTGCCTTGTTCGTTGCACCACCAAACCACGCCAAACGACACCGCATTTTCTCTCGACTCGTTCTGTCTCGCACTCTCCGCCACCACCCGACAAGCCACTCCGCCTCTGCCTCCGCCAAGGTATCGACTTTCTTTGCATTTACTTTAACATTGTGCAATTTTTTCCGTCGATTCTAATTTTAGGGTTTTGATGATTTATAGTATTCGTTGGACGAGTACTTCGAGGGATGAAACCATGCCCAATGCCGCTGCTGCATTCTTTCCGTCGTCTCTCTCGACTCGCTCTGTCTTGCCCTCTCAGCCGTTGCCTGCCAAACGACCGTGCTAGCTCACGGCAATGTGATCGGTTGTAAAGAACAAGGAAAATTGAATTTGTTCTATATGTGTGATCAGCAACCATTTTTTGCATCTTTTTCAAACGACTGTGCTAGCTCACGGCAATGTGATCGGTTGCAGAGACCTTCGCGTTCCAGGCGGAGATAAACCAGCTCCTGAGCTTGATCATCAACACCTTCTATAGCAACAAGGAGATCTTCCTCCGCGAGCTCATCAGCAACTCCTCTGATGTACGTCACCAACTCCTCTGATGTACGTCACCTCTCTTTCTCTTTCGTTGAACTATTAGCTTGCGTGTTCCTCGCTGTACTGTCCGCACAATGAACTTGAGGGAACTAGAATGTTGTCTGTTATAGCCGTGTGGAGAGGAATCGAAATTCGTGTCTCCCCAGAAATGGGCAGCGTTACTTGGTGAGCGATGGCATCAGTGCAACTTGCGCTGTTCAATGGCTTGTCTGTTTGGTGTGCCTATATAGCGTGGTTTTGTTTCGGCACTAGTAAAATGGCTTGCAGACTTAAGATGATCTCTACGTTGCTTTTAGTCAGAGCAGTTGCGATTCTGGATTTGTGTTTGCTTGAATTAGACGTTCGATGTCTCGTGAAGACTAAGAGCGTTATCTATAGTAATTGAGTGGCTCTGCCCTCAGCATTGTCGAAAAATGATTGTGATTAAAATGCGATATTGTGACGCCGGGGATGATATACTGATTGTGCTCTGCCTTGGGATTGTGTCCTTTAGGCCTTGGACAAGATTAGATACCAAAGCCTCACGGATAAGAGCAAGCTCGATGCGCAGCCTGAGCTGTTTATTAGGCCGTTACCAGACAAGGCCAACAAGACCCTTTCGATCATTGACAGTGGCATCGGCATGACTAAAGCAGGTAATGCAATTAGTTTACTGAGATTAATAAATCTTCTTTTTGCATCTTTTGGCTCCGTTCCCATGCAACAGCAGTAGTTGTTACGTTCAGTTCATATGAGTTTTGACACTATCAATAGATATTAACATTTAAGATGAATTGGACAGATGTTGTGAACAACTTGGGTACGATTGCAAGGTCGGGAACCAAAGAATTCATGGAGGCATTGCAAGCTGGAGCTGATGTGAGCATGATCGGCCAATTTGGTGTCGGTTTCTATTATGCCTACTTCGTGGCTGAGAAAGTCATCGTGACTACTAAGCACAATGACGATGAGCAGTATATCTGGGAGTCCCAGGCTGGTGGTTCCTTCACTGTCACGAGAGATGTGAGTGGGGAGCAACTGGGCAGAGGGACCAAGATCGCCCTCTTCCTGAAGGAGGACCAGGTGAGTTCCTTTGGGTTTGCTTTTATGGATCGGTAGAGGAAATTTGCTATTGTTTTATGAACATGGTGCTAACATCGTCACGTCTCTCTTTTCCTCAGCTGGAGTACCTGGAAGAAAGAAGGATTAAGGACCTTGTGAAGAAGCACTCCGAATTCATTAGCTACCCCATCTATCTATGGATTGAGAAGACAACTGAGAAAGAGATCAGTGATGATGAAGACGATGAGACCAAGAAGGAAGAGGAAGGAGATGTTGAGGATGTCAATGAGGAGAAGGAACAAAAGAAGTCCAAGAAGAGAAAGATTAAGGAGGTTTCTCATGAGTGGCAGCTCATCAACAAACAGAAACCCATCTAGCTGCGAAAGCCAGAGGAGATCACCAAGGAGGAGTATGCTTCCTTCTATAAGAGCTTGACCAATGATTGGGAAGAGCATCTTGCCGTGAAGCACTTCTCCGTTGACGGGCAGCTCGAATTCAAGGCTATTTGTTCGTCTCAAAACGTGCTCCGTTCGACCTCTTTGATACTCGCAAGAAGATGAACAACATAAAGCTCTATGTTAGGAGGGTTTTCATTATGGACAACTGTGAAGAGCTCATTCCGGAGTATCTTGGATTTGTGAAGGGAGTTGTTGATTCTGATGACTTACCCCTCAACATTTCTCGTGAGATTCTGCAACAGAACAAGATTCTGAAGGTCATCAGGAAGAATCTTGTCAAGAAGTGCATTGAGATGTTCAATGAGATTGCAGAGAATAAGGAGGACTACAAGAAGTTCAATGAGGCATTCTCGAAGAATTTGAAATTGGGTATACATGAAGACAGCCAGAACAGGGCTAAACTTGCAGACCTCCTCCGGTACCACTCGACAAAGAGTGAGGACGAAATGACAAGTTTGAAGGAAGGGCAGAAGGATATCTACTACATCACTGGTGAAAGCAAGAAGGCGGTTGAGAACTCTCCATTCTTGGAGCGGCTCAAGAAGAAGGGCTATGAGGTGCTTTACATGGCGGACGCAATTGATGAGCATGCTGTAGGACAATTGAAGGAGTATGATGGAAAGAAGTTGGTGTCTGCAACAAAAGAGGGGCTGAAACTCGATGATGAAAGTGAGGAAGAGAAGAAGAAAAAGGAGGAGAAAAAGAAGTCTTTTGAGAACTTGTGCAAGACGATGAAGGACATTTTGGGAGACAAAGTTGAGAAAGTGGTGGTATTGGAAAGAATTGTGGATTCTCCCTGCTGTTTGGTGACTGGAGAATATGGATGGACCGCAAATATGGAGAGGATCATGAAGGCTCAGGCTCTGAGGGACAACAGCATGAGCTCTTACATGTCAAGCAAGAAGACAATGGAGATCAACCCTGACAATGGCATCATGGAGGAGCTGAGGCTGATAAGAACGACAAGTCAGTCAAGGACTTGGTGAAGTTTCTGCATATGTTTGAGGATGATTATTTTGAATCAGGAGAGATTGTTTTTGGGCAAATGGGATGGTTCGGGAGAATTCTGAGGTGTGACTTTTGGAGTGTGTTTAGCGTCTGTTGAGGTTGTATTGCGAAGTTGATTTTTGAGATGAAGATCGGGAAACGTAATGGCCTTTGATTTTTGAGATGAAGTTCGGGAATCCTAATGGCCTACTCTAGTTTAGGCAGAGTAATGCAAGTACTCTGTCCATGGAAACCATGTTAGGTGTAGGATAATCCCAGTCATTCTTTCATCTCTGAAGGGCATCGTTGTTGCGGATGTTGCGGATGTTGTTTCAATTTTTGTATTTTCAACAGATAGCAATGATTGTGATACTAAGCTTGTCTGTTTAACTGAATATGCAGATTTGTGCTACTTTTGTGGGAAAGAGTGTGGGTGTGGCAAGGGTCTGTTTCATTTAATAATTTGTGCTTTTAATGTGTGATCACGTTGATAGAGAAACCTAGAAAGACAGTCCTTTGGTTTCTGTTTTAGTCAGAAATCAACTCAGTAAACCACATAGAGATTTCATGATCTGAAACTTTTGCTTTTGGATTGGTTTTGGTTAGTTCACTGGATGCAAACATACAAACTCAAGTGTTAAATTCCTGTTGGGCAGGCTGAAGGCTGGTTCCTTTGGGTTTTGGTGTGTGAATGAGGAAGTTGTTTGTGTGGAGTATCATTGGATTTTTGTGTTTTGGCTCAAGTCTATTGGTGCAGTTTTTGGTCTCTGCAATGCATATACTCCCAGGCTGCTTGAGCAGAGCAGGATTTTTTACTGAAGCTTCTTGAAAATTTCCACAAAGGCAAATTTCTATTTGATTTTGTCAACTGCTGCTTTTGGATTTAAGAATTCAAACATGAATGTGCAGGTTCTGGGGGTTCGAAGCAGAGCAGAAGTGAGAAGAAGAGCCGTAAGGCAATGTTGAAGCTGGGCATGAAACCTATAACTGGTGTAAGCAGGGTCACCATCAAAAGAACTAAGAACGTGAGTAATTTTCCTTTCAATTCTCTGTCATGCATTTGATACTTTTCCTTTGTATAATTTAGCAAATGACTAGAGCAAATTTTAAATTGTGTCAGTCACATTGATTATGTGGCACTAAATGGTGTCTAGTGGCTTTGGAAGATCCATTTATAGCTGACCTGGAAAAGTGGAGTATCTTAATAGTTCGTTATTGTTATAAATGATTTGCATACATAAACAGTGGCATGTTTTTAAGAAATTCCTGGTGTTTCAGATCCTTTTCTTCATCTCAAAGCCCGATGTCTTCAAGAGCCCTCACTCTGAGACTTATGTCATATTTGGGTTGGCGAAGATTGAAGACTTGAGCTCACAACTGCAGACACAAGCTGCCCAGCAGTTCAGGATGCCCGACATGGGATCTGTGATGGGCAGGACAGACACTTCAGCCGCAGCCTCAGCAGCACAGGTTGATGAAGAAGAGGAAGAGGTCGATGAAACTGGGGTTGAGCCTCGCGACATTGACTTGGTGATGACCCAGGCTGGAGTTTCAAGGAACAAGGCCGTGAAGGCTCTCAAGACACAATGGGGACATTGTCGGTGCTATCATGGAGCTTACTACCTAAACATGCTCCATCGGGGTTTGTTGTCTGGCTTTTTTTTGGTGATGAGCTTTGAAAACAGTCTAGGTTATCTGAGTTGGATTATTTGCAGCATTTCTCCGGTTTCTATATCGGCTCCTTTTTTCTTAAACTTGTAGAAGAGAAATTGAAACGGGCGTTTTGTCAACAATCCACTGATATATTGTGAACCTGGCCGGACCATATGCCCTTTTCAGCTTCTTTCAAGTTCTCTTAAAGTTATAACATGACCGGTCCATGACATTGAGTAAATCATTGATCACGGCGTCTCCTATCCAGATGCAAATAGCCTAACAGGTGAATACTTAAATCGCTTTAGGCGATTCAAACCAAACTCAAAACTGGAACCAAAGAGGTTCTAAGTGTCAAAGCTTTCATGTCTTGATCGATCTAATGATCATGACAAATGCCTCGGGTTTTGTTTGCACTTTGGCTTGATTCTTCACCATGGACTGGACTTACTCAAGAATGGCAACGAATGATAGTCTTTTTAAGTGTCTTGGCCGTTGACCCCAACGGAAGTAGTTCTGGTTTCTACGTCTTTGACCGTCTTTAGCCGCAACTGAGCGGAGCTCGCTCTTGCACAAATTAAAATATGCTGCAGAGTGGACATCATGCTTGAGCACGCCTAGCGAATCTCAGTTGCAAGCTGAGCTTATTTTATGTGAACAATGCATGCAAATGCAACTTGCCTTACTTAAGCTTTAGAAGAAGCAAATCACATGCAAGCGCAACTTGTCTTATTTAGCTGTAAGACCGACAGAGCGTTTGAAAGCTATTTACAAGTTGGGAGACCAAACAGCTCCATAAGAGCAATTCACGGGATTCAACAGTGTTTTACATAACATAGAGAGGAGAGATACAGATCCAGTAAATTTTGAGGTGATCATTCACATCTGAGGAACACTTACTCCTGATGTCAAGGTGCGAAGCCTCTGCCAGAAATCTCCTCTTTCAGCACATACTCCCAGTCTGATGAACAGTCCTGCCAATCAGCAGAGAACAGGTTTTTGCACACATCTTTTGTTCGAGAATGGAGTATTTGACTATCTTCAGCACCACCTCGTGACTCCATTTTCAACTTGCCACCAGAAAGGTTTGTGCTTTCCTCGATCAATCTTTCGATAGCAACTGGAAAGCGTTCTTCTTTAAGTGCGACCCCAATATCGACTGAATCTGGAGGAATCTGTGTCTGATTTTCAGAAAGTAAGCTCTCATTCCATCGTTTCAGGATTTTCAATCTGGTCATAACAGAAGCCTCTACATCATTAGTGCAGCAGATTGCACCTGTTACAGGAGAATTCAGAGAGATTTCAGGTGCGAGGCTACCATTCTCTTTGGATGCTCTGGATGCTGATTCTGCAGTCCTGCTGAGATCAGGAGAAACTTTCAGAAGCCCTTGTTCCTCCACATTCGGAGTACTTTTAGTACTTGAGTTATGAGGCTGGCAACTTGGAGCTAAAAGGTTGGTCGTAGGATCAATTGTGCTGACCACAATCAGACTCTGAACAGAGGCATTCAGCTTCTCAGGCTTTTCACAGCTCCTTGGCCCAGCCGACAATTTATCATCTTCATCTGATTGAACAGAGACTCCAATATCTGATGAGTTCTCCACATCCAAATTATTTTCAAGTGAATCTGCAATAAAGAACCGTTAATTATGAGAATTTAAGAGTTTTTCTCAGATGAAAGAATCAGCTTGGTCATGCAAGATAGATACGTTAAGCAACTTAAATCCCAACCTTTCACTACATTGGTCCTGGAATTATCCATCTCGATCCTCATACGATTGAAGCGAGCCTTGTAATTCATGGAACATAGAGTAGCCTCTACCTCAAGCCACAAATTCTTAAACAAGCGTATTTGTGGTTGTGAATCATCCTCAACCTGAAAATTCTCACTGAGAATCTTCTTGATAGCCTGCAAATTTATCCACAACAAATTTACTCAGTTTCTATTGATCCATTAGCTTATAGTTCCAACCTTTCCATGGCAGAGATTTACAGAGTATTAAAATAAGTACCTGGGTATTTACCAAAAAAAAAAAGTACCTGGGTCATGGCATCGTCTTTGTTTATCAGGGCATTACCCGTAGAGTAGGAAAGTTCAGAAGAACTTTCAACCTCATTATCAAACCCAGTGTGCTGCCGCTTCTTGTCAAAGGCACAGTGATTGTCAATCTGGCCCTGAATATTTACAGAACATGCACTGGCGAGAGGAGGCATATTTACACTAGCACTCTGTAGGGGGGGAAAAAACAGTTATCCTTTTTTCTGCAGAAAACAACCTACCTAGAATGCTATAACTCAAAACTAGATATTCACAAATAGGCATAAGGAAAAATAAATCAATAATCCATATCAAAGGAACGTGTTAGAAATGGTCTAGCATTGCAGATAATATCCCGCACAGGTAGCTTCAATTTGTATTAATAATCAACATGTAGGGGTAGCTCACTTCTAACATCACAACATGCATAGTTAACTGCTACAACGTTTTAGTTAAAATGCAGGTAGAAAAAGGAGATGATACTCAAGCACTACAGATAAAGCCATCTCTTCACCGTGTTATCGTCTTCCTGTTCCATTGTCTATCTGATTTTTGAATAAAACTCAAAGTGTCTTTGTCATGATAGATCTATCTTGACAATATTTAATCAGGAAAGGCTACTAAGGTAGTAAATAGGCCAGTGCCACAAATCTCTTCATAGTTATGGGCCCTTCTAGAATATGGTGCAGCACAATGTGAGGGTGAAAACATGCATTCGAATTTCCCAAGTCCCATTTATTCAAAATGCTTTCAATTGCCTCAACAACTATTACTTGGTGTCTAAAAGCCAAAAGATCATCACCTTCATTACATGGAAACATGAAAAGGAACTAGCAAGGGGATATCGAATGCTTCAAGACATGATTCTAGATTCACAACAAGGTTATCACCTAAAGTCCAGAAAGGCTAAATGATCCTCATTGGCATGTTAGTTATCATCCAATTTGAGATTATCACCATCCATATTTTGCTGTTAAAAGAGTGGCTTTGCATGCTCTAGCAATTTTAGCATCATCAACTAATTTAAGGTAGGAGATTAAAAAGGCAGCAGTGAGATAAACAAGATTACCATGTCAAGATCAGGTGATGCTCCAAAACCTTTGTACATGTGTTCCTCAGAACTTTGTATTTTGGCCTGTGTTGTCATCTGCTCAACATTCTTTGATGAACATGCACAAAGATTATCGATCACCTTTTGAATGACATCAGTGTCTCTTTCCTTCAAGTCGCACGCACCACTTAAACATGAATAGAGAAGTAACTCCGACAGATTATGCAAAGTTGAAAGAAGCATCTGACCATCTATCTTTGGGATTACTGGTCCCCTATCCCATCTGGCAAGCCCAGGAGAATTATCTACTGCATTGGTTGATTCCAACACATGCTTCATAGAAAGGAGCAACCCTTCAGGTGGAACCATTTTCAAAGAATCATTTTCATTTGTACCCACATCAGAGATGTGATGGGTGGGCATGCGCCCTTTGTCAGAAGTCACATCACCTTCTCCTGAACTCCGCTGTGTGGGATGATAAGTTTTAGCACTAGAATCACGGATTGACTCTTGGCGTGTAATGCAATGTCCAGTAGATTCCCGACATCATTAGAAAATGGAACATGTATTGAATCACTCGAGCAAATATCCTCACTATCATTGGATCTTCCCTCTCTGCCTGATGGATTAACAAAGACATGTGGCACTGAGGGTGACACTGAAGCTCTGTTACTACACCCACCCGTGTAGAGTGCTTTTCCTGCACTAGGTTTATCAGAGGAGACCTTGGCAGGATATAAGGAATTGCCAAAGATTCGAAGGTCCTGTAGCAGATCAAAACTGCTTAGTTCAGGTTCCTCCCTGTGCTTTGAGCATGAAATTGCATTTTTCCAGCAGGGAGAGTCCACGGTGTGTTCAAACTGATGTAAACCCACAGAGGGGTTCCCAGCAGAATTCAAGGCATGATTACCCTTAGATGGCAAACTAAACCTGTCTAACGTTACATGAGGATTTCCAGATCCAGATTTAGCACCCATGTGCTTTTCAGCATATCGCAGAGTACGATTATGCTCCAGTGCTAAATTGAATTGATCTGATGTCAAAGGATCTTCACACCCCAAATTTGCCCCAGCTAAATGATGAAATGCATCTTTAGAATCACATCTGCTATTTGATCGGTCTTCATCTTCAGGATGGCATGGTTCCTCAAAGGTAAAATCACTTCTTCCTAGCTGGACCCCAAGATCTGAACTATTAAACTGTGATTCACTTCCACAAGCTCGCATAAATGGAAACTCGTTTACACTAGATAGCAGAATGTTAGCATAGCACTCATTAGCGCAGTCTTAACCATCCTTGTGATCTCCTGTAGAAACTTCACCAGCTCGATAGCTAAACCCATCAACTGGGGTTCCCACGGTGTGCACAAGCAAAGGTTTCACATCACAATTCCCGTCATTCACACTAGAATTTTGCTGTGACACACTTTTCCCAAGACTGGTACCATCAAGCTGTGACTTGCTTCCCAAAGCCTGCACGAACTGAGGCTCATTTACATTAGACAAAATACTGTGAGCACAGAACTCATTAGCACTATTTTGGTCCTGCAAATATAGTTTTGTGTTGAAAATATGCATACTCACAATAACGAAAAAATATCTACCAACTTCAATTATAATTTTAGTTGACAGTCAAATGAAAATTGAATTCCTAAAATTTCCAAAAAATTTGGTCCTGTTACTAGGAGCCAGCGATGAAAGCCCCGGTTGGAAGGAAAAATATACTATAGGAACTTACAGCTCGGTCAAACTCCAACATAAAGCATCTTT
The DNA here is from genome assembly GCA_014182895.1 of Angophora floribunda. Classification (NCBI taxonomy): domain Eukaryota; kingdom Viridiplantae; phylum Streptophyta; class Magnoliopsida; order Myrtales; family Myrtaceae; genus Angophora; species Angophora floribunda. The sequence continues at coordinate 13,574,498 of CM024715.1, forward strand.
TCACATCCTCCTTAGTAGGCTTGCAGCCACACCGACCACGTCTTGATGTCAAATCCGAAAACTTTGGATATGTGTAATGCAGAACAGCAGCCTCTTCCAATTTAATCTCGCTATAACAAATCGCACACAATGATACAGTGAGTCAGCAGTATGAGATGAGGTGACATCAACTTCAAACAAAATACATGACCGACAATGCAGGCGTTGCACAAGATGAGACCTCCTAAACACTTTCCAAACAAAGGTGAACCATATGGAACACCTAACTACACGCTCGTGTAGACATGGCATCTCTATATCATCAGCCAAAAGTCAACTAAACAAAAATACAAACACAGCCATACTCTGGGGTTTTCATGTAGTTGTGCCATCTGTGAGCACCTTTGGACGGAGATGATCTTGAATACGAGCTGCAGCCTTCCCATTTCCATAAGTCAGAAAGTAATTTGAATTGCCGCGAGTTGCATCTTTGTAATTGCTAAAGTATACATCTTTTGTTAAATGGTCATAGTTCTTTTTAAACATTGACACCTGTAAGAGACGAACAATTAGATTAATATAAGGAGTGATTGGTGAAGACATAGATTGATCCAAAACTCAACACAGACGTTTGATGATGACCTAAGTAGAATATATGTCTCTAAATTATCCAATGCACCGTAAGGACCAAAAACAGACGATGCTCGCAAAATATCAATTGATGCTCTTCCAATACAAATTGCAGAATGTAGCTCAGAAAGTTTGATGCTAAACAAATAAAACATGAGCTGCTTTATATTTAACTGAGTTGACAAATTTGTCTGAAAGCACCAAAGTTAATCATGCCTTTTACCCTTGTCAAAATGATTGTGCTCCGAATTATGCTGACATTGAAAAGTTCTGATCTTTCAGCCACTTAAATTATATTCATTACCACTAAAATCAGCTAAATAATAGACAACATGATCAAAAACCTTACCTCACTAAAGGGCTCTTTAACATCATCTCTCTCCGCACTGCTTTCCTGATATAAGATGATCGCAGATTAGTAGATAATCAGGATATCGTAGGGTAGACAGGGCATTCAATTTCCACATGCTAAAGACATTTCACTCACTTAATTTGCAAAAATGACCATATCAACATTTCCAGCCACATTAGCCAGCAACTGTCTCACTGAATACTCACAAGTTCCTGCTGGGTATATGAGCTCGTCAGTGTCAAGATGGATGATCCAATCCATCCCTGCATCCTAAAATCGAAAGAAGATGTTAACTCGCTGAGAAAGATTCAAATGTCTTTCTAAACGATTTAAAAAGACATTTTGGATGATAGAATTAACCAAAACACTCTACGTACCCTTGCCATGACAATAGCCATTTCCATATTTAGGGATTGCTTCACAAATAGCTCATAGTCGCATGGCTTGTAGAAGAAGTTCGCCAACCAAGTCTCATTCTAGATACGGGTGAAAGTGACATAATATATGAAAATCAAAATAAATTCATCAAAATCAAAGAAGTTGAAAAAGATGCAAAAAATGGTTGCTGATCACACATATAGAACAAATTCAATTTTCCTTGTTCTTTACAACCGATCACATTGCCGTGAGCTAGCACGGTCGTTTTTGTGCAACGGCCGAGAGGGCAAGACAGAGCGAGTCGAGAGAGACGACGGAAAGAATGCGGCAGCGGCATTGGGCATGGTTTCATCCCTCGAAGTACTCGTCCAACGAATACTATAAATCATCAAAACCCTAAAATTAGAATCAACGGAAAAAATTGCACAATGTTAAAGTAAATGCAAAGAAAGTCGATACCTTGGCGGAGGCGAGGCGGAGTGGCTTGTCGGGTGGTGGCGGAGAGTGCGAGACAGAACGAGTCGAGAGAAAATGCGGTGTCGTTTGGCGTGGTTTGGTGGTGCAACGAACAAGGCAGATGCGGCAATGATGACAGTGGGGTTTGTCGGACAGCCGGTTCCCTCATGAGTCGGAAAAAGAGCAAGCCGGCAGCAGTGGAGAGCGTGAGACAAAGCGAGTCGAGAGAGACGGAGAGAACACAACGTCGTTGGGCGTGGTTTGGTCGTGGGGCGGACCGGGTGGATGCGGCGACAAGCTGCGGCGGGGTTCGTTAGACGGCCGGTTCCATCGTGAGTCGAGAAAGAGCAAGCGAAGTCGGGCGGTGGCGGAGGGTGCGAGACAGAGCGAGTCGAGAGAGACGAGTTCGAAGACGACGTCGTTTGGCGTGGTTTGGTCGTGGGGCGGACCAGGTGGATACGGCACCAATAGCAGTGGGGTTCGTCAGATGGCTGGTTCCATCGTCGGTCAGAGAACAAGCAAGTGAAGTCGGGCGGGGAAGGGGAGAGTCAACAGAGAAGAACAGCAAAAAAAAAAAAACTCTCCCTCCCTCCGTTTTAATTTGAAATCAAGCGAGAGGGGCGAGACGTAGGGGGCGGCTGCCCAACCGATTTGACTCTACCGCTGGCGACTTGATTGGTACTGTTCGGAGGGCGAAAGTAAATCGCTGAAACCGCCCTTCGATCGAAAACCACCCGCGAACAGTAGCATAAGGGCTGAATACCAGTGTGGGCCCAGGCGACACGTGTCGCTCGGTGAGTGGGTCTGATTTTGACACGTTGGAATCCGAGTGATACCTAATATTTTCTCCCATACAACTCGACTTTTTCTGACAAAAAAAAAAAAGACTTTTCTTATTTTCTTCTTTAAGGGTATAGTTGCACTGACATTTGATGGGCAAGCTTTTTCTAGAATCGAGAAGCAACAAAGAGGTGCAATTTCATATAGTTATGGTGTTATAATTGAAGTTTTGGACGTATGCAGCCGTCTATTCACTTGGTTTCAAATCAATATTTTTCATCTGAACACGCATGGTTGTAAATGACTTCAATATTTTCTCATCAGTCCCCTCCCTCCCTCCCTCCCTCACCCGCTCAATCCATCATCTTCTCTGTTTAGCACCTATTTTTCTTTTTGGCTGTTGCATCTGCCATGGCCAGCGCTCAACCTAGAGGAAGCCATGGCCACCTAAGTTTTGACATCTTGCCATGGACCCGCACATGGCAGCCAGTGAGGGGGTTGGTAGCATGCACGTCCGCATTGTGTGTGGCAATTTTCTAGGTTTATATCTTTATCTTAGGGGATACTTTTGCTTTTCTAGGTTTTGCAATTTTCTTTTCTCTTTTCATGACTGTGAAATTCGGGACCGGTTACCTTGCGCTCAAGTTCCCTACTCTCAAGTCATCGATCACTTGGCCAAATGAGTACTCAGTTCAAACACGTCGAGATTGATCGGCATGAAGGAAAATAAAACAAATTGATGAATGAGAGAAAAAAAAACAGTGGCTATGTTTTGAATGTTTCCGAGTACCATGGCCTTAGTGAAGGTAAAGTTGCAACAATTGATTGATGATCAGTTATGTACACCAATTGTGGTCTACTTCACCTTCTACCATAATACCTTCCATTTTAAAAAGACGGGTCAATATTGGAAGATGCATCTCTCTCTCTCTCTGGGATATTCCTCCACTTCCATGAGCATTTCACAAAATGAAAGGACCATTTACATTTCAAATGGAAGAAAACAAGGTACATGACGTAATCTGCCATCTCAGTTCTTTTGTCAAGGTCCAAGGTAGCTACTTTAGCTTTGAGCTTTCCAGGGCAACGCTACATTCGCAATCAGAAGGTCCCAGAATATAATGCGACACACATATTGATCCAATCATCTCGCATCTCTAAGAATCACATACTGTTATCTGGCACAAAATACTTCTGCGACTCTAGATGGCGATGAATGGAGAGGAAAGGAGAAAACTTCAGACAATCTTCTAATTATGCTCCGAGGAGCAAAGGTGCCCACCTCCTAAGCATTTGAGATAGATGGCTATTGGCTAGAAAAAGTTCTATGGCCATAAGATAAACGATTTCATTGAGTACTTCCTAGTTCCTACAGAAAGTCAATGGTGGCCTAAATAATCAGGTTCAAAAAACTCTATTTCAGCCGGACAAGGTCATCAGACGATAGCAAAAGTTCCAAATGGTCTGTGATGGAGAAGTTAGAGACTAGGTACACAGAGGAACAGCACATTGCCACTGCTACCAATACAATGCCATGCATATCACAATGATCTCCCACAGAGATTGCACCTATAGCAACTGAGCAATCATGATCTACAAATGCAGAAAACTCCAATAATCTCTCATGTCCTCTAGATTAGATTGCATTTCACTTTGCTACATACCACATCTATTGACAGAGAAGTGAGAACCATGAAAAACCAACCACTTTGACCACCACAGGTGCACCATCGTTTAAGAAACAAACATGAAGAAGCCTTGTGCAGATAAAAGCTATCAAGAAGTGTTGAATAACCCCAAAAAATCGTAAAAGGGGCAATATTAGCAGTTTAGCTAGCCACTACAACAATTGGAACTTCAATCTCACAACCTACATCTACTGCCTACACATATTGGTGAACAATCAAAATCCTCAAGAAATGGCATCTGGTCATTAAGGAACAAATTGACATGCGAATGTCTTTCTTTTCTTTATGCAATTTTTTGGGCCATTCCAGCATTGATCTTAGAAGATCCATAAAGGCTAAAGCAAATGTTATGGCATGCATGCAGAGAGGCTTAATTGTCAATCTTCAGACCACAATTTCACACTCTAACTAGGTAAATTAGTGGATGAGGACTTCCAGCAAGTTCAACAATGTGTCATATACCAAAGATAGTCAAAAATGAAGTCAATCTATTTCCGAAGAAGTGGATTTCAGATTTCATACAATCCCTAATGCCCCTTGCCCGTTAATACATTCACCAGTTAAATAATAACTATCTAAGCAGAAAGCCAGCAATAAACACAAATGTCCATCAACTGAAATTAGCAAATCCTTTCAGTCGGGTACAACTGGAATGTCATAATCCAACACAAAAGGAGGCAATTTAATGCATTTTTAGCCCAGGAGAATCTAAGTTAGTACAAACTCACCCTCTCCCGCGTGCAGGGCCCCGCCGACGGCTCGCAGCCCCCCTTTTCCTGCGTGGACGCACCCGCCCGCGGCCGCGCCCAGCTGACGCCACCTGAGCTTCTCCCTCCGCCGCCCCTGCCACGTGGGCTGCTGCCAAGGAGCCCTCGGCTCCTCCTGCCAACGCCTCCGCCTCCAGGGTTAATGCTGGTGGTTCCGTGACGTGAGTCCGGAACGCCGAGGTCACGATATACAGATCGTGGTAGGCCAAATCCTTCTCCAAAATAAAGTGCTGATCACGAGGTATGAATACATGTTCGTGCAAGTAACTAGCTCACTAAACTAAACTAAACCAAACCAAGTATACCTCAGTGAAGAAGGAGGTTACTCCCAGCTGCTGGATAAAACAAATCCCTCCAACTTGCACGACTATGCGATTATTCAGCCCGATCATCTTGGAAACCCTGCTAATGTTATGTCGGCATTTACCCAAACCCACATAAAATGCGGCAATGGCATCTCCGCCAACGATAGTGTTCTCCTCGAATTGGACTACCGCATCATCCCTCAAAAGACGACGCATGAGGTGCGGCCAACCATGGTCAAAGTACGCGTAATACTCACCCACGAAAGTACTTGCCGCAGTGGCTGCATCCATTATGAGTAATGAAATCTAGGGGAAGAAGAGGGCAAAGCGAGGGAGAGGAGATCGGAGAGAAACCCTGAGGGAAGAAGAGGCAGAGCGAGGGGAAGATCCGAAGGACTGCAGAAACCCTAAGGGACGAGAAAATATTAGTTGGGTTGAATACTCCACGTAGTTCCATGCAGCTCACCATTCAACGATGGACACGTGTCTGCCTGGCCCCATAATCCAAATTTAATGTACTGCAAACCCGAGAAACCCTCTCTTTCCTCTTTCTCTCTATCAATTGGGCCCACAACAACAGACCCCTCTCTCTCCTCTCTCCTCTCTTGTTTTCCTTTTCTCTTTCCCTGTTGAAAAAAAAAATCGCTTCGTTCGGCTCTCTCTATATCCTCCGCGAAGCCCTCTGTGCTAGCAAACCATGACACACCGCCTCCGCCATCGCTTCTCAGAGCCCCACCTCTACTCCGCTCTCTCTCTCCCCTCCGTGAAGCACACCCTGCTCGTGAACGCCAATGCCGACATCGCCTCCGCCGTTGCCTCCCCAAGCTCCGTCGTCGCGTCTTTCCCTGACTCTTCGCAACCTCCGCTCTACTCTCTCTCTTTTCTCTGCAAATGCCCCTCTGCTCGTGAACCATGACCATGCCGTGGAGGAACAGAGCAATTTTTTTTTCCTTTGCAACCGAATGGAAGAGAAACAAAGGTGGGGAGAGAGAGGAGAGAGGAGAGAGAGCGTCTGCTACGTGGGCTCGGATTGACAGAGAGAAAGAGGAGTCTCAGAGGGAGAAAATATTAGGTGGGCCGGCCACACCACGTCAACGTGCACCCCTGCCAATAAGAAACCTCCATGTGGCTCCACATCAGCGAGTGGTCCCCACCGTTCCTTGCTCACAGCTAAAATGAATTTTTTATTTCTTATTTAAAAATTTCCCCTAATAGTAGGCCTGCACAGATTAATGGCTACACCTGCTATTCACTTTCTCTCTCCTCCTTTTTCTCCTTCTGCAGGAAGAAGACCGACGATTTGTCTCTCCCTTCCTCTCGTGATTTCAAAATTTGGGCTCCCTCGTCTTCACTCTCTCCGATGGTCGCTCCCTCTTTTATCCGGTGCTCGTTCGCCCTCTGCTCCGGTCTCGCTCGGCGCTCGTTGAGCATCACTTCTTCGCTCTCTCTGCTCCAGCGCTCGTGCTCCTTGGGCCTTGCTTTTTCGTGCTCTACTCCAGCGCTTGCTTTGACTTGTTCACTCTCTGCTCCGACGCTCCCCACGGCGCTCGTTGGATCTCGCTTCTCCGCTCTCTGCTCTGGTTCTTGTTTGGCTCGTTCGCTCTGTACTCCGGCGCTCACTCGCTATCTAAATTCCTTCTCATCCGAAATTCCGATTCTGGAAATTTTTTCTGACAACTCTAAGTACGTTCAATTGTGATGAACTGCAATTTGTGGCTTGCAATATTAACGAGGCAAATCTTGTGGGCTGAGGTTGGTTTAGAAGAGTGTTTTACTCTATTTTCTGGGACTTTCGAGTCTTGTTTGATTGCTTTAGGGATTTTTTTTGGTTGGGATGAAGCTGCAGGAGAATCGCGTCCTTGTTTTGCTTGTTTCAATTGGCTTTGCCTTTACTTTTAGAGCTCACGTTCTGGTTTCGCAATTTTGGCTCCTTTTTACGAATTCCTAATACAAATTAACAGTTGCAATTAAAAGTTTGATTATTTCACCAAAACCAGAAACAAAAATCCGATTTTGCTTTGATTGACAATTCCCTTCTTGCAAAAAAATAAAATAAAATTCAAGCGAAATTCTCATCTGAATTTTATATTCCTCAAAATGAAGAGATTGTGGAATGAAGACTTCGACACAGGTGCATTGAATGCCAGTAATAGTGCAAACAATACTCAATTTCATCGTTGATGAACTACATCCAGTATAAAATACATAAAAAGGCACTATTCTCGCTTGAATTGAATAGTGTTAGGACAGTATTAGCCCCCCCCAACATTGAACTCAACCACAAGAACAACCGGTAAAAGCATCAAGATTATCATAGGTTACTCGACTGCAGACACAAAACTTGCAAAACACAACTATTCTCGATGAAATTGACAAAGAAAATGGATGGCTATGACTAAAAAAGGAGTCCTCAATATCTGACGAAGAATCTGGAGAACCATATTGCTGGGCACCCTGGCCTTCTGCTAGGCCCTCCAGGCGGTGCTCCCGCTGGAGCTCTGCTTCGCTACCCTCAGGTTCCTGAAGCGGGCCCTTAGCTTCGACTCTTCCTACTGCTACTTTGAAATCAACGAGAGCTGCGTCAATGACAACGAGCTCTACAACGCCGTCAAACTCTACTCAGCTCCTCCGTCTCCGCCTCCTACAGCCGCCTCTCCCTCAGTCGCGCTCGCAACTCCAACTCACTACCTTCGCCCACTCCAACAACGACTACGTCACCGACGTCTTTGACGGCGTTGCCGTCCAGCGGGAGCATGTGGTGAGGCAGTGCCGGTTAGAGCCTTCCTCGTTGGGGCCTCTCCCCGACGAGAACTAAGAACGCCTCCTTAACACTAATTCGTGCGGCGGGTGGAAATCGGTGCCGTTCAAGCATCCGGGCACTTTCTACACATTGGCCATGGACCCAAAGAGGAAGAGGGACATCATGGAGGTTCTCCGTGACTTCGTGGCCGTGGGGCTATCTGCTAAACCCAACGAGCGCCGTGGGGAGCGTCGGAGTAGAGAGCGAACGAGTCGAGCAAGCGCCGGAGCAGAGTGCGAAAAAGCGAGACCTAGCGAGCACGAGTGTCGGAGAAGAGAGCGAAGAAGTGACCCCCAAATGAGCGCCGAGCGAGAGCTGGAGCAAAGGCGAACGAGCACCGGAGCAGAGGAGGGAACCGAAATTTTGAATTCAGGAGAGGAAGATAGAGACAAAGCGTCGGTCTTCTTCCTTCGGAGGGAGAAAAAGGAGGAGAGAGAAAGTGAGAGGACTCTCCGCAGTAGGTGTAGCCATCAATATGTGCAGGCCTATTATTAGGGGAAATTTTTAAATAAGAAATAGGAAATTCATTTTATCTGTGTACAAGGAGCGGTGGGGACCACTCGCTGATGTGGAGTCACGTGGAGCTTCCTGATTGGTAGGGGCGCACGCTGACGTGTTGTGGCCGGCCCACCTAATATTTTCTCAGGAGAGAGGGGCTTGGCGGTGCCGAATGGACACGTGTCCATCGCTGAATGGTGAGCTGCATAATCCTACGTGGAGTATTCAACCCAACCAATATTTTCTCCTAAGGGACAGGGGAAGAGGAGGAATATAACTGGGCCAACTTAAGGCCCATTCGGAATAAAACAAACTGGCCCACGAACATTTTTTTGAAAAATAGCCCCCGGCCCACTTTAGGTTCTAACCCACTCTTATTCAGCCCACCGCGCAAGCCATCCCGAAGCCCATGTTCCATTTTTTTATCTATTTTTTATTTTTCTCTTCTCTCTCTTTGATTTTTCTCTTTTGTGGGTTTTTTTTTTCCTCTTTAATTTTGTTAGTGTATGTTAATAGACAAAAGGGAAGCGATGGGTGTGATGAATTGATACAGCATCAATGAAAAAAGGGCTGGTGAAGGAATATTTCCATGAGCTATGATTTTTTCTCGTTACTTGTTGCTAATTAAACCTTATGAAGTTTTCTCCCAATGTCGAATAGTAGTTGAGGCTTAACTACTAATTCCAGTGGATGCAAGCCTGAATATGATGAACACATAATGGCATGGAATAAAGGGAAGGCAGAGATGGAACCCACTCGGGGGATGGAGGCGAGATCATGACTATTGAATTATGGGTGCAATTCGAGATTGCGATAGTTAAGAGATGAACTTTAGGATGTATTGAGTGAACTACTCTAAAGCACACAAAGAACGGTTTTTTGAAAGATGCCGACAGGCATGTGTGGATTGCGTTATCCCTTCTTTGATTCTTCTTACTTTGGACAACGCCGTGCAAAGAGAGTAAATGAAGCATATGTGAGAACTATAAACCATAAAAGAGAAGATGCCTTTCTCATTATTAGGCTTAGTTAATAAGGAAAGGTCCGAACGCATGATTATTTTTTTCACCCTGCCTCCCGGAGAAAAGGGGCAACGCAACAAGCATCACTCATGAAACAATGACAGTGGCCTACAAGCCGTGCGACCGACCAATGTCGCGGTGGTAGTCCGAAGGGTGTAGAAGAGAGAGAGAGAGAGTGATCATTTCATCTCCACACGTGTGCTCTCCGTGGAACGGGACAATCAACCCGGTTTCCAACAAAGCCGATTGTAACCCCATTTTTGGCTCCACTTCGACGCCCATCGGCACATCAACTCATGTGCATCATTTTGGACTCTTGTGGCGACTGCACACTTTTTCGAGCTTCGAACCGGCTAGTGCTCTATTAGGAGTTGGAGGAGGAGGAGAAAGTTTCGAGCAACGTATGGTTGAAGGTTACGCCCACAGTCACCATCACTAATGAGAGATAAAACCTGTTAGGCGAATGAAAACCATCAAAGCAAAAGCAATAGGACTCGACAGATTTCGAGGGAAAACGTATTATTGAAATAATCTATTCGGCAATGCAAGACGAGCGACAATGAGGATGATGGTGATGATGAGCTTATGCAATAGAAGCAATCCCCTTGACAACATGTGGCAATGTCAGCATCTGTGAAAAAGGCTGCGTTCCTCTCTCTATAAGGTTACAGGGTCTTAGAAATCAGGCATCACAGTACAAGCATTGAGACTACAACAGCTCCGTCGGTTCCTCTTGTTTTCAAACGAAGCCCTGCATTCGAATCCTGCTCAACTAATTTCCAAGGACATTCTAGAAGAATCACAAGCTTGGCGTAACGGTGGCTCTCTTACAGAGAGACAAGCTTACTTCCTCAGGTCTCTCTCCCCCACACCATAATTGCATTGGGAAGACAGAAACTTCAAGCTACCTCCAAACTTTCTCGCTGCAATAAGTTCACAAGCTCTTCCACCCATCAGACAACAATACATGAATGTGTGAACAAAAGTTTTTCACCTCATCACTTTAAGAACTTATCAGATTATTCTTCTCATTTTGCCAGTCAGTACCCGCTTGGATATCTTTTGAGACAGATGCACCAAAACTTAACCCGGAAACCAAACACATTGAATGAGAAGCACTAATTGCAACGGATAACACATTATGTGGTCCCAGTGCATCATCATCGCTCAGAACTTTACTTCAACAGGAGTGGGATGCACCTCTGGCAACCCAGGAACTCCAAGTTGATAATCTTTAGAATTTCCCCACATGTATGATTTCCCTTCATCTGTTGAAGACAAAAGAGAAATTAATTAATTACTCCTTCTACCATCAACCATTTATGACAAAATATTCGGAGCTACCTCATTTAAAAAAAAAAACTAAGAGATTCAAGGCCCGATGCAACAAGATTGACCAATATATATAAGTGCATGAAAACTACTGCAAGTGCACCCCTTGAAAGAACCCCAACGTCACAGAATAGAGCATAAATTTACAAATGTCTAGGGAATTGAAGATTTTGGTCCCAAGACTATTCTATCATTTTTTTTTTTTTTTTTTTTTTGTGAAATTTCGAGATGATACTTCCCTCTGTCTGTGCCAACTTTTTAACTCAATAAAGGACTCATCTACCTGATTTCATGTCATTTTCAACATACTACAGAAGTGATCCTACCAAAATTGGCTAATTGCGCTAGAGCTTCACTAATCCAGGAAAACTCCATACTGCTATGAAGAGAAGGATGATAAGGTACTCAATCATCTCAATTATTTCATAAAGCCTAGGTTTATCACAAATGACGCACCAGAAATTTAAAAAATCTCCATAACTACGGTAACTGAATGTACCAATTCAATATTAGTTCTAACTCTAGCATTATGTACAAAATTATGATCTGTACTTGCCACTGTATTTAGAGGACCAATAATCACAACTCCCTAACCTGCCCTTAAGTTTGCCATGAAACCTGACAGCCATCCTTGATAACAAAATTTCCAAAGTATTTCTAAACACTCTGAACTAGATTACCAAGGTAATCTATTCTTAGTCTGGAATTTTCGCCCCCAAATTCCTTATCATAAGCAGGTTATGTTCTTCCTAGCCTCAACAAATAAGTATTTCAACCACTTTAAAGAGTTGACTTGAGACAATATCATTACAAAATTAAAACTCTTTGCTTACAAATGGTCCAGAAGGGATATTTACTATTTGATACACCAAAATACTGCTTCCCATGAAGGACAAAGACTATAAGAAACGTACGCAGTTAACAGATAAATTCACTAAACTTTATGCATTTCTTACTTCTTACCAGTTATAGCTGCTGAAGTTGAACCTCCACAAGCAATAAAGATGACATGCTCTTTAGCTAATGCCTCGACCACTGTAGGAACTTTCTGACTCTGGATAGAAGAATGGCCCAACTGACCATGTCTACCATGACGTCAGGAGAAAACCTTTCCATCATCTTATACAATGCACCATGAACATCCATCAGAATCAGAGAAAAAAAGGCAAAGACTTATTTCCATAAAGAAATTCTTCAACTGTCTACCAGTTAAAGCAAAAGAATGATATCCACTACTGGCTATCTACCAGTTAAGCAAGAGAATGATATCCACCACTGGCTATCTGGATGATGTGAACATGTTCAAGGCATGGGATGTGTTTTGGTTCCCAGTCCCCAACATTGTTAACCCTTCCAAGTTCAAAATCTGAGTTAGCTAAAAAACACAAAGAACACTTCATAAGTGTGACGAGGAAGGAGAAGGTCAACTTACTCATAACAACGTGCTTAAAAATCAATCCAGTCTATGGTGCCGAAACTTAATAGTTCATACAGAAGGCAGAAGAAGATAAAACAATCATTGGAAAATTATTTACAAAAAAGAATCAGAAATAATAATGAGCAAGGCAAAAACTCATTTATCCATGTTAGATTGCGTTTCCCTTGTAAAATTGAACTTCTTATAAGAAAAACATGAAAATCCGTCTACTTATTCTGATGGAAAATGAGTAGAACATATTGGGACGCAAGTTACCTTGCTGAAACTATTAGAATGGCCACTTATCTTACAAAATTTAGTCCATGCAAAAATTTTAGAAATTTGTCTCTTCCATTGCAGAATCCTTCAAATAAAGAACAATAAAGGCCCAGTATGGCAGTAACTCGAACACACCATTAATGCATGGTGAGTTCCACTACCCCCATACCGCCATATTAGAAAAAAAAAAATCCCTCTACCATGTACTGCCTCAATGACAGTCTTAGCTAAATAAGTGTTAAGGACTACAATCACTCAACCATGACTTGTCGTCTTATAATCACGGCTCTGGCCTTGCATCATTATTCTCTATTAGTCCATGTTAGCTACATTAATTAAAAGTTCTCACTTGTTAAATATGTTCATTTTTTCATTCTTCTGTCTTGCTTCCATTTCTCAAGATTCTGTGAGAAAAGAAATGAGTAGACCCTTCTCATCAGGTGTGGGACCCTTCAACCCCCAATGCAAAGTATCCATAAGAGTTCAACAAAATATTGGTGATTTTGGCAATTTCAAGTGGCTAAGCATCTGTCTAGAGATGCACTACAATGCAGTTTCTCAATAGGTTATCTTTCTTACATTCTTAATGCATGATAATATATTATTATACGAGGAGAAAGAGCTAGTTACTGAAGGTCTAGAATGTAGTTTACTTCCTACCCTCAAACACCTGTAATCTTAAAGACTAATTAAAATAGTGCACACCAACCAAATCTCTAAATAAATACCACTTCAGATAATCTTTTCTATAAACTGGTGTAAAGAGAAGAGAAAAATGAAAGATAATTTTCTTTGCATGTTCACTTTTCACATCTTTAAAAACATTAATGCGATACACCAAGAGAGAGGCCTGAGCTTGCACCAAGACTTGCCCGTGTCATTTTGTGGTTGGCCTATCCAGTCTTACTTATTTTTTATATATTCAGAGTTTGTAAAAGAAAAAAAGAAAGCAACAGAAAAAAGAAATCCTAGCTAGCGCTGAGGCCCATTTCATATCCTGGAGACACCTACTCTGTTGGAGAAAAACCAAGAAAGTTCTTCCCCATATGCCCCAACTTTTTGTGCATGATGTGCTTTAAACCACCCAAGCAATCGTCAGTAGTCGCAACTTTGACTGCCTTGGTTTGATCACCACTCAAGCATATAGCAAAAACATAACAACAAACTCATTAAACAGCTCACAAATTGTGATAGCCAAAGCACCTAATCCAAAACCAAATAACTAAGAACAATACAAACAAAAATATAAACTTCCAAACCTCCCTAATTCCAAAGTTGACCATCCTTAGTTAGTGCCGTGGTGGAAAAACCGCCACAAGAAACAGATGACATGGGTACAGGTAGAGCCTTTACTTTGCAAGGAACATGGAGGCCACCTGCCTGATCTGGTCCCCGACCAGGACCAAGGCCTAATCTACCATCTCCTTCTTCTTGACCCCTGGTGTACAGCTCTCCCATATATAGTGAACAGCAACGACAACAGAGGAGTAATAACTTCAAAACCAGGCATATGTACACCACAATTAGCTTTGTTCTAAATTGTGTCACGGCATGCCAAAAGTTTACCACAGAAAATAAAGGTTTATTCACCTTATCAACATAAACTAAACAAGTTAATCTCTAGATTTCCGAGTAATCCAATTCAACAACCTATTTTGACTGAAAAGTCCTGGCTTACAGTCACCTATTTACCTATTTCCCTCACCTCCCCTGGCGCATTCTTCACTCAATGCGTACTTAGCATTACCATTATTATGATTAGATCAGATCTGGGCAGCAACATGACAGAGGGAGCATCACCAGCACTACTGATCAAAGAGATGATTTGGAAGCTAAACAAACACGTCATGATTTTTAAATGATTTCTCAGTTCACACAGCGAATCGATTAATCATGATTTTAAATGATTTGTGAATTTTTATAATATGACACCCTCAGAGGTGAAAAGGCACCAACTTTCCAACTAAGCACGCTTTCTCACGATTCAACACAAGCAGCTAAGTCAACAGATACAACTACCAGATTTACTCAGAAATACTCACACATTAGAAGCTAGTAAGTATAGTCCTGCCTCAAATCTCAAACATACATATAGAAAGTCAAAAGAACGAGAGCATAAAAGTTAAAAACTCTAAATTTGCTTACCTGCTCCCGTGATAGCAGCAGCATGGGTGCCACTAGTAGCAATATGGCAAATCCTCCCATTCCACGACCCCTCCACCAATCTGGGCAAGAGCTCTCTATGATACACAGAATGCCCGAGCGCTCCGAAACCACCGTATCCCCTGCACACTTCACATCAGAATGCCAAGGACGCTCAAGTCCATCAGAACCGGCAATCCAATCAAATTGACAGAACAACAACGACAGCCACAGAGATTTCACTCCCAATCACTTCAAGAGGGAGAACCGACGCACCACATGAAGACCCGACCAAGCGAATCCAGCGCGACAGAGTGAAGACCGCCGAGAGCAATACATCGAACACCGTCCAGGTTAGGATTCAAAGTCGGCACGAAGACCGGGTCCTCGTGACCAAGGTCTAGGCGTCCGCCGTCGCCCTTTCCCCATATCCACAGCTTACTATCGACGACCAACGAAGAATGAAACAGTCCGCACCATATGCCGAACTCAATGGCGGCATCGGAGGCCAGCGATGAGTCCGTGCGGCCAGAGCCATGGAGTCCGCCGGGGACAGGAGAGAGAGCGAAGGAAGGAGGGAGGGCGAGGCCGGCGACAGGAGCTGGATACATTCGGACCTCCTTGATGCCTCCGCCGAGCTGGCCAGAGGCGCCGCCGCCCCAAGAGAAGAGCTGGACAGTGGTGGCGGCAACGTCGCCGTCGGCGGCGTCGAGGTGGAGGTGGAGGAGGGAGAGTTCGGTGGAGCGAGGGAGGCGAGGCGTTGCCTGACGAGGGACATCGGCGGGGCGGGCTTTGACTTGGCAGTTCGTGCAAGTTAATGGAATTTTTTCCGGTGAGGGGTTTTGCGTGGTTCTAAGCTGGAGCCCACTTCTCCACCGTTGGATCAATTTGGGATGTGATAACTTCAACAAAAATAGTAATTCCACGACGAAGAAGGAAGAGTAAATTGCTAAACTAGTTGATGATTTTAAAACGACTTAATAATAATTCCTGAAAATTGATTCAAATAAGAGTAAGTAATCACATAGTAATTTGTACTTATCATTAGTACCTAAATAAAGTTAGTACCTAGAGAATGGTTATTAGCAAATCTATCTATTTCAACAACTTTGGCAAAAGAAATTTGTCGGGCACTAGTTTTAGTGTAGCTTATTGGCATTTTTTAGAATGAGAGGAGGAACAAGAGATTGATTTCATAAGAACTTTTCTTTTCACGGCACTCTTATGGTTGTGATTTTGGGATATGTTGGCTCATATGATTGAAAATAAATTATCTTCTCAAAGGGAGAAACGAAATAATTTTATGGATTTGACTATCTTTCCTTCTGGTTGGATCAAACTCAATTTCGATGGAGCCTCTACAAGCAACCCGACTCTAGTTTGTTTAGAATAAATTAAGCAATAGGCTTGTAAGGATCACACAAATTGTGCATGCTCCCCTCTCATGGTAGAACTTTGGAGTATTGATTTGAGTCTTAAAATGACCATCTCATTGGGATTGTAGAGGTGGACTCTCAAGAGGCCATTGTCCTTTCTCATATTGGGAAAATGTTTAGAATATTTTCAACAGATCAAATCATACATACTTTTAGGGAAACAAAGTTACGTGTAGATTGATTAACAAATTGAGTACTTCATGTTAGTGATAATATAATTCTTTAATGTGGAAATTTAGAGACCAATGATCTTTGATCTTCAATCTTCATAATTTTCACAATAAAAGGAATGAAGACATACCTTTATCCATAGCGATACCATTGGAGATAATTGTTGCGAAAAAATTGAAGAATTTGAACCAAATAAAGAAATCCGATTTCTCTTCCTTAACCCATTATTTCTTTAGCACATTCTATTGATGGAGGATAGAATACAACATTATTTTTCTATTATGGTGGAGAGAGGATTAGACTCTATTTATATAGTCTGTTAATAGGTGCCTTCCATCAAAGTGCCATTTTACTTTTATATCGCACATATTCGGAAGAGCGTTAACTTCCCTATGAGGATTGTATCATTTCATTTCATTAGAGTTGTAACTCCTCCTAGCCAATATATATTTTACAGCATTTCAATAATTATTAAACCATTAATAAATAATATCATATGGCCCACAATAATTCATACATTCTCTCACTTGGCCCATATGACCTTCCTTACATGGTCTAATAAAGACTATAATGTGCACAATAACATTATTCTATAATTTTCATTAAATCGGTTATCATATAATAATCACAATTAAGTGGGGTTGGGACACTAGGAGTGCCATTACTTTCGTACGGCGCTCACTTTAGTGCCAAAACTTTTTTTTCGCTCACTTGAGTGCCACATCGGAGTAAAATCGATCACTTGAGTGCCACATCGTCGGAAAAGCTGACGTGGCCGCCGGAATGCTGACGTGGTAGCCGGAAAACAATTTTTAAATTTTTAAATTTTTTTTTGATTTTTTTGATTTTTTTTTGTTTTTTTTAAGGCCGGCGAGGGCCACCATTGACCCTCACCGGCCGTCGAACTCTCACCCAGATTGGGCGAGGGCCCCCTCGCCGTCGGCCGCGAAGGCCTTGGGTGAGGTCGGCGAGGCCGTAGAAGGCCTTAGGTGAGGCCGGCGAGGCCGTCAACGGCCTCCCCGTGGCGGTGACGACGAAGGCCAGGTGGCCCTTGCCCAGATCTGGCCTGGGCAAGGCCGCAATGGCCCTCGGCAACCGCGGGGAGGCCGCGACAGCCTCACCCAAGGCCTTCGCGACCAACGGTGAGGGCCCCCTCGCCCAAATTCCACAGCCGGCAAGGGTCAACAATGGCCCTCGCCGGCCTTAAACAAAAAACAAAAAAATTCAAAAAAAAAAAAAATAAAAATTAATTAAAATATTAAAATAATATTTTCCGGCTGCCACGTCAACATTCCGACGGCCACGTCAGCTTTTCCGGTGATGTGGCACTCAAGTGATCGATTTTTCTTCGATGTGGCACTCAAGTGAGCAAAAAAAAAGTTTTGGCACTAAAGTGAGCGCAGTACGAAAGTAATGACACTCCTAGTGTACTTACCCCCAATTAAGTAAAGAAAACTAATGTGAGCCATGATGGTTGTATGGTATTAATTGATATGGTCCCTTCTATGTACTATAACTATAGCTCTCTACTTAACATAATTTATAAATGAGAGGTATAGTAATGGTCCAACTATAATATCTCTATTAGAAACTATCCTATTTAACGTTCATTTATTTTCATAACATATAGTAAATAGAAAACATGAAATATAAGCAACACATAAATGAGCTTAGAGGGTCAAATACATATACTTAATACAATCATAACACAATTATTAATGATGTCCAATAATAACTATCCTTTTAACACGTTCATTAAATTTTTTGGGCAGCAATCATTTTTCAAGATTAATGGGTGTATGAAGGGATATCTGGAACTTAATTCAAACGGATGCAAAATTGAACCTCCATGTAGTTTGAAAAGATCCATGTGGCATTGCCACATGAGATTGTCAAAATTTTCCATGAGCTTGTCCTTTTGGATTTGCTCAATGATCTCCTGGAGGTATTCCAGACTCGGCCATTCTGGCATTCTATCGATTTTATATTTTTCTAATTGGGAAAAAGATTGCCTTAAAATATATATGTTGATTTCTACTGGTGCCTTTAGTTTGGAGAGAAAATTTGCAAGCACATTTCTTACCTGCAATGTATTTGGTTTCGAAGGAATACTTCGAGAACCATTTAGCCCATCGAAGTGACTGAGGATGAGGAAGCTGCTTTTGTTTGAAACTAGTCATCTTGAGAAAAGAAGCCACATTCAATTCTACCAGAAAATGATGACCAATAAGATGGAATTCAAATTTCTTTATTCCATTCTTAACTATCGAAATTTCCTTAAAAGTAGAATGTTAATGCATTTTGGCTTGAGAGAATTTGCCACTCTTATAAGCACAGAGATGTCATTTCCCCTCTATTTCTTCAAACAATATGGCTGCCCAATATTCATCACTAGTATCGATCTGAAAAACTCTTTTATCTATGGATAGTATTTGTAATGTAGGAAGAGTTTGCATGATTTCCATTACCTCTGCTACTAGCTTGGTTTGGGTTTCTCCCTAAGGCGGAGAGGTCTTTTTTAACATCAACTACAATAGAATTAACATTTTTGCAATATTCGGAACAAAGTCCCTGAGATAATTGATTATCCCTAGGAATTATTAAACTTGCTTTGTTGTGAAATCCTTTTAGGAGAATTTCAATGGTTCTTTAGTAATGTGTGGCCTTGGGTATACCAAGAAATTCGATTTTTGTCTGGGCAATGATAATCTTTCTTTAGGAAAGCATGATACCATGTTTTTTGACAATTTTCACAAACTATTCTAGTAGTCGGCAATGAGATTCTTCATTTGGACTATAAAGCAGTATGTCATCAATGTAAATAGCTGCATTGGCCAGAATTGGTTGAAAGATGCAACACATAACCTTCTAGAATAAAGAATGAGCAATTTTTGGACCAAAAGGGAGGACTTTCCATTAGAAATGTTGATTTAGAATACATAACCTAGTCTTGGTCTGTCTTTAGAATGAATGTCCAATTGTCAAAATCCAGCTTTGATATTGAATTTGGAATAGATATTACCTTTGGTTACTCTAGTAAAAAGGGAATTTCGAGAGGGTAAAGGGAACTTGTCGTCTTGGAGGAAAAGATTAAGGGGTAGGTAATTTATAATCAGCCTCATTTTTCTATTGTTCTGCTAAGCTTGCTTGTAAACATAAAAGACTTCACAAGCCCATTGAGAATATGAGATTTCAATAAGATCTTGCTGTAACAATTATGACCATTCCTTTTAGGTAGGAACAAGATGTTCTGAATTCATTCCAATGTGACTCGCCTTGGTAGGATTGATATCCCGGTTCTCTTTAAAAGGAAGGTAGATATAAAAGTTTGGATTTTTCCATAGAGGATGAGAGAATTTTTGGGAAAATTCAGAATGGGATTCTGAGCAAGATTCCAGCAACTTTTGCATAATTGGATCTAGTAGATTCATTTGAATGGTGAAAAGCCTTTGGATATTAACAAATTCAGAAAATCGATCTTTATACTTAAGCCTTCTTCCAAGAATGATCTATGGATTAGGAATTTAAGTCATAATATCCCAACCAATAATCAAATCCTTGTTGGGAAGACTAGATCCAAGGATTTTAGTAGTTATAGAGACTGAGGTAAGAATTAAAGAGTGACTAGTGTAGTTTGCACATTGGTAGAAAAAAGTATATTCTGAGGTAGAGTTGAAGTACCGTATTCTTCATGGAGAACTTTGGTATCTAAAATTGAACCACTTGCACTAGTGTCTATGAGAGCAATGACAAAGATCAATTTGGCAAACTTAGAAGTAAAGATTTGTACAAGAAAATGAGGGCAATGAACTGGGCTAGAATTATGTCAAGGTCGAGATTTGCAAATGTTAAGGATAAGTCATAAAGATCTTTTGAATCTTCAAGATCTGATTCAGAATTTGCTTTACTGGAAGTTTGATAGCAAGGAACGATACAAAGAGTTTATCAAATGGGTTTTCATCAATGGAGAATAAGGATTCAACATCATTGTCTCTGAGTGAAATACTAGTTTTAGCTTTGGTGTGATGAATTAGACGATTCTAACCTTTTTTTTGGAGCATTTTTTGGCAAAATGATTTTTTTTATTCTAGGCAAAGCAACGGGTTGACTTCCTACTTTTTGGATGATCTTTTCGATGTTTGCGCAAGAACCGCCATTTTTTCTTTATTCAGAAGTGCTTAAATCCTTGGTTGGATCTTCCCACTCTATATTTTCGAAAGTGTTTCTTTTTCTGAGAATATTGCTCACAAGAGCCATCACAATCCTTTTTTGAGCACTTAATCTTCAGGTGCTATCGGAAATAGGTGCTATCAAGCTCTCGATTGTCTCTGATGTAGCTTTTCATCATTTGGCATTTGAGGCATAAATCATCAAGACAAAAATGAATTTCTTGTTGGATTTCCCCAAATGGGATATCCACAATTCCTCTCTGCTTGTTAAGAAAGGATCTCTTAACTTGCTGGGAAAGCTCCTTTGGGATGGCGGCTAGAAAAACTTGTTTCAAGTTTGCATCAACTCCAAGGCCATAGAAAGTTTGAGCATTTCTCGATAATATCGGTCAAGGTGCCTCTATGGAGAGAGCAGCATTTTCTTTGAAAATATTCTCTCTTCTTAAGTTCAAAAAGGTCTTCATGTTTTCCTATGAAAAAATGATAGACAATCCCGATGGCTTGGGAAAAGTCTGTCAAGGGTAAAAAATGCATTTGGTCGACGTCTTAAGTTGATTGCCACAAATGCTTAAGATTGCCAGTAAACCTTATAACAAATTCAAGGAAGATATCGTACCGACTTTTGATGCTGAGAGCTTGAGTATTCAGCTAGGAATGGAGTTCTTTAAACCTTTCAGGCCATTTTGGATAAGGAATATCATCAATAGTAAAGAACTGTCTAAAAGAGAAAGTAGGAGTCTAGGATGAATTGTTTGGCTAAATAACCTCTAGTTCAAATGGGTTTGATTTCATATCCCATTCTGGTAGATTAGCCATGAATATTGATGAAGTGGCGAGTATAATGGGAAATGATTCATCAGCAGGGTTTGAGAAAGAAAAGGAAGATAAAAGGGATTCTGATTTTGAGTCTGACTTTGTTTCAATTGGAAGGATATGATCCGGGGGACTACAAGAATGACTAGAAATACATTCCTGATTATTTAGATCTCTAAGAAAAGATTCCAATGGGTTTGACACCATCATTTGTGGGTTAGGATCCTTCTTTGGAGGCTTGGAGGGTTCTATAATGATATTTTCTTTTGTTTTTGCATTCTTCAATCTTTCCATTTCTTTGATAAGGTTTCGCATTTAAACCATATCACTCCTATCCTGTTTGGTGGAAGTTTCTACAAGAGCATCAAAGATTAGAGAATTTTGTGGAGGTGGAGAAGAATACCTAAATCTAGGCAAGGTGAGAAATGGATTAGAAGATTTAAACTTTCCTTCTTCAAAGAGATTGATTTTTCTTTTGAATTTCTCTATTTCAACCTTTGGACTTTCTAGATGATGATATCCTAAATGTTATCCTAACTCCATAATGTGAAATCTCTTTTGGAAATCTGCAGCATCTATTTGATGGATTCGTTGTATCTCCTGAAGTCTCGTTGCACATCAACAATCCTAGAATCGATGGTGTTGAAAGCTTTATGGTGTGCCAAAAGTGTCTCCGATTGTCAATTCAAAAAAGTCTCAGCCATAGGAGTTCTTTGGAACATGAAGATATCTCCTTTGTGGATCAATGAGTTCTTCAGTGGCTGGGAAAGAAAGTAGAGACTCTCGAAGGAGGAAAACCTGCATCCTTAAATATAGAGATGGAAGGGTTTGTATTTTTCTTCTGTGTATGGCTAGGTGAGGGATTTTCACTGGGAACTCGAATGGACATGAGTTCTTTTTTGCCCACTTAAGAATGGGTTTATAAAATGGGGAAACAATTGGTTTTTTTTTCAAGGAGGTAAAAGAGGTGGTGGTGAAGCTGGAGATGATAGTAGTGGTGACAATATGGTTGAAGATGATGGTGATGGGGCATAAGAAACCATAAACTGGAACTTGTCATTCTCACCAAGAGTGTCAATAGAGGGGTCTCCATCCAAATGCCTTTGGTATAAACTGTCCTTTGCATTTCGAAGTTTTCACTTTGGTTTTGAGGTCGGGTCTACTTCATTAGGAGATTTGATGCATGAGAAACACCGGCAAAAAGGATCCCAAAAACAATGATCGTAAAGGTCTTTGTAGTAATAGACAAGATGTCTATCATTATTAAAGTGTCTAATAAGTTTCTTTAGTCTTGGTGCAGGAATGGGATCTAGAGCACAAGGTTCAATCATGAACAAGGTTTGGAAGATGGAAGGAGTCTCTTCCTTTTTTCACTGAATTTGATGGCAATAGTGCCATCTATTTTCAGGATAAATTCAAAGTCTGAAGATTGGAGCGATTTGTTGTTCTGATGAAGTTTTTCATAGTTAGTAATGCAAGTTTCTGGAAGAAGCTTGGCTAACTTTTCTTTGGGTACTTGCTTGGAAACATGGATGTAGGAGGCTTGATCATTTTGCATGGAGATGAATAAGGCATCTTCGTTTCCATTGTAGAAGTTGAGATCTAGGGTATGATTTTACACTTGATAGACCATTTATTAGTGAAGAGTTGCAACAATAGAATCAGTAATTTGGGGTGCACCATTGTGTTGAAGTTGGACCTTCAGAAAAGAGAGTAGTTGGGAATTTGAAAGAGCAACATTAAAATTTGGAGATAGGGTTACAAAAACTGTTATGGCATTCAAGGTGGTTTGGACAATGCCAATATAAGCATGCTGGTATTCTAAGAACTGAGTATCTAACAAAGCCATTCTAGCTATAACCGACAAGCATTTTCTACCATTGAAAAGTGAGTGCAAGACGCACAACCTTGTAATAGATATGTGAGTATCTTTGTTGAGTCCATTGCTTGGGAAATTAGGGGGAATCTGAAGAGTAACAAAGTAGTCCTTCTTAGTAGCAGGGATAAGATGTTGCTCACATTTGGAAGATTAAACACTAATGAAGGGAACTATACTTAGAGCTAGAGAAAATCATGTCAGCTTGCAACAAGTATGCTATCCCACAGTAGGTGAACTTCATAAGCCCTTTAGGGACTGCCTTTTGGGTGTAATACTACCTAAAGATTTAAGGCCCATTTGGTTAAACCTTGGGGAAATGCAAAGCCTTTTCCCCAAGTATCTTTGGTTCAAGAGGCATTTGGTGAAAGTAGCAGTGTTTGGCAAATTATAATCTAAAAGGGTTTTTCGAAATGACTTCAGCATAAATATTGTTTGGTAAACTTGCATCTCCAATGGACTTTTATTGATTTTTAAAAATAAAATAAAATAAAGCTTACATTTGGCGGTGGCCAAATCTAATGGCCGATGTCGCCTGAGGTCATTCAACCTTAGGCGCCGTTGCCTGGGTTTGTATGACCTAGGTGACGCCACTAGAGGTCGTGCGTGAGGCTTCCAAAAAAAGAAGTCAAAGTTGGTTTGACTTGCATTTCCCAAATGTTGAAAGCCCAACCCCACCTACTTTGGGCTTTTAGCATTCCAAAGGTAAGCATTTGGCCAATGAAGCCCCAAAATGCTAAACCAAATGCCTTGTATTTTTCCCAAGGGGTTTTGGGGCGGAAAGCCACTTGGGAAATCTGAACCAAATGGGGCCTTAGTTTACCGCATAAAGACACTTAGAGATGCTAGGAAATGATAATATTCATAACTAATCGAGCTGTTTTTTTTAGAAGATCCTACTAAGCTGGAGAAACATAAGTGTTTAGAGAGATATTAGAAGTTTTAAAAGCACACACACTTTACTTTAGGGGACCCTGCCCTTCCCCTACCCTTCAATATTATAGACTTCTACCTTTTATAGGCATTTTTGGGGAGCAAACAGACAAACTTTACAAAGTCCTAGACCTCAGAGCTAGGATCATCAAGGGTTTCATGACTTTCGGTGAATTATTAGTGATATAAACGGTGACTTTGAATGGTTTGTTATAGTACTATTGCTATAGTGACTGTTGCTACAGTAACTTTATTGTAAGCCTATCTCCAACAAGAGTTATAGTCATAATTTGAGCTGTCAAAGCTTTGAGTAAAGTGTCTTTCTTCCAATAGTTGCTCCCATAGTTCTAAACCATGCGTAAGAGATATACTTTTAGACTCATTCATCCTAGATGAGGATGCATAATTGAAGGGATATGAGGTGATAGCATCTTGGGTCCTTTAAGGCATCATTGGCTGAGGTGAGTTTGATGTTTGAGCATAATGAGAAAAAGTGCTATGATCAAGTCCAAGAGATAATGTTAGAGGTCTTTGTTTATTAGGGTCTTGAGAGAGAAATCCACCTTATGGATCTTTAGAGGATTGGGCGGGATCATCGGTGTCTACCATTTCTTGTTCTTGTGACTAACCTGCTTATACATGATTTAACTTTTCAAGACCCTATTTGGTTGCAGGTGCAAGGTCTTCATGGTCCCCAGAATAGGTGTTATGTAGTTCCATGCTTCTTTTGGAATGATCTAGTTGTCTTAACATAGAACCCTATGGAATTCTCTGTAGTTGAGTTCAACTGATCTAACACAATCAAGAAATGATTTATAAATATGGGCTACTTAGAGATGTGGTTGCGGTTTGTATGTTGTTGTCCCTACACTAACTGGGGTGCTAGTGAGGGTGCCGTCATTATACACAAAGGTCTAAATTTGATCAATTGACACTCTTTGTTTCTAAACTTCTTCTTTAATATATAAGTACTTAATTTTCATATGTTTAGCATTCTTAGAGTACTTGCCATTCTTAGAGAAGAAAATTGATGTAGAGTTATTACAATAAATTTTTAATGGCTTGACAATACTATCGACAATCAAAAGCTTTGAAATAAATTTCCATAGCAATAATCTATGAATAATGGCCTAAAAGCATGCCACAAATTTAGCCTCCATAGTGGATGCAGCAACAATTGATTGCTTCACACTTTTCCATGAAATTGCCCTTCCAACCAGAAAAAACAAGTAACCAAACGTTGATTTTTTTTATATTGACATATCCGACTAAGTCTGAGTCTCAATATCCAATCAACTCAAGATAATCGGATCTTTTATAAGTGAGCATATGATTCTTTGTTCTTTACAAGTATCTGAGAACTTTCATTGTTGCTTTTCAATTATCTAATCTAGGATCACTTTAATACCTGCTCAGCATTCTAACAACAAAACAAATTTCTGATTTGGTGCAAGTTTAAGCATACATTAAGCTCCCAACAATAGATGCATAAGAAATTCTTTTCATTTGTTCTCGTTCCAATTCACTTTTCGGATATTGCATAAGGCTAAATTTGTTTCACCTTTCTGAATTGGAACTATTCTTGTCGAACATTTATCCATATTGAATCTCTCTAAAATTTTCTTAATGTATGATTTTTGAGACAACCTTAACAATTTTTGTGATTTATCACGGAATATTTCTATTCTTATCACAAAGGTTACCTCTCACATATCTTTCATTTCAAAATTCTTAGAGAGAAATTTCTTGGTTTCATGTGACAAATCAAGATTATTAGTAGCAAGCAAAATGTCATTAGCATACAGAACTAGAAAAATAAAGTTGCTCCTACTAACTTTCATATATATATATACACCGATCAATGGTGTTTTCCTTAAATCCAAATGAAGTTATGGTATCGTTAAACTTAAGATACTATTGTCAAGAAGCTTGTTTAAGTCCATATATTGACTTCTTTAATTTACACATCATGTGTTCCTTTCCTTTAGTTGAAAAGCCCTCGGATTGATTCATATAAACTTCTTCCTCTAAATTTTCATTAAGAAATGTGGTTTTTACATCCATTTGATATAACTCTAAATCATAATGAGCCACTAAAGCCATAATGATTCTAAGTGAGTCTTTCTTAGAAATCAGTGAAAATGTCTCCTTATAGTCAATGTCTTCTTTTTAAGTAAAACCTTTAGCAACAAGTCTAACTTTATACTGTTTGATATTGCCTTTTGAGTCGCACTTGATCTTAAAGACCCATTTATACCCGATCCATTTAAAGACCCATTCAACAAGATCTCATACTTGATTTAGATGCATAGATTTTAACTCTTATTCCATGGCATTAAACCATTTATTGGAACCTTCACATTCCATAGTTTGGGAAAATGAACCTAGATCATTTACAATTTCTAAGTCAATTTCTAACTCTTGTAAACCACAGAGTCATCAAAAATAGCTGACCTTTCTCTTGGCAATCTTCTTAATGTTATTTCTTGTGGCTCAACTATTGTAGGTTCAATATTGACATATTTATTATGGAATGTTTGATCCTTAATTTGTTATTCTTGATTATTGTTAGGTTGAACTATAATATTAGGAACAACTTTAGAAGTTTTTGGTATAGGAACTTTTACCTTTACTTCTTGAATGCAAGCATCATGCATTCTTTCACTCCCATTGATGTCATCATTTTGGAACTTAGCATTTTCAGATTCAATAATTCTCATTCTATGATTATGATAGTAAAATTTATGCCCTTTAGATTTCTTTGCATAACCAATGAAATAACCACTCGTCATTCTCGAATCCAATTTCTTTACATAGAGATTGTAGATTTTTACTTATGCTGGACAACCCTAAATATGTAGGTGTCGTAAATTAGGTTTTCTTCCTGTTCATAGTTCAAAGGGAGTCTTTGAAACTACTTTATTAGAAACACTATTTAATAAATACACAGAAGTCTTTAAAGCATACATCCACAAATATAAGAGTAAAGATGAATGACTCATTATACTTGTGACGTCCTAAATTTTCGACTTAATTTTGGATTGTATGAATGAATATATCGTCAATGCGCTCTTAGTTAAATCTCACTTTAAACTGATCACTCATGAGACACTAACTAAAGGGAAAATGCTATTAAAGATTCAAGTGCGTGTACGACCAGATAACTTGACCATGGATGACGATTTGACTTTAAGGATTGACGAGAGTCGAGCAATCGGTCCCACGCTTACATGACAACCGAGGTTATTCTTGGCCTGAGTTTCACTCAAAACACAAATTAATATTATTTTAACCATGGGTTGAATGCGCGTGACTCCTAAAAGTCGCCCATTAGTCAGAGATATACTAAAGTTGCAGTTGATCGAACTTAGCTATGATTTTGATCCAAACTCAATTATCATACTTTTCGGGACGTCAAGACTAAGTTGGTGGATTTTGTCTTATTAATTCCCAAATTTTCGGCTCGCTCGAGAACATCGAAAAAATGATTGATAGGTTGACAATTAAACCTGAGACTTATCGCTTCTTTATTTTTGACAGGGGCATTTTGGAAGTAGTGGCCAAAATTAAAGGAAAAGGCCAAAATGCCCTTGGCATTTATGTGCTTCAAGACAAGCTTTTAAGGAAACATTTGTAGGAGTTGATGGGGGCACAAATTTGCATGGCCGTCCCTTCTGTGCATGCTTTTCCCCTTCTATAGCTATACGTCCCTACCTGCTTGTCCCCCTCTCTCCTCTCTCTGCCTATATGTTCTCCCCTCCCCAACTACACACCTTTTTTTCCTTCCTCTCTTCTTCTTCCTTTTCTTCTCCTTTCGTCGATGCCACATCCTCCTTTACCGCTGCTGTTGACGACCACCACCACCCCAACTGTCCTTCATCGAGTTGGAGCTGTCCCTCGTCGCCGTTGACGACCCATCCTTTGTCACGAACCACTGCACCACCATCGAAACCAATCGCTTCTTTTTTCCTCCTCTCTTCCTTTGTTTTGTTTTTCTTCTTCTTCCCCCATTCAACTACAACTGCTATCGCGTTGTTTCTGCAGTGGCCACCATGCAGCTCAACTGCTTCGCCTGTATGCTGTAGGTGCCACCCCTCACATGTTGGACCGCCGCCCAACCGTCCCCATCTCATTTGGCTTCATCTTCTCTCTTTTTCCCTTCTTCTTTTCCCTTTAATTCTTCGAGTTTTAGTCACCGTTCTTGATCCGCCCACCATTGCCACCTCACCAGCTATCACCCCACCTCTGCCTCTCCGTCGGTTTGCTGTGAACCATCAGTCGTCTGCCGCGAGCCACCCCAACTGCTGCTCGTCCCTTCCTCTCTCCACTTTCTCTTGGGCCCTATCAAGGATGGGAACCCAACTACCCTCCTCAACCACCGAGCTAGGCGCTGCCTCAAGCCGCCCTCACCATTGCGAGAAGATCGCTATGAGTTTTCAACACTCATCCATGTAGCTCGGGCTGCTGCCGTTGCTGCTTGCCTCTCTTTTCCTCGATTTCCCTTTGGTTGAACCACCCTAGGCGAGACCTATTTCCAAGCCGCCTTGCCTCGATACGCCAAAGGTGTCCGCGCCTTCCCCTCACGGCCACCATCGCATTGCACCGTCGCCATCGTGAATTGGTGATTTATTACGCTAACTCTTTGATTAGTGTACTAATCTCAATTAGGGGTAAATTAATTAGGACTAATCTAGATTAGGTGGCTAGTTATAGTTAATTAAGTTTAATGATTATCTAGCGAATAGGGGGTAGAACAGTATATAAATGGCCTAGAGGCAGAACTGTAATTTTGAAGTGGTAAGGGGCATAATCGTGAATTTCTTGGTGGAGGGTAGAACTGTAATTAGGCGGAGGGGCAGATGCATGCCATGCATGTTCCTTCACGCTTGCATGGGCATGTGTTGTACACGCGCTTGCAATTGCTGCTCAAGCACATGCATTGCATGCGCCAGCCCTTTCTATGCATCACGGGCACATGGATTCCATGCCCCTGCAATCGTAGTAAACACGTGATCTCCACGTGCCTTCTTCCTCATGTCTATCTGCCATTTTCCTTCATTTTTTTCCCTTTATCCATCATGCCTTCATCTCATTCGGATTTCCTCTGATATATCATTTCAACAATAGCAAATAACATGAAAAGAGTCGCTCAACAAATCTTCATCTATAGACCATACATAATTCCATAATCGGAAAAATCATGAGATCCTGAACCATACTTTGATCCAACTTTTAGTGATAGTATAATTATTTAATGCAGAAATTCAAAGACTAATTATCTTTGATCTTCATGATTTTCATAGTAAGAGAGATGTAGACATACCTTTATCCATAGTGATACTGTTAGAGATAATTGTTATGGAAAAATCAAAGAATTTGAACCAAATGAAGAAATCATATTTCTCTTCGTTAACCTACTTTTTCTTTAACCCATTCTATTGATGGAGGATGGAATACAACATTCTTTCTCTGTTATGGGTGGAGAGAGGGCCAAATGATATTTATACAGGCTGTCAACATGTGTCTTCCATCAAAGCGCCATTTTACTTTCATAACACACCTTTTTGGAAGAACAATAACTTTCCTATGAGGATTGTACCATTTAATTTTATTAAAGTCGTAACTCCTCATAGCCAATATTTATTTTATAGCATTTCACTAATTATTAAACCATTAATAAATAATATCATATAAGCTACAATAATTTTTACACTTAAAACTTGTTATGTAAATAACACTCTAATATTAGATAGACCACCAAAAGATTTACTTCATTTGTTAGTTTTCTTAGGAGAGTAATAGTGTAACATTCGATCTTTACCCCATTGTCTTACTAAAAACAAAGAGTTTTTAGTTTTGTATAGGCTAAAGTATAGCTGAAGTGCCAAAACTAGGTACAAGTGGATACTTTGATGCTGAAACTTTCAAATTGTACATTTAAGTGCCATTTTTTTTAGAAAAGTGAGACATTTTAGTATCAATTCGGTGTCGGAAATCCCACGTGGCATTTTTTTAATAATAAAAAGCGCCTACGTAGCTCATCGGAGAGTTGAGTCAATTTAGCCTTCCCAAAACGACGTCATTTCCATTATTGCCCAAACTAAAAGCCCTATTTTGGCCAAAAATGTCACGCCTCGACCCTTGAGCTCGCAACAACTCCAATTCACTTGCAGTTCGAAACATGCAACGTCCCAGGTTCTATTGTTGACCAGTTCAGTTTATCTTGTCATTAAACACATTCGGAAACGAAACTAAACACTCCCATCCAACAACAAGTAGAGAGAGCAAAAAGACGCAGCAGTAAAGTAACAACAACACTTTTTATTTATCAACAGAGGTTAACCCGGGGAACAGTACATGTACAAGCCTTACTTTGAGCGACGTTCCAAGGCCAACATAAAAAGGGACCAGGCTTAGCTAACCTACTATAATAAAAAAGGAGGGGAGGGTTAGTTAAAATGAGATTATGCGACAGATACCTAATCACTAACCTCAAAAGGGTTAGACTCGCCCGACGAGGGGTCCATCATCACACTATTAGGGGGATTGAGGTCCACCGGATCCCATACCTCGTCACTCGGGCTTGTGTAATGTAGGCCCATCATAGCCTCTTAAAGGACTGCACATCATGTTCCATCGCTTGATGTACCACGTCTTGAAGACGTGTAACACATAATGGTCTCTCTCCCCCTCATCGATCCAGATGGTCATCACGTGCTGCTTGTACACAAAATTGCGACTTGGGATGGGTTGTGTGATGACGGAGGTGCTTATGTCCACTGGGACACCAAACCTCACTAGGTATGGTTTCATACTAAGATCCCAAAAATGTTAATCATTACGGGATGAGATAAACTCAGTAAGTTAAAATCATAAGCCTCAAGTAGGAACTCCACTCGCTTCAAGTGCAACCTAATCATGTAACTTATTATCAATAGCAGATCAATTGTAAAGTGACCTCCGCTTTGCATAATCTATCAACATATCAAGAAACACAGCCACAGTACAATTCGATAGTCCTCAAATACAACCACAGGCAATCTCACCTTGCCTTGACACACGTACCTTACAGATATAATATAATTTAAGCCACAACAATTTCAATAATCATTTCACATAATCAAAACACCCAACAAATTTTTTCACGCATCAATATTCACACGTGTTCCGATTATTACGACCCATCAAGTCACAGCATAACCTTATGGTTAGCGGTCTATTGATCTATAAACCAAGCATCGTCCCCCATGGACATGGCTACATCATGGGCCTCCCCCTAGACGGTATTCTCGAATAAGCATTGGTCGAGCCTCTATTGCGACTCAGTATCTAACCATTGCCAAGCAATCAAACGAAATCGGGTGACCCAAAGGCCACAGCATAACCCCAAGGGTTGGTGGTCTTCCGGTAGCACTGGGTATCCCCTTTATGTGACCATGTAGCACAACCATCAACCATTTCATTTCTTTCCTTTCTCTATCGCCAATGCAACCATGGTTTGTGCTCATGCAACATGCTATTGCAATTTACACACGTATAATGCAATGCAACAATAATTAATTGTCATATAAACTTGCATAATCAACGGTTCCAAATACAACCATCAAATAGCAATTCAAGTCATAATCTGACAATTAGTCCCAACCAATTAATGTCACAATAATCACATGATTTTCAAAATAACCATCACCTTCGACTATTCCTGTAATAGTTGTCACTTATCAAGAACTCGTCCACAATTGACACTTTGATAATTAGTCATGTGCTTCAGTCAATTATCGATAATCAAACACGTACCTTAACAGTACTCAACCACATGTCTCAATATTCAATAGTAAATAGTCACGCGCCTCCACAACTAACGATAATCAATTATTCCCATAAATAATTGATTATCACAAAATAAGTATAAACTTTGATTATATCCAAAAATACTCATTTATAAAGTATATAATACCACAATTAATCATTCTAATAAATAGTTTAATCCCCACAAAATACTTATAATTATTTACCAACCCCATAAATAATTATCTAACCAAAGTAATTTCATTTTATAAAACCCTTATTTAATAACTCAAGGCACTTGACTATATAGTATATAAATACTATCAACTTTAGAAAAAATAGGTAAAAGTCTATTACCCACAAACATTGCTCAATTTAATCAATTTCCACAAAATAATCATAATTAATTATTTCTCCCAAAAATAATTAATTAATTATTTCTCCCAAAAATAATTAATTAATTAATTTCTACAAAATAATACAATATTTGCATAAATAAATAATTTCCATAAAACAATATAATTATAATTAGTTATTCTCATAAATAATTAGTAATAATTAACTGAGACTAAACCTTCATCAGCCAAATTAATCAACCATAAGCAAGCTTAGTAATATAATATAATGCTAATTAATCATAAACTCAATTAATCAACAACTAAGCATAATTAAGCCACAATTAGCTTATCATAAACTTGCTTAAGCATAATCAAGGCACATAAACCATACTTTAATCATAAACAATCCTCATTAACCACTAATCACACTTAAACTAATTAAACTACTCATAAAGCAAGATTAACCCCTAATTAAGGGGTTAGGAAATCAACTCACACACTCAAGGTCGGCGACATCGGAGCAATGGCAAGGACGAGGGCTACATGGGACTAGCTCAGGGACGGCGATGGACAATAGCCGGTTTTCGATGAAACAATGCTGGTGGCTGTTTCTTACGAAAACAGCAGCAGCAGCTTCCGACGCTTATACAGGCAATCGATGGTGACAGGCGGTGGTTGGCAGGTGGCGACTAGACTCCGGATAGTAATAGATGCACGATGGATGGTGGCAACACCTCCGGCAGACAGCAGCAATGGTGGCAGCAAGGGGCGGAAGTAGAAACAAGAATAGAGGGAAAAGTGAGGAAAAAGGAAGAGAAAATAGAGAGAGTGAGCTGAGGAGGGAAGTAGGCGGCAGCCAGGGAGAGAGAGGAGAGAGAATGAGCTAACAAGGCTTGTCCAAGAAGCTTGCCAACTTGCTCTATAAGAATCAATGTCAACCAAGCAAAAACAAAGCAACAAGGACCACACAAAGCTAAGCTTCTAGAAGAGAAGGCCCATGGGTTGAGAAGAAAGAGAATTTGGGCTAGCTTGGGCCCATCTTGGGCCATCCTTGCTTGGTACAAGGCTTATTGGGCCGGCCCACTTGCATGCCTAAATTCTCGGTCCAAATTTTCATTTTTTGACATTTTGCGGCTCATCAAAAAGCCCGAGAATAAATGTGGCGACATCTAATTATTTAGTCATGAAGTTCCTGAAAAGTCGATGCTCGAAATTGGATTAAAAATCGGGATTAAATTGAATCAATTGTGACCATAGTACGATTTAGACTATCGGGTGTCCTTTCAGAGTTTTCCTCATGTTTGACTCGTGGTCAATAGCTTTTCGATCCACGTTTAAGCAAATGTTCAGACCAAGGATGACCCTCGGTTGTGTAATCTTAGAGGTTCAATTGATAATCCTAAGTACAAGATAAAAATGAATCGGTTTAACGTCGTTCATAGTTCATATTGAAGTTGTGCACAATCGCCCATAATCCGATTTCGTACTTTTGCCGAATCGATTAATTTCTATTCACTAATGATCTGGTACATGATGGTATTATTCCCCCTCGAATCCTTATGGTCCAACAATCTATTCTTGATTGAATCTGCTAGTCGCACGTGTATCATTCTCTAATGGCATTTTTGAAAGGTCTGTTAACTCACGAATGATTAGTTCAGAGTAATTGTATTAACAGGGCATTGATCAATATCACCATTTCATATAATCCTAAAATAGAGTCAAAATTCAAGACATCACAAAAAATGCCATCGTCTCCCCAATTGCCCCAAACCTAAAACCCTAAATCAGCCAAAATCTCCATTGAAGTGCTTGAACCTTAAGGGGCAAACTCTAATTTCGATTTGTCATAAATTCCACCGCTGAATATTAGAAATGAAGAGTAGGACTTTCAGTAGTGACTCAAATTCCTCTCATTGAAGCGAATGAGAAGGCAAATGTTTTTGTTATTGTGTGCTGTCATATGTATTATGGCTTACTTCTTATACTTTTGGAGAGGTCAAGAAAATGGAATAAGTGAATGAGATGCTACTTGTCATATGTTTTTGTGTGTTGTTGAATATAAACCAGCAAGGATGTGTATTTTAGTCAATGTGTTGTGGTCGCTTATTTGATTGAACTTGTAAACTAGCAAACATTGAATTGAATAAGTTGCTTCTATGATTTGCTGCAGACCAACATAAGACAAATATGAGTGATTATTCGAGTGTCATAAATTGTACTTAATGATCACTTAAGTGCTAGTCATGATGAAAAAATGATGACTTAGGTGTCAAGTTATTATTAAAAGTAAACACTTAAGTACTTAGTTTTCCATAAAAGGAGCACTTAAGCACCAATTTTTTCTAGAAAAGGAATACTGAAGTGCCAAATTTTCCAAAAAAGGATCAATTAAATTGCACCGGTTACAATGACCATCAACCGCCACTAGCCACTAAACTACCGACCAGAATGAGCACTGATCACCATCAGCCACCACCACTAATCACCACTAGTCACAACTAACCACCATGTACCTGCCATTAGCAGCACTTGATGCTAGATGTGCACAATGCACACTTGCACAAGAACCCTGCACCAGTAATTAACCATGGCTGCGATGGTGGCGTGTTGCTGTAAGGTGCTGGGGCAAGATGTGCACGATCCACACTTACATACTAGAACCTGTACAAGCCACCACCAATCACCACCACCACCAAGCGCCACAAGTCACCACCATGACAACTAGTTAGACACCATGATCATGAGCCACCACAACTAGAACCTGTACCAATCAACTACGACTACTAGCCACCACCACTAAAACTTGTACCAGTCAACTATGACTACTAGCCACCACCACCAGAACTTGCACATACATTAGCCACTACCAAAATTCGCACACAGACCAACCGTCGCCACCACCACCACCCAAACCTACACATATACTAGTCACCACTAGCACCAAAACTTGCATACACACCAGCCACCACCACTACCTACACATATACCGGCCACCACCACTACCACCACTACCTACACATATACCAACCACTACCACTAGAACCTGCATTAGCCATCACGACCACTAGCCACCAACAGCCATCAACCACCAACAAACACCAACACAAGCATCAAGTATAAACAAAATAAAAAAATATTGACTAAACAAGAATTGTTCCATTAACATTGAAATTAAGTCTAACAGACTGAATAACAAGCTAAAACAAAAAGATCATCTATAGGAAGTTATGTTCTTCCTGCCAAACATCAAACCATAAAAAATGGAGACACAAACCCCATGACATCTCATCCCATCAGTCGATGTGCACAACCCTCTAGTTGGTGTTCCTTTTGATGGTTTTACTTAATTCATAATTCATGCACTCTTTCTAATTGGATGTGCAACTTCTTCTTCAACTGAATTCGAATGCTCTAATTCAGAAGGAGTTGGTGCTAGGTTCTTTTTTTTGCTGACTGTAACTATGGATTTGTACTCATTATGTTCTTTTTTGGCACAACTGTTGACTCTTGAGTTGGGCCTTGAGAAATAAGTACTTTGGAACTTCTTCCAAGCTATAAAAACAAAAACACAACAATTCTAAGCAAAGGTTTGTACCATAAACTAAATGCAGCCAGTGAAACTTATATTCAAAAGTACTATTCCTGTACGCTCGTCGATATGAAGGTTATAACCATATTGCTTTAGTCTCTTCCCAAGAGCTCATCTTGTTCGTATTGGAACATCACTTTGAGCAACTTGTGATTTCTTTGGACTTCTTCTCGCCTGTGATTTCTTAGGCCCTTCAATTCGCCCTTGATGTTGCTTTTCTATTGGCCATTCAGCTTCGGCTACATCTTACTCGACAATAGGCTCTTTGGCCAATTTTTCAGCTGGCCTTTTTCTACTTGGCCCTTGAGTCTCAGCTACAGCAAGAGCTTCGGCCAATCCTTTAACTGTCTTTCTTCTAGATTGCTTTCTTTTACTTGGCATTTCAACTTTAGCTACAGTAGAGGCTTCGGCTGACTTTCTTCTAGTTGGCCTTCTTCTAGTGGGCCTTTCAGCTTCAGCGACACCTTCAGCTAGCTGTTGTGGTGGCTCTTCAATTGACCCTCCATGTCGCCCTTCTAGTGGCTCTTGAGTTCTAACTAGCCTTTTTCTTACCTGACAAAAAAACATTAAAATTTTAAAAAGTTAACATCAGCTCATATAATAATGAAAACAAAAATTAATACTAAAGACAAATTGTTGAGCTTATTGGGTATTTTGTTCTAGATCAAAGAACAGTCGATTGAACTGGCCCTGCAGTAGCTTCGGCCAATCTTCAGCTAGCCTTATTGTCACTTGACATTAAAGACAAAGCAATTGAGGTTATGTACAAATATGTAATAAATTAAAAAAAACAATATAAAGACAAATTTCATATCTTACTGAGTTTCTCGTCCTCATTTAAAGAATAGTCGACTCACTTGGCCTTTCTGTTTGGCCTTCACCTGGCCTTCCATTTGCCCCTTCACTAGGGCCTTCGGCTGCCCTCTCACTTGACTGTTTTTGCTGTTTCCTCAATTGACAACCTTTAACATTGTGTCCTGGTACATGACAATAAGAGCACGTCACTTTGCACCTGTCTTACTCATCCTATGCTAACCCAAGACCTCTCCCTTAGCCATTCTTCGTCTTCATTTTGGCCTTCCTATTTGCTTCTTCAATAGTTAAGGTTGAGAGGCTTCACAATCGGTTGGCTCCCAGAATTTGCTACTTCTTAGTGGTTGCATCATGAATTTGTATGAAGTAAGATATTTCGATTCCTTATACTAATCATCAACGTAATCATTCGCATTGTGTACCTTCAATTGGATGGCACATATGGCATGTGAATAAGGAATTCATTTAGTTCCCATGCTCGACATGAACACTTCCTCGTATCTAAATGGACAACGTACTTGTCAGCCCATTTCATTATCTCATATCCTTCATCCCCTTTCCAAATGGAATGTCAATACCTACTTGTAGCCAAATTGTCATCCAATTTCTTGGCAATTCTATGATCATATTGCCTAGTCCCCTTTACAGCCTCATCTCTTTGTTTGTACAGTCGAGTTATGACCATAACTTGTATATCTTCAAGCATCACGATGATTAGTTTGCATCTAGCATTTATTATTTTTCCATCGAATGCATCACAAACATTGTTGTCAATGATATTGCACTCGAATTCCTCATTGAAGAAGCTTTGCACTAATGCTTGGGTTTTGTTCGAAATAGTGCATCTGAACCTTTCTTTATCATCCTTACCAAAAAAAAAACCTTCCTTTATCAATTGAAGTAGTCATTCTTTGGCTAGCTTAAAATCAACCATGTTTGTGCTCTTTATTAGCTACCAAAATTGGAATTGCAATTTCTCCCCCTTTGTAGTTCTTTGTCCAATTTGCATATATGTGCCTAGAACACATTCTATGTTCGGCATAGGGCATCAATTTGACTAATGTCGGAACTAGTCCCTGTAATAATTCAAACCAAGAAATGTAAGCAAATAACATGTTGTTTATATAAAAAAAACAAAAAAATTGACAATGATATTACTTTTTGTTGGTCGCTCATGAATGCCCACCCTTCACAATTTGTTATCTCTAAGTCAGCCATAAGATTTTTTAGGAACCAAGACCAAGTGTCTTTGTTTTCTATCTTCACAATAGCCCAAGCTACTAGAAACATTTGATTATTTGCATCTCGTCCAATTGCAACCAGCAATTCTCCCTTGTATAAGCCATTCAAGAAATAACCGTCCAATCCTATAATCCGTCTACAACCAAATTAAAATCCCCATTTGCATGCATTGAAGCACATGTAGAACTTATCAAACCTGGTCCCAGTATCAAGAAGTAATCTCTTCACAACTTCTACAAATACTCTACTTGAAGGGTTTTGGACCTTACACTCCTAAGCATAATCCCAAACCTGCCCATGTTCTTTGGTATATTGACCAATGAGTATTCTCATCACATTTTTCTTCGTTCTTTTACATTGATTCCTAGACACATTGATGCCTACACGCTCCTTCACAAACTGCTTTAACTGTGTAGTCCTTATCTCAAGCATCACCTTGACAAGATCAAACAAGTGCTTGGACAACCATACGCTTGTTACTCTTTTGTTGTCAAATTTAATGGAACAAGTACGTTCCTCTTTGAATGACCTAATTTAAAAGGACTCGCTCTTCTTGATGAATGCACCATGGATCTTTCATAGACAACTAGGCTGCAAACACCTAGCTCTTACAAAGGCATTTGTGTTTCTAATAAACTCAATAGTCATTTGTTCAACAATGGAGTTCTTTACCACAGCTTCCTTAAATTGTTTTGCATCGTGGAATTTCATATCTATTGACAAAACATGAGAGGCAACAGATGGATCATAGGAAAGAAACTTACTTTTCCTTATATGGACAGCTCCTCGATCTTCTTCAAGCTCATCCTAGGAAGTAATATTCTTGACACTTTTTGCATACTCAGTCTCATCAGCAACAACATCAGCATCTATAGGGCCGAAGGCCCTATTTATACCTTCTTCATTTACCTGCAAAGTTGCAAACTTTTTTGACAAAAACCCCTTTACTTTTGCCTTGATTGTGTAAGCTCCTTGTCATCATCACCACTTAAGAAATTTCCAAAAATCAAAGCTTCACCATCATCATCATCATCACTGGATTGAGCTACTTTCCAATTTAATCTAGTGATTTTGACGTCAACTATGTTGCCAACACTTTGCAGAAGTGCATCTACGCCCATCCCCTCCCCATCTTGTCTGTCCTGCCATCCTTCATCGCCAACTTCAGTACTTGAACACCAGCTCCCTCTTCTCCTATTTGGGTGCTCTCTTCATCATCATCTTTGTCCTCATCATCACTATTGTACTCAATGTACACTTTCGCCTCCTCGCCATGAAGATAATAGTATAGAATATCCCTAAAATCATTATCATCATCTGAGCTTCTCAATCCATCTCTCAAGCCCTTCCAGGAACACAATAAAGCAATTTATGTACTTTGCAGGTAAATAATTCACTATATCTTTAACAAATCCAATATAAGATGCATTCTTTATATCGACAAATATAGTACCCTCATTTCCCCCCTTATACTCCCACTCGTCCTCCTTAATTGCAAAGTCCCCACCGTAGTAAACAAAGACAGCAACGTAATTCTTATCATAAGTCATGTCTGCAATCAAGAAAGAAAAAGCAATTAACTTTTGGGAACACAACAACATACAACAAACAATTGTACTTGGAGGTCCCCACATTGTTACATAGTTTATTAAAGAACCAGAAAGAGCATTTGTTGTTTAGTTTAGTTGAAAGAAATGATCAAAGGTCCCCTATGACAAACACTTTGATCATAGAAATTTGATTAAAAAAATACCGCCATAGTTAGAGGTCCCCATGACAATCAAATGTGCCCTCAACAACCACTTCGATTAAATAAATGAGTTGAGATCCCCACGACAGCCATTCTGAGCCTAGCAAATCACACTCGGATATCACAACAATACATCCGAACCATATAGATCTTACTAGCACATCACATCAGCATCAACACATCTGAATCTCCTAAAAATCCCATTTGCACTTGTCAAAGCAGCGCATTCAAGCCTTATCCAAACCCTAAAATATATATCTTCCAAAGCGGTACATCCAAACCCTAAAAATCCCCCTCGTACACATTACAATAGCACATTGAGCCCAATCAATCGCCTCTTAAGCCCTAATTTCCCATCCAACCTCTATGTTTCCCAACTGAGCCCCAATTTCCCCATTCAAGCCCTAATTTTCCTATCCACAAAGATTGGGGCGACAACGGTTAAAAAAAAAAAGACGGGGAAGAGGACGTACCTCAATGGGTGATGACGGCGAGCGACAACGGTAACAAACGAATGATAGTTACTGAATAGTGAGTGGAGACAGAGCTTCAACGACAGTAGTGACCGTCATATACAATAGGACAAGAAGAATGGACGTCACCTTTGTGAATGACAAGATACAGCAGCGTAGGAAGAACGAAAAGCAAAACGACGTTGTTTATTAACTAGGAAGGAAATGACGTCATTTTGCGTCAACCCTACCCGCGTGGACAAAGCAATGTCGTTCGTTAGTCCATGTGGAATTTTTTTTTTTAAGTTATTGCCATGTCATTATAAGATGTCCCTAGAAAATGCCACATTGGCATTTTTTCCAGAATATTTCGCCGTTGGCACTTAAATGTCCCACTCTTCTCCGATTTTGGCACTTAAGTGTACCATTTGAAAGTTTTGACATCAAAGTGTTCACTTGTGCCAAGGTTTGGCACTCCATTGTACTTTAGCCATTTCGTATACAAACAAGTAACTTCAATAAAAATGGATAAGATATTAAGGATGGTAGTTTGAAATTGATAAGATAGACATTTGTTTAATGGATCAAATAAAGACTTAGTAATCTAAAACCAATTGATAATTTCATTAAAAAAATATTTATCAGGTATCTTTTTTGATATTTACTCCATGATGCGACCAAACTCAACTGAAAATTGGAAATGAGAGAACGAGAAATGCTACAAGACCATCCTCCGTCAACAAGAGCCTGTTGAAATATCTCAAGTGCTTCCATTGAGCAATTATCATTTGCCGCCAATGCACATAAGTACACAACAACATGATTT
Source organism: Angophora floribunda (assembly GCA_014182895.1). NCBI lineage: Eukaryota > Viridiplantae > Streptophyta > Magnoliopsida > Myrtales > Myrtaceae > Angophora > Angophora floribunda. Next base: position 13,615,522 of record CM024715.1, read on the forward strand.
ACAAGAGATCCGCCAATTTCTCCTACCTATAGCTAGTTAATAAATTCTGAGGCGCATCTACCAACTTAGCCATCAAGCAAAGCAAACCTTACGAGAAGAAGAAACGATGATGACTACACGGCAAAATAACGCGCTTCAATCTTTTCCAAGAATTACTAGAGCCATTCTTTTGGATTTATGCAAGCATCCAGTAGCTTCCACTCCTCACTTCCTTCCTCTGGTTTTCGTACAGAAACAAGGATACATCAGGATTTGAGTTGATAAAAAGAAAGTTTATTCTTGATTTAAAATATATGCACAAACCCATTAGAAGACCTTACATGGTCATATTTCCACCAAGCAGATAATGGAAGAGAAAAAAGGATACTATCAATTTGCCCTCCTGTCTTCAGTCCAAATGTTGTGCCCCGATCATAAACCTACAGTTTTGGAAAGGGAACAAACTTATAAGGCTTAGAGTGGAAAAACAGAAAATTGTAAAATTATATCAGCTTTGCCTTTCTATTCTGTGTTCTCCTTTTGTTTCATACAAAATTGAATTCTACATATTCAACCAAGTCATCATCGAAATGTCATGATAGCATTGACTTAGCCCCTCATGTAATTCGGCAATGCCAGCTAACCGAAGGACAGTGTTCTACTCGAATTGGATGGTGGGATTGTCCCTAAAAAAATGCAAGATCTGGGCCCGATTGTAGTCAAAGAGTGCATAATGCTGGCCCACAAACCAAATTTGCCTGCCCAGCTTCATTCATCATGCAAGATGTTTCGGCTAGGGGTGTCAAGAACCGAACCGAAAATCAAACCGAAATCGAAAACCGAACCGACCGAAATTTTGTGCGTTTTTGGTTCGATTAACCGAAAAATAACCGTTAACTTTTCAATTCGGTTAATCGAACCAAACTGGAATTCTTAATTAAAAGTGAATAATCTCTCTTTATCATCATCTCTTCTTCATTTAGATCCCACTAAGTAAAGCAAAAATAGAAAAACCAAAAAACTGTCCTGAACCGAATCAAACCGAACCACATTTTCGGTTTGATTCGTATTCGGTTTGAGATGGTTTTGGTTCGGTTCGGTTCGATTTTTCAAAAAAACCAAACTGAACTGTTTACACCCTTAGTTTTGGCAATAGAGAAACCTTAGCAAGAGGGGAAGAAGAGAACGGAGAGAAACCTAGGGCGGAGCGAGAGAACTAAGGTAAGAGGAGGAAGACGATAGAAACTTGGGCCTAAACCTATAAACTAAAAAAATAAAAATAAAAAGAAGAAACCCTAATATATGTTTAATCCCAAACTACCCCAGACTTTTCTATTTTTTGTTTTAAAATAAACCCCAACTTTTATTTGAGTTTGAAATATATCCCTTCTCCATTGACAATTTATAATAATATCAATTGTATTAAATTTCAAATATTTATTTTTTATTTGAATTTTTAATTCATATTATATTTTATTATATTTTCAATTTGTTATTTATTAAATTTTTATTTATTCTCTTTGTATTTCAATTATATTTATTTATGGTTTTATTCACGTGTAAAGCAAAGATAAGAGAATTATGGATTGATTTATTTGATTTTCATTAAATAAAAGCAAGACTTCTACAACAATCCATACTAATTATAGGTATTAGTTGATTTTATTTCGATATATTTTGACGTTGTTGAATGACAGATAATACAATCCTGCTAGACAAATGTGGGGTTACACCCAAATATACATGCCATGATAAGGACATAATGGCATATCTTTTATTTAGTGCTTCAGTATTGATAATAAATTATTTTTTTATCTAATTAAAGGAGAAGAATATTGGAGATAAAGACTTAAAAGGCAAGAGATCAAGATTTCTTTATCAGCTCAAAAGGCCAAGGCATAGAGTAGTGAAATGTAGATTGTAATTCCTCATAAATCCTCCTTTTTCCTATTGTGAAGCGGTTTTTGTACTTTAAGAGTGGGTGGTTATCATTATCAATGTGCTCAAGTAGGCTGTAAATGTTGGTGCTATCTCAATTTGTAATTGACTATAACAAAGTAAGTAAACTTTCAACTTATATCAATCTTTCTTCTCGTTCAAACTTGCTGTGCAAATGGCTGTGAACGCTTGCATAGTTAATAGAGCTAGGTTCTTTTGTTAGGTAAAGAATTGACAGTGTTGCTATCGAATTGGTGGGGCAAAGAATATAAATTTCTAGTTAATTTGCATGCTTGTCACTTTTCTTGGGAGCCGTTAGAATTTCTTATGTGCCAAACATATTATATGATGGGAATATTCTTTTTGACATTCATACTACAGAAACTCATGGGACGATGACAAAATTATCTAAAAGCTAAAATTGCTAAATAAAGCTTGATTTAATGTTTAAATGCTCTAACCCTTTCCACCACGTAAGTTGGGATGTTCTATGAGACTAAAGCATGGAAATTGATTTTCAATTAAAATGTGGATGTTGGCCCCCTATTCCGATTGGATGTAGAGTTTTGTGAGAGCACACTACTTATCTGAAGGTTTGAGCTAGCAACTGAATGTGAGAATTAGTATTCAAACGGTCTTAGAGCTTACTCTACTTTAAATGCAAGAAATCAAGTTAGATGGAGTTGAATTGGTTCTTTTTTATGCTAATTGGCTTGGCTGGATTCCAAGTAAATTTTTTTGGCATAAATAGAATAATGAGAAAGAACATCTTTTCCGCATACTAGCTTTTGTGCATACTAAATCCTCTTTCTCTCGATAATTTTACTCCAAGTTGTAGAATTCTTTACACATATCATATACTCTACACCTTGTGATTAATTATGAATCGAGGAGCTTCCAAGCCGGTTGTCCGAGTGGAGAACAAGAGCCTGGACATGTGGTGCAATGAATGCATGTACAAAGATGAAAAAGAAAAAAGAGAAAAAAACTGGTTTTTTAGAGAAACGGACCGAAACTCTCGATCGGGGTTTTTTTTTTTTTTTAAAGTATTTTTTTAAAGGATGGGCGACCACAATTCCAAATAAAAAGCGAAAAGAAAGACAAAATAAACCCACAAACTCTCCCGCCTCAAAGATGGATTCTAGGGTTTCGTCTACATCGCGTGGGTCTGAAGCACAGAACCAGAAGGGAGAGAAGACGACGATCAATCGAGAGAAGATGGATCTGGTAATGGCGGAGGCCAAGCGGTTCATGGAGGACTACTACAGGACGTTAGACGCGAACCGGGCGGACTTGGTGAACCTGTACCGGGACGAGTCGGCGATGAACTTCGACAACCAGAAGATCCCAGGCAAGGAGGCTATCCTCGCCAAACTCATCTCCCTTCGGCGGTGCCGGCTCCAGATCGACAAAATAGACTGCCTGCCCGACGGCCTCGAGGGCGGCGGTGTGCTCGTCATGGTCACCGGCTACATCTGGTTAGACGGCAGGCAGGATGCCTTCCCTTTCGGCGAGGTCTCTCTCATTTTCAGAGTATCTATTCATCATAAGATTTACAGCAGAACCGAATTGGAGTTGCTCCGATCAAGTTTAAAAAATGAAGAGATGCCTAAAGAAATTTACCTTTTTTTTTTAAAGTCATTATTTCTTGTGAATTCTTTGCACTTTCCTCCGTCGAATCAGAATCGTACTCCTCAATCAATCAATCGTTTTGCGTATTGCATTTTCAGTAACATCTCAAGTTTGTCTAACACTCTGCTGTGATTCTGCTCCTCAAGACGTTTCTGTTGGTTCCAACACTACAAGGAAGCTTTTATATATTGCTCCAGATTTGGACGACCTATTATTGGAGACTGGAACCAAATTTTAAGCACCTATTATGGGCTATTGGTACGGTGCCAGATGAGTTATTGCTGCCAGATCAGGATCAGGATCAGGATCGATATTTTGGATTCAACAACCCTGAGGACGCACCGGGACTGTCCAAGGGGAACCGTTTTCTCTAGGCTTTACGGAGGAAGGACGGGAGGAGTTTCAGTCTGTGTTATTTTCAATGTCCTGTTTCAAACATATTGTCTATATCTTCTGGTAAGATAGAACCGTGGATGTCTAAGCGGAGCGTGGATATGTTCGAATTGGGTCTGCCTATGTCAGATTAGTTTTTATATTTATGTTCCCCTCTCCCTTGATAGGGAGAAGGTAAAAAAAAGAAGAATTGCCCTGTTTTCCTTATCTCTGTCTGAAGCTTGCAGTTTTATTTAGACCTTAGACCATTATTGTTGATCATTGTGTGTTGATTTAGCCCATCAAGATCTTCGTGAAGGGCACCAACTTCGAAATCGAAATTGAAATCGAAATCAAAGTCGAGCCAAAGGGACCGTTAGTTTCTTCTTCCCGCTTTTGGTGGTTTTGTTGCTGGAGCCTTCCAATTCGGTTCCTAGCTTTGTATCTAGTGGTATCTAGTGGTTTAGGCATCCGATTATGGCCTGTGTGTGCTTCGGTTCTGCGTAATTGAGGCCGCTGTTAGGGTTTATTGTGATCGCCTTCCCTTTTGTGCTGTCTGAAGTTCTGTGTTTTGGTTTATATTCCGTTTGGCCAGTGGGAACATGTGATTCATGCGCGTTGATTAGTCCTGCTCTTTTTTGGAATTCTTTTGGCTCTGTGTTAGAGTTTGGTTGTGTAGAAATCTTGGTCTTGATTGATTTCTTTACCGTGTGTTGTTAAATTCCCAAGTCGAATGAGATTGTTGGAGTCGCCAAAATTTTGCGTTGCTGGGGCGTATTGCCTGGTTGTTGGTGGATTTTGCCAAAGTGAGTGGGGGTTTTCGTCATCGTCCTAATTGCTGTTGAACTTTATGTGTTTGGTTAGGGTTGGCATTTGACTATTTGAAATATGGTTTCATCATCTGACAAGACGTCGTGGGCTTCTTCAGTTGTGAAAATTCAAATGCCTAGATGAGCTCCTTGCGGGCCCTCGCCGCAGGTCGATCGAGGTCGTTGGCCACTAGCCAGGGCCCGGTGACCTCGGTCGACCCTCGCCCACTATCGCCAACCCTTCCCGGCAAAGGTGGGGCAACGATAGTGGTGGAGGCGAGGGCTGCACAGCCCTCGCCCGATCCTCCCCTTCCTCCCTTTTTTAATCAATTTTATAATAATATATTTTTTAAATGGCACGTCAACACAAGAACAATATCGTTTTGGCTGAGTTTTTGCTAACTTGACTTCCGGCGAGCCACGTAAGCGAGTTATATTATTAAAATAAGCCATGTCGAATTTTCGTTGACCTTCACTAGAATTGACACTTAAGTTATCCATTTTTAAAAAAAATGGCACTTAAGTGTATCTTTCATAACTTTTAGCACTTAAGTGTTCTTGGCACTTCGGCTGTACTTTTGATGGATTTCTTAATTGTAGCCTCTCCCTATGTAGTAAGTACCTAAACCCATTTCAAGTAAATATTTTATGCCCTTATCTTACTCATTAATTGCTCTATTAATTTCTTTTTCACATTACATAATTCATTAGCTTCCGTGTTATTTCACAACACAAATCATCAATGCTTGCTTTTGATAATGCTCATGGTACTTTAATAAACCAAGTATCGGAGCAAGCCTAGGGGCACTATTCTTGCTTCTCTTAATATGGCTGATGTACAATTTCATGAAGAAAATGAAAGAAATCAAGCTCAAAGAAAAGTTCTTCAAACAGGGTCTCTTGGTTCAATAACAATTGTGTTCATCCGAGACCAATGTCGACAAGAGCAAATTGTTCAATTCCAAGAATTTGGAGAAGGCCACCAACAATTTCAACAAGAACAAAATACTTGACCAAAGTGGGCAAGGAACAGTCTACAAGGGTATGCTTGCAGATGGAGGAATCATTGCCATTAAGAAGTCAAAAGTGATCGATAAGGGAAAAGTTAAACAGTTCATCAACAAGATTGCAATTCTCTCGCAGATCAACCATAGGAATATGGTTAAACTACTTGGGTGTTGCTTGGAAATAGAATCGCTGCTTTGGTTGTATGAAGTCATACCGAATGGGACTCTGTTCCAATATTTACATGACTTAGTTGGATTGTGGGGGACACGCCTTCAAATTGCCACCGACGTGGCAGGAGTCTTGTCCTATCTACATTCATTGGCATCAATCCTGATCTATTGTCAAGACATCAAGTCTACTAATATTCACTTGGACAACAGGTACCATGCAAAAGTGGTTGACTTTGGCACTTCAAATCGCTTTCGCTCTATCAAACTCGTGTGACAACAGCAGTCTAGGGGACATTTGGGTACTTAGATCTCGAGTACTTTCAATCATGCCAATTCATAGAAAAGAGCGACGTATACAGCCTTGGTGTGGTCCTCGTCGAACTCTTAACAGGGCAAAAGCTAGTCTAGCTTCATTGAGGTGAGGATGAGAAAAACCTCGCAAGCTATTTCCTCCCGTCAATGGATGAGAACTGCATGTTCGATATAGTCGACTCTCAGGTTTTGAAGCAAGGCAAGGAAGAAGGGATCGTCGTCTTTGCGAACATCACAAGAGGGTGCCTGAACTTACGTGGGAAGATGCTACATACAATGAAAGAAGTGGCAAATGAACTGGAGCGAATTAGAAAGCTGGAGAATCCACCCATGAGGCATGGACTAGACGACTACACGTTGAGATTATGTCGGGTCCGCAGACATAATCTCGCTATCGGACTTGCAGCCACTCATGTGTAGTGAATCGATGTAAATTAGTTCTATCTTGATTTTCTTAGATGTGTCATTACTTCAAGAAGAATATCAGGATTTTGTTGTGTGTAAATGTCAAAAGACGGACATTATAATTTCATGTGTCACACTCCTCTTTCTTGATGGGATTAAAAAAAAAGAACTTGTCATAATCTTAGAAGAAACTCAGCATGATTTCCCTGAGAGACTCTTCTTTGGCTCTGTATTCCTTGTGTCATACCCAATTATTTTGAATAAGAACTTTTGTAATCGGTTGATTATATTTTCGCAAGTTCAATAGATCTGTGCCCTGAAAAACATCAATGACTGTCATTTTTCAATATATCTTTTCTACTTCAATGTATAATTTTCCATGCTTGATCTCAATGTTTAGATTTTGAATTTAGTTAATAATAACCTCTAAAACTACAAGCGAGAAAAGAGAAATCATGACGAATACTGACTTTTATTTTCTATAGTTTTTTATTATTATTTATCCATGGGATTTGTTTCTCCTAGTTGCTATCAAGGCCCCCCTTGAGCCCACCCACGTCCACTCGCCTTCGTTTCCCCGAACTATGGACTAGAAATGACAGAAAATCAATTGACAAAGCATGGTCTACCAATAGGCATGATCCAAACTCGGAAACTTCTTCGCATGAAGGGCTTTGCTCTACCGACTGGGCAGCTTCCGTTTACTCCCAAATTCTAACTTAAACCCTAGCTTCTTCCCATTACAAAAATGATGCAATCGGTTTTCCCTTGTCCTTTTGGACAAGCTTTCCCTTTCATCTTCTTCTACTTTGCTTTAACCCTAATAAGCAAACCACCCCTCCACTGCCCGATACTTCTACAATCATTTACCATAGCCATCAAAAAGGAGTACAGAAATTAGAGTGCTCTCTCTACATTGAAAACTATACAAATATGGAAATGAAGAAAATACCAACTGGTACATCAGGTACAGGTGGACTGCTTCATTAATAGCAATCTTCCAATGTAATTTTTTCTAAATCTCTTCTTCCGGACCTTTTGGGTATATCTGGTTGTCCTATGGCAGAAGCTTTCCTTGTCTCTCCTATAGGTAAGAAAATGAGGTTTGTGTAATGAGAAATACAATATGGGAACTGAAAATGAAGCTGAACGGCACATGGTTGCTCTTTGTAGAAGATTGGGCATTTATGGCCAGTAAGAAAGATAGCAAGTCTAGATGATGTGGTTTCAGAAGAGAAATTGGAGGAATGCAAAGGTATCATGTTTGGTCGTCTCCATAGGAACCCCAGTGTGAACTTCTAAGCCTTCCAATCTACAATGTTAAAGGCATGGAAATCAGCAAATGTTGTCTGCAAACATTTTCAACCAGGCTTTTTCAAGTTTTCTTCAATAGAAGAAAAAAAATAGGATTTTTACGTCGGGCCCTTATTTTACTGGGCATCTCCTTGTTCTCAAGCCGGAAGAAGCCATCTGGAAAATTGTTGAATTGGTGGGAAGTGTAAATGAGGTTAAAATTAAAACTAGAGGATTTGCGTCAATCTTAATAGGAAGAGCAAGTGTTACTTTGAAACTATCCACTCCTTTAATCTCTGGGATGATTTCTACCTTTCGAAGAAAGGAACATTAGCTTGATTTTAAGTATGAACGACTTCCCAATTTCTACTACTCGTGCAGTAGGATTGGCCATTATGCAAAAAGCTGTGAGTTAGTAGTACCCTATGATGATGTCTTCTCCAGTAATGATAATATACTCTATGGTTCTTGGTTAAAGGCTGAAACAAATGCTGACAACCCTTTCTGGGAGTCCTTTTATGGAGATATTACTGAGGAGGATGAGCTGGGCGAGATGGTGCCTGGAATTACAAATAATTCTAGACAATTAGCTCTATTTGTGAAGCCGAGTAGCTCCCATTTTCAGAAAGGCCCCTCACAAGGTGAAAGAGGTAAGAGAAAACTCATTGAAGTAGACACGTCATCTATTGAGTCTGAACCGAGAACAAAAGACTTTCCCTCCCATGTTATGGCTCTTACTTTCCCTGTAGAGCTCCCTTCATCACAGTTGATTGAGAAAAAGCTGCAGAGGAAGCAGAGAAAGACATCCTCAACAACATAGAAGAAAGGTGGCAGATATTGTCCATATGATCAATAAATCAAACCATTGTAAAAGTTGGACGAGAGGCTACTTATGGATACTCCAATTCAGGAGGCGTCAAATTTTAAGATGTGGGCTTTGGTGACTAGCCCTAATAAGCCCTTGGGAGATATATGAAGCTTTTTTGTTGGAATTGTCAAGGGTTGGGTGTCGTGACCCGCCCTCAGTGACAGTCAATGACGGGAGGAATTGAGTTTAGGGTTATTTGCTTGCAAGGTCGCACTCAAATCATGTCAACCAAAAGTGTCATCACCTCGCCTTTTGGTCTCGACCCATTGAGCTTGAGGCCTATAGAAATGCGGGTTTCCCAAATCCATACCCCGCGCAACAATAGGAAGGTGTCATGATCCATTCCCATGCACATGGTTGAGCTTTAAGAAAAAGAGATCGGACATGAGAGACGAATTCAGGGGTACTCTTATCACGGTAGCCCTCTCAATGGAGTACTCCCTAAAAGAAGACATCACTTTGTCATTTTGGTTAATTCCACTCAAGTATGCTAAACCAAGGTGAGTGCTTTATGAGATCCATACCCCACATGACGGGTTCATTTTATTATCTAAGTTGATCTAAGTTGATTAAACAATCTAAGATAAGACTTTAGGAGTCACCACTAGCCTCATTTTTGGGGGCTGGCTAGAACAATTTAAGCATCGACCATTCGCCATTTCCATTTCCAACCAATGGAACTTTACTAGGTGTGACGATAGCAACAACAATGACAGCAGTAGCGATTGTAGCAGCAACAACTTAAATCTGAGCTTGCTACACCCTAACAAATTTTCCGAAGGTTTACAATGCCTACAACCCTATCTAGCTTAGGACCCCCTAATGCTTCATCCTTAGCACCTACCTGACCTTGAGCTATTTTTCTAGGGCTCTCGAATCAAGATTGTTTATCTCATAGGATACTCAAAGAACTGCTTTCCAATTCCCTCAAGGAATTAGTAACCATGAATAGCACGCTTATAGCAAAAGACCCTATAAGCAAACACAGGCATATGAAATAAATATATTTATTATCTAACTATTTCATAATCCATCGCACCTTATCACTCTAGGTATTGATCGGTCTCTGATACCAAAACTAACGGGGATGTCGCTACCCGAACCTCGAGCACGCAACAACCCCTATTCACTCTAGTCATATGAATGTGACGTCCCAAGATGTGTCATCAACCATTCTTTTAATCTTTTAGTTATACGCATGCAGAAGCAATAAACCAAACACTCAGTCAATCAACCATAACAGGGATAGTAGAAAGGCCAATAACAACAGCAGCAACGTCATTTTTAGTTTTGTACTGATTAACCCTATGAAATTTATATACAAGCCCTACAATTGGGCAACTTCCTCATTAGTCATCCAAAGACACTAGGTAGGGTTAATTTATTTTCTTCAACCATCAGGCACACGATCCTGCTACCCTCAATGACGTGCTCCATCACTACTAGATTTATGGCAATAGAGATGTCATAAGTATGGACCCGAGAAATGGTTAACAACAACAAATGAGATATTTATCTCAGTGAGTTATAGTCCTAAGCCTCGATTAGGATATCAACTCGCCTTAGGGTTCCTAAACATGCAACCACATATCGACGGCAGATCAATAGCAAAGCCATCCCCGCTTTGCCTTAACTATAAACATAATCCGATTGGTAAACCCCATAATAAACCCCAACAATTAATTCAATTCGCAAGCATTCTTATCTTGCCACTACACATATCCTGCATGGTATAAATTCACATGTGCCATAATCAGTGCAAATAGGCATTCACAACAACCAACTAACAGTTGAATCGACTCGTAGGCAACCTTACATTGCCACAGCCATACCTTATATGGTATAAACTCATGCGTGCCATAATCGGTGTAAACATGCACATGCATAATCATAACGCATAATAATATATTTTCCATGCATCCCGCATTTACAAATATTCCGATTATTATGTCCAAACAAGGGCCACAATCAAACTCCAATTGGTGTGTTTTGACTTAACTTGGCATCGTCCTGCCTCATTAGGCATAGCAATGTTTAGAACCCTCACCCAAACGGCAGTCTCAAAGGAGCATCGGTCTGGTCTCAACCGCAACACAGTATCCAGATTCCCATCAAGCATTCTGATAAATCGGATTTCGTCCCCCAAACTCCCGCTAAGGTGACGGTTACTATATGTGACCACATGAGCACATCACATCATTCAATTTCAATTCATTTCTATACATTAACCAATGTAACCATGGTATGTGCTCAACATAATAAATCCCTGTATATTTTTCACATAAAAATGCAGGTAAATATTCATACGTTGTCACATAATTATTGAAAACCTGTCAAACTTTGCATGTCTTGCTTTTTAAACATACTGGCCTCATTTAAATTACAAAACCTGATATATACACCAGACACCTCAAGGTTTTCCTTTTATATGTCCACAAAAACCCTTGTAAAATTTACTACGCCGGGTTTTACATGAGGCAACCATTTTTCAAGGCAAAGCAAGCATCAAACAGTATGGCACGTGTTGAAAAACATCATATAACTCAAGCATAATTGATGTAACAAGCAGCACTTATTACCCCATGGCAATAACCTATCCATTATTTCCTGAGAATTTATGGCTTAGCTAAATCAATGCATAATATTTCACGTAAAGCTATTATTTCCTAGAGTAGGTAAGCATTTAGCGATGTTGAATGTACAGATAGATCATCCAAGATTCAAGTAACAATCAAATTTAATATTTATTATTAAAGTAATTAATTAATATAAGATAGAATTTATTTATAATTAATTATTACTAATCAAGGTTAACAAAGTAAGCACTACTTATCATAATTAACCGCAGTTAATTAGCACCAAGCAAGATTAGTTAAATTAATCAAATTTAACCATAGTTAACTAAACTAACCATACTTCTACTATAATAAATTAACCCAACCATAATTAATTAACTAACCACAATTCAATCCTAATTAGTTAACCCAACCATTGTTAATTAACTAACCATAATTCAACCCTAGTTAATTAACACAACCTTGGTTAATTAACTAACCACAATTCAACCATAGTCAATTAACTCAACCATCCGTCAACCATAGTTAATCTATTAACCATACATCTTAACCATTGTTAATCTTAATTAATCCCCTAATCAAGCTTAACTATAATATAATCTATTCCTAAGCAAGTTTAATAGACTAATCAAGTGATTAAAACGTAAACTCACCCGGCGATGATTCCGATGACATGGGCGCGACAGCAATGGCGAGGGGTTGCCATGTGAAAATGGGTCTCGGTGAGGTGGGGGTGTTCGGCAATGGTTTCCATGAGGAGAAAGGAGCAATAGGGGGCATGGCTCATGGACGGGCGGACCGCGGCATGGCGATGCTCCAGTGCGCAGCGACGTGACAGTGGTGGTGATTCCAATGAGGTATGGTGCGGCAAAAATGAAGAATGAAGAGGAATGGAAGCCAAAGGAGGAAAAGAAATGAAAGAGAAGTGAGGAGGGGACGCTGATGGACGGGAAAATGGGTGAGAGAGAGAGAGAGAAGGAAAGAAATGTGAGGGGGCTGCCGAAAGGGAAAAAGGTAGGGAGGAGAGAGAGAGACAGAAAAATAAAATGAAATAAAATAAAACAACCCCCTTTTGTCTTTTCTCTCTTTTATCCTTTTGTGCATCATTGTCCAGAGGTGTAATATGGTAATTTCCCAAAGTATACTGCACTATACGCATATATGGACTAGAATTTTATACGGGTTTGGATAAAATTGGTTTGGACTTAAAAGGATGAGAAATGGGCTTAAAAATGCTATTAGGCTCAAGGACTTGAATTTGGGCTTGGTGGGCCTAATTGGGCCCACTTGGGCTTGCTTGGGCCTTGTAACCGCCCACCTTGGGCATGTGGTCCAATGGACCCTTGCCCGGTCCACTTCCTTGACAACTCCAATTTTCGGCTCATTAAATCTTTTTCCGATAATTTTTGAGCTTACCAATAAATTCAATAATCAATTAGGCATTATTTAATATTTTAGTCTCGACATCTTTAAAGTTCGATACTTGAAATCAAATTGAAATTTGAGGTTAAATTGATCAATCGCGACTTTAGTACGACCTAATTATCAAGTGGTATTTAGAGGTTTTCACGTGTTTGACCCATGATTGATAACTTTTCAATCCACAAAGCGATTCTCGATTGTCATATAATCATGAGGGGTTGATTGCTCATTCTAAGTACAATGTCACAAAGAAATGGTTTAATGTCGTTCGCAGTTAATATCAAAGTCGTGCGAAATCACCCATAATCCAACATCATACCTCTGCCAAATCAATTTATTTCCGTTTACTAATTGGCTTGCAATAGCATGATATCGTCCCTCTTCGATTCTTATGTTCGAACGGCCTATCCCTGATTAAATTCACTGGTCGTACACGTATCGATTCTTAATTGTCTTTCCGAATAGTTAGTTAACTTATGAGTGGCCAGTTTAGAGTAAATGTAACTAATAGCGCATTCATAAAACAACTATTTCATATATTCCGAAATGGATCAAAATTCAAGACGTCATAGGTTTCATGAAATCAGCAACGTATGAATTTACAAAAATCACAGAACTTAGTTTAACACAACAAAAAAGGGCAAGACAGCAGCATTTCCATGCAAATTCAAGGCACTTTGGTCATGTTAATGATGGTCCAAAAATTTCCAAATTTTGTCACAATAGAGTCCTAAGAATGACAATCAAAGTCCATGGAGAACTCAGCCTCAAAATTTCTCCTAAAAAATTCACACAAAATTGACAAAAGGCGAGCACAGAATTGAACCAATATGCATTTCAAATTTGCAATTTTTCCATATTTTAGGGTAACTTTACAGAAATGGAAAAGAGATCAATCCACACGCAAATTAAGCAAACTTGGTATCGTTAGAAGCTTAATGTGTGTTCTAAGATTTCCTAAGAGATATCAAACTCAATTAAGGATGACTTCTTGTTCAATTTATGACATTCGCAAAAATGCGCGATATGGCAACACATAAGGCAACAAGCTTTTTATAAATTGGGAGAAAAATCGTGTAGATTACATGCAAAGTCATGAGCATGACAAGACAAAAATGGGAGAAAAATCATGTAAATTACATGCAAAACCATGAGCATTCTTAATGAAGTGACTTATGCCTAATTATGATCACAAAGCGCTATACAAAATTAGCAAAAGAAGTCAAAAGCATCAAATCGATATAATTGCAAAATTGAAACCAAGTTGACCCATGCAATTAATTGAGCAAATAATGTTTGATTGGTATGTTTTATGCCTTTTTAGAAAGGGAATGAAATGCACTATGATTTCATGAAAAATCTAAGTCCAAATGTCACGTTTATACATTTAATTTGAAGCAAATGTAATTCAGGCTCAAACAAGGCAGATAGGACCTCGGGACCATTTTATGGGATTTTTACCTATTGAATGTCATCCAAAAAATCTGAAAAAAAAAAATGGTATGACGAAGATTTATTTGAGCAACTTTCATGAGACACCAAAGTCTGGATCTAAACACAAAAATCGGAAAAAATTCGACAAGCAGCACAAGTTGGCCAGAAGTCACAAATTATAGTAATGAACACAAACGTTTAGAGGTCGATCAACATGCTTGAATGAGCTCCAAAAATTCCAAAAAAAAATTATATATTATAGAAGAGTATGTTTTGATCAACTTTTGTAGGGGAACCAGCTCCACATTCAAATCACAAAAATCGGTCAAAAATTGACAAACAGCAAAGGTCGCTGAAACACGGAAAAAATCAGAACACATCAAAATTCCAGAAAACATGCATCAACTTCCGGCAAAAGTTTTCAGGTAGTAAACGGCACCAGATTAGGACGTTATACATGACGTTGGAAAGATCTTCGAGTCATCTATGAATATTGTGAAGATATCAAACAAAGAAAAGCACAACAAGAAGCTCGAATCACAGCATTTTTCAGAACTGTCACACAGACCCACGATTTTTGCAGAACATGTAAACATGCAAAATCATGCTTCGATCTCATCTTCAATCAACAAAACATCATCAAATCACATCATATAACATCTGAATCATAGATCTAAACATGAGATATAAACCTAGGGTTTGAATCCTAGCCCCAGTCCATCTAGCATGGCCTCGCTTCATCATATTCAAATTCAAGAATGTTCACCTATTGTGTAAAGCTCAATAGAGCTATTTGGCTACCAAAATCTTGATGATGGCACCAAGAATAGCTCTCGAACAATCTAAACTGAAACTCGCAAGGTCTGGATCACCTGCGTCGCTGATCGTTGGAAGAATAGCTAGAATCCACAGCTCGGTCACCATCGTAGGTGTCTTCAAGCCGAGATAGAGTTGACCGCTAATCAAACAACTCCAACGATGTTTTGAACTCGATGAAACTTGCAATCAACTTGAAGACTTGCTGATCGACGTTGCAGTGATCTGAATGGCAGAGCAAAAAGTATCGTCGCGTTGGCTTGAAATCAAATGCACTTAGCTTCGGTCTTGTTCTGCGATCTTCAGAATCGTTGACAATTCAGCGTAGGTGAAGATGAAACACGGATTGAACGGAGGCTATGAACTCATCCGAATCAGAGAGATGTCTCTCTCTTCAGCTTTGCCGTAAGAAAACTGTTTATGAAGAACCTCAAGAGCACGCAAAGAAAGAATTATTGGAGACTCCACTTCACACGAGCTTCTCCAAACAAAATGAATTGTGACAGAGAAGAGAGAGGATGATCATGAAGAAAGAGAGTCCGTGGGGGTTTCTATGATAGAGAGCATGAACCACAGTTCCACCCGAGAGATCCAAACAAATGTGCCAGAGAGAGAAAAAATATAGTGAGCTCTTGCTTCGTTCTTCCTGGAGTTCGGCCGAGCGTGAAGAAGTTGAGAGAAAGAGTTACAGAGAGAAACCAGATCTGACATAGTGGCCCCTTCTTTTTTTCTGGAGGGAAAAATCCTATTTATATGGACTGAGGAAATGCCATCTTAGCTCTTGAATTGATCAAAGGGCTAGGATGACATCTCATCCGCTAACAAACTAACAAGCCCTAGATGACACCCCTATTTAGGCACATGTTAATTTCAATGGCTATAATGCATTCCCAATGGACGGTGACAGTCAATTCATGACACTAAATTTGAGATCAAAGGCTAATCAGGGGATTTTTCGTAATTTTTATCAAACTTGGAGGGCAAATATGCAAATTTCGTAAAATCCGGGGCGAAATTGGAAATTTGAAAATTAAGGGCACAGGAAGGTTGGCTGTGTGGCAGGCCACCTCACGGTGGTCACCGACTGAAAGATAGTCGAAAAAACTCACCGGTTAACACCGGTCAAACCTAGTCAACGGCGGTCAATGCTAGTTAACGCCAAATTGACCAAATTGAATTCTTGTCCGAATTTTGTTCTGATTTTTCTGATTTGCCAGATTCGAATTAAATTAAATATTTCTATATGAATTGGATCAAATGAGATGCAATTGGACTATCTTGTGTGGACTAATTGTGCAAGAAATTTCCAAATACATTGAATTCCTATTGAAATGGTACCACAAGCTAAATCTATGTTTTCAATTGAGTTTCAATTGGCCATGTTGTGGCTCAATTGCTTCAATTAGACTTTAGTCTAGAATGGGTCTAGTCGAATTGCATCAATTAAAGCACATTAGCTCGGATTTTCAACACTCAAGTAAGCTAAATTCCTCAAATTTGAATGTTTTTTTTTCGGTAACCGAGGTGTCCGGGCCAGCTTGCGCGCACACCTCGAATATTCCTCGGGGGAGACTAGCACAGCAACCCACCGCCATAACCCCCCACTAAAATCACAAGCGCTTCCCTGGGGAATCGAACCCAAGACCTCAAAGAAGTCCAAGTTCGCCCTAACCAGTTGGGCTACCCATGGGTGGGTCTCAAATTGGAATGTCTCCAATTGAATTTACCAAAATTGACCCTGAATTTGGACTTATCTCACAAAAATTAGTAGAATGAAAGTGTTTGTCCACAAATTATGTTGAAACCGATAAGGACCCTTGATTAGGGGTAAAAACGCCAATTTATGTTTCGACTTGCCTAATCTTGAAATTGGTTGAATGAACGAATGGATAATCATCTTTAGGTCAAATGTCATAAAATGAACGAAGTTTAATTATGTCTAGAATAAAAATAATTTTATTTTTGGTCAATTTTTAATCTAAAATTGAAAAATTCTAAAAATGAAGTTCTTAATCGATTTTCATAAAATTGTTTATGGTAAAATACAAGTGAAGCTTAAAGGAATATTTTTATGTGAAAAGTCAATTTTCCACTCAGGCATTTTACTATTGGTTAAAGGGTCAACCAAAAGTCAATCCAAAAGTCAACAATTTGATTTTTGGGTTTTTGATGGAAATGATTAGAAAATTACCTAAAAATGATGGTTCAAAGAACAATAAATGAAATTTGACACTTTTGGTTCAAGAAATGGGTCCTATTGCAATCAGAAACCTTAATCTCAATTTTTTTTTTACCTTTAATGATGCGTTGGCTAAAAATTAGGTGTCAACATTGGGCATACCTTTGACAATCCAAGCATTAAGAGCCACTTTCGCTCAAGAAAGGCTCAACTTAGTGTTTTTAATGGAGACTAAGAATCTGGAGGAAGCAGTCCAAAGGATGAAACAAAGGCTGAAGTTTCAGCACTATTTTGCGATTAATGCAATAGGAATTGCAGAGGGGTTGGCTCTTTTTTGGAATGAAGGAATGAATATAAGAGTAGATTCGGCTGAAAATGAGTTCGTCCACGTTATTTATGAAGATCTTGAGAGAGGACAAAAGAGCAGACTAACTTTTGTCCATGCACCAGTGTCTTTTCAAGCACGGTTGGTTTTATGGGAGAAAATTCAGAGCTCAAACTTGCAGGACCAATTACCATGGGTATGTTTAGGTGATTTCAATGAAATTTTGTATCATTGGAAATAGTTGGGTAAAAGAATAGTGGAAAATGATAGGTCAAATGCTTTCAGAGACTTTCTAAATACTTGTTATTTGATGGACATAGAGAGCAAGGGATGTGCTTTCACTTGGGCAAATAATCGTGAAGGAGAGGAATATGTTAAAAAGAGGCTGGATCGGATAACTTGTAATATTGAGCAGAGATCTTAGTACCCTGAAGCCAAAGCATTTGCTTTACCAACCAATAGTTTGGATCATAGCCCTCTTTTACTGTCTTCTTTAGCTGAACCAATTAAAAGAGTTAAGTCTTTTAAATTTGACGCATTTTGGCTTGAAAATGAACAGTGTGGAAGAATAGTAAAGCAGGTATGGAATTCTCCAAAGCTTGGCTAGTAAAGCCTTATAAAAAAAAGCTGGACAAGTGGAGTAAGAAGGCAATCCCCAATAATTTAAAGAAAATTACTGCTTTAAAAGGGGAAATCCAGCATTTGGTTAATGCACATCATCGTCACACGTGCTGATTTTTGGAGTTCCTGACTGTATGTATCAGATTTGTGAATTTTTTGTGATTTTTGTGATTGAAATCTGATGTAGAGTTCTTTACGAAAGTTATGCGTATGGATGAGGGTTATAACATACTTTTTTCTCGAAATTTTCCAATGAGCACACCTAGGTTAAATCCTCCAAAAAAGGTCCTCTGTTATGCTGGTCTGCATATTTCAAAATCAGCAATTTTGACCTTTCTGATTTAATTGTGGTTTTTCCTGAACTCTTTTCAAGTTGATTCCTTCTAAACATTTGTTCATCTAGGTGTGCGTCTGACATATATTTTTCTCATAATTTTTAAATGTCATTGACTAGATGAAATCCACTAAAAGTCGTCTTGACCCCTGTATTGCTCTATACAAACTCAAGTATGCATTTGTGTATGATTGTGCACTTGATTGTGATTGTTTGTATGAATATCTATGAATACCTCATAAATGTCATTGCATATTATAATGCCACCTTAGAAACACTTATGCCACGCTAATTGATTATCATTTCATCCCGTCATTGCATATTTTCTTGTAATTTAGTTCTGTTATCATGAACATGTTCAATATACATCCCATCATTAACATTTTCATATCATGCTTAGTGATTGCATTAGGGCCTCGATCCCTTAATGAAAATTGTTTGTGGTTTGATGCTTGACCTGTATGATTTATCTCACACTTTTGCCTTATCATGTAGGAAAGTTAAACCATGCAATTTTTTCATGTGCTTGCTGCCCTGAATTGAGTCAATTCACATGTTCATGAAAATGTCCATGATTGAATGAGTAAAGACCATAATTGATCATGTCATCTTAGAAAGTCTTAGGAAATTATTAAGCTTTCTGATGACACCAAAATCAAGCCATTTGAATGTCAATTGAACCACTTTTCCATTTTTACAAAGTTGCCTTGTAGTCTGGAAAAGCATGAAATCTGGAATATACTTGTGAGCATCTCCATGTCTGCAGTTTGCCATTTCAGTTGGAATTTTTCTGTTGTAATTAGATACTCGAACCCTTCACAAAATTTGTTTGTCATTCTTAGGACTATTACATGGTAAAATTTGAGGAATTTTCAATATCGTTAACATGTCCATGTTGTCATGAGATTGCATTCATTTGTTGTTGACCTGTTCTATTCTGATGCATTTCATCGCATTCTAGGATTTTTATAAATTCACATATATCTCATCCGAAGGAGTTGTCATCATAAAAAATGTTGTACATTGAGTGTATTACATATTATAATTTTTGTGAAGTCTACAGCTCAATGGGTCGTGTCCAATTACTCTCTTCTTGTCAAGGGGTTTTAGATCCCCTGTTCTGTTTGAATGTAATACATGTGCGTTCCATGATTTTTAGGAAATGATGCATGTGGAATTAATTTGTGGTGTCTTCACGAATTTCAATTGAAATCTCATGAACTTTGAAAGCAAAAATTTTCAGAAAATAAAGAAGTCACTGAACGCATGACACTTAAAATTGGGACTGATGCATGCTTGGCGAGTGAAGTGAATTAGTGCCGGTACACTAATTGTGTGATTGATTGGGAATAAGGTCTTCGAGCCTGCTCATGTGTTTATTTTTAAGTTCAATGTATGTGATTGGTAGATACTCATGCTAAACTAAAGCATGTCCATGGATCATCTCAAGTTACACATTAGAACTCAACATTAGGATGTATGAGTTAATCACGGCAAGTGAATACTTGTGATATTTAATGATCATGACCTATGTCTAATAATGAATGAGGATAACATTTGGAGCTCGTCATGCATGTAACTCTAAAGGCCGACCCCAAGGCCATTTCTAATCCATCGATTGGATGACCATTGTTTGCTTACTTGCTATGTTTGGTGTGCTTTTGTTTGAATTGATGTTTGTTTCCATTGTAAATTGTTCCTTTAAAATTAGTTAGGAATTAGGGTATGTGAAGAAGGCGGCCCCAAAGACGGCAATGGTCAAGGTCCTTTCCGACCCTTACCTTGTACTATCCATTTGACACCCAACATATGTCTCGGGTTTTCTATCGTGTTGTAAAAAACCCGACGAGTTGTAGGTTCCTTTCCTTTCTTCTCTCTCCCTTTACATGTATATTTTAAGATTGCATGTGTAGATTTACTGTTTTTCTTGATTGTTTACTTTACGCATTGCAATTTCAATTAAAATTATTTGCATTTCTTTTTCCATTTTTTTAGAATTAGAATGGCATAAAACCAATATCCACGCATGGTCACATTCCTAGTTTTATGGCACAAAAAAATAACAAGACACGCATGGATACCTTAAGTAAAACACGATAACCGCTAGGTATCGAAAGGATGCTAATAGAAACAATTAGCGTAACCCAAGTCCCCAAACCCTAGAGCTCTAATTGCGTAAGAATCAAAAGAACCTCTCTCGACTCTCGATTGGGCTTTCTAGCCAACCCCCAAATCGAGGCTAGTGGTGACTCCTAAATGTTTATCTTAGGTTGTTAATCAACTTAGATAAATAAAATGAATTTTCCCGCTATTGTGCGGGGTATGAATTTGGGAGAATCCACACTTGCGATCGATGGACCTCTTGGTGGATATGATTGTCATCGATGATGTGTTCGAGCCGTCTTTGGCAACTTGGCCTCTGAGGACCATCACGTGAGTAAATACCCCTAAATTTCATCCCTCCTAACAATGACCGTCACCGAGGGCAAGTTGTGACATATGCCTTATTTGGAGGGTCTTTTTTGCAAATTGACTAACTTCCTTAGGAATGGATGCCAGGAAGACTGATTTCAAATTCTAATACACTCCTAGCAAATAAAAGAGCTTGATCATCGCTTAGAAGTGTTGGTCGAGATCTTTTCTTTTTAGGAAATGACATTTCCTTTTGGAGAATTCTTTCCACTTGAGTTCCTTTGAATCTTCTGGCTTACCAATAAAATACATATAGATGATCTAGATAGTATTATCCAATGGTTGTGTCAATAGATACAGCTGATCTCATTTTGATGCAACATTCCACCAGTCTTTGAGTGCTCTAGTAAAACAGCTGGTGGATTCCCAAAGTATATCATAAGTACTTGGTTTTGTAATATGCCTAGTAGTGAGCCAAGCATGAAATTCTTGAAGTCATTTAGGCCATGATATGGGAGATCATCCAAGGTAAAGTAAGCTTTGGATGATGATGCTGTGAAAGAATGGGTTGCATCAGGCTGGTATGGGTGGAGTATCTCTATTTCTGAAAGCATTTCTTCCTCAAGTACATCATATGCCATCAATAAGTTTTCTTTTGAAGATGATGACTCAACGAAAGAGTCAGAATCAGAGTTAGAGAAACGTTCAACAAGTTGGGATTTTGAGGGCTTTATAGCAACTATAGAAGGAGTCCGGTTGCAGAGGAATGCTTCAAGCGGGTTTGAAATAATCAGAGCACTAGGAGGTTGTTCGCCAATACGATGTTCTGGTATTCCAGGAGGTGATATTGAAGATTCAGTAGGAGTTGGAGACTTCTTTTGCCTTTTTTTTTCTGTTTTTGTAGCTCTCAGAGCTTGTCTCAAAGAGCCAGGAAATTATTTTGAGGAGGCAATGCTATCGAACTTAAGACAGCTACAAATAAAGAGGATGATCATGAGGAGATGATTCAGGTTTTGGTGGTGGTGGAAGGGATAGGTAGGTTCTGAGAAAACAAATGGCTTTTGTCCTTTAAGGATCTAGATCTAATGCCTGAGTTTTTCAATTTCAAGAGTCTGTTCTTCCAAGTAATAGTTGGAAGGTATCTGCTTGGTTTCCAGCAAGTGAAGCCTCTTCTGAAAGTCTTTCAACATCTTAGAAGATAATCCGGTTGTTTGTTCAACCCATTCAAGGCATGTTGCACAATGCTAAGGATCTCGTTTTGGGCAAGGGCATTTTCAGTCTACCAATTTAGAACAGTCTCAGTAGTAGAGGGTTGCTTATGCTATCCTTCGGCATCAAGTGGGATTGAGTGTCTTGGAGAGTGTTGATATCTCTAGTGTGGATCGGAGAATTTTTCTAATGGGGGAAACTTCCATGTACTAGATCCAGGGTCCTTATTTTCAAGTGGAGGAAAATCATCAGGTGAGAACATACATATGCTTGGCAAAACTAGTTGTGGTTTAGGTATACACGCGCTTGGTTTGGGTAGGTCAATTGGGTAAAAAGGGTTTTTCTTTACCCATTTCTAGATCAATTTGTAAAAAGGTGAGGTGACAAGAGATTTTGATGGTGGTAAAGCAGTAGGATTCTCCGGCTTGCAAGGTGGTGGAGGAGGTGAAATCTTGGGTGATCTTGGTGGTCCATAAGAGACGATGAACTAGTACTTCCCACCATCTTCGCCTAGAGGTTCTACAATTGGATCTCCATCAAGATACCTTCGATAGAGTGAATCTTTCTTCTTCTTTCTTTTAGAAGCAAGGCCGATCATCTTCTTCTTCTTCTTCGAGTTTTGGTCAAGACGGGCAAGCAAATCAAGATCCCAGAAATAGGGTCTAGTGGGATCCTTAAAGAAATGAATCGGCTATCCTTATGGGCCGCATGATTTGACAAATTGCTTGATATCTGGCTCATTTGAAATAGGATCAGTTGGACAAGGTGTAAAATAGAGAATAGTAGGGAAAATAGAGGAGGGTTCCTCTTTCTCCATACTAAATTTGATGGTGACTGTACCATCCTCTTTCTTAATGAACTAAGGTTCTCCGGACTAGACTGGTTTACAATTTTAGTGGAGCTTTTCATAGTTGGTGACCCAACTATTGGGAAGGAGTTTGACTAGATGATCTTGAGGGATCCGTCGAGGTACATGGATGCAGGAAGTTTGATCATGCTCAACTAAGGCAACTAGAGCATCTTCCAAGTTTGGAATGTTGAGATCAATGGCATGGTTTTGAACTCGGTAAATCATCTAATAGTGTAAAGTGGCAGTAATTGATCAAGGAGTCTGAAGAGCTCCGGTAATTTCTAACTAAGACTTTGAGAGCAACCAAGAGATTGGGGTCTGCAAGAGCGATGTTGAAGTTTGGGAAAAGTGTCACAACGATAGCTCCCACATTCATGGTTGTCTGGATAATACCAACACAAGCTTGCTAATATTCGAGAAATTGTGTGTTGAGCAAAGCAATTCTTATAACAACTAGCAAATCTTTGCCTTCATGGAATGTTAAAGCAAGACGAATGGCTCCAAAATAAAGATGAGTGTACCCTCGCTCAGCCCATTGAAAAGGGAACTCAAGAGGGATTTGGAGAGTAACAAATTGTTCTTGTTGAGTAGCTTGTATAGGATGTTAATCAAATCTGGAAGATTGAACATACCACTTGATTGTTCGGGGGGTATGCTTGATCAAGTGTCTAATGGACCGAAAGGTGGAAAAGGAAGGCGGCTTCGCAAAAGTAGTGTAAAGGTTCATCATGAGTAACTGGGTTTCCAAATTCTTACTATCCTCAATGAGATAAATGACCTCATAGAGATAATCTATCTTAAAAGATGTAGATTTTCGAAGTTCAAGAGGAGGCTGAAGAGAAACAATAGAGGTAAGAGAGATGGGAAAAGAATTTGAGGATGTTGAATCTGATATTTCCATAAGGAAAGAGTTACTCTTTTAGTACCAAAACTTTATTGCAAACAAATTAAAATGATTCAGAGAAATCCATGGCTTTGATACTATTGAGGAACCTATAATCTAATTCATAAACTTGAGTCAGAAGCTTATGGCAAGTATGTTATCCCACACATACGACACTCCTAGCCTCAATAGGGACTGCCTGTTAACCATCAAGTTCCTTCTCAAGCCATAAACTTAGACTATAGAAAACTCAAAGATGGGAAGAGAATAAGAAATGTGTTGTGTGCTCTATTAACATGATCTTCTAAAGACTCTTCTACTCTTCTAGTCCAAAACTCTAGTTTTGAATAAGCATTATAATTAAGAAAAATCCTGGAATATGCTCTACACTTGCCCGTATTGGATCATGTGCATCAAAATTTTTGATATCCCTGAGTTTTCTATAGTCTAAGTTCATAGCTTGAGAAGGAGCTTGATGGCTAACAAGCAATCCCTATTGAGGGTAGGAGCGCCATATGTATGGGATAACATACTTGCCACAAGCTTCCAACTTAAGTTTATGAATTAGATTATAGGCTCCTCAATGGCATTAAAGCCATGGATTTCTTTGAATCATCTTAGTTTGTTTGCAACCAAATGTTGGTACTAAAAGAGTAACTATTTCCTTATGGAAATATTTGATTCAGCATCTTCAAATTCCCTTCATAAAGGAGCCTATAATCTAACTCATAAACATGAGTTAGAAGCTTATGGCAAGTATGCTTCCTTCACACATGGCACTCCTAGCCTTTTAATAGAGACTACCTATTAGCCATCAACAAGTGTTTTTCTGAATAGGATGACTCAACAAAAGAGTTAGAATCAAAGTTAGAAGAGGGTTCAACAGGTTGGACTTTTAAAGGTTTGATGGCAACTATGGAAGGGATCTAGTTGTGAAGGAAGGCTTCAATTGGGTTTGAAATAGTCAGAGTACCATGAGGTTGTTTACCAAGAGGATTTTCTGGTGGGGTTGCCAGAGGTGATACTGAAGATTCAGTGGGAGTCAAGGATTTCTTTTGCTTTTGATTCTACTTTTGGAGCTCTCGAAACTTGACTCAAAGAGCCAAGAAGTTATTTTGAGAAGGTAGAGCTGCCGAACTTAAGACTGTTGAGAAAACTCCTAGTTTTAATGTTAACAAATCATTTTATACAAGAAATTATAAATTTCTTGAGAAGGAAAAGCCATAGGATGGCGTATGCTTTTGAGTATGCTTGTGGCAGAAGAAAAGGCATAAGGTGTCTCTGAGTCTATCCATGCCAGACGAAAGACCCAAATAAATGCAGTTTCTGAGTCTGACTGTGCCAGACGGAGAACTTAAGCAGACTCAGAACATTAGTTTATTAGACTCAGAATGAAACTACAGGACCAGATTACCAACGGTCAAGTATTTCACTTATTTTATTTATATTGATTCTATTATGTCAAACTGATTGGCAGGATCAATCAACGGACAACTTCCAAAGAAGAATGGAATATTTATGGAAGCCCGAATTCTGATTGTATAGGCGAACAGAATCCAAGGGAATATGATCTACCTTCAAATGGCCAAAAAGACTTGTCTTATAAAGTCTGTCCAAGAAAGGGAAGATTAATCTCTCAAGAAAAGAGCCAATGGTTGAGTGTGGCTTTGAAAGTATATAAGGAGAAGATGAGACTTAGGAGATAAATAGGATTAACATATTCCAAAGCTCGATTATGTTCTTCATCAGTTGTCTAAAGTGCAAAATTGAGTGATCCTAGTGCATTACCAAAAAGAGTGACTTTGTGAGACATATCATTACCAAGTGCTAACATTCAAGAGTGTGTAATCACCTTTGATCACATAGTGAATTCCAGCCTATTGGCTAATCACCTGGAGAGTGGACGTAGGCTTGTTTAAAGCCGAACCACTATAAACTGTGTTTACAATCTTCTCTACTCTCTATTTAATTTATATTTGTAGATTGCAAAAGATTGATATTGCTTGCGCATAAAGTTCTTCTACACCTATTCACCCCCCTCTAGAGGTTAATACTAGTTACATCAATTGGTATCAAAGCCCTGTGCTCAGTGTTTTGAAGTGTTTATTACTTCAGAGTTAAAGATCCTCTATGGCTAGTACTCTTGCACCAGGTCTAATTGAGAGACAAAGCAACACTCAACCACCATACTTTGATGGTAAAGAGTACAATATATGGAAAAACAAGATGAAGGCCTTCCTCAGATCAAAAGATCCGCTGGAATGGGATGTAGTTGTAAGAAGAGTTGATCCCAATGCAGAAACTGGAAAAACCACAAAGAAAGATGATGGGAAAGCAACAGAAACATCAGCTACCATCTCTCCAGAAGAATTGACAAAGAGACAAACTCTTGACGCTAAGGCTATCTACTCCCTTTACTATGCTTTATCCCCTAATGAATATAATCAAATATCTTCTTGTGATACAGCAAAGGAAGTATAGGATAGATTGCGCGTCACCTATGAAGGGACTAATCGTGTTAAAGAGACCAAAGAAAATATTCTACTCGGTCAATATGAATCCTTCAAGATGAAACAAGGGGAGTCCATAGGAGATATGTTCAGTCGATTTACAAAAATTGTAAATGGACTTGCATATCAAGGACAGCCTATTCCATGACCAATGAAAGTCAACAAGCTTTTAAAAGGATTGTCAAAAGAGTGGAATAATGTGAATACCTCCATAAGAGAAACTCTGTGAATTTCACCTCTAACAGTCGATGAGCTTGTTGGTACCCTACAATCCTATGAAGCAGAGCAAATGAACGAGGAAGTGGAATCCAAAGGTAAGAAAACTATTGCTCTCAAGTCTAATATCGATTCTGATGATACAGATTCTGAGGACGAGCTGGACGATGAAGAACTTGCACTGCTAACAAGAAAAGTAAAGAAGTTAAACAAGAAATGTAGAAAGTTCAACATCAAAAAGCAAAACAGACAGTCTGGACAACGAAAGACAGAGGATGAGGAAGAACATGTCAAAGATGTTGTTTGTTTCGAATGCAAAAAGAAGGGTCATATAAAACAGAATTGTCCCAAGCTCAAGAAGAACAAAGGGAAATATGAAAAATACAAGAAGGCCCTGAAAGCTTAAACATGGAGTGACACTGAGGTTGAAGACAGTAAAAATGAATATGGCAACATCTATCTAATGGCACATTCAAACTCAGACTCTGGAATAAATTCAGAATTAGACTCAGACTCAGACTCAGACAAAAAGATTGAGGTTAGCCATTCTGATATTCCTACAGAAGTTTCAGATTATAT
Source organism: Angophora floribunda (assembly GCA_014182895.1). Classification (NCBI taxonomy): domain Eukaryota; kingdom Viridiplantae; phylum Streptophyta; class Magnoliopsida; order Myrtales; family Myrtaceae; genus Angophora; species Angophora floribunda. Next base: position 13,642,674 of record CM024715.1, read on the forward strand.
AAACGAGCTGTGTTCTAATTTAAAATCCACTTTGAAAAGGATCTTCGGTTTAAAAAAGGAAAATCACAAGTCAAGTCAACAGAATTACTCTTTGAAAGGAAAATTTGATGATCTCAAAAAGGAATTTTCAGAAATAAAGGAAAATCGATATTTTTTATTAAATGAGAATGAGTCTCTCAAAAAGGAACTTTTGGAGACAAAGGAAAATCGAAAGTCTTTGCAAAATGAAAATGAATCTCTCAAAAATGATGTTTTGAATATTACCACAAGGTTTTCTAAAGGATCGAAAACCCTGCAGCATATACTTTCCATCTAGATTCTTTACTATGATAAGTCGGGACTTGGCTTCTATAAGGAAATTGATTCTTTAATTGATTTTCCTAAGGTCAATGAGAGAATTAAATAGAGACCTCCTCGACAGGCCTACAAAAATCATTTCAAAAAGAATTTTGTAAAACCTGTTGGTTGAGACCATCTTAAATGTTCTAATTGTAGAGAAAAAGCACATTTTGAAAACAAATGTCCTAAAGTCTGGAGACATGTTCAGAAGAAATGGATAGACAAAGCATATACTACTAACCCCGAAGGACCCAAAAAAATCTAGGTACCAAAGAAGAAATGAGTATGCGTGTTGTTTGCAGGTAAGTTTCAGAAGCAAGAAGAAATGGTACTTAGATAGTAGATGCTCGAGACACATGATTGGAGATTCAAGAATGTTCGTTGGCTTAGAAAATGTTAAATGATGAATAGTTTCTTTTGGAGGAAACACCAAGGGAAACATTATTGGATTAGGAACGGTTAAGATTGGAAGTCTAATTATGACAATGTTTCTCTGGTTAAGGGATTGAACTATAATCTTCTAAGCATTTAACCGTTATGTGATGCTGGTTTTAGAATCGATTTCAAAGAGAACTTATGTTCTGGAACTAGCAACGACTCTTCTCAATCATTCACTAGACGAAGGCATAGGAACATCTATCTCTTAGATATAAATGAAGACACTGCCAAATGTCTCATTTCAGTCCAAGATGAAGCAAATCTCTGGCATCGCAAACTTGTACATGTCAGTATGAAACAAATCTCTAAGCTACTCAGCAAAAATCTTGTTTGAGGTTTGCCTTCATTAAGCTATAAGAAGATAGATCTTTGCTCCACATGCACTCTGGGAAAACAGGTAAGAAACTCTTTCAAATCTGTGAATCAGGTTTCTACTAATCATGTATTGCAGCTTCTTCATATGGATCTATTTGGACCAACTAGAACTCAGAGCATTGGAGGTAAGAAATATTGTCTCGTAATTATAGATGATTATTCTTGTTTTACATGGGTATTCTTTCTTGCTAATAAAGGAGAAACTTTCTCTTATTTCTCTATATTTGCAAAAAGAGTTCAAAATGAGAAATGTTACTCTATTTCTAGCATTAAAACATATCATGGTGGAGAATTTGAAAATCAAGACTTTGTAGATTTTTGTGACAAAAATGGTATTCAGCATATGTTCTCCTCTCCCGACACTCTAGAACAAAATGGAGTTATAGAAAGGAAGAACAAGTCTTTGCAAGAAATGGCCAGAACTCTGCTTGTTGAAAGCAAGGTAGCAACTCGATTCTAGGCGGAAGCAATTTCTATTTCATGCCATATCATTAACAGAGTCTTTGTAAGACCAATTCTTGAAAAACTCCATATGAAATTTTCAAAGGAAGAAAACCTATTGTTTCATATTTTCGTGTTTTGGTTGTCAATGCTTTATTCCCAAAATGCTAACAATCATCCAAGCAAGTTTGAAGAAAGGTCAGATGAAGGTACATTTCTGGGATATTCTACCACAAGCAAAGCATACAGAGTGTTTAACAAAAACACTCAAACTGTGGAGGAATCCATGAATGTAAAGTTTCTAGAGCAAGATGTTTCCAACCAGAGCAGAACTGAAATCGAAGATTCAGAACCAATTGTTGCTTTTGAGAAATCAACTCTCAACAAAGAAGCTGACTCTTCTCAGAAAATAGTCACAGAGGAAGCTCAAGAACAAAGAATCATTCAACTGGACACTACCCAATCACCAGAAGATTCTGATGATAGCGAGGTGCATAACAAAAACTGGAAGTATAAATCCAGTCATCCTCAAGAGCTAGTTATTGGAAATAACAATGAAAGAATTCGAACCAGATCAAAGAACAAAAAGGATACAAGCATTGTGGCACTCATCTCTGAAATTGAACCTAAAAGAGTAGACGAAGCCCTTGAAAATGAAAGCTGGATAGAAGCAATGCAAGAAGAACTCCAGCAGTTCAAAAGGAATGATGGGTGGGAATTGGTTCCCAAACCCAAAGGAAGAACCATCATAGGCACTAAATGGGTCTTCAGGAACAAAATGGATGAATAATTTAAGGTAACCAGAAACAAAGCAAGGCTTGTAGCCAAAGGTTACTCACAATCGAAAGGAATAAACTATGATGAAACCTATGCACCTGTAGCAAGATTGGAAGCAATCAGATTATTGCTTGCTTATGCTTGTTATCAAAACTTATGCTATTCCAAATGGATGTGAAAAGTGCCTTCTTGAATGGATTTATTAAAGAAGAAGTCTATGTAGAACAGCCTCCTGGTTTTGAGGAACCAAGAAAGCTATACCACGTATACAGACTGAAAAAGGCACTGTATGGTCTAAAACAAGCACCTCGAGCCTGGTATGAACGACTGAGTAAGTTCCTATTAGACAACGGCTTCAAGAAAGTTATGGTAGACACAACTCTTTTTATCAAGAAAGAATGTAAGGATATTTTACTTATACAAATATATGTAGATGATATTATTTTTGGATCTTCTAATGAACGTTTGTGCAAGAATTTTTCAAAGCATATGCAAGAGGAATTTGAAATGAGCATAATGGGAGAACTTACATTCTTCCTAGGACTTCAAGTCAAACAATCTAAACATGGCACCTTCATCTATCAAGAAAAATATGCCAAAGACTTGATCAAGAAGTTTGGAATGGAGAATTGCAAGAGGACTGAAACTCCAATGTCAACCTCCATCAAACTAGATCAGGATGAAATGGGGAAGAAGGTTGACCAGAAGACCTACAGAAGCATGATTGGTTCTCTTCTTTATCTTATTGCATTTAGACCAGATATTCTATATAGTGTGTGCTTATGTGCTCGATTCCAAGTAGACCCTAGAGAATCACATCTCTTTGCAGTTAAGCGCATAATAAAGTACATTGCTACTTATCCACAATTGGGTCTGTGGTATCCCAAGGGAACAGACTTTACCCTTCTCGGATACTCAGATGCTGACTTAACATGATGTAAAGTGGACATGAATATCACATCTTGAACATGTCAACTACTAGGACAGATGCTAGTCTCATGGTTTTCTAAAAAGCAAAACATAGTGGTTCTATCTACAACAGAAGCAGAATACGTTGCTCTTGGAAGCTGTTGTTCACAGATTCTATGGATGAGACAGCAACTAAGGGACTACGAAAAGGAAGAGACTTGAATTGAGATAAGATTTGACAATACAAGTGCTATAAATCTCACCAAGAACCCGATCCTACATTCGAGGGTAAAGCACATTAAAATCAAGCATCATTTTATTAGAGATCACGTGCAAAATGGTGATATATTTGTGGAATTTATTGATTCAAATAATCAATTGGTAGATATCTTCATAAAGCCGCTGGATAAATGTACATTTGATTCAATATGTAGTAGATTATATATCATTAACCATTTAGCATAAAGTTTGTAAAGACAGGACATAGTCTGGGAGAAGCAATCTTCTGGATGGACCAATCTTCTAAGACGCACTAGAAGGACTTGATAGTAAATTTAGAAATTTAATTTTTGGCGCGTAAGTTATTTCCTTATATTATTGAACTTGTTAAGTTTATATTAGCAGATACTTGATTTGCATAACTTCTTGTGCATGCCCATATTGTTTGCATCTATATTTATCAAGTTTAATATTTTTGAATAATTGCCATTTTCAGTTACTTTTTTCAAAAAGTTGTGTCCTTTCATTTGCCTCTCTTAAGAAGGGTTTATAAACCCCTAAAAATCGAGTCTTTCACAAACCTCTTCAGAAACCCTAAAGAACAAATTTTTTTTTCTCAAAATCGACCCAAATCTTCTCCGAACATGGCCTCGAGATCCTCCATGTCTAGATCAAGGTCTATGTCTCCATCTCTTAGAAGAAGATCAAACTGGATTACTGGCCAAGGACCAAGGAATGTGGAAGGAGAGCAAATGCACTTCGATCTGACGCAGACTTCTGAAGAATCCCAAAGACTTTCTCCAACTGTATTGGTTCAAAGGAATGCATATGAAAATGTGGAATCTCCAAGGAATCCCCCAACTGAATCTGTGCTAGAGGAATGTCTCCACAAGAGGTACATCTGGGTTAACCTTGCTTAAACCTTAAGAACCTCACAGGGTCATGAGAATGTATCAGTATCTAGTAAATAGAGACGCAACTAATAGTGCCAAACTAGCATACCTGAGGTCGCAAGGGTATTCAAATGAAATATGTCTAGTTCAGGCTGTCTCACTTACAAAACCTCCGATTAGATGAAAAGAACGGGCTAGTGAAGCCAATAGGAGCACAGATAGTTTCTGGGGAGAAAAGAAAGATGATGAACGAGTTTATAGAAACTTTGAAGTCAGAATGGGGGTTGTTGCAGTGGGTCGAAACACAACAGGAAAATTGTTCCGTTCTAAAGAGCATAAGGAGTATTATAACAGATTGCTTGATCGAGCAGTAATGCACCACAAGATTGTGGATTTTGACTTTCTGGATGCAGTTGATATGAATCTAAGGGGTTGTTTTGAAAGATTGCAGATGGATCGATTTTGCACTGATTCTGCTACTGTTTATCCAGAACTAACGGCATACTTCTACTCCAATTTGTCATTCTTGTCTCCGAACAAATTGCAGTTTAGTGTGAATGACAATTTCTATGAAGTTAATGCAGACATCTTGGCTGATATCATGAAAGTTGAGAGGGGTCCTTTCAAACCCATTGAAGTCACCTATGAGTCTGTTTGTAAACATCTTACAAACTCTTTTAGGGCTAATATCACTTATCCCTTTTTAACCTCAGCAAGAACAATTTTGCATAAAATCATCATAAGTTGCATTCATCCTAAGGCATCATCAAAGACTGATGTGGCCAAATTTGAAGCAAAAATGATGTGGGCGATTGAAAAGGGAGTTCTATTCTCACTCTCTCATACTGTTCTTCTACACATGTATAGAACAGTTTCGAAGGACAAAGGACAACTGCCCTATGGAGCCTTAAAGACAAAGGACAACTGCCCTATGGAGCCTTAGTGACCAAAATCTTTGAATATCTCCAAATCGATATGCCCAAGAGATTATGCACTAAAGAACTTCCAACTATGGCCATTGATCTCAAGATGATCACCAAAATGAGGCTGAAGGACGTTGTGGAGACATGGAGAAGAAAGGAGAAGGAACCGGCTAAGGCATCAACCACTGCAAAGAGAAAAGGAAAGGAAGTGGCTACTCCCGAACCAAATTCTAAGAGAAGGCGACAACTGTTGCTACAGGATGAAGATGATGAGGAGGAAAGCATTTCTAAGATTCTAGCAAATTTGAGTCGGACTGCACACAGAATGACAGAACCAGAAACAGAAATGCCTCCACTAGTAGCAACAGAAGAGAACATTCTTAGTACAGAACCTTAACCTGCTGAGAATGTTGAGTCTCAACCAGAAGAAAAAGAAGAGGAAGAAGGAAATGGAATGGATGAGGGTCCTATTCCTGAGGCTGATAACAGGGCAGAGGACAGGAATCAACAAGGGCAACAAGGCCAGACTGAAGCATCAATTCAATGGGAGCATTCGTCTCACAATGATGAAACACATACTCCCTCAACTTCATCTGATCGTGCTAAATCTCAGTAGATATTAGATATACTTATGCAAATCAGAGATTAGCAGGTTGCTATAGAAACCACATTCAACAACAAGCTGGAGACTCTAAAGAAGACTACTCAGCAACATTTGGCACGAATGGAGGATTCCATTCATCAGTGTCTCACCAGGATTGAGGAGTCTGCCACCGATATGGAGGATTTCACCCTTGTTCGAACCCCTAAAAAGCCATCTTCCAAATCTTCCTAAACCCATAGTCTTCTGGTCTATTTTGTTTAACTACTTTGTTTGTCAAATTTATTAGAATTTGCTTATTTTTATCAAGATATTGACTTTTTGACTGTGACAAAAAGGGGGAGAGTTATTGCAGATACATGCTAGTTGATATGTTACTGTGTTTTGGCTGGTTGGTTGTGTTGTTATTTTGAACATGGGTGCAGAAATTATGTGCATGAATGGATCATCATTTGATATTATTTGACTGGTTTAATATTGTGATCTAAGCATCATTATACTGGTCATGTATTACTATGTTATGCAAGTATGCTCTGCTTAACCATATTTTGCAGGAACAACAAGCCATCTGCATAAAAAAATTTGTCACTATCAAAAAGGGGGAGATTGTTGAGAAAACTCCTAGTTTTGATGTTAACAAATCATTTTATACATGAAATTATAAATTTCTTGAGAAGGAAAAGCCACAGGATGGTGTATGCTTTTGAGTCTACTTGTGGCAAAAGAAAAAGCATAAGGTGTCTCTGAATCTGTCCGTGCCAGACAAAAGACCCAAATAGACACAATTTCTGAGTCTGACCATGTCAGACGGAGAACTTAAAGCAGACTCAGAACATTAGTTTATTAGACTCATAATGAGACTACAGGACCAAATCACCAACGGTCAAGTATTTCACTTACTTTATTTATATTGATTATGTTGTGTCAAACTGATTGGTAGGATCAATCAACGGACAACTTCCAAAGAAGAATGGAACACTTATGGAAGCCCGAATTTTGATTGTATGAGCGAACAAAATCCAAGGGGATCCGATCTACCTTTAAATAGTTAAAAAGACTTGTCTTTATAAAGTCTGTCTAAGAAAGGGAAGACTAATCTCTCAAGGAAAGAGCCAACGGTCGAGTGTGGCTTAGAGAGTATATAAAGAGATGATGAGACCTAGGAGATAGATAGGATTAACATATTCCAAAGCTCGATTCTATTCTTCATCAGCTGTCTAAAGTGCGAAATTGAGTGATCCTAGTGCATTACCAAGAAGAGTGACTTTGTAAGACATATCATTACCAAGTGCTAACACTCAAGAGTGTGTAATCACGTTTGATCACATAGTGAAATCTAGCCTATTGGCTAATCTCCTGGAGAGTGGACGTTGGCTTTTCTAAAGCCGAACCATTATAAACTGTGTTTACAATCTTCTCTACTCTCCCTATTTAATTTCTATTTGTAGATTACAAAAGATTGGTATTGCTTGCCCATAAAGTTCTTCTACACCTATTCACCCCCCTCTAGGTGTTAATACTAGTTACATCAAAGACAGTTGCAAACAAAGAGGATGATCCTAAAAGAGATGATTGGGCTTTACTGATGATAGAAGAGATGGGAAGAAGGTAGGTTCTGAAAAAATTGTTGGCTTTTGTCTTTTAAGGATCTGGATCGGATACCTGAGTTTCTCAATTTCAGGGGTCTTCCAGGTAATGGCTAGTGGATATCTGCTTGGTTTCCAACAAATGAAGCCTCTTTTGGAAGTCTTTTAACATCTTACAAGATAATTCAGTAGTCTAATATGCTTGTTCAAGGCATGTTGCAACAGTACTGAGGATCTCGTTTTTGGCAAGGGCATTCTCAATCTGCCAATTTAGAATAGTCTCAGCAACAGAGGGTTGCTTGCACTGTCCTTGGGCATCAAGACCAAGAGGATTTAGTAGCTGGAGAGAGTATTGATATTTTCGATGCAAATCAGAGAATTTTTCTAACAGAGAAAACTTTTACGTACTAGATTCAGGTTCCTTATTTTCAAGTGGTTAAAAATCATTAGGTGAAAACATACCTATACTAGGCAGAGCTGGTGGTGGTTCAGGTTTGGATATACACGCACCCAGTCTGGGTAGATCAATGGGGTAAGAAGGGTTTTTCTTTACCTATTTCTAGATCGGCTTGTAAAAAGGTGAAGTAATATGGGGTTTTGATGGTGGTGAAATAGGAGGATTCTCTGGCTTGCAAGGTGGTGGAGGAGGTGAAATCTTTGGTGGCCTTGGTGGTCCATAAGAGAATGAACTGGTATTTTTCACAATCTTCACCTAGGGGTCCTACAGTTGGATCCCCATCAAGATACCTTTGGTAAAAGCAAGTTTTTCTTCTTCTTTTTAGAAGAAGGCCTATCATCTTCTTCTTCTTCAGTTTTTGTGCAGGATGGGCAAGTACAATCAAGATCCCAAAAACAATGTCCGGTGGGATCCTTGAAGAAATGAATCGATTATCCCTATGGGCCGAATGATTTGACAAATTGCTTAGTATCTGGCTCACTCGAAATAGGATCAATTGGACAAGGTGTAAAGTGGAGAATAGTAGGGAAAATAGAGGATGGCTCCTCTTTCTCCTTACTACATTTGATTGTAACCACACCATCCTTTTTCTTAATGAATTGAGGTTCTGCATACTGGACTGATTGGAATTTTGGTGAAGCTTTTCATAGTCGATGACCCAACTATCATGAAGGAGTTTGACAAGCTGATCCCAAGGGATTTGCCGAGGCACATGGATATAGGAGGTTTGGTCATGGTCAACTGAGATAACTACAGCATTTTTCGAGTTTGGAATGTTAAGATCAATGGCATGGTTTTGAACTCAATAAATCATTTGATAATGTAAAGTGGCAGCAATTGACCCGGAGTCTAAGGGACTCCAGTAATCTGTAACTGGACCTTAAGAGCAATGAGGAGATTGGGGTCTACAAGAGCAATAATGAAGTTTAGGAAAAGTGCCACAAAGATAGCTCCCACATTCATGGTTGTTTGGATGGTACCAATACAAGCTTGTTGATATTCAAGAAATTGTGTCAAGTAGAGATATTCTTGCGACAACAGGCAAACCTTTGCGACCATGGAATGTCAAAGCAAGACAGATAGCTCTGAAGTAAAGGTGAGTGTATCCTTGTTGAACACATTAGAGATGGAACTCAGGAGAGATTTAGAGAGTAACAAATTGTTCTTGCTGGATAGCTTGGATGGGATGTTGATAAAATCTAGAAGATTGGACATATTCTTTAACTGTTCGAGAGGTATGCTTGATCAAGTGTCGATAGACCGAAGGGGGGAAAACAAAGGTGGCTTTGCAAAAGCAATATAGGGGTTCGTCATGGGTAGCTGGGTCTCGAAATCTTACTATCTTCAATAAGATAGGCAATTTCATAGAGGTAGTCTATTTTGGATGATGTAGATTTTTAGAGTTCAGGAGGAAGTTGAATATAAATTGTAGAGGTAAGGGAAATGGGAAAAGAATTGGAGGGTGTTGAATCTGATGTCTCCATAGAGAAGAGGTTACTCTTCTGTTACCAAAACTTGGTTGCAAACAAACTAAGATGATTCAAAAAAATCCACAGCTCTGATACCATAGAGGAACCTTAAATCTAACTCATAAACATGAGTCAGAAGCGTATCGCAAGTATGCTATCTCTCACACACGGAGCTCTTGACCTTTCAATAGGGATTGCCTGTTAACCATCAAGTTCCTCCTCAAGTCATGAACTTAGACTATAGAAAACTCAAGAATATCGGCAATTCTAATGCACAAGATCCCATACAAGCAAGTGTAGAGCATACTTCAGGATTTTTCTCATTTATCTTGCTTGTTCAAAACCGAAGCTCTGGACTAGAAGAGTCGAAGAGCTTTTAGAAGATCATGTTGATAGAGCACACAACACGCTTCTTATTCTCTTCCAATCGTGGTTTTTAAAATGCAGGGCTCCTTGCTTATATAGGCAAAGGAGCATATAAGTGACAAAAGCACACAAGCTATATTTGGCTATAGACAAGCGACAAAGACACACTAGCCCCTTACGAGCTACAATGCATAGGACTCTATGATTGGCTACTTTAGGCTATAGTGAACAGTAACTTATTACCTTATGCTATGGTGAATAGTAAACTTTTTGCGATTTTATCTCTCATCCCTAGAGTTGTAGTCATAATCTAAGTCATCTAAGCTATGAGCGAATTTTTCCATGAGCAATGCATATTCATCTGGGCTCGAGTTTCCGTCTTTTTCTCTTTTAAAGAATTGGACAATATTCTCAATCTCTTCTACCAATAGATGGGTTCACGGGAGGAGCTAACACCAAAAAGGTCAATAAAAAGGCCAAAATTTTGGTTAAATGGTCCTCTCCACGAGTCTTGAGAGAGTGGTCCACCTCAAGGGTCATGATGAGTGGATGACTCTAGATAGTTTTGTCTGAAGACTAGGGCTCCTTAGATTTCGTTCCTGGTGGTGTCCCATGCATCAGAATGATCCAATGACATGTTGGCATTTTCCGAGGGCCATGCTTCTAGTAGGATAACACGATTTTCCTGGCAAAAAATTCTTTGGAATTCTTGATATTCCTTGTTATTGGAGGTGATGGATCTTGGAAATGCTCGGTGTATGCGTGCGATTTCTTGAAAGACCTGAGGCTTATAGGTCGTAGTTCCTATGAGAGAAGATTTGCTAGATAGCCACCTAGTCGAATGGATGAATGTCCATAGCCTATGAAATAAAATAACTGTGTGTCTTTCTAGTTCAGGTCTTACTTGACGATTCTAGATCTTGAAAAGTTCCTTCCAATAGCTGAGTGGTTTGAACCATGTTAGGACCTCCATAAGCTACTCCTGATCGAAGTAGTCTTGAACATTTCGTACTAGTGCCTTGTTAAGGTCCTGCAAAATCTTTTCAGTGGGAAATCCTATGGCTATCATGTACAAGTTGAATATGTGCCAAAATAACTATTTAAATTCTTCTAGGAACTCATTATTAGGAGACCATCGTAAAAGGTGAATGAATGGATATTCAAGATGCAGACCATTGAGTTTGAGCAGTAATCCTCCATAATCTCTGAAAACCTTGAGGTGATATATCCATAGGAACTCTTTTAAGTCTTTCTATCGGGACATTGTTTTCGATTGCATATGGAATCTCAGGAGGATATTTGAGACTTGGTCATCCTCCGTTTATATCAACAGGTCGGAATGTTTCTAGGAGAGGTTCTTTCCAAACATACATGTTGATTGTTTCGAGGGTTCCTTTGGTCTGGACAAGAAATCTGTAAGGACGTTTCTTTTGCTTAGAATGTGCTTGACTTCAAATGAGTACTTTGAAAATCATTTTTCCCATCGTAAGACTTGTGGATGGGTAACTATTTCTGTTTGAATTTCAGCATTTGTGGGAAAGAGGACATGTCCATTTCAATGAGGAAATGGTATCCAATGAGATGGAACTAGAATTTCTTGATTCTATATTTGACTGCAAGAATCTCCTTAAAGGTGGAATGATAATGTATCTTCGTCTAACAGAATTTGCCACTTTTGTAGGCATAAATGTATCGGGTTCCATTGAGTTCTTCAGGGAGAGTAGCTACCCAATACTTATCACTAGCATCAGTTTGGAGTATTCTTTTCGAGAAAATATTCAGTGGTTTGCTCTCACCACGTCATTAGCTGACATGGCAAGCATTTTTTGCTCTCAACCAATAATAACTCGACACGTGTACGATGATGTGGAATTAAAAAAAAAACTAAAAATGTCGTTTCTCTCACTTCCTCCACCATGATAGCCACCGCTCGAGCACAATCGTCACCGCCGCAACCTCCATCGTTGAGTCCTCCGCTTTGTCCATGGACAAGATTTGGAGCTTACCATCAATGCTCGCGGCCATGGACGATTCGCGGTGACCAGATCTGTAAATGAGGCATCTAGAGCCATGGACAAGCAAGCAGCCATGGATGATGGAGGAACCCTTCCAACGCTGCTGGGGTCGACCCCAGTAGCCTCTCAAGCTCCCTTTTTTTCTGTTGTTCTCCAACCTCCAAATCTGGCATCGCGTCCTTCGTCCATGGCTGCCATCAACTCTGCTGGCGTCGCTCTCCAAATCGCCAAATCTAGCCATCTGTGGTCGAACGCGTTCAGGCATCGAGCTCCGTCTTTTTCAGTTTTTCCCCAACCTCCAAATCTAGCATCGCATTCTTCGTCCATGGCTTCACTAGCTTCGCTCTCCAAATTTCCAGATCTGGCCAAATGTGGTCAAACGCGTTTGGCAGCATCTAGATCTGGAATCGCGGAACCATGGCCACAATAGACCTGGCCAAGCCTTCAGATCTCAATGACCTCCGCGACTCCACCCTCCAATCATCTTGCCTAAGCAAACCTGTCATCGAGCTTCGGAAGAGCCGAGCGCCAAGCCTTCTCTAGATCTCGACCGAGCCATGGCCAAGCAACTCCTCCTCCAAATCTTGGTCGAGCCATCATGGCCGAACCTTCAGGAAAGATGGAACAAGCCTTGGCGAGGCCGTCTCTCGCCCAGATCTGGTGAGGGCCGGCCTCGTCTATGAAGCAATGGTCGCGACAGATCTGGTTCTAAGCCATGGCATCGGCCATGGACGAGTAAGGATGGCGAAGAACTTCCAGATCTGGTGAAGACCCTTGATGGAGGCGAGCAAGAAGACTGCAAACTTTCAAATGGGAGCTCATCCATGGCCGCAAGCCTTGAAGGCGAGGTCCATGGCGACTATGTTGGTAGCGACAACGGAGAGAGGTGCCAGATCTGGATGAGCAACATTGGAGCCGACAACGAGCGACGACGGAGGTGTAATCGAGGCCAACCACAAGAGCCACCGAAAGCGGTGGAGATGGTGACTAGAGAGGTGGTGCTCTGTGATGGAGGAGGAAGGACCACAAGCAACGCCAGAAGGGGTGGAGATGGTGGCCGGAGATGGTGGCCGGAGCAAGGTTGCTCTGTGGTGGAGGAAGAAGAAGATAAAAATCAAAACTTTATTTTTTTTAATCCACCTCAGTAGGCACGTGTCAACTTATTATTGGATATGAGTAAAAAATGTGCGCCACGTCAGCTGATGACGCGGCGCTTGCAAACCACTGAATATTTTCTCATTCTTTTCCTATCAGAGGGAATCTTCAAATGGGGACGTCGTTGCAAAGTCTTTTTGAGATGGGCAACGACTTCAGTTTGCTTCTATCCCCATGGAAGGGCAGTCCTTTGAGCAATCGCTATAGCGGTCGAAGTGTTTTAAGAGATCTAAGGGACAAAATCTCATAAACAATCGACAATGCTGAGGAATTGCTGAACTTGTTTGATCATAAAGTCTTTTTCAGAAAACTTCTGGAGTTCATTAGCAATGTGAGATTCTAGACAATAGGTTTCTTCTTTTAGATGCATTCCAATGAACTCTATTTCTTTCTAGGCAAGAATCACCCTCTTTTGAGAAAGCTTAATCCCATGCCTTCTAACAATCTCGGCGAATTGGGCCAAAAGTTGACAATGTGATTCTTCATCAGGACTGTACAAGAGGATATCGTCAATATATATATGTGTGTTGAATTTTATGAATTTATAAATTTTTATATTTTTTTCAAAATAAATGAATATTTATAAAGTGCTGACAAAAATTCAGGTGTCGACATAAATATCGCTGATTTTTTTCTCCTTTTCTTTTTCTTATTTTCCTATGACTCGTTCATCTTCTAGATTAGTTAAGGCCTTCCGTAGCCTCTTCGCCACCAAGTCCAAACTGAAATGCTTTCGATCTTAGTGTCTTTAGCCCATTGCATTGAAAGTGAATCGGCCTACTTCGTTTTGTGAGTAGTGGTGAGTTCACTCTCTTTATCCAGTCATTCTCTCACGATTTCAATTGACTTGCTCATCCATGGTCAAGCAATAATCGAGATTAGGAAAGACATAATTCAACTTACCATTCTAATTCAAATCGATTGAAAATATCGCTTCTGGGGAAGACCATTATGTTAGAGTATTGCCTAATAACTATGCATTTAGAAATTCCACCAAATGTTGACACTACATGCGACAGCCATTTGTTATTATTATTATTATGAATACAACAGTTTAATTGATCCATATTATTCACTCTTTTAAGTGCCTATTCAAACATTGCACTCAACCCCTTCCTCAAGAGATACACTTACAAACTAAAGTTCTTTCGATTGTAGATCACCAGTATTCACGGCAACTGATATTAATGCCTTGTCGTTATAATTAGATACTTCAATCGTGGTGGGGTGAACGATCCGAATAAATACAAGACATAAATTAACAAAATAATATATTTGGCAAATTTTAGGATTTACTTCTATTTATGTATTGATTGATAAATGTTATGACTATTCATGGAATGTCAACCTGCCATTACTTTAGGAACCCTAACAAAAAGTGAATCCGTGATGCATTTCTTGACGATTTACTTCTTGTTAGGATTTATATATTATTTTTTTAGGATTCAATTCTTGTTAGGATAATGGCATACATTAACTTTTTCAGGATTCATTTCTTGTTTGGATCTCTACAGGAATAGCATGTTGATGGGATCAGATCACTCCTCCTCTTTGCCACCAAACTTTACTAATGAAAATACGTCCAAACTTGGTGCAATAATTAAATTTTTGCCATTATTGTGGGCAGGAATTTCCTCTAAGACTAATGTCTTGATTGTGCACGGAAACAAGCGGAGAGAAGGTTGTGGCCTTAGTGGGAACACGATCGGCACACACTTCGTATTCGGTGGTTGATTTGGGGGGACGTCAATTCTCTCTCTCTATAAAAGGTCGCCTGTACTTGCTCTTTCTTCCATTGACACTCTGCTCATTTTCTCCATATAATTTTCATCAAGAAGTTGACTTGAAGGATGGGCACGCCGCTCAAGATCTTCATAAGGCTGGCGGTGTGTTACTTAGGCTTTTCTTGGTTCCTCTTGGCTGCCGCCGTTCCTGCAATCCGTAAGTTTGAGCCGACCCTTCATGTTTGAGATGTCCTATTTAATTTGTTTTTTTCCTCACATCTGTTTTATATTATAGATATCGAATTTACATTGTTCTGTTTGACAGGAAGCTTGAGGTCGAGCAACGAAATCAAATTACTCTCGGAACTGGAATCACTTTCGTTGGTGAGTCGCTAGCTCCCCTCCCCCCCTCCTCTCTGACTAAATATAGACTACAGTTCCTTCATGTATAGGGGAGGTTTGGGTTTTGTAGCAATCTTACAAACTGCTGTCACAAATGTGATGTTGGGTTCGTTTAATCTTGTTTTCTCGTTACAAAATCCTATAAAAGTCCTTATTGAAGATCGATTGTTGTTGATGATGATTATGATGCATAGGATGGTGTGGAGCTGATCGAAGCAAGAGGGAGTCACGAAGTGGAGGGAAGGATGGACATAGAGACCGACGATTACCCACCGCCAGGCCATAATCCTCGTCACGACCCACCTCCACCCCCACATCCAAGGCCTTGATGCGATAATGGAATCTATCCTTCATTTGAAAAATAATAAATAATGTATTTTTGTCCTTGTGAAGGGATTTGGAGGTTTATATCAACAACAAAGAACAAGGATTTCTCACAAACTGGCTTCTATAATTGTCCCTCGTTGTTGCAAAACACGCCGACATCAGGATCAAGTTGGTCCCAATCCAAACATATATGAACCAGACGCGTGTTAAATTAATCATATCATCGAGCTATTTCGACTCATATGGGCATATGAAATATCGAGATTTAATTAGACATGAAATCATGTGATGATTTCCTTCAGCATCATAAAAGGTAAGAGAAATTGATGCTAATGCTTTGAATGACAGAAAGGGATTTAGTTTTGTGATTGGATTAAGAAAATGCGGTCATGAAATTGGGATTGATATTCAGAACTCCATTAATACAAAGCAGCCGTATTTCTTAAGTTGGAATTTTCCATTTTCAGCTCTCACCTTAATCATTGATGTAGAAAATAATAATAATAATAATATAATCAAATTAGTAACTTATTCTTCTTTAGTTTAGCGAAAATAAATAATTTGAAAAATATTATCCTAAAGATTATCGCTTATATCGCTTCAAAAATAAATGAACGGAAAATATTTTCATTGTTAACACAAATGTTTAGATATAAATTGTTATCAATAATAAAAACGTTTTTATCGACTCATTATTTTAAGCTATATAAATGATCATTTTTAAGAAAATATTTTTAAATTATTTATTTTTCGCAAAATAAGCACGCTCATAAACTTCAAAGAGTCAACCTAAATAAACAGTAATACAATCAATAGTCAACACAAGAATACAAGCTTGGTGGGCACATTTAAAGTTAAATAACTGATGTGCATATTAATTTACTTTTTTCTGCCGACATACAAATTATGATTTGAAATTCAGAATTGAAAAAAAAAAAAAAAAAAAAAATTAGGTGGGAAAGGAATGGTGATCGAATGTGACATTCTTGTAGTGCTGAAAGCCACTTACCACAAGCCCATGAACTACTGTAAAATTTGTAAGCCCAAGAAGGCTAAAGAGCCAGTCCTCAGCCTTAACCAAGATACTATTTCCCTAAGATGTGTACAAACAGAATTTAATTATGCGATATTCAGCCATTTCTTGGTAATTTCAGGTCAATTAATTGATTGCATCAAGACTGAGCTCTTGGAAAAAATATATACATAAGCCAATTTTTTTTTTGGTCGTGTAAAATTAAGCCAGAAGAAATATATAAAAAAAATGAAAACAGCAATTAAGAATAATAAAATGATGAGAAGTGCTTTAAGTTGAAGTATGACCGATACATCTACTTTATATTTTATAAAAATTTGAGCCAAAGAACAAAAAAAAATTAAAAAGAAAAGGATATGCATGAAAAGTACAATAAGTAACAAAGAAATCACGTCATCTCTCATGAATTCTTAAATGAATTGTTTACATTACAATTGTATCTCCAAACTGTGCCTAACGAAATATGGATATGCTACTCACAACAGATTATAATTTATATATTGAAACAAATAACCATCATTAATTAGTTAAGGGACATTCTAACACAATAATTAAAATAAATTA
Source organism: Angophora floribunda (assembly GCA_014182895.1). Classification (NCBI taxonomy): domain Eukaryota; kingdom Viridiplantae; phylum Streptophyta; class Magnoliopsida; order Myrtales; family Myrtaceae; genus Angophora; species Angophora floribunda. The sequence continues at coordinate 13,659,687 of CM024715.1, forward strand.
GGGAATGTCATTAGATAAAGATAGTAGGAACCAATTAACAATCATCACTTACTATTTTCTAAAAACCGAGCCTCTTTACAAATGCACGCCTTACGCCTAAGTAGGCTGAGGTTGCTTTTGGTTGGAACTTTGGGGAAAGTAAAGGACGTTAAATGATTTTTTTTAAACATAAATAGTGTTTGGTAAAATGTAATTTAGAAGTACTCTTAAAAGTAACTTTGCTTTGAATGATGTTTAGAAAAATCAAATTTGTAATGGAATTTTGCTTTTTGAAAAAAAAAATTGAATTCAAACTCTTCCTTGGCTTCAACAAAGGGCTCAGATTGCTGGCAAGCCAAATTGAGCACTAACAGGTGTTACCAATCGAAATGCAAAATTTGCATATTTTCAAGAGTGGCAAAATGGGGAATTGGATGGCGTTGGGTAGAGGCAGACCAACTTTCCTCCTGTCCGAAAGTTGATGAGGAAAGTTGCGTTCTTTTGAATGTTATTCTTTCGTGTGTTTTTTTTTTTTTCTTTTAATTGGCTAAAAAGGCTTCCTTTAGACGTTGATAATTCGCTTTTTTATCCTAACTCCAACTTTAATGAGTGTAAAGCTGGAAAAAACACGCCATTTAAAGTTCCATTGAAAAGCGAAAAAGGAAAAAGAAAAAGACAATAAAGATAAAAGTTCTTAGTCCACGGCTCTAAACATCATCACATACGCTGCAGCCACAAAATTTTATAGTAAATGCCCTTTTTTGAGATATTTGTTAAAAATTATAATTTTTAATGCATTAAAGTCATGTATTGTGTATAATCAATTGATTAATGAAATTGCAAATATTATGATAGTATGCCTTGTTTTTATTGATTCATGGCATAGCGCATGACTTTTGATTACTTGATTTCAGCGAGGAATCCGCAACTTTTCCATAAGAAAATCACATTCATAGATTAGATTTCTTAAGATTTGATCACCTTTTCGCAATTGGGCACCTAACCTTAAAAAAAACCAAGGTACTAGTCTTTAGGTTATGTTTTTTGGCTAAATCACGGCACAATCACCTTGATTGATACACCGAGAAGATTAAAATAGTCTTAAATTTGCATGTCGTGTAAAAAAGAAAGAAAATTGATGACCTGAATGTAATCCTAAAATAATTTCTTATTCCGGCCAACCAAATATAACCTAAAATTAAAAAGTTGCCCATCAAGTGGAGCTACCTAATGCTTGACTTAACCCTACTTTTCTTGGTCAGACCACCGTGGAATGAACATTTAGACGGTGAAATAAAATCTCTTCGAGTCCTCTATTTGCAAATATTATCAAATTACAGGGACTGAATCTGCTATTTCTCTTCAATCCTTTTGCTTTCCAAAGTCACATAATGCCCCTATAAACAATCAAACTGGGTAGCCACAATCCCTCACCCTTCTTTTGGAGGAAGAGGAGGTGTTATTGTCAAGAGCTTTCTCTCTCTCTCTCTCCATTTGGCACCTGATTCCCTTAAAAAGGACTCCTAATTATTATAAACTGTCTTCTAAGATTAGTTTATACTTTAATCTTCAGAGGATTATCCATTCTGGTGTGCTGGTTTTCTGAAGAAATTGGAAACCACCAACCCACCAACAGCTTTTGCTTTTTCTCCCCTTCTTTCTTTCAACAACTTGCTCGGGACTCCACCCCTTGCATATTCACTTTCGCGTACCTCGAACATATTTGTTAAGCATAATCATAACAAATAATATTTACATTTTAAGTAGAGGGTAGTAATTCACGTATTATAAGAAAATTATGATGTAAATGCGAGCTTCATCTTTTTACCTTTCAATGATGTAATGTACTATTGAAAATGGCAATATGATACTTCAGACAATCGGCTAAAATTTCTTTCATCACATGTAATTAAACAAATTGATCGATTAATGTTTGAATCCTGTTCTATTTTTTTTTATCGATCAAACTTTCCACATCACTTATCTACAATAAGTGCTTTAATCTTTTTAGGAAGTTTTAGTATCTTTACATTCTACATTTTTCTCAAAAATACGATGCATGTCTCACTGACGTGGGACTCACATATTCGATTAAAGACTTTATTCGTAACATATAAGGTGATTCCAACGAGCATATCTTGAAAATAAGGATTGATGTATCTGTTTAATATTACTCAAATTATTTCTAAGATGACTACAACAAGTAACAAAGTTCCGTTTATCTTTGGTAATGGTGAGGGGACACACAAGAAACACATTCAATGAATAAGAACTGTTAAATTACATGTCCAGGCTACTTTACTTGAGCATATCTACCAAGACGACATGATCTATCATGGTCAAAGTACAATGTATCATGTTTGTTTCAGATCGCATGACACTCAACAACCAATGTAAAAACTCCTTCACAAGAAATGTATGCTAGTGAGTATGTCTAAAGTCTCACAAAACGAGTCTCGATACTCAATTCACAAATAATGAAATTTGACATGTTTACGATCCAATGGCTAGATACATTGATCTCACATGAACAACACATGTGTCCAAAGCCTCGCAATATTGGTCTCGATACTCAATCCTTGAGATTCGACCGCTACATGTAATTGATCTCGCATGCATGAATCGGGTTGGCAAGGATGATTTTTCTGAGGACATAGAAGGCGGATCAAACTGGCAAAAAGACATCGAAGGCGGCGTAAAAAGCGAAAGGCCCCAGCGTCGCTTTTTGTCCCCCCCCGGCCTTTTCCCACTTTATCTTTTGTCAGAAAACCCTTTTCCTGGCTTTTGTCTCTCTCTTTCTCACGTCACCATCGCCCAACGTGAGCCACTACTCCTCCCATGGGGAAATCAGAACGAAGACCCATCTTCGAGCTGACTCGGACGCTCGCTGGCATCAAATCAAACCCCCCTCCACCCTCCCGTTCGATTCCTCTGTGAGCGGGGGAGAGAGAGAGACTGTGCATAAATCAATGCGAAAAGTGGGAAAGCAAAAGGAAGCAAAAGGAGGCAAGGCAAGCTAAAGACGCAAAAAAAAGGAAGGTGGGTGTGTGGAAAAGAGCTTTCTTGAAAACAAAAAGGAGCAAAAGGGACCAGCTTTGTTCTTGTTCCCTCACGTTTTCTGCGCTCCTCTCTCTCTTTCTTTTCTGGGATTTTCCTCCTTTGCGGGGGGGAGGGACGAGGAGGGGTTTTTCGTGGGGGAGGGGGTTTTTAAAAGTTTCTGGGTCTCCTCAAAAGCGCATCTTTATTTCCCCCTCTTTAACGAAAGCCTCCGGACGGGGTTTTTGGTTTCTTGACGGGCTATGGTTTTGGCATTGAGGGCGCGCGAGAGAGATTCTGCGGAGAAGATGAGCGGCGGAGGCCTTGAGTCCGAGAATAAAGATCCGGGCATCAAGCTCTTCGGGAGGAATATTCCGGCGCCGGAGTGTCGGGTTCCGGCGGTCTCCGCTGGCGGGTCTCGGGCTCTCTCGGACTCCGAAGTGACGGTACAATTTTCTCCTTTGCCCAGCTCTAGTGAAGTTCGTGTCAGTGCCTGTGGATTGTTTCGTGTTCTTGGGTGTTGATGGTTCGATGCGCTGGCTCTGGTCTCTGGGTGTTTGAAGCTTTAGCTGAACCTCTTTGGTGTCCGCCGAGAACACGTGCTGTTTTGCTTCCTCTTGCTTTTAAATGAAATGTAGATGTGAAAGGAAATATTGAATCGCTTTCTGAAGAGTTCGACGTTGTTGGGTTCACCATCTTCTAGTCTCTTTCTTGTAAATTAGCCTTTTCATTGTGTCATTATGCTGAATTGGAAGATTAATCTGGTTGTATATTGCTGTCAAATGGCAATCATTCAGTGTGTGGCTGCATCTATTTCGTGAGTCTTGTACTAACACAGCACCAATATGCAATAACAATTGGCTCGATCTCTGTTCTTTTGTTTGCTGCACAATAGAATGATTGATGTTTTTTTTTTCTTTTTAATATGTGGTGCCATTTGCTAACTGTTCTCACCCATTAGCATCAGTTCTTCCAAGTTCCGAAAGTATTCAGACTTGGCTGAACAGCATGGATGCCTAGAGCGTCGACGGTCTTTTAAGTGAACATTTTAGTAAATATATGTTGATGATTAGTACTAGTTCCACCAAAAAAGCGTTGATTTGCTGGACATCCAGAACATGGGGTTTTGAGTGACCTTTGAACTTAATTGGAAACCGTTCTACTCAGTCTCAATAAACTGGTTTTCCTGTCATTCATTCTGTGATAATGGAATTTCCTGCACCAATTGAGTTTAAAATTTGATTATAATTTGTTCTCAGATGCCAGAAAAAATTACCGTGCATTAAGAAAAAAGATCATGACAAATGAAAAATTGGATGCAATTACTGTTATACAATTGTTGCAATTGACGTTTGCCGCTTTTGCTGTTATCTTCTTAAAATATATTCTCTCATTTCTGGTTATTTCTCTTTGACATACTTAGTTTAGATGAGATTGATGCTTTTTGTTGTTCTAATTTGGTAATTTTCAGCATGCCTGTAGTGATATTGCAAAACCAGAAACTGTCAAATATGGGCATCCTCATAATTCAGCTGTTGGTGGAGAGAAGGCCACGGTAATGCGGAATCTTCAAAATGGTCATGCTGAGACTAAGTATGCTGACCAAGAAAAGGTTTTCAAGAAGCCTGACAAGATCCTTCCATGTCCTAGATGCAACAGTCTTGAGACAAAGTTCTGTTATTTTAATAACTACAACGTCAATCAACCTCGACACTTCTGCAGGAACTGCCAGAGATATTGGACAGCTGGGGGAACGATGCGAAACGTTCCAGTCGGTGCTGGACGGCGGAAGAACAAGCACCTAGCCTCTCAATATTGTCAAGCAACTCTATCTTGCAGTAGCACACTAAGCACTAGATTAGACATTCCAGAGACAGCAGTGAATCATCAGTTTATGGCACCGAAAGAAATTACGTCAACAACACTCGGGCCGTCAGTGGGAAATGGGAGAGTATTGAAGTTTGGTCCTGAGGCATCTTTATCTGAATCTGTTGAGACTGTTCTTAGTCTCAAAGACCCAAAAGTATCCATTGAGACGGGTTCTATCAATTGTGTCCAAACTAGAGAAGAAGCTTCCTCATCTGGATCTTCCATGACAGCTTACAGTATTCATGATTCAACCAAAAGTGCTGCTGAAAATGAAGACATTGGAATATCGGGATCTCATCGCGAGCAGAATTCCCTCGATCCTATGCACTTTTACCCTGTTCCCACATGTTTTATCCCCTTGAACACAGGTTGGCAACATCTGGCTTCTTTTAGGACAACTCAGTACTCTCCAGAGCAAGTTGCAGGTGTTGCTAGCCCTAATTCCGTTCATTTGAGCCCCACACCCATGTTAGCAGTTCCTGGCATTTGCCCTCCTAGCATTCCCCTACAACTTGTACCCATGGCGTCATATTTTAATTGCATGCCTCTACGCCCCTCTGAGCTGAGCGCCACACCATCAAGTGGAATGAACAGTGGCCCATCATCTTCATCTCCATCTTCTCCAATGGGTAATGCATATTGCTCTGCAAGTGGCTCGCCGACCCTTGGCAAGCACTCAAGAGATGCAAATTTTGCAGATTTTGAAAGATCAGATAAGTGCGTCTTGGTTCCGAAGACACTGAGGATCAATAACCCAAGTGAAGCCTCAAAGATTCCTATATGGGCGACGCTTGGTATTAAGCCAGGTAAGGCTAAAGTGGAAAATAACCTCAATGATTCCGATGCCGCACACATAATGGAGGTGAACCCGGCTGCATTTTCTCGCTCTCAAACATTTCAAGAGAGCACATAACAGATTGTATTGAATTTGTTGGCTGCGACCTTGTGACGCCGATGTCGTGTGATTTAGTTAGCTTGTAAACGAACACTGACGATGGTGAGTTCTGTTCCAAAAGCTGCTGGGTATGCTCACTGCTTCCCATTTGCAAACTTGATCTGTAAATATTCATGTGAGCCAGATTGAATGAAAGATTTCAATAACATCCAAAGCTTCTTTGGTAATTGTCAATCGAGGAAAAATGCATTGTGTGCACTTGTGTAGCATGTACTCGGTCTTGAAACTTGAAAGCAGAGGAAGTTTTTCCTCTCCTGGAGATTGTGACTGTCTTTCTGCTTCAGCAATGTTGCCGCTCTACATAAAGCTAGTTAATCATTTACTCGGGAAGTATGTTAGAGGCATTTCTGTTGGTTTATTCCCTTGCATAATGATCAGTTTTTCTTGCTTAGTCCTGATGTCGATGCTATCAGATTCTCTTTCTTGAGGTTTATCTCCATATTAAGTTTATCAACTACTTGACATTCTCGACCGCTTTATCATGATGGGCCTCTACCAGATTGGCACGGTACTTTTGTGTCATGGGCGGCCTTCATTATTGGCCAGGGTTGATTACTGCGTTTCCTTTAGACATGATCCCGACATCAGTAAGACCGGATCCTTCAGTGCATTGCATCTTCGTGCTGCCGACAGTTATATGCAATCACGTAAGCTTATCAATTTACCGCAACTTAAAAGAAACGAACTTTCAAAAATAATATATGCAGACTGGGCTTTTGGTCCGATTTCCGTCTAGTTTGAAGCTCTGGACCCAACATTGTGCTACGGAGGACAATGCAACTTGGTTTATTTTGGGTTCTCTTTCTTTTTCTTTGGTTCCAAAATCGAAACCCGCATGTCCTGTTTAAGTTTTACTGGAAAAGGGAATGACGGGGTGCGACAACACGCGTGCTTCCCTGCTTCCTATGCTCAATTACTTGAAGACTCCGACTCGCACGATTTCAGATTGTATCACTGGATGGATTCTAAGGCGCATGAGGCACTGCAAAAAGAGTGATGACTGACCAGTAGTTCGGCATTTCATCTGCGTAAATTTGCAGACAACCTCATGACTCTTGAGTTGGAGAGTGACAATGTTCTGCCTCTAGAAGTAACGGGCAAAGATGGGCTTTCGGTGCCAGTTTGTATGACAAAATCTTACTATACCTTGTGATACTTTCTGAAATTGGAGTTTTTCATTATGTTGCAAATGGGACATTGAGAGATCACTTCTGCAAGCACTAGACAAAGAGAATCACTCAATTGAAGAAACTTTGCTGGATCAAATGATCTTCACCGGCTCAAAATCGAGGCTTTGTCAGGTCAATATCCGAGGTATCCGAGCCTCAGTAAATCTTCATCTACTTGATGCACATCGAGAGAGCTCCAATGATCTCCATCAACTTGAGTCTCGCAACCCTGATGAGGTTTGATCCTTGAGATCAGGATTTGCTCGGATCGAGTTATTAAGACCCAGAGCATCTTAAAGAGTCAAGTCGACGACATCAAAAGGATACAGAATTCCGTTGGAATATAGTTGTCAAGACCTCAAAAGGCGTCATCGAAGTTCAGTTGGATCCATGTCGCAAGACGAAGTTCAACAGCATCGTGTTCAATCCAGGATTTTGTCATCAAGCCCCCCCTAGATGACGAGTTTTTCCTCTATCAGAGATTTTTACTTGAGGTATTTATGTTGAAACAAATGTTGGTAAATTCACATGCTTTGAAATTAACAAAGTTCGCCGCAAATGTTGCCCTTTAAACTCAAAGCCATTTCGTCGTCCATGAACCGAGAGAAATGAAATAATAAAAAGATGGATGAAGACGAACTCGAATTCTAGAGGACCAAGTGCGCCTAAATTTTTTAACCCCGATTACCAAATGGAACTGAAATTTTTTACTGCGATTACTCAAGTAGTAACCGTGCTCATTTCTTCGCTTAAAGCTTGAGTTCGAATCATAAGACCAGCGCGTTCTCTTTGGGCCATTGCGAGAAGCACATATGTGTTATTCCCTTAATTTAAGGTATTTTACTGTGTCTTATTACTGGATACGATTCAGTAACTAAGAGTTCGATTCACGATATCTATCTTGATTTAACAAGTATGGTTTTTGTTTTCATTTCACCAAACGCAAAGAGGTTAGGTTGGGGGAGTCTCCGCTAGCAGCACCACGTTGGGTCCTTCAGTGTAGTTACCTTTTGCAGCCTCACTGTTAAATAGCTCTTATGAATAGATCTTACCCTTGCTTAAAAAAAAGGGATAATGACAAATAATTTCTGAACTTTAATTAAATATGTAACGTGATCCATGTATTTTTAATCTCTCAATGTGGTCCATAAACTATTGGTAAATTTTAATTTAATCATTCTATTTGTTCAAACAACAAATCTGATGTTATTTGAGGATATAAATTATTATATGTGGAGTTGAATTTTTAAAGTGACGAATCAACATATCCATCTTTTTATCCATCTAATTTTTAAAAGGAAAACAAAATTAAGACATTAATAGATCCATCATTATTTGATGACATGCATTATTATATCATAATTTGAGATGAATATATTACTTGAATAATTCGCATGTAACTTCTTTTTCTTTTGGTCCACCGTTCAAATTTAATAGATTAGAAGTCATATTTGTAAATACCGTCAATTTGAATTAATGGAATGATGATATTGAACATTTTAATAGTATGATGACTATATTGGACATTTACTAATAGTTAAGGCACCATAATGAACAAATTAGTAGTCTAGAGATGATATAGCATTTAGATTAAATTACATTGACCATTTGTATTATTTTTGCAAAAAAAGAAGAAGGTATTCTTTGGAAAAGATGAATTCTAGGTGGAATGAATAACTGTTCTGAGAAAGCATTGGTGGTCCATCACATTATGTATTTTGTTTTGTTTATTTACATATCAATGGTAAAGTTTGGGCTACATATATGGTCTTAAAATGCATATTCATTTTCCATTCACAACGTTCGCGTTCTCTTCAAAAGCAGGCAAGTTAAAGAATACGCACGAAAAGCATTCGAAACTATATTCATAAACCAAATCTCATGCAAATTGAGTATGGTTGGGCCCTACTCACTAGTCGAGTGATTAAGGTTGCTCTAAAGGGCTCTCAGGCAAACTCGAGTTCCACATTTCAAGCCACTCCTTCGAAATTGGGAGCACTTGGGAGTCAATACGGGCCCAATGGAGGTGAATCTATCTCTCACATACTCTAAACACTCGAGAGTTGCAACGGGACCGACCCCACCTATCAAGGTTGTTCTTTATGTTCGAAATAAAATTTTCTTAGTGTAAATATTAAACAGGTACGAGATGAGACAGATCTTGATGCATGAGCTAAAGATAAGCTAAATTTACAATGTTATTAGATTTTTGGTAGTATTATTGACAATAAGGAAAAAATGGAAAGAACCCACCTATGAGCAAAGCTCAAATCTACTCAAAATAGATCACCTACGCTCGTTCTACGAGTCTTAACAAACAAGACATCACGTTTCAATAGATTAAATTATTCAAATAATAAAAAATTTCACATGATCTGTAAATAGCCAATCAAGACAATAACATAGTTCCCTATATGCATTTTGCAATGTAAGGAGTCATTCTTCTATTTTCTCTTCCATTTTTTTCTTTTGTGCAAATTTTAAGGACGTAATTTCATTTTTGCCGTCATAAGTTTTGTAAGTTTACATAAAGAGATAGTAATATGTGAAAAATGATTTATTCGAAAAATAATTTCCTAAACATGATCTCTTATATCAATTACAAGAATGAATAAATGAAAAATATCTTTGTCATCTATTAAAATTTCTAGAAATAAGTTGATAATGAAAAAAATTCTTCATTGAATATTTATTCTAAATTATACAAATGATTATCATTAGAAAAATATTTTTCAAAATCATCTATTTTTCATAAAATAAACGCATTTTAAATCGATTGTAAATTTGTTTTTTCTATTGTTAGTAAATCACCAGATGGCTCGTGACTATCCCTTTGCATAGAAAATCATCGTCACTAACAGTAATAAATCAGTAGAATATTCTCAAGCAACTTTTCTGTAGAGTTCCGACCAAAAAAAAAACCTTTTCTGTAGAGGACGTAATTTACTTTCGATGATCCTAAGACGTGTCAAAGGTGCTTGTAAAATATCTAATGGGCCGTAACTTTCCTTTACTCTCCGTAAAAGTATTGCAATCCAGGCGACAGAACTTCTCGTCCTTTTTAACTTTCCTTCGAGGTTAACGAATCATTACAGACAGAAAATAGATTCCGCGAAATAGATTCGACAGACCCACGTTTGTCTCTTCTTATAATATCCGTGGATCCATGTTAAATGCCTTGATCGATCCGTAAAAAAGCACTCATTGGACTGAAGAAATCCCCATTAAATGCAAGTGTTGACTGGTGTGTGTATGTGAGAGAGGAAGAGAGAAGCGAAGACAGATCACGGTCATACAGAGTGTACCAGAAAAACCCAATGACTGCCTTCAAAAGTCAGGAAAGATGAGCAGCAGGCAGGCGAGAGCCCTTTGCATATTCACAAGGTCAGTTTCGCAATCACGAGGACGGGTTAAAAGACAAGTCTTTTCGGGCTTTCGTTCTTGGGTTCTTTCCAACCTATTCTTGTGTCCTACCAGATCCTCATAACAGCACCCCCCCTACCTCCGATTCGATCAAATCAAAGACCCCTCTCCCTCTCCCTCCCCCACTCTCAGTTTCTCAGTTTCCCACTGATCTTTTCAGTCTCTCGTTGAATGCTCTCATTGAAGAAGCGCTCCTCTCTCTCTTCTTTTTTTTTTTTTTTCTTTTCTTTTTTCTGTTTATGGAAATACTAACTCTGTACACAAAAGAAACTGGGAAGATGGCCTCCTTTTTGCAGCAGCATGTTGTCTGTTCACATGCTATTCAAAGATTCAACCCAAATAAGGGTTGTTCATCAGTTACTAAATGAAGAAACCCAACCCAACCAGACCATCTCACTGGCCCTTTTTTCCCCTTGTTCCGTTCGATGGTTCTTGGCTTCTTCTTTTTTTCCTCCCCACTTTCTTCAGTCTCTTCAGTTCAGTCGCTCTCTACACAATGGAATACCGAGAGAGAGTGAGAGTGCCCTTCCACTGACTTTCAAGTAGATCCCACTCCCAGAAAATCTATGAAGCTTGGGATGCTCGTCTTGTTGCTATTGGTGGTGGTGGTAGCGGTGGTGGCGGCAACTGATTCAGGGGCTGAGACTTCTGAGTTTGAATCTGATGAATTGCCAGAGTTGTGATGATGATGGTAATGGTCCAGACCCCTTGGGTTGATCACTCCTGGTCCAGGAAGATGGAAGCCGTTTCGAGTTAAGGAGGACTTGTCAGAGGTCACATTGTCCACCCCGGCTGTCTTCTTGCCAGATGAACCTGAAAACCGGAATGCATTCATTATTAGAAAGGAAAAGATTCGGCTTATAATACAAAATGGGAACTTAATGACCAGAGAAGACGACACAACATTCAAAATATTATCCAAAAAAAAAAAAGGAGATGAGAAAAATGGGCCAATCATTTTGCTTCCTATTCTCACCAGAGAAGAAGGCAGGAGAAGACATAGCCGAAGAGGGAGTGAGGGAGAGATCAGTGCAAGTGGAGTCAGATTCATCCACATTGCTCGAGAGGGTCGTGGAAGAAGGAGGATCGAGCCCATTGAGCAAGACTTGAGGATGATGCTGCTGATGTTGATCGTGGCGATGATGGAGATGAGAAGGTGGCTTTCTCTTCCGGTACACATTGGACTGCTCTCTCTGCCTCCTGGCCATGATCACATGCCAGTGATTCTTGACCGCATTATCAGTCCGTCCGGGAAATAACCGGGCAATCATGGCCCATTTGTTCCCATACACCTTGTGAGCGGCCAAGAGCCTCTCCTCTTCTTCCTCGTTGAAAGCTTTCCTGTTGATTCGCGGATCCAGCTGGTTAAACCACCTGAGCCTGCAACTTTTCCCTGTAAAACACAGAAAAAGGCTCGATCACCGCTCGAGAAATCTTGCTTATGCAGACAAGGAAAGATGGTCTCTCAAAGTATAAGAAAGCGTGGTGCAAAGATATTTCTTGGTAAGTAACTATATTGTTTCTAGGATGTACCTGATCTTCCTTGAAGGTGTTCAGCAATCAAGTTCCAATTTTGAGGTCCGAATCTTGAAACAAGATCTTTGAGCTTGGCATCTTCAGCTGGTCTCCAGTGCCCTCTTGCGCAAAGCTTGGTATGTCCTCCTCCACTTTTAACGCAAAGGGACTGCGTTTTCTGTTCCTCTGCTTCACCTGAAAAAACCAAGACTGAACCTTTTGTGTCGAGTCCTAAAATGCAGCCGTTTCTCGCAGTTGGCTTTTGGATTGCCACGGGTTTCTCAGCTCTCTCCCACGAAGGGGTCAGGATCTGAAGTCCCATGTCTGGATTTTCAGGCTCTCGGTGGCCCAAACATCCAAATTTGTAAGAGAGGGAAAGGCCACCCGCACTGCTTTTCAAGAGTTGAGTGCTCATGGTCGAGTGAACCCGGAAAGGCTCAGAAGGATTACAAAGAAAATATGAAAAGGAAAAAGTGACTTCCTTAAGACGATGACGGGGAAGCAACAAAGAGAGGGAAGGCGATTCCTGAGAAACCAACTCTGTTTTCTCTCAAATACAAAGCAGAGGACAGGAGGGCCAGTCAAAAAGGAAAAACGAGAGCAAAATGCAGAAACGAGTTTGCCCTTTGGAGATCGAGTGTGGCAGATAAAAAGAAGGAGAGCGAGAGTGGGTTCAACTTGAAACGAGAAAAAAAGAAGAAAACGGAAGCTCAGAAGAAGAGGAAGAGCACCGAGTAGTTTGATAAGCGTGCATAGATGTTGTGCAAGAGAGAGAGGAGAAACGGAAACTGAAATGAGAGTAACAGTAAGAATGCGTGAAGAGAGAGAGAGAGAGAGAGAGAGAGAGAGAGAGAAGGAGTCACACGATTCTCTCGCACTCCTCCCCCTCCACTTTATTTTATGGGGGGAGAAATGAGGTCAGACAGTGTCTGCATTAGAGAAGAGAGAGAGAGAGAGAGAGAGAGAAGTGGTTTCGTTTAAAAAAAAATGACAACTTTTCCTCTTTTTCAGAAATGCTTTTTTTGAGCAAAAAAGAAAAGAGAAAAAGCTCGAGCCGTTCCATGCAAAGTAGAGAAGCCGCTCGTGTGGATGGGTCAGGTTCGTGGGTGGGTGGGTGTGGTCCTCGGGCTTCGTGCTCTTTCTCTCTTTCTTTTCTCTCTTTCTCTCTGGTTCTGAGGAAGACCAGAACCTGTTTGTCTGTTTGCCAAGATGGCCTCTTTGCCCTTTTGCTTTCCATGGAGGTTTACAGTAAAAAAACTGCAATCTTCTAGTTTCTTCATCTCACCTAATATCTAATTTACTATCCACACCCACCGAATGAATCGTCTTCATCTGGTTTTTTGGGTCAGTTAATGGCTTATGGTAAAAAGTTACCTGCTTTCATTTTTTTCTGCACAATCATATGTGAAGTCCTATTTTTGACAGGTTATTGCATGCACCTGATGCATGTGCTTCTAAACAGCACGAATGAATTGATTTTAAATTTTACCATGTTAAATTTTGTGAGACCCATCGGTTCTGTTAGTCCATGTGTTTTGGACGGTTCATGCAATCGTCTCCCAAATCTCCAGCTGCTATCGTTGAAGTCATTTTTATAGAAAAGCTATGTTGATGCGAGGAATATGTAAATTGTTTCACATCAAGGAGAAGTAGAGTTTAGGCATTTATAAGTGACGTTCAGTAGGAATCCTCTTATTTCTCAGCATTAAAGTTTGTGTGTTTCTTGTTTATAAGGCTATGTCATGTGATATTTTTCTCCACCTAATAACTTGAACTACTCTGAATATAATTCTTAGTCTATAGAGAGATATTGCTTCTCACTAAGTCAAGACACTTATTCTCATCTCTTAAAATATTGTCAAGACGTTACATGATTTTATTTGATTGTACAATATTATAGTTGATTTTCTAATTTTGGTTATATCCTAAGTTATCTAGTTTCATTGTTGAATTACTTCCTTTCCTTAATATGTTGCTTGAGTATAAATACTCCTCAAACATGACAATCGTTCTCCCAAGTAATATATGACTCCTCCTTTTCTATCTCTTTTCCCGTTATTATCGAATCTAAATTTCGAGGTGCTGACAGAATAGATTTGATAACTCTTACATGGTATAAATGCAAGGAAATACCGGCCGAGAACAATTTCAAGAACTCTCGTTTTAACTGCTCATCAAAACCCCACACCTAATTTTCAGGCTTTGGTCTTGTCAATCGTTCCTCCTCTTTTTTGGGGAAGAGCTCACTTTTTAATTGATTGGTCAAGCATGATTCCAGGTTTCTTTTTCCATGCCCTTTCCAATGGCGATGATATCAAAAGCTTCAACAGCAGAAAAAAATGGACGGAGATATTCTACACTAGCTCTTTGATCATGAAATGCTTCTCAATGATTGCCTTTTTCTTTTGTTCTACACCTCCCTGCATAAAAAGAACATACTCTGATTTTGACCCGCGTCTTATTTTCACCCGTCGATCCCAACCACACCAAGGCACGACCATGCCTCTGCGCTCGCGTCCGTCGATTATAAAGATGAAGATGAAAATGTCATTGTCGAGACTTGTGTTTAAAAAATTGAACAGTAGCCATATAGAACTTTTGCTGGCAAATTTCTCCAAGGCACGGATGGTATATATCTCCAAAAATAGGAAAAAACTGGGCGTGCACGTCAAATAGAAAGAAAGCACGGGCCTGGAAAATAAGCAGGAAAAGTTCAAAGAACGCGGGGAATGGGGCAAAAGACAGGACATTGACTGAGGTACTACCACCACTCAGGGCGAGGGGATGGAGAGAACAGAGGTTATTCAATCGGAGGTGTGGTGAGTGCTCGGTCTTCACGCAGGAGAGGAGGTGTTTGTGGTGAAATGATGGTTGCTTGTTTGACTGATGAACATTGGTTTCTGTTTTGCAGTTGCAGGTATTCTGGGAAGCAACAAATGCATCATTTATTTAATATATATTATATATGTATAGAAATATATATTTGCTTTTCGTTTCTCTTCTTGCACGCCAATGCTGTGCATTTCCCACTTTTGGCAAAAATCGTTAGTAAAGTTTACCAACTCCCATGTTCATATTTTCAGTGCCCACATGAAGGCTCGGTCAGTGAAAGCAGCTCTTAGTGCTTTTCTTTTCTTTTCTTCTTCTTCTTTTTTTGCTGTTATTTCTAGGTGGATGTTTAATTAGATTAACGGTGCGTTCGGTAATATTTTTATTTTTCAAAATAATTTTTTTAAAAGAATTCTTTTTTTCTATTCCTTAAGAAAATGTCTTAATAAAAGAATATGTTTGGTAACTATATAAAATTTATATTCCTAAAATAGAAAAATAATATGAATGTATTTGATACGATCTATAAATTTTTTTGTAACCTAAAATTTCTTTTGATTTTTTAATAATTTTTTGAGATTTTTCTCTTTTCTCTTTTCTTTTTTCCTTTCTTCTTCTTTCAGAGGTGGCAATTGGTTAGAAGAGGAAGGAAAAAAAGAAAAAAACTTACTCCACAAATTGTTCTCGGTAACAATAAGCTATTTTTTTCTACTTCTTATTTTTATCCAAATATATTCATTGTAATACCTTTTTATTATGGGGAATGGAGACACTAGTTAATATTACCAAATAGATTTATGTTTTTTCCATTTCGAGGAATAAAAAAACAGAAAAATAGGAGCGTTAAAAAATGTGCCATGAATATATTCAATCTACTAGAAAAAAAAAATATTTGTTTGTTTCCAAACCAAAAATTTGTAAAGGCACATGTTAAGTAAGCAAAATACAATTGCTGGTATGTTCTTTCTAATGAAGTAAGCAAGAGCTTTTTTCATGAATTTTAGAAAGGAAAATCACCACCATGGAGTTAAAAATAAAATGTGAGTTTGTTCTTTTATCTTCTTGGGGGAAAAAATTAGAGGAAGAGAGAGAATGTGGGCTGTTTAGGTATATAATATTGAGTTAAAGATAGGAGTTGAGATAACTAGTTACAAGATAGGAGTTACAAGATAGGAGTCAATCTTGTATTCCCAAAGCCTCCTAAAAGTCAACACACAACTAAAATTGACCTCAAAAGCTTCGTGGAAAAAAAAAAAGGAACAGCAAAATTCATGAACCCTCCCCATCTTCGATTTCTCTTAATCAATGACAATGGAGATAGAAATGGGAAAATATGGCCTAGCTAGTGAGCAGCCTCTTCCCTTCATAATGTTACTCTACCTTGGGATTTTCTTGATCAAACCTAAAGTTAGGCAGGTTTATCATAAAAGAACAAAATATGGTTCAAAAGAAATCATGAAAGGCTATAAACACCATAAAAATTAAGGGAACTTCCAAAGGCCTGACATATATAAACACTCAACAAGAATTTGTCACAAACAAGATTTTTATTTATTTATATTACTTCTAAATACATCGATATCACTACAATGTCTTGTCAACAAATGCCTCAAGAAGACATGTGAAATCATTTGATTCTTAAGGAGAATTCGAATGGTTTACTCTCCGAAGGGGATTCACTCCATAATAATTTTTCTTTATCCAGCTTACCACTCCATTAGCTATAACTTAAGTTAGAACGAACGTTTAAGCACCCGAGGTACAAAAATTAGTTAATGGCACTCCATTAAGACCCATCTACTGAATTAGTTGATATACATGAACTTACTT
The DNA here is from genome assembly GCA_014182895.1 of Angophora floribunda. Classification (NCBI taxonomy): domain Eukaryota; kingdom Viridiplantae; phylum Streptophyta; class Magnoliopsida; order Myrtales; family Myrtaceae; genus Angophora; species Angophora floribunda. The sequence goes on from CM024715.1 coordinate 13,676,292, forward strand.
GCGAGGTCTGAACGCGTTTAGGGTTATTCTTCATCTCAAATGCTGAAAATAAGTTCTGTACAAAAATCCCATGCATTTTAATAGAATTAGTGGTGAAAGTCTACACTTTTGCTTTCGAAAGTATTGGGTTAATATTAAAAAAAAACTCTAAATTAGTACACCTATAATAAGTTTATCCCAAATTAATTATTAGATCACCAAAAATTCTAAATTGGTATACTTGTGACCTATTTATTCTCTATTAGCTTTCATTAAATTTTATCATGAAATTGTTAGGACATGGTAAGTTCACGAGAAAATATATTAGTTCAAGGTAAATATTTTACAGGTATACCAATTTAGGTTTTTGTGTGATTCAAAAATTTGTTCGGGATAAATTTATTTTGAGCGTACTAATGTAAGTTTTTCGTGCTATTGACCCAAAAATATTTATTTTCTCAAATTTTCAAATAATATAAGTTTTTTACCAAACAGTCGTACTTCGATTAGTATTCAATAAATTGCACTTGCACCGTTTACTGTAACTGGAATCCTTATCTTGGTCCCAAGAAAACGTACAACCCGACTGTTCGAAATTTTTTATCCGATCCATCCATAAAAACCAAAATTACTGCTTCGTCTGGAAGGACAGAGGCACGGGGAAAGAAACGAGGACCAAAGATAGGATCAAGATCAAACTCTTCACGCATCGAACCAAAGAATGAAAGCTTTCATTCATGTTGGAAAGACGAAGTAGAAAGTACAAGAGAGAAAAATAATGCCGAGGCCTCCAAAGTAAACGAAACAACACGAAAGAGAAGGGAGGTCGCCGAGGTGTCATCATGATAACACCCAAGATACATCAAATCACCTCCGATGGCGACTGCAAATAAATCTCTCGTTTTCATTGCCTGTCCCTCGAATCTCCGGCCCAGCAATGCTGCACAGATAGATCTCTCCTCACCCCCTAAGCAAGAAACAGAAACCCTCTCTCTCTCTCTCTCTCTCTCTCTCTCTCTTCCAAAACGCACCGTTTGCTTGAAGCGCGCACGAAAACCACGCACACGTACGTCCACACGAGCAGAACAGGCCCCCTCCACTGTCTCAGAAGTACGTTACTGTACGTTACGTTGTCATCACCCACACGCGTGCGAACCTGCCTGAGCTGCACAGAGAGAGAGAGAGAGAGAGAGAGAGAGAGAGAGAGAGAGAGAGAGAGAGAGAGAGAGAGCTTTCTGGGTTCGGTTTCAACAACTCACCCGATTTTGGGTGGTAACGTAACTCGGTTCTGGCGTTTTGCTTCTCGCGATTCCCTTTTTGTCAGCACTATCGACCGCCCCTTTTTTTTCCTGCTTAATTATTCACCTCTGTGGGACTTTACCTACTTTTTTTTCTGTGGCGTGGGTGGGGTCGTGCGTGCCTGGGGTTTCATGCATTGCATGGGGATGGGAGGAGGAGGAGGAGGAGGAACGGGCTCCTCCGTGCTGTTAAACCAAAACCCTCCTTTTTTCCTTTTCTCTCTCTCTCTCTCTCTCTCTCAAACACACACGCACACACGTGCGGGTGCACCTTTACACGTGCGGGGATCCCAGGCGGTGGTGGTGGTGGTGTTGGGGAGAGACGCAACAGTAGTAAAAGACGTTCGCGCAAAAGAGGGAAGAAAAGCGCAACGACTTCCATATGGGACATTTGCTTCGTGGGTCCTTCCCACTCCAAAAAGGAATTTCTCTCTAAAAATAACCAGAGAGAGAGAGAGAGAGAGGAGTCGTTTGGGATGAGGTGTTTCTGGAACGTATCGAATGCATGACGTGGCAGTTATATCTTAGAAAGCGAGTCGGTAGCCAGAAGAATACCAGACAGAACAATTAGTCGATTACATGACTTTGATCAGGCAACCGACACATCAGCCGCTCCTGGCACTGTTAGGCGAGCTCTTCATCTTTGACGATCGTTAATTACCCACCGAGGCGGAGTTAGCCCGGTGATAAAGATGAGGTATGTCTTTTATGAGATCATGGGTTTGATTTTCATAGCGAACAAACTTTTAAATAGTTTGTGCCACGTCACCGAATTTTGATGTGCCTCATATGAAGAGACTTTTTGATTGCTAGCATTTTAATGTGATTACCGTAATGAGCTTGTCAATTTCAAATTTTTGGGTTGGTGTAGAATAGTTGTGACACAATCCAAATATTCATTGGATGCTTCTTCGATATTCCAGTCACGTTCAAAGCATTTGTGCAGATTTTTTTTCAGTTCTTCCCCATCATTGTCAAATGGAGGGGCGGGCATTAAGGTCACAGAAACGTTTCACTTCACATAATTACTCGCATCTCACTTCCACCTCGGTATGAGCCACACGACATACTTGTTTGGTAAAAGACATTGACGCATTGTCGAAGCTGTACTTGATCCTTTTCCGTCAAACATTCATATTACCTTTCTCGTTTTGGTCCTACACCTTTTTGACAAATCTTACATTATCTTGGCAATCACTTTGGATGTATGTACTATATTTGTTTGGCAATAGAACTCTCTTCCATTGTTGTCCCATAGTAATTTACCTAAATAGCGATTTCAACAACCTTGCGACGATTAGATATCGATGAGAAAGCCATTGCATCATTTCTCTACAGATGTAAAGCTGGTAAAGTCCAATTTGGATTCCTAGACTTGCACATTTTATAACCAAGCTCTTCAAACTTTTTATTTGTTTGGTTAAGTGGTTTACCTTGCATTACTTTTCTAATCAAGTTTTTTAAATTGCAAATCCGATTTATTTGAGCTGACATGTCTATTAGTGTCGGTGATAAAAGCCCAAGGTTAGCACTCTCGTTACTCAAGGGCTGTTGGTTTGGAAATTTTAGTGTCCCGCATTAGATGATATTCTATGACAACACAAAACTTTTCTATGCCAAACTCTTTCTACGGCCATCCCCCACCCTTGTCGTCCCTTCCTAGTTTCTCCTCATTCCTTTTATTTATTTATTTAAATTTAGCTTATTTGGTAAATTTAATATTAATAAAATTTATATTAAAAATCATATTTGCATCAAAATGACATTAAACACTTTATTGCCACGGATGATAAGGATAATAATAAAGGCACTTCAACATTTTTTGTTAGTCAAAGTAGACGGAATTAATGGGAAGACACGATTGAACCAGCTTAATAAATTTTAAAATTTAATTACACTTTTTGCAAGTTTTATTACTCAATTATACATTCTTGACGAATTTAGGACTTCCAATGCACTTGTTCTTTAAAAGTTTAAGGACTCAATACAAAGAATGCATAAATATAAGCATGACAAGATGGACTTTTGACAATATAATTTGTATATACTCATAATAGATATAATGTGTTCGTGACATTCATAATCCAACTCTCCATAAGTGTGCGACTTTATTCTGGCCGCTGCCCTTGTTAATAACATCAAACAAAGCCGTAAAATTTGTCATGTCATTTAGTAAATGTCAACACCTAATCATGACTATAAACAATGTTCATTGTACTTTTTTATTAGCATCCCCATTAGATTTGGATCCACTAAATACCCCCATCAATATCATCCACCGTTTCATGACGGAGTCCAGAAATAGGATTTGTGTTTTCATGTTGGAATCGAATTTGTGCAATGCGACATAGTTACACTCATACCATGTCCAATCGCTCGATGGTTAGACCAATCCTTACAGCCAAATCAACAATAAAAACTAAATAATTAGTTCCTCTACTATTCTACTATTGTACAATATATTAACTCTAAGAGCATAATATATACATTAAGGCATGCTTAAGTTAGGCAAATTTCCATGCATCAAAAGCCAGAATATAAAATACCCTGTATTACATAAGGACATATAGATCTGTATGTGTATGTCCGTGAGCCGTTTGTATGTTCCAGCCCTCCATCAAGAAAAGGGTCGGTGCTAATTAGTCGTTGAGTCAATGCACAGATATGACTCGAAACTTTGGAGCCATGCAACGCCGATAATAATAATAATCAATCAATCTGCCTCCGCAAAAGCAAAGAAAAACCCTCCCAATTTTCTAATTGCTTTACAAACCCTAAAAAGAGAGGGGAGAATCTTAGGGATGTTAGGCCTGTCTCTTTTATTTTTTCTCTTTCTATGGTATCAAAAGGGCCGAAGAAAGGACATGAAAAGCAGCCATTGTTGAATGGGGGCGATGGCACGAGTGGAGTCCCTCCGTTGCGGTGCCCGCCACCCGAAACTTTATGATTTTTTTGACCAATCGATCGATCGATCAATCAATCCCCGTTCCCCCTCCTCTTTAGAAAAAGGGCAAATTGACGGAAAGAAAGAAGGAAAGAAAACCCAAAGGGGTCGCCCTCGAACCCCGCCTCACCCCTTCATAAATATACTCCGCAAAGAAAAACAAAGACCTCCGACATGTCAACATCAAGGTCCCATCGTAAGTGTAGAACACAGCTCTGTCCTTTGCCTAGAAGCGAAACCATATCCAAATGGATGGGCCTGATGGAGCAATAATTCACGACCCTTGATAGAAACCGCACATACGCTGATTAAGTGGCGTGTACGAAGACATCCTATCGGTATTGTTACTCGTAACCATCACGACACGGCCTATCGCCACAATAAGCGGATTGGAAAAACACGAAGGTAAAATGCCAAAGCGTAACTCCGGAGTGGAGACGTGGTAATTAGAGCTGGGTTCCTTTTGATCACCCATATGCATGCGCAGAGCTCCATCGGATCCGTTAAGTTAGTGAGACATTTCATGGGGTTGAAATATAAATTATGTAAGTAGCCGTGTCGAACGGTTCAAAGACGAGTACACACCCACTGACTCGGCTTGTAGTTCATTCAGAGTTTGGTGTTCGGTTCTGCAATATCATGCTATACTTTTTCGGGTTTGGCCGTAGCTAACGACTTCTTTTTCTTTAATTTATTCTCCGTGGTCATTCTAATTACTTTAAAGTATTCGCAAAGTGGCTGAACTGGGAATCCGTGACCCTAGTGCCAGATCCATTGAATGAACGTCTGAAAGCGAGGTCTTAAATCAAAGGGGGGAACTATAGCTTCTCATTGTTAAATAATAAATGAACTTTCAGCCCTCTTTTTCCCACTTCAACAAAGATGCTGGGGGGTGGAAAGTCTGAGGAGGAGGAAGTCGCCATCTTTTTCAGGTCCCGACCACTAAATCCCCGCCTTGTGCTAAACGGCCCATCATCGACCAACCACCAATCTTCGGCACTTTTGCTGACTACTATTTTGTAGCATGCGTGCGAGCGGGTAGGGGGAGGACTTGATATTTCAACGTTCGAGAGACAACCGGAATTCGAATGAAATATCAAAATCTGAAATTGGAGCATCATGGATCACATTTCAAATGCGACAAAACTGGAACTGGTGAGATTGGTACGGTGATTATTAACAAACCCACCATCAGTTTTGATCGAGATACTTCACTCCATTCACTAGGCTCAAAATCTAAAGGTCTACATCACTCTCTCTCTCTCTCCATCTGTGTGGGCAGCCGGCCATTGCGGTCAGCTTAATGAAAATCCACGTACTGCTGATAAAAAGCAGTTGGCGGATTAGGAAGTAATGACATGTTGTTAGTTGAAGTTCATGGGATCACTTTGAACGGAATCACTGTCTTTTCCTTCGCGAGAAGCTTCTTGTGGGGATTATTCTGGTTACCTTCAATTTGGCAATCGAGTATAATCGTGGTTGCTCAAGTTATTTATCTTTTTCAAAAATCAGCAAGTAATCAGAATGGATTTGACGGTATATATGCTTCGGCCTTCCCATGTCTAATCATTCCAAATGGTCTAATCAACAAGACAACAGGGCAATATTATAGTATGAAATTATGCTAAATGGGAATTTGTAAGTGGGTATTGAGTATTCATTTATAGTATTTGTGAGCACTTCAACTTCGTTTTTTTTGCAAAAAATATATCACTTTTGAAAAATAATTTTCAAAGTGTCATCTTCTAGGAAAATCAAAATATTTTCCAATATTTGACAAAAACCTTAAAATGAATTAAAAAAAAATTTGTCTGCGTTTGGTATGGAAAATCTAATCTTGGGAAAAATTATTAAAAAATTCGATTATTATTATTATTATTATTATTATCTTGCTTCTTTCCGGCAAGCTTCAAGCTTGCCATAGGTTGGTAAGGCTCAAGTTTGCCTATGGTTGGCCGTCATGGCCAGTGACCAACCGAGGAAGAAGCAAAAAGAAAAAGAAAGAAAAGGAAAAAATAATTAAAAGCTCATTTTTTCAAAAAATAAAAATGAAAAAATGAAAAAAATTAAAAGGAGTGCATGGGAGGAAAGCATGCTTTGGTTAGGTGATAGGTGAAAGAAAGAGTAGGAAAAATAATTTCCCCCTTTCAAGAGAGGAAATCATTTTCCCTACTTTTGAAAAAAAAAAAAGTCCATCAACACAAAATGTTTTCATTAACTATTATGTATTCTATAAACCAAACGTTGGAAAATCCAAAAAAATCTTTTTTGAAAGTTGTTTTCTATGAAACAAACATTCTTAATTTATTCAGTGGGGACTCTCTAGATGAGGCAAAGTTTAGAGCAAGTATACTTCATCAAGGCTAACATTGGCAACTATCCCTTTGAAGATAGAGGGAGGAATGATGTGGAGATCGGATCAGCTTTCGCGAGATGTTGATTGAATGGAAAACGACTCAAAACTCTTCTACTTAGGAGTGGTACGTGCACGATCCCCGACCTATTGTTACAGCCATTACCCTAGATCTACTTTCTTCTCAACATGTGCAATGCACCTTAAGTTTTGGATCAAATACAACAAAAATTGAATTGAGCCAAGTTTGAGTTTAGAAAGAAAAGAAAAAGATTGAGCTCGGTCGAGCTCGCATGGTGTATGGACCATAATTCAATCGAGTGCCAGCTTGATTCAACTCGATTACATCTTCAATGACGCAAGTAGAGAGTGGCATCCGGCAAATTCTTGTCTCGTTTTTCTTCTTTTTCAATGAACATCGACGTTAAATATGTAAGTTGTTATTGAAAAAATGGAGTATTTTCGGGTACGAAAAGCTAGTAAAACCTCAAGCTCCCCTCGTCATGTGTCTCGAATTGTCACTTTCTTGGCTGGTTTATACAATAGCAGGTGCGAAGTAGACACCGACGCGGAAAACTGACAAACAACTTGAAATTTCGATGGAGTTTTTAGCGTGGAAAAGCACATGAAGTGTTGGTTGCATCGTTAGGACAAAGGCGTTGGAAATAGCCCCTGTCTTTCCTTAAAAACAACGCCGTTGTTCCTCTGTTAATTCCCCTCCAATCTCTCTTTTGTTAAAGGGCAAAAATTGCACGACCCACATGGCCTAGGAAACGATTAGATTAAGGGCCCCGAGCAAGCAAAAAGAATCTGCTGACGTGTCGGCTTTATTGACTTGAACGACCGTAGTTAGGTTTTCCTTAGTTTATAACATGTCGCTGTGCATGCCTTGTGATGAGATATGACATTATTATATTGAGTTAATTTATTTAAGACTAGGGTAACGATCCCAGGTGTCGATTCTTGAATGTGATCTCGCTGCTTTTGTCAGATCCATCTCATCGTTTTCAAGAAACCTCAAAAAACCCTAATCGCCTAACGAATTGTTTTTAAGCCACAGGGCATTCAAAATTAGGTGAGAAATCTCGACTAATGAATGAACTTTTTCCGATGTGCCCAAATGTACGCTTTGACTCTTAGCCCGAGACACAGCCCGGATTTCAAAACTATTATAATCTCTTATTCTCTCATCGAATATACAAAATCCCTTTCACGAACTCATCAATCTCAATAGTGTCGGCAAAATTGATTCCATCTGAGGCCTTTGGACTCATCATGCAACATATTCTTTTGGAACCACTCACAACACAATGACATACCATTATAAATCGCATGGTGGCCAATAGGTCGCTCTCGCGGTGGTTATGTTGATTGTCAAGGCTGATCTACACTAGAAAAATGAGAATAGAGAGGGGTGTGTAGGGCGGTCCCTACGAATTGGACATGTATGGAAGGGATCAAAGATCACTCCGAATTGGCATGCACGATATTGGGTCACAACCAGAACCTGAGACAAGTTAACTAACGAACATCGATCGATGGGGTCACGTGGACCCTCTCAAGGACATGTCCAAAGCCGTATGATGAAGACCGGGGAGGGAAAAAATTTGGTCTAACTATAGGAAAGTGAAGGCCACTTTTAAGGGAAAGGATTTCGTGGTGGGGCTTGGACAAATGTGGTTTTCGCTAGGAGACATGAAGGGGGCGGAGATGGAAAGTCGAGGTTCTTGTCCTTGGAAACTTAATTACCTTTCGGTTAACTTAGACTAAAGATCAATGGGGAATTTTCCGCTAGATTCATGTACCGCAAAGGATTTTCGGGCCTGGTTCATTTAACCTAATCATGTGTGCCAGTTTTTTCTACTTTGACGACTGAAAACCAATTCATTTGAGAAAGATAAAGAGATGGATAGAGAGATGTCGGGCGAAAACACGATGATAGCGGTTAAACGCGTTGGTGGTGTGCCTTGATACAATGGCGGGTTGACAGAAGTGTTTGAGAGAGAGAGAGAGAGAGAGAGAGAGAGAGGGCATGTTGGTGTGAGACTGTCCCGTCAAGACAACTAGAGAGATGTCGGCTGAGTTGCGACGAGGTAAGTGACACAATTATAGCGGTTAAATGTATAGGTGGCGTGCCCTGATACAATTGTGGGTTGACAGAAGTGTTTGAGAGAGAGAAGTTTATGTTGGTGTGATGCTGCCTTGTCAAGATGACTCGCCAATGTCGATGGAAGTGATGATGAAGGCGATAATTACTATGATGGGCGATTGGACTCTCTCTCTCTTTCTCTCTCCCTAGATTGTTTCTTTTTCTTTTCTTTTTTAAAATTTTCATATTCAATATATTAAATCACGTTCTAACATAAATTTTATCATTTTTATATATTAATATCGAAGTCGGCAACTATGCCAGTCTATTCACAATAAAAAAAACTCGATTACACTATCGATCATTGAAAATAAAGGACCCACTTGGATAGAGTGAAAGTCCGAGAACTTGATTGCACAATTTAACAAGTTAAAACGACAAGATGGGAATGTCCAGAATAAAATGATAACCATCGAATCACAATGGTAAAATGTAATAATTTACACATATAACATTATAAAAAAATTATAAAATAAGGACTACGTCAATCACGTCCGGCGAAAATCTTATCATGGAAAGGACAAGCTCACCAATATTTCCTAAGACATAATCAATGATCTCGCCTCTTGAAAAATTTCATTATCCAAGGTGAAAACAACACTAGATCTTGTGCTTAAGCACGTTTTCGCCTTTTCTAAACTTCCTTTTGAGAAAGTCCTTACGAAAGAACCTAGAGACGTTGCAGCACTTTCTATTCCGGGCCCAGGTCGAGGGCATGTCAACATAAGCTTGGCCCAGATATAGAAAGAGCTTGGACCCAAACTTCTTGAAAATTCCACTTGAAGCCCCCACGGCTCCGTAGAGATCTTTCAATTACGCCCTTGACTTTTAGAAGCGCTTGGAAAAAGTGGCCCTCATATAGCTATCGATCTAGCACGTGACTTTAAAGTCGTAAATCATTAACATGTTGACGAATTTCAGCATAGAAAATTGCCACATCACTATCCATTGATGTCGATCTGGACTGTAATTAGCACGGAACGCGATTTGTTTTCTTGTGAATGTTTCTAAAGTGACCTACAGCTCAGGCTTTCTTTATAGCTTCGAGTTCCAAGAAATTCTTTAATTTCTTTCATCTTCCTTTCAATTCCAGGGAAAGAAAAAAGTACCTAGACTTTTTCACTATCTACCCAAGATACATGTGTACCTACGGATCTGACTTCTTACAAGCCCTACTTGCCCCGCCGGGTCAAACCCGCTCAGGAACGCATTTCGTGACTAAAGGGCTCGCTTCGGAGAGCACACGCAAGGAAAATTCTACTTCCTCCATCGCATCGTTTCAGCATATGGGTCTTTGCTAGAGAGATGAGAACGGGCCATTTTCAAGCATCCTACATTATAGTGAAACTCCTGTTCTCCAAGAGTCTTGTGGTCGGAGTTACTAGGCCGACGAGTCGGTGTGAGATTAGCAGACGGGGTCTTTGCTAGAGAGATAAGAAGGGGCTATTTTTAGCATCCCATGGAACAGCGAGACCCCTTTCCTCAAGGGAGAATTTTACCAATAACGGTAACGATCAGTCTCAGCGCGTTCAACACGTAATCAACCTCAAAGGAAGAAAGTAGGAAGACAGACGACGACGACGACGACGACGACGACGACAGGGACAGCGTCGGCATGGGCAAATTAGTTTTTTAGGTGCGCTTGTGTCCCTCGGTCGTGCCGTAGAAGACATAATCAGGCGCAGCCTTTGTTGAAAAAAATGATCGAGGGAGCGACTCTTTCTAATCAACACGTGATTTTATAACCAATCGATAAATGATTCTTTTTCTGTTTGACAGGCGTGCATTGGGAGACATACTTTCCCTTGTTTTTTTCTCTTTATCCTTTCCTTTCCTTTCCTTTTTTCTTTATGTATTAATCGACATTGTTGAAAATCAAGAGAATTGAAGAAAAAGGGGTGTCGGAAATGTCTATGACGGATTCACGATGATTCTCATTCATCAAATAATTCCAACGGATTAGGTTTTTCTTGAACGTTAATGTTTGTGTTCAATTTTTCACCAACTTCTCACGGTAAAGACTAGTAGGACAATTTCATACCAATTTTACGAATAATTTTTGATATTTTAGATATAAAAGCCAGATAAAAAAATCTCTTCAATAGTACACTTGGGTCGGGTTTCATTTGATTTTGTGCGTTAAAAAGAAAAGGCATGGTTAACCCAATCTTCTTCTGAAGTAATATGTGAAGATACACGTAGGATTTCGCCAAAATATTTGAAAAACACATGGAAGGAAAGATTGTTACCGGGACAAGAAAAGAGAGCCGAAATTTGGGCCCATAATGGTGTGATGGCTCGGCGCTTTCGGCCCATGAAGATGTCATATGGACTCGGGTCATTTTCAGCCCATTACTATCTTCTTTTAGGGTGAATAGCACCAATGGTTCTTGGAATTTGGGCCATCCTGGTTCAAACACCCGAACTCCAAGAAACCATTTGCCTAGACTTGGGGTCCATGGATTCAAAATAATCACATGCGCTCATTACACGAGATTCCTACCTGAAGACCACATGATCAATGATTATCGCAGACCCGGTCCATGCGAATCTGAGTCCATTCAAATCTAAACCCCCGAAGTCAATGGTTCCTAACGAAACTGGACCGTGGCTCATTCCAGCAGTGGGACCTACCTCACTCGCCGTTGGAAAGTTTGGTTTATATCTAGGTATCTAAAGATTATTGCACGATGCGCACAAGTAATTTGATATCGGTGAAATTGAGTGGAACCATAAGTTTAATTCAATAGTATGCAAGGATGTAGACCTGAAGGACGATTTAAAATTGAAGCAACGGGCATTCCCTTCAAAGCTTCTTTTTTTTTTTTTTAAATCGGGATTTCTCTTTATCTCTATGTATTGAATTTGATAATTCATTGGTATTGGACCTTGTCAAGGGGCAAGCTACCAAGGACCCGCCATTATTTTAAGACCCATTGGGCAGGCCTCGCGAAATTTCTAGGCCCGTTCCATGGGCAAGCTGGGCGTTGGCAAGGGTCTTGAGGCCCAGCCCACACATATGCTCGCTTGCTAAAAATATGTGAAATTTTGTTTTATTAAATATTACACATCGATGCCTAAAAATTCATTTGCAACTACTAACAAGATAAAGAGCCTAATTTTCTAATATAGGTTAAAAGAGTAAAATAATGGTTTTCTAGTATAAAAATCACAGGCAAAAGAGTAAAATAAATTATTTTTCATGTTTTAAATTTAAAAATATAAAAAACCTGACAATTAAAAAGGTGGGAGCGGGGCAGACCACGTTGTTCCCTTGGCGGGCTTGGGCACTTGCCCATGCTCGAATGGGTGGGGGTGGTGGTGGTGGTGGTGGTGCTGGCCTTGGCACGATTTCTAAACCAAAAAAAGGTTTGGCCTCGGAATAGAAATTTATTAGGGTTGGCCCTCTCGACGAAAAACGAGAAAATAGAAGTAGATCTAGTTAATTACCATAATCTGGATACAAGTGTCATCTATTGTACCGATACAACTGTAATTGGCAAAGTGATGCGTCATCAAGCAACTTGCTCGGATGAGGAAATTATAATGCACATGAATATCCTATCTTGAAGTATGGATAAATCTTCCTCAAAGCTTTTTTGAAATATCGATGGTCATATTAGTCAATTCCACAATGAGCTAAGCACCTTTTACTCTATTCAAAGTACAATCTTAGCACCTGCTTCACAAAGGAGCCGTTCCGGTCGAAGTAAGGGAACCAACAACTTAAAACATTAGCAATTCTCACGGCTGGATCAAACATCACCATTCTTGAATGCTAGATGAAGAACTCTTTCGTGATTTATTCTTTCACAAACGCATGATACATCATCTCTGAGTTGCCAGACGAAACACTTTGACAATGACTAAAAGCACACTCTACAGTGAACATACTTCTATTGGAATTCTCAAAACGGCAGAGTTAAATAAACAAAGAGCAATCGTGGAACTAGCAAGCAACTCATATATAATCTTGCCTTTGTTCTTATTCAAGGTGATATCGAAGATACCTCATGTTGTACTTGAAGCTACCTGGAAGCGGAATTGTCCAACGTAATATGGGATCTAGGAATTTCCTAGGAGGCCTTGGAAGATGGCCATCCCAGCTTGCTGAGCGAAACCGTCGACGAGTTCCTGGAACACATGACCCACCAGACTATTCTCATCCCTATCTTTCATCTGACTAGGTCCATGTCCTGGAAATGGATGAGAAATCACACTTGGGTGGTGATCATATCCCTGACCAAATGGTGGGGATCGCATAGTTGTGAATCCAAGTGTCGGGTTAGGATCTGGGATATACACGATCGGATGACTGATGAATCCTGGCCCTGGCACGGTTGGGATAGAGACGCTGTGGTACGGTGGCCCGGCATGAGTATAATTCACTTGCGGCTGTAGTGGAGTGACAGGAAATGGGGACGGCACAACAGCGCAGACAGGGTGCAGATCGAGCTCGCACGCTTGACAGTGGTAAGAAAAGCCCGTGCCTAGCTTCCCGCAGGCGTTGCACACGAAAGCGCCTCCTTGGTAGACTGGGGTCGGAGTCAAAGTAAGCAAGTGTTTGGGGTCGATCCCGTGCCTCAGCTTCTGCGGCATCTTCGAACAGGGCCGGTGGAGGCAGAAGTTGCAGGAGAGGCAACAGTAGGCCCACTTGGAGATCGCTAGCTTGCAACCCGAACATAAGACTCTGTTCATGTTGGGGTGCTGCTTGATGTTGAGAAGCCTCAAGGGATGCCGGTGGCTGAAGTGTTGCATGCTTTGGTCGGTGTCCATCTCTCCCATTTTGCCTGTCCTCTAGTCTTTGCTCTTGCAAACGCGTACCGATGCGCATGAAGAATATTGCACTGCATATATAAGCTAATGATCAATGACGAAAACAAGATGTGAACACAGATTCTTATTTCCTAACCCTTCTTTGTCTTGTTGGACATGTCTCTAGGTGATTGCATGGTAGTTCCACACGGACTTACGTTTATAGTAGAGGTGTCAATATGGGTCATAAACCCATATTATGACCCATTTTTAGTTAAATAGATCAAATATGTGTTAAGTGAAAGTTAAATATGGGTTAAGTGAAAGTTAAATATGGGTCAAATATGGGTCAAGTGAAAGTTAAATATGGGTTAAATTAGGGGAGTGCAACCGGACCGGGTTTACCCGGGAACCGGCCCGGACCACCCGAAAAACCGGTTCGGGAACCGGTTCCAGCTTGTGGGAACCGGTTGGAACTGGTCCGGGAACTGGTTCCAAGTGAAACCCACCCGGACCGGACCGGTTTTTTTTTTAAAAAAAATAATGAAAAGCTAAAAAAAGAAATGCAGAAACAGAAGTTCCAGAACCCTCTCTGATCGACGATCACAACCCTAGCTCTCTCTCTCAAATCTCAATCGCAGCACCCGCCCTCACTCATGTTCCAACGAAGACTCCTCCAAACCCAGGAACCTTAATCGCCTCAGCAAGGTCCTTGATTAGAAATTACAGCAAGCGAAACTCTGAAAAGTTCGAAACTTGACAAGATTCGAAGCCGGTGGTTCAGAAGGAGCTATTGCAGGTGATCTTCGCGTCGCCCTCAGGTGTGAAATTGATTGACTTGCTCCGACGATTTTAGCCGCTGCTCGACCGACGGTAGTTGCTCGCTTCTTCTCCCTTGACGACGACCCAGCACAGAGCCAAGCTCCCGTGAAGCCGTCGTGTTCCTCTTGCCAGTGAAGCGTCGCCTCTGTTCCGCGACGGGAAGTTGCTGCACCGCAAGCCATCGCCTTGCTGTTTTGGTGATGAGCGAGCTGTGCCCGACTCTGCTGTCGTCCGCCGCCCTCACAGACTCGAGCTGCGTGATTCTGTCCAATCCACATCTCTCTCAGCTCGAGTTAGTTTTAGTTTCGATTTGCACTTTTCATGCTCTCTCTCACTCGGTTTTGTTCGATTCAATGGCAAGTGCTCTGGGGATGGACTATGTGTTTGTTGAGAGCTGAGCTTCTGAGTATGGCAACGCAATCCTGTCAAGGTGGCCGATCAAGCAGTGGTAGGTTCGGAAGATAGCTGACACGACGACTTCAAGTGCTTGCTCAGTCTTCTTGTTATCATCCTCCCTAAAATCATTGCATTGGTCAAGGAAAAGCATGGTGTCTTGTGCTCTGCAATGCTTTGCCGTGTAGGCATTTTAATTGAGTGCTTCAGGGGTCAATCAGCAACTTTCTTATTTGGAAATAAGTCTATCATTTTATATATCAGCAAGTACATTTTTGGTTGCTGTTAACCTCTTGAGAGGGAGTTGTGCTCTGTTTTTAGTATGATTAGAAGCTTAAAGGGTAGCCACCTCGCGGGGGTGAACATGGAACTTCACTTCAATTTTATTGCACTCCCATTGTGACCCGCCCTTTGGTGCCTTTGAACTTCATAAACTATCGCCGCAGAAGGAGTAAGGGAAAATTTAAGTTCAAGGTGATCATATGCTCAAGTCGTGCCAAGTCTCAAGTCCAAATTCGATGATTTTTCCCATCTTCGTCTCAATCAAGTCATGTTATCTGTGAAATCATGTTAATAATTGCTGTCCTATCAAGGTAGACTAATCTTAAATCCCTAACACTAGTCAACATAAGCTCAATGTCAGCGGATATGATTGGATTTGTGGGTGATTGACCAGAATGTGTTGAAGGACACCATAGATGTGCCATGGGCAGGAGAGCTCAGCTTCAACTGTACACAGCTGGACCACCTGGATGAGTTCCGGAGGATGAGGCAGATCAGGGCAATTGTTCAGTCATATGATTCTCCTCACATCCTTGCAGGTGGCCTCAACTTCAGATTATTCCATCTCAAGATGGATGGACATTGCCAAGGTAAATTGAAGAAAAAGAAACATAATTTCTTTTTCTGGAAAAATCCTTGATAAAAAAAAAAAAAAAGTTGCTACTTTTCTCCTCTTTGTGTACTTCTGAAACTATGTATGTTGCTTTCTTATGTAGTATTATGAGGACATGGGGAAGCCCACACCAAAGTTGAAGTAACCAAGTTCTTGAAGGGGAAAGATTACATTGATGCAGAGAACTCTGCTGGGGATTGTGAGCCTGTGGTCATCATTGCCAAAGGCCAAAGTATGTGTTCCTTGTCCTACCTAGCTTACACACCTCTATTAAAAAGAAAAAGAAACACTCCCAATGACTCTTCTTTTTGCACTTCTTGTTGGTCAAATTAGGAGGATTATGTTATAATTTTTTTGCGAATTAATGTAAAATTTGAAGCCGTATAGGATATCATGAGGTTATAAAACAGGTTCTAATGAAAATAGGGTCGACCCTGTTCTCGGACCGGAAAAACAGGGTCGGGTCCAAAACAGGGTCCAATAAAAACGGGGGTCGGGTACGGGGCCCAAAAAGAGGCAGGTTATAAAGGGTATGGGTCCGGGACCCTACCCACCTGACCCGATCAAGTTAAATATGGGTTGAGTGAGTTATTAGGTAGACCCATCATCTCTCTCCTTCCATCCCCCTCTTCTATGCATTCTCGACTTACGTTGTCGATCCAATGAGGTTCACTCAACAATAATTAAAAAATCGATTTTTTTTAAAAAAATATTTTCCTCAAGCTATTTCAATTTAGAGGTATCCACATTTTTTATTTACTAATTTTTTTATTATTTAATTTACTTTATAAATTTGATGCGAAATTTTTATTCAAATAATTTATATGTGAAAATTTTAAAGTGGACTAAATGGGTAGGAGTAGATTTTCTTAAATTAAGTTAAATATTAATATGTGTTGGTAATATGGGTCGGGTATGAGTTGAATATGGGTCGGGTCGGGTATGGGTCATCAAATTTACATTACATGAAAATGGGTCAAAACAGGTTAAATGGGTTGACGTGGGTTGGACCATTTTCGACCCGACCCACCCATTTGACACCCCTAATTTACAATCATTCGAATGTATCGATAAAAGCCAATCTGCCAACATTAGTTCCCTGGGACCTCGACGCGTCAACACTCCCACGATATCTATCATTCTGGCTGTTGATGGGGAGTTGCGTT
This sequence comes from Angophora floribunda, assembly GCA_014182895.1. NCBI lineage: Eukaryota > Viridiplantae > Streptophyta > Magnoliopsida > Myrtales > Myrtaceae > Angophora > Angophora floribunda. Next base: position 13,693,046 of record CM024715.1, read on the forward strand.
TTAAAAAATACATAGAAGATAGAGACCTTCTACTTGTTTTGGTTGACTTGGTCAATTTTTGTCTCTTGTAGTTGGCATCTACCTCAATTAAGTTTTGGTCAGGGTAATTTAATGTTTCTATTTGTCACATGCTATTGGCATGTTATAAACTAGGAGAGCAACATTGATGGGAACTTAATATTTGTTAAGGTTGCCGCCCCATAGCCTCATCTTTTGATGGAATTGCGTCGTGAGCATATTTATATGCCAAAGGATAGCACTTGCGATGTTGATATATTGTCGAAAGAGAGAAATAATAGAGCAATGAGAATTCTTTATTGATTGTTCTCTGAGTATTAGACGACACCGAGAGGATGGTTGTGAATGAAGATGCATAAAAGATATATATACTGATAAGGTCAAGAAGAATATTCAATCATTTAATGTCCGTGTAACATAGGATCGTGGCAACTAGACTCAAACATGCATCATCAACCTTTAGCAGTATATAGAACTAGGAAATGCAGGATATATGAAGAAATCCAACTTTTGAACACATGGATCTTGGAAATGTTTATGTTCCTTTAGCTCCATAATGCAACTTTTTCTCCCAAAGACAAGGCAAATCTTCAACCAAGAATAGTTTCAGCCTATTGTGTTCTCTAGGTAAATTCCCATTAATTTGATTTGTCAAATTGTGTTTGGTGTTAGAGATTATCTATGATGAGCGTGACACCGGAGGTTAATGATTATTGAAATCACCGTCTCATTATCCTCCTGAATTGACTTGTATGAATAACTAAATATGTCAAATTGTTACAATAGTCTTCATCTATATGCAAGTAAAGAGAGAGCATAAGAAGAATACTTTGTTCTAGAACTGCTCATCAAGTTCTAAAAAATGCAGAAAAATCTTAAGAATGCTTCAGAATCAAGATCGGTACAAGAAAGGTTTTGCGAACATAGCAATGGGGTGCCCCACGGCTTTCTGGAGAAGATCAGGAGTTTGTGTCTCATTATTAAATCCTCAAAATCATACGATGCACTCCCAACTTTAGTCAGATTGCACGAGGACAACCTGATGCCTTTGAAGATGCAAAGCAGAAAAGTTCCTTAGCACTTTGTTTTGATCCTGCTGATCTCGAGTGACGTTTACGGGAAGATTATTACTGTTCATAACAAAATCATCAGTAGGACAAGAGACCTTTGTATGTAGGAGTCATGATCAATAGAAATCCAAACGGAAAGAGCAGAGAAGTTGTCTCCATCATCAGGTTTGAGAAAAACACCCACAAATTTTCCTAGCTCTGCCATACTCATCAGCTGCGGAGCACGAGCATGCTCGGATGCATTGCAACGTCCTCCTCCTCAAGAAGTGACATGATTCACACACTTTCCTCAAGAGCACGACAAATGCTTGTGCTCGCGGCTTTCAATTCTTCACTTCTTTTGCAAAGCTCCGTTCGCTAGCTTAAGCAACCGAATCCTACGGTCAAGGAAAAGGGTACTGCAAAATCTCGTTCTCTTGAACATATCTTGAAAAGCATTCGAGGCGCGACCGTTACCGTACATTGCATTATAATTTTCCAGTGATAAATGCCTGCAATTCTTGATAGGCAAATGAAACAAATCAATGGAACGTCAGAGCATTTGGGAATACCTGGCACTGGGGACCGCACGTTAGCGTACTGCCGTAAGCAAAATCCGCCCACTGGTTTCTCTCCCATGTCCCCTAGTTTTCCTCGTTTTCCCCGTCACCTGCTGCCGGTATTGATTGGTGGAGAGGATGAAGACCTTAAAGTTTCTTTGTAATTATATCACCTCACGAATTCCACGAATAACAAAAAAACATTTTCTTTTTCTTAATTCTCGCGCAAATCTCCAGTTGCAAAAGAAAGAGAGAAAGTGGGTCGTTTCGGGCGGTGAAAATTTTGCATTGTTCCAAATTGGAAAAAAATTAGGCCCTTTGAATGTACCGGCACATAATGCTTTGGAAGCCTCTTAAATTTCTTGATAAAATCTGCCCATTGGAAATGAAGGAAAGGAAACATGATTGTCGTAGTCACGAGCTAAGTAGCATTGGCACAAATACGCGACACATGACGCCGACACGCATTATTCCTAAAAAAAATAGAGAATTTTGACACGTTGAAATATGTTGTTCATTAAATATATATTTTAATATTTTTATAATTATTTCAATCAAATTAATTTGATTCAAATTTCCAAATAAATAAATAACAAAAAAGAATCTAGAATGAATTTATTTTAAAAACATTAATCCATTATTTATTAATATCATTTTTGTTTCAATTTAACAAATTCAACTCAATTTCAATAATTCATAAAACTTGGAGGAAAAAGAAGAAGAACAATCCACATTTTAGATTCTCGTGTCAAAGCGTGTTGGGAGAAAAGAGGGGAAAAAATAAACTTGAGTGGATGAATTATGTGTTAGGGAAGTAGAAATCAGAAGAGAAAAGAAAACTAAAATTTTTATTTTCCTTTTTATTATTTACATTTTGATTTATCATTTATTGAAAATTTTTAAAAGTGATTATGTACATGGTGAAATCACATCTCGAAATTTCGACATGAGTGTCGGAATCACGTCTCGAAATTCCAACACAAGTGTCGGAGAGTATCGGGAAAAGTTAACAAAGTATTAGATTTTCCAACATTAATCAAGTGTCGAAGAGTGTCAGATACGTGTTAGAGTGTCCAATATGATACGAAAGCTCTTAAAAAAATGTCGATACTTTTTAAGTTACGAGTAACCCTCAATCAGGGCTTCGGGGTTTTTGAATCTTTTAGAGCACTAATTGGTCCTTAATTAGATTTGACGAATCCTCACGTCCAAAATCAAACTGATTTTATAAATTGCTCGGTGAAGTAATCGAGGTTATCTCGAGAGGTAATTTCCTTCACCCGTGAACCATCTCAGAATGTGACGTTCGATGTTAGTCAACCTTAATTAACTCTTTTTGGAGATTTGGACTTCCATAATCTCGAGGATATCGAGATTCAAGAATTTTCAGGCAAGCGGAAAACTGTAGCATAATAATGCCGAAAAGTGGGATATGAGATTTATACTGATAATCGAGAATACGACAGGATTTGGAATACCGTCGTGCTAGCAATTGCATTAATTCGATGGACTCAATTAATCAAATCATTGAATGAAAACCCTATTGAAGAAGATGGTTGATTCGAGAGGTTGTGATGTCAATGTGAGGTTGCAGCGTTCCACCAATGAAAGATTGCCGGAGTAGGTGAACCAATCGCCCTCGCACGCTCTCTGTCGGTCAAGAAGGACAAGAACACCCACAGCTTTAGTTTCCCACTGAGAAGCGTCTCTACCTAACCTCGTCTGCCCAAACATCAGAGACACCCGTCACCCTTCGATCGAAAGACTCTTGAAAAGAAACGTAAAAATCCAATCTTTATTCGCCACCCGTTTCTCGACTCGGCCATCTCCATCTTGTTCGGACACTCGCTTCGCCGTCGAGTTCAGCTTTCGGGACGGGTCGGGTTGTCATGGAGTTCTTGCAATCCCAAGATTTCCAGATTCTTGTGGCCGTCGCAGTGGCGCTCCTCGCCATTGGAGTCGCTGCTGCCTACCTCAAATCCACCAAGAAACCAAAAGGTTTGAGCTTTTTTCGTTTATCTGGGCCTTAATTTATCTTCACAGATTTGAGCATTCGTTGAGCCATGAGGCTAATTGTTATTGCAATTTATCGATCTAATTCGAACGCCAGTTAGTACGAGTCAGGAGAGTGAGAGGTGGTGTTGTTGTGGCATTTGTCTATCTCCTATGGCATGGGCTGATAGCTCCTCGAGTTTGACTATCAAAATGTCGATCTGACGCTTTCTTTCATCTGGGTTTGTGCCTCCGGTCAGTGCTGGTCATGTGGATCCAGCAAGCAATATCTCGTTGTTGGTTGTTCTTTCACTTACTGGCAATCCTTGCGTTTGGCTTTTCGGGTGCTTTCACTGGTTTTATTCCTTCAAATTCTATTGGGAAGAAGGAATGAGAGATTACGCATAGAAAGAAAATTGTACCCTGTTTGCCGAGACACACGAGACTCCTACGTAATTTCTCTTAGGAGGGCTAAAATCAACTACTAAATCCTGCTAATATTCTCTTTTGAATGTGATATGTGTAATTTGTAACATGAAAGTATTGCGGTTGTCAAATTCCTTTGCTTGTCCGAACTGTCCTCTAGATTTGCGTAGGAGGTGAATGTGAGTAGCCTGTGCTTAGGTTCCTGCTCTTCTTGGTAATATACTGTGCCGAGATCTAGCATTATAATATAACGTTTCATCTCCTGGCCTGTTGTGTTTCAATTTTGTTCGTTTGTGCTTGCTCTGCATGAACTTGAATTACTTTCATGTGTTCGTAGGAAGTTTGGATCCTGAAAATTTCAAGCAATTTAAACTTGTCAAACGGACACAGCTAAGCCACAATGTGGCAAAGTTCACATTTGAACTTCCAACACCTTCTTCTGTTTTGGGTCTCCCGATTGGACAGCATATAAGTTGCAGGTTAGTTGGCTTTTGTCTTTTGTCCTCCGTTTCTCGTACAAACTTCCTGCACTATGTGTTGTCGGCCTTCCATATAACTTGCTTTTGTTTCAAAATATGATGCTAGCACAATCAAAATTGGCAGCGAATGACTGCATAGGGGAATGATGGACATCTGCTAGTAGTGTAGAATATCCAATATGACAAATTAGCATCATCTTAAATTAATATATGTATATATTTGATGAAACTATTGTAGAAGGCCTCTTTAAGAAACTATTATAGAATTTTTTGGTAAAGAATTAGTTTGCTTGAACACCGTCGTATGTTGTAGATGAATCGTATGAATACAACAAGCCAACATAGACACCAGCTCTATCTTTCATTAGTTGCTATTCTTGCTCTCTAATTATTAATGCTATTGGCAGGGGCAAGGATAGCCAAGGGGAGGAGGTCATCAAACCCTATACCCCAACTACCTTAGACTCTGATGTTGGATACTTTGAGCTGGTCATTAAGGTAGTTATCGGTGTCATATTGATTTCATCCGCAGTTGGTTGTTCCATTCTGAACAACATTCTTCTTTGGCTGATTCCTGTATCAGATGTACCCACAAGGTAGGATGTCACATCATTTCCGCGAGATGCGCGTGGGTGATTATCTGTCTGTGAAGGGACCAAAGGTAGTCTTTTTCTTTGCTTGTCAACCTAACAAAATGCCTGTAGCACTGTTCTTGTTACTGAACTTGGGACTTGTATGAGGCTGCATTTTTCTCATCGTTCTACCACATCTTATTTAGACTTTATTATCAATTTAGACTGCTGGACGTATTATGCAAAAATAGATTCTGTATCTTTAGTGATAATAGGAACATAAACTCACAGCCTTTATGTTTGATTATTGTCTCTCTCTTATTTCTGATACATATGTTAGTGGTGTACTTTCTTTTGGACATGGGAGAATACTTATCTGGCGCTTTACATTGTATTTTCTTATAGGTAGTCTCTTTGTACTAAAATAGGTTTGAACCTTTAAAAGATTGACATGTACTGCGGCCATATTAAATTAGTGATAGATATGTCCCTTGCCAGAACTCCTAGCCTGGATGTTTGAACTATCTTCTATCTTTTCTTGATTAAGTTGTCATCTTAATATGTTACAGTTTAAATTAGGTAAAACTGATTATTCATGTTAGAAAGTATATGTTCTTGAGTTTTCCTAGGCTATAGAACAATCTAGCAAGTATTTAAAACATTGACTTTATTATTCATGCAATTATGCATTCTCCCAATCAGCCTTCATTTGTCATCTTGATCCCTTATATAATATGCGAGGCACTTTCTTGTGGGTCACCACTTTCATGCTATGCATTTGGATACTGGAAATTGCTAAATCTGGTTATTTTGCAATTGCTGCAAAATCTCCTTTCTTTTTTCTTTTGTGTGGTCTAAGGCCCTGGCTGAAGCTTTGCTTTTCTGATTTTCTCATTTTGTGCTTCTATAACTTTGCAAACTCCCCACTGGTCTGGCTCAATTGCTGTGATTTAGCTGCTCTGCTTTTCTAACTTACTGTACTGAAAGGGGGCTGCTGGCCGCTTGGTCTTGCTCAATGAGCTGATATCAAATTTGCTGCTCCTGCTCATAATTCTCATGATCAATGGATTAATACATCTGTCACGCACTGAATATTGATTAATTCTGATGGTCTGACGTCGTCATCTAAAGAGTGTTAAATTGATCTTTGCTATTATTCAACTTCTGCAATGTCTAGTTATCTCTGTAGCAGTATTCTCCTCATAAATGTTGTTCGTTGTAAATATTGAACTTGAACTCCTATTCGTGTGAGATTCTTATTCTTTAGACCATAGATACTTCCCCCAATGCAAGTCTTCAAGACTCTCAGAACAACACATGATCTCTTATATGAGCCCTTCTTGGGTTTTTTTCCAATCAGGGACGTTTCCGGTACCAACCTGGCCAAGTTAGAGTTTTCGGGATGCTTGCTGGAGGCTCTGGCATCACTCCAATGTTCCAGGTCATTTTTCTTGGTTGCAATGTGAACTGCATCAGTAGTTTTCCAGCATTTATATATTCTCTTACTCTTAAGTATATTACCGTCTTATGAGTTCCATTTCTCTCTGTTCCTCATTACAGGTTGCTCGGGCAATCCTAGAAAACCCAAAAGACAAAACGAAGGTGCACCTTATCTATGCCAACGTGACTTATGAGGACATTCTTTTAAAGGTAATTGACTATCTTTCCCCCTAAAACTCTTTCTCCTTTGCTGATGTTGAAATCCCTGAGCTCTATAAGAATGACTATTCCATTTCATGTCCTTCTTGTTGTCTCAAGGGCACTGTTAAAATTCTCTGTTGTAAAAAGCGAACTGGACTAAAAGCATCACTGTAAATGCTTGTCCTGTGGAATTTGAGAATTCATGCCAATGGAAATGACTGAAGTAGAATATCTTGGTGGAGATGTGCATAATTTACTTCCAAGTATATCTGCCACTAATATTGGGTGTCAAATATAAAATTGTTTGCATAGCTTCGAACATTCATTTGTGAAATCTTTTCTGATGTCTCTATTACCCAATTCTATTTAATTGACAATGTAATGATACCCATATCAAATTTAACCAATGAATAAAATTGGACCCTGTTGTCTTTAATAGCTAAAAGCAGTTATTATAGGATTGGTAAATCGTATTTGGGGTGGCTGAACGAGGATAAAATAGATACATAAGCTGTTTAAATTGGCCTTGATTGAACAAGAATTGAGAATGTCTCCAAAATTAAATTCTTTGCTTGATGCAATTATCACTTTATTGCAGGAGGAGTTGGATGCCCTTGCTTCTAGCTACCCAGATAGCTTTAAAATTTACTACGTTCTGAACCAGGTAAATGTTATTATGCAATAACAAACTTCTTGAAGCATATGTCTGTATTTCCTGTTCATGCTGTTTATTAGTTAAGAGTTCAGACGACTTAAATCTTACAAAGTTCTATTCCTTTGTCCTCAGCCTCCTGAGGGTTGGGATGGTGGTGTCGGATTTGTGTCGAAGGAAATGATTCAAACTTACTGCCCTGCACCGGGGCCAGGAGTTCAGGTTAGTATACAAAAAGCCTTTTCTGGTGTTTTTTTTATCATTTCAGTCCCAAATCTCACGTCTTATGCTATTGAAACCTGCTTAAGATGTTGAAGCTAATAACTGGCACTGATCTTTGTGTGTCCTTATTTACTATGTAGATTTTGAGATGCGGTCCACCACCGATGAATAAAGCCATGGCTGGACACCTCGAGGCTCTTGATTATGCACCAGAAATGCAGTTCCAGTTCTGATCCTCACTGAGCAATAAACCTTAGACTGGCCCAGAATTTTCCTTGTCTTTTCTTTGCTGGATTGGGAAATTTGCTTTGTGCAATTGTTCTGTGGTCTAAATATGGACTCCATTGTTCAAGACTTTCTGAATGGAAACATGGGTTGCGGGCATGTATGTTATAACTCCAGAATCTGACTTCCCTGCCATTTCATAAAGCTAACCCTTCAATCTGTTATCTTGCAGCAAGTGAAATCTTTCCATCTTGCTAGTCACAGTACATTCATTACCATCTCGTGCGTTTTTTCCACTGTTTATGTTCAGGGACATTTAGGTGAGTGTAATCATCCAGTGATGGAGAAGGAGGTGATGTATGTACTACTTCTCGACAAGATTTCGAACCAGTCACCTCTCAACTTTATGGGCTAAGGGAGATGTGCGGTTTGGCCATGGACGAAACCGAACGACTCCATATGTTTTGACGCTCTTTGGTGTTGCACAAATTCTTATTCACTGAACGCATGCCTGCCCGCCCACGCCTAAGAGATCCGAAAGGCGGCAGACGGATGGGCTTGGGCAATGTCCTAACACGAAGAAGCCGGCTAGGATAACTTTGGTGTAGGCCCGGCCCGAACACTTACTATATTAGTTTTTTATGTCTTGGGATTAGGGCAGTCATAGAACAACAGGACTTTGACCATAGAAGGATAATGATACAAATAGTCAATGAATTTTGACCTGATGTGAAATATAATCCTGACACTTTTGATACAAATTAGTCATGGATTATATGATAATGTTTAACTACATTGAACAAATTTAAAGTTCAGGGATTGCATTACTCATTGGGTTAAAGTTTCAAGGACAATCGACCAAAATAAAAATTTAAGAACTATATTGCATATTGAATTAAAATTCAAGAATTATTCGTGTCGTTTTCCCACCACCACGGAACGACACAAAAATGGCGTTGAGATTTGCTCTCTCAGGAAAGCGGGCCTTGGTTAGAGTAAACGGGTCACGGGCCGGGCTTAACTGCAGGCCGTCGGAGCCCGCATCACGGCCCGAATGCTGAAGAGTGCGAACGAAGAGAAATAAAAAATAAAATAAAAACAAAAACCTATCTATATCCATCGCCTTCCTCAGACTCTCGTACAGCTCTGAAAATGGCGGCATCGGCTTCCACGCTTCACCTCCTCCCTCCTCCGCCTCCGTTCGGCGCTTTCGCTGCACGGCCTCAACGGCTCCGCCTCGTGTCGTTCGAGGCTCCGCGCGTCTCTCCGGCGAATGCGCTTTCCTCCTCCTCCTCCGCTTCCTTATCCTCGTCGCGGGGAAGAAGGTTCGGCCCCATCGTCCTCGCTAGAGCTGCTACTCCACTTTGCACGAGGCACCAACAGGAAGAAGATGAGGAGGAAGTTGGGATTGATGAGCACGAGGAAGTGGAAGAAATCGAACACGAAGACTATGGAGAAGAAGAAGAGGATGACGGACAGGGCCTGCGAGCTGTCAACATAGCCGAAGATGTTACACAGGTTTTAGTGTTCTCCTTCGTGGCAGTGATTCTGCTCCTCTCTCTCTCTCTCTCTCTCTATTTTTCGAAATGGTATCTATCATGAAAATAGACCGTTGTGGGCAATGCTTGTTTCTCTAGTTTAGCTCCTGTAAAATTCCGTGGAAAGTAGAAAATGGTGCCCAAGCCATGGAAAAATGGGCGGGACTTAGTTAGAACCATGAAGGTTTGGGTCTTTCTTTCTGGGTTTTGTTCTCAAATGTAAAAAAACGCTCTTAGAATAATCACCTTGACACGAATTTGGTTCTTTTGGTGTGTTTGTCACATAATAGTAATATCCATCCTATTTTCATTTGGGACGCCAAACTCGTGAATGCAGTGCCCGAGGCTTGACAATTTAGGATTCTACACTCTTTAGATCCTATTTACCGGCTGCTTCCTTGTTCTCGCACTGCAATGCTAGTGGAATGCTGTTTTTGTATGATACTAATTTATTTGTCCAAGGATTATATTTGTGGCGATGATGGCTTGTAAGCACTTGTGATATGATAGAGTGAGTTTTCGATGGTTCTTATGATGTTGACTATGGAGTAATTAGTGGGTTGTTTTTCAAACCTTTTCTTTTTGCCAAATGGATGTAGTTGATTGGGAGAACACCGATGGTATACCTCAACAAGACCATGAAAGGCTGTGTAGCTAATATTGCTGCTAAACTTGAATCTATGGAACCATGCCGAAGCGTTAAAGATAGGTAATTTTCCTTTTCAGCTTCAACTCGGGTTGGTAATTTATATTGCTTGGTGCTCTTGAATGAATATCTATCCCTTGCATAGAAAATATTTCCTTATGAAGTGGCTGTGGGTTGATTATTTATTTGATAGCAGTGCCATTTAGCAGAAGCTAGTCAATTAGTTCATTGGATTTACAACAAAAAATATTTTTAAAATTAGTTTATTTGATCATTTACTTATGCTATATCATTGGTGTTGCTGTTGCAGAATTGCTTATAGCATGATCACTGAAGCTGAAGAGAGAGGAGTAATCTCACCCGGAAAGGTTTTGCATCTGCTTTTTGTTGCTTTAGGAAAATGCGTTCAGAAAAAAAGCGTATCATTTTGCACATAATGCTGGCCATAATCTGCATCTAATGAAATTCTTGTTTTTAGTGTTATACATGAACATGACATGTTTGTTTCACTTTCCATTATGCAGAGTATACTGGTTGAACCAACCACTGGAAATACAGGACTTGGCATTGCTTTTGTCGGTTCAGTCAAGGGATACAAAGTAATTGTCACCATGCCTGCATCAATTAATGTTGAAAGGAGAATACTATTACGTGCATTTGGTGCTGATATTGTTTTGACTGACCCTGAGAGAGGCATGCAAGGTGCTGTTGAAAAAGCTGAAGAAATCATCCTTCGGATGCCAAATGCATACATGTTGCAACAGTTCAATAATCAGGCAAATGCAAAGGTTATTTTGCGGCTTTTTTGTGAACATTTCTGAATTTCTGATTGTCCTCTCTACCATCTTGTTTTTGTTCCTCTTGGTAATCATGTAAGACTCCTCTATCATTAAGTGGCTAACTTCTGTAAATTACAGATACATTTCGAAACCACAGGACCAGAAATATGGGAGGACACAATGGGTAATGTTGACATACTTGTTGCTGGAATTGGAACTGGTGGTACAGTTATGGGTACTGGGCGTTACTTGAAAATGATGAACAGAGACATCAAGGTTAGTCAGCTTCAAATTTGAAATTCATGTGTCATTTCTTGTGGCAATACCTTCTTCAGTCTATGTTGGAAGTATGTTCCCTGGTAAGAATGTGATGAGTCATTTAATTCTGCACATATGGGGAAAACATATTACCAGGTATATGGGCCAAATTTGGAGAAATGGTTGGCATGACAATTAATAAAGTGTTAAGTACCTTTTTTGTTTTTTGGTCGAAAAAAGTGTTAAGTACCTTAGGAGGATGTAATTGTAGGTTTCAGCACATGGTGAACAGGTGACTGTTAGCGATACAATTTCTTTTTAGTCACTTATTCTGAGACATGTCACTACCGATAATTCTTCTCACCTCATTGTCTAAGTTGTTTAGGGTGTTATAGGTTTTCTTGATGACCAACTCTTCTCTGAATGTTGCAGTCTTCTCTACAGTTCTTTCTTACATAATTGTGTAAATTTCCTATGTACTCAATTCATAGGTAATTGGTGTGGAACCTGCAGAGAGGAGTATAATATCCGGAGAAAATTCAGGTCAAACCATTGTCCATGGCTTGTATTGATTCTTTGTGAAATTCTGATTTGCCTGCTTTGTTCACTTTTATAATGCTTTCTTGCAGGATATGTCCCTAGCATCTTGGATGTTAAATTGCTTGATGAGGTTGTCAAGGTAATAGCTCTGTCTGCAAAACATAAAGTATGGTAGAAAACACTTTTATTATGTGACATTATCATGTGGTATTACCTAACCGATTGAGTATTGTTGTATGTTGCACATTGACTGACTGACACACAAATATGTCCATTAAACAAGAACGCTTGATTGGTGGGTTACATGTTATACTTTCTCCTACTGTCGCCCACAATTTGCCAGCAAAAAGCTATTCAGAAACAATTTACCTTCCTTTGTGCTATACATGTGCAAATGAATTTGCAGAATGGCTCCTTAGGGACTTATACGTACCCGTATTGTGGTGATTTCCCAATTGGAGTCTCAGTTCTTTTTCTCTGTAGCATGTCTTTCTCTAAGATAACTTAATTTCTCGTCATCCCAGAGGCTTTGAGCCAATGAATCATAATGAGTAACTTTTTATTATTGCTTTTGCTTGCAACAACATCAAACAGCGATCTTTCCCCTTAGGTTGGTTCATTACATGGATTTTTTAAGACCATCAGTCTCTAATGTAGCTCTGAATCCTCTGTCATGAGTCCCTTTATCATGGACTTTGACACCTGACCTTGGCATGTAGCAACATTTTCGTCCATTTCTCACTGGGTTGAAACCACAAGTTGCTTTTTTGGATGCCCTTATTTAAGCCATCTCATAATTACATGCACTACAGAAAAGTTCAACAAAATTGGAATACAAGCTGCAGATAACGGGTCTGACCCTCCTGTTTCATCCTGTTTGGGGACCAATCGTGGAGAATACTCTTACATAAGTGGAGTTTGTCATATTGGATTCAAAACTCAGCCTATTGCTGCTCATACATTTCTGATTGGTTCTTGCTTGCTTGAAGTACTCTACAACGTTTAACATCTCTTTCTTACATATGGTAAATATTACAAATATAAAGGGATGATCTGTGTGTGCATACATCTATTCAGATCTAGCAACAAAGACAAATTCAATTATGGCTAGTCCTTGGCAACAGTTTGGTAGGTTTATCATATCTAATTGCCAAGTCAAGGTCCATGGTGGATCTAACCTTCCATGTGAAGATTGACGGTTGATCAATTCACAGCACCACATTCAGATTTGGCTCTAGCAACTGATTTTTGATGACTAGACCAAGATAAATCTAGTTGCCTGCGAGTGAAGGACTAGCAATCAGAGCTATGTCCTGGCTTTTGCTCTCTCTCTCTCTCTCCCTTTTTCCTATCAATATTGCACTTCTATTAGTTATGTATACATCATGCATCCAAAGGCTTATTCATTTGGAGGAGTCAATGCCACATTGGCGCTATATGACAAACTACATCGGTACCTGATTGTCACACTAGTAGGATGGAAATGCATGTTAAATATCCATGGTAAAATTTTAAGTTCTTAAACTTCAGGACTACTCTGAAAAATCTTCAATTGGGCTTTCTAGGTAATTAGACCAACATATGCTACATCACTATTCCTTAGTTAATTCTAAGCAGAACGAAAATCTCCAAGCTCCATCATGTGGGTTGGTTACTGCTTTTCATTGTTGTAATGCCTCTCAGTGTGATTATTGTACCTCGCCTGTTATTTTCTTTCTACTCGGTTGTCAACTTAACTTTAATGTCATTACAGGTTACCAATGATGAAGCCGTCCACATGGCAAGGAGGTTAGCTTTGGAAGAAGGTTTATTGGTAATCATGAACTTCTTTGCCCTTTGTTCACTGCTCTTGAACCTAGACCATCGATTAGGGTCAACTGCTAGTCTTGACCATTGACCTGCGTAACTTGGAGAAAAGAAAGAAAACAATGACCTTATCGACTTTTGGTCCCAACTCAAAAGGCCTTGGAGTGAGGTATAGACATGTCTAGTCTTAGGCTTTCTTTTTGAAAGGGAGTATCTCTCCCAAAACTTGGGGCTGCAAAAGTCTGTATGGTGGAGATAGAAAGAAAATGGATCGTTTGCTTTGACAAAGTATTGAAAATGGGTTTAAGTACACTTCCGGTAATTTGGCCCTCAAATTCATCTTTTTTATTCTTTGGTTTTTGCAATCAGATCCTCCCATCTTATTTAATTTATGCGATTGGGTTCTCTCATCACCTATTGTTTTTGCCACCTCAGTCGTGCAAAGTTAGGAAAAGGTACAACAGAAAATAAAATGACCCCCACTCCCACCTTAGTTGTGCCAAGTTTGCTGATGTGGCATGCTACATCATCTCCGTGGCAATTCCACTGCTACATAAATTGTGCAGCATCCACAAAATTGATGAAATGGAAGGAGCAGTTGCACTAATGTGGTAAAAGGATTTGATTGCACCAAAAAGAAGGGAAAAAAATTTGGGGACTGAGTCGCACATTTAACAAGGGAGGCCGAAACTGTACCTAACCCAAATCCTTGCAAATGTGCTCCATTGGTACTAAAGCTTTACCCTGTTGGTGAACTTGAATTCACCATGGTACAAGATAGTATCATAACCATTCTTGTGAGACATCTTAGCAAATATAGTATTTTACAACTTTATCATGTATCTTTTGATTGGAGAACAACTTTTAACACATTTTATTCTCATCTAGGTTGGCATTTCTTCTGGAGCTGCTGCAGCTGCTGCCATTAGTGTAGCAAGCAGACCTGAAAATGCAGGAAAACTTATGGCGGTAACTCTCAATTAGCTTGGTTTTGAATGAGCTTGACTTTGTCAAGAAACATATAAAATTAATCAACTTCATATTTTTTTCTAAAGAATATATTGACAGAAGGAACAGTAGTGCAAGCACATGGTGACTTAATTTTATTTTTTCAAAAGAAATCATCTTCTGTGGTGTAAAAGAAAAAGGAAATCTTCTTCATTTAAGGTGGGGATCGTCTGTGCGCTATTGAAGTTTGTGTTGTCACATAATGCAGGTAATTTTTCCAAGTTTTGGAGAGAGGTACATCCCTACAGTTCTGTTCAATTCTATCCACGAGGAAGTTCGAAAATTGTGACTGTAAGAATTTGAGCTGGATGAAATTCCCCATCCAAGCCAAGGGGCGAGCTTGTCTGTACTGTCTTTTGTGAATGACGAGGCCTTGTCTACATTCTGATGGAGAGAACTAAAATGAGCTGACTTTTGGTACTAAATCTTCTTTTCCTCCTACTCTGCATTTGAAACTCATGTCATCTAATGGACTGATACACATTTTCAGGGGCAATTTTCTCATGGAGGCACCGAAAGTAGGCATAAAATGTGGTGGACATCATCGGACTTGCTCGTCCGAGAAAAGAGATGATAAAGACAGGTAAAATTTTCCATAAAATTGTCCTGTTGTTTGGTCCCTTACGAACTGATCGATACCCCATAATCAGACGGTTGTTTGTCCTAGTTTGTCTGTACATCAAAGATCGAAGCAAACTTGTAGGGGAAGGTTGATCTGCTTCTTGATGAGTCCATCGATCGTCCTCAACGTTTTTCCTCCTTTTGCTCTCTCTGCCCCAGTTACCATAGATGTTTCATTTATTACTGGAGAAAGAGGATGTCTATACAAATGTGTGAAATAGTCAACAAGGCACATCCTCCTGTTTTTTCCTTGCAACTTTAGATATGTATCAGCATCAATTGATGACTAAATTATCTTTAGAATCTCTTTGCAGCATGACATGCTGCCTATATTCAGTAATGCATTCATGCTTGAATGGTCTTATGGATATCTGAGACTGAAACCCACTATTTATGCTTAATCCTTTTCAAGCAGCTGTACAGTAGATTCTCACCTAACCTGCTGATGCATCATCATTTCTGCTCAATTCTACCGTAGAGAGATTCAACAACCGAATGGTTGCGAATGGAAGTAAGTACAACGATTTAGTCATGAGCCATAATTGTCGTGGCGCTACCTGCCTCAGTGAGAACTTGACAATTCCATCGATCCGGATGGGACCTGGAATGACGTAGACATGAGCAAGCTCCGGAGGAATGTCAATTTCCAAAAGTTTCCAGAATCACACGCCATTGTGCATGCAACATGGGGTCCTTATCATGGTAGGCCTCTTCCAGGACTCAAAATGGACCAAAAAGGTCATGATCTTAAAAGATAATCAAAATCACCACTCAACTCTTACTTGGGAAATCCTCATTGGTCGGGTCCACCTTAAGATCCAATTAGACACCCCACTGTATAGTACCCCAGAACCTATCCTAAACAAGCCCTGCAATTTCAAATAAAGTTTCATCCAATAATGGAAATTAAATTCAATTTGTCATCCAATAATGGAAATTGAATTCAATTTTATGACCCTTTTCTGCTTTTTTGAGGGGGTGTGGATTCGTGACGGTCCGTGTGCATTTTGACATTCGGCATTAATGATGTCATCAATTGGCTGACAATGGTACTTGAGTCGATCTAAATGCGCTCTCCCATTGAATAATGACGCCACTGTTACTTTTGGCAAATAATTCAATGTGCTTTTTTTTTTCCCGAAAAAATTAGGAAAAATTTGTCAATGAAATGGGCCATGCGTTCCCCTAATTTTGAAGGCCATAAATTGGATGTGGACGAGTGATGGTGATGGCGACACTAATTGTGCCACCTGGTGCAAGGACGAAATTGTAAAATCGCATTGATAGCAGTGGGATCAGACAGTAATTAGACGAAAGTAATGTGCCTCCCATACTCACGGTTCAATCTTTGAAGAAATACTCCCCTAATGATGAAATTTTAATTTTGATCCCTAAAATTCGGTTTGGCTTAGCTGGATTCACATTTTTCAGCTCAATGTTAGTTTTCGTATGATGTGTCTAATTTGCAAAGAACTATAATCAATTTACGAAGCATGACATTTTTTTTTAATCTTTTACCCCAAAATAAGTAAAGTAAATATTACGCTACAAAGGGCATGTTATGAAGAGCTTTACTTATAATTGTGTTGCTTTTGACTCTATTAATCCTTTGGAAAGTTAGGAGTACAAAGTTGGGGTTGTGGGAGAAGAACTTGTTTGAAGAAAATTGGCTCCTTTTTTTGGTTAAATGTTTGATCTTGTAAAATTTTTAGCTTCTAGTATGTCCAAGTCACTTATAATTGTGTTCATTTCAATTCTATTAATTTCAAAAAGTTTGGAAAAAATTAAGAGTTATAGTTTCTTCTAAAGAAAGAACTTCCCATTCAAAAATTTTTTGGCTCCTTTTGGGTCAAAAGCTTGATCTTTTGATTTTTTGAGCTTCCAAATTATCTAAAGTACTTACAATCAAGGTACTAGTTTGACATATTCGATACCGCATGCTTTCTTTTTCTTAAAATAATGATTACACATAAAACAATAAAAGTCACTATGTTAGAATAAAAACATAAAGTTTTTTTGGTTGATTGTCTAATAAATGCTTCAGAGCACTCATTAAGAAAAATTCTACATAAAAACACTATAAATAAAGTTTCCATTTAGGCTCCGGTTGTTTTGCAAAAAATATGACGTTTTTGGAAAATATTTTCTAAGAAGTCATTTTCATGAAAATGTAATTATTTTTCCGATGTTCAGCTGAAACTTGAAAATGAAGTAGAAAATATTTCCCGCTATTTAGTAGAGAATACATTTTCCTCTATACACTCTTTTTCAATAATTTTATTATTATTTTATTTTTAAAATATATATTTAATTATTTATTTTTTAAAAATCAATTTTAAATTATTTTTATTTTTTAAAAATCGATTATTAATTTTTTTTTCCTTGTTTCCTCTTCTTCCTTCGCAATCACTAGCCATAACAATAGTTGGCAAGCCTCGAGCTTGTTGATGAGGCAAGCTTGAGGGGTTGCCACCTTTGGTAAGCTTAGGCTCATTGCTTGCCAGATCGAGAAGCAACTCCTTGATTGGGCGAGCTTGCTAGCCTTAAGCTCAAGGCTTGTGCTCGTCGATCTAGTGAGCAATGGGGGTGAGCTCACCAAAGGTGGATGAGCCTCGAGCTTGTGATGTCGATCGAGTGAGCTTGTTGGCTTTGAGCTCAAGGCTTGCACTCACCGATCTAGCAAGCAACCGCCAACGATTAGCCAAGGAAGGAGACCAAACAAAGAAAAGAAAAACAAAAAATAAAAAAGAAAGAAATGGGGACTAGTAGGAGTGTGAGATAAAAGATAGTGAGTATGGAAAATGTTTTTTCCAACTTATAAAATGAAAAACATTTTCCTTCATTTTAAAAAAATTTTATCCCTTCATAGAAAATGTTTTTCTTAATGAATTTATTTTCCGTGAAACAAACGTCAAAAATCTAAAAAATATTTTTTCGGAAATTATTTTTTGTGAAACAAATAGAGTCTTAGTAAATTAATTTTCACTCTTTTCAAATTGATAATCTATGAACCACAAGCTTCGATTTGATTCAATTTTAATGTACTCATTGATTTTCAATTTTTCTCAAATCCTATAAAAGTATCTAATCAAATACTTTTGTTTGTGGCTATGGTGTATGGCCATATGGACATATGGTTGGAATTTCAGTCCTTCGGACGTTGACTTGCATTGGGTTACAACCACGAGCAGCTTCTAAGCCCTGGAGGTTAGTATTGCAACGTGTCATCATTCGAGACTGCATCGAAGGACAAGAAACAGGACATGACAGGTCCCCACGGAAAAGTTATCAGTTAATGTGTGCACACATAGATCTATCTATCCATCTTATAATCCTTTTTTATTAATATTTTTATCATCATTTTTTGGGCGAATTGCATTTTGCTCCCTAGGTTTTTCTGATCGTTGCAAAATGCCCCCCCCCCCAAATGTATATGTAGATTGTTGCAATGTCCCCCTCCGGCTCCTCTCTGATATTTTCTTAAGTCCATTTCGATCTCAAAATTTTCATAGCAAAGTCGTGACATGCTATCAAGCGACCTACCTGCGATGATGGCCGATCCACATATTGTGGACATAATAAGGTATGGTTAAGGGCTAGATGAGGCGGCTCTGTCCCTATTAATCTAAGTAGGTTTGGATTTCAATGAAAAACTTGGTTGGAGTCGACAAGGAGGAGGTTCGAGATGAGTTTGGACATATATATATATAAATATTAAGGGGACATTGAGATGATTGATATACCAAGAAGAATTTTACAATGAGTGGGAAAACTCGAGGATCAAAATGTGACTCTGCTTAGTTTATTTATCTAACTTTGGAACTAGGACACTTGTTTGAATCGGTGAGATTACGTCGGCACATCAACCGATATAAGAATTGTGTGATGCGATCTCTCTCTCTTTCGGTCCCACGCCCATCACAAAGTGTTTTCCTTTCTCTTGGACAAGGCCTATTTATGAGGATCATAACCGGAGGGGGAGGGGGGGGTGGCTGTATTGTCTCACATGCCAGCCATGCAATGTTAGGTAGAAAAGATGATGGCTATTTAGGAAAGTGATGTTCATCTTCTGCTCAAATGGTCCCCTACCATGTCAAATTATTAGGGCTCCTCAACATATTATTATGTGCAGCCACCTCCCTCTCTCTCTCATTGAATCCAGCAATCAAGCCCATCGCATTTACCGAAAAGAAAAATTGAGGCACGTGACTGGAAGAACTAAAAATAAATCGACGATCGAGATGCATTTTATCGGTGATATCATTGAATTTACGTAGGTATGCGTTGGGTCAGATGAGAGTCCATAAATCTCTTGAGCTGAGCAGAGTAAAACCCTATGGTTGAAGCTTTAATATCGACTTCAAGTGTGCGGGTCACAATCATCGCCATGTGGATCGGAAGCATGGAACCCATCTCTAGAACCATCAAATTCCGATGAGAATGCCAAATTATAGACCGATAGCACGTATTATTCGACGGTTGTCGGACTAAAACCATGTTTCTAAGAATTAAAACCCCAGCATTCTCGTTCAGACATCGTTATCTTGCTCATTGCTCAATCTATGCATGCCTGCATGCATGCAAGCAAAGATTCTGTCAAGAACAACCCGCTAAGATTAGCATTCTGCAATAACATCACGACCCAAGTAGCTTAAAGTGATGTTTTACGAATTATGACGTAGGACATATGAGAGAGAGAGAGAGAGAGAGAGAAAGAGACACCAAGGAAACAGGTTTTACCAATTTTGACTTGGGACACATGTAGGACATATATACAAGTACTTGATTGATGTACTAAGTTGTGATTTCTCAGTGTCCACAAGAGCGCGTCAAAATTCATTATTCTGACCCTTGCAGTACTGTACCATATGATCTTGTGCAAGGAATATTTATAAGGACATTAACATAAATGATCCCTAAATTTTAACCCGATATGTAATGTCATTTCTAAATTTTTAATTTGTTCAATGTGATCCATAGATTTTGGCTCAATATGTCATGTGGTCTTGGCACTTTCAATTTATTTAATAAGATCCCTCAAATTTTGGTAATTGTTCAATTTAGATGTTAGATTATATGAAAATATCAAATGCTAACCACCCACCTGAGTGGCGTTGTTAGTTCGCGCACTCTCTCCTCTTGCAAAAGGTCGAGAGTTCGAATCCCAGTTTCGTCATAGGGTGACTTACCTGGTTGCATGTGTGTGGTGGCTAGCACGTGTGGCTCCCAGGGTTTACTCCCCTAGCTGTCGGCGGGATGCGGGGTTCCCTGGGTCATAAAAAAAATATCAAATGCTATCTTAAATTGAACGTTTTCCAAAAATTCAGAGATTACATCAAACAAACTAATAATTCAGATGCGACATTGCACATCGAATTAAAGTTTAGGAATCACATTGAATAAATTAATGATAACATTATATATTAAATCAAATTTTAGAGATTATTTATGTCATTTTTAAATATTTATATGACTGATTAATTTCGGCAGAAACCCTAAAAACAGAGAGAGAGCGTTCGAAATCCCATCACTTCCGCGGAAAGTTGGCATCTCCAGAGCGTTTGGTGGGTGCTGCAGTGTCTAAAAACATAACGTTTGTCCCCATGAAAAAAATAGAGCAATCGCAGGTCATTGAATTACGAGGTTTCTCTCGTCGGTCGTCATCCCAAATTGAAGGACGAGCCACACGCGCGCGACAATAATAAAATATATAATTGCTTAATTTAATAATCTACCAGAAATGGAGGCCATGAAAAAAGGAGGGGGACAAACAAAAAGAAAATCTAGCGATTGCCCTTCTCTTCCCCCGCATAGTACGTGAAGATGTCGATAACATAAAATAAAATAAAAAAATCTCAAACAAGTGCTTCTACAAAACATTTGCTCCGGTCTAAATCGGCACCTATAATGCAATTATCCTAAATCAATTTTGATCTCATTGAGAATCCTAAACCGATATTTCTAATTCCAGAGATACCTCAAATCAATTTTCTGTTTGTAATTTGGGATTTGATGTGAAATGTATAAATTCGATTATCAGTACTTATTCGGGATTTTTCGTGAGACAAGAATTATTCTAGATTAATGCGTTGTTGGATAACGATTCATATTTTTTGGGAATGAAAATTACTTCATTTTTTGCGACCCGGGATTATGAAAATTTCATTTTTCTTAGCATTGCGCTGTTTGAACTATACGGGGGCAAGGTGCCCGACGTTCTTCAGTTTTGCAGCTTCTTCTTTTTTAACCATTTATCGGAGTCGTCGCAGTTGTTCTTCTTCCATTTTTCTTTTCTCTTCTCTTCTCTCGTGGCGGGGTTCTTTCTCTTGGAATCTGACAAGACCATGTTTCCCGGAAGCATTTCGCGAATGGCAACAGACCAAATCGTTGTCGACCCGACCGGTCGATCGATTGCTGGCGTGAATATACTAATTATAGAGCGTGCCATGGCCGACCGACATTGCATGCATAAGCCAAGCAACATGGACACCTCAACCCACCCAATACGATTCCTTCCCCATCATCCTCCACCATGCATAAATTCTGCGAAGGAACGCACGCTCGTAAGCACAAGTTGCCGCCCTTTGTCCGCTGCAATGACCGCATTTGACGATCGAAACCATGTCGAGATCTGTCTATTCTGATCGAAAGTCGAACCTCCATTTGCATCGAAGAATATGTTGGATATGTGCTGCGAATGTCGTTGATACGAGCCTGGATGTTTTGGGGAAAAAGCCGATTGAGGTATGAAGCGGTCGACACCAACTAGTCACAGAAGTCATGCCAACTATGGCAGCAGTGCACGGGCCCCGATTGATGCTGGATCCGGCAAACGTTACATTAGACCATGCTTTGATGCGCCTGGACCATCGGCTTTAGGATCTTAGAGGCGCAAACTCGTGAGGTCGACCATTTGACATCGTGTCGAGACTCCAATCCCACGGACAAATAATTGACCTAAACCTGTTTTTTGAATTAGTAAGTAGGCTTTATACACAATAAACTTGTAAGGGACTAGTTCTAGTCATAAGCCCACGTGAGATTTCCTTTACGCTACATTAATTGCCTATTAGCATTACTCTTGTTCATTCTAACTATTGTGTCATTGAGTTTATTTAGATTGGAGGTCCAACGATAAAGATGGAGTCAGAATGCACAAGTACTAATCGGGAATGTATCGTACACCAGCAACACCGTATGTCATGCCGATGCCGATGCCATATTATCCAATTGATGGCATCTATTTGGATTTCAATATTCAAAAACTCGATGGGTATTAAAAAAGTTACACGTTAATCACAAAGGCATGTGTAATTGACTCGATAAAAACACCACGTCATCACAATCCAGTACGATTGGTGCACGTCAGAATATCTCCTCGACGGGATGAGTATCACAGAGTTGAGGGAACAAGAGGGCAAAGGAACCGAGGAAAAGAAAGATACCCCTTTGATGCAACCTGTGAGTATAAAGTTTGCATGGTAGGCATGGCATCATAAGGCATTAGTTTCGCCAGCTTCTCACACCGAAAGGTCAATTTGAGATCACATGTTTCATTCACCGTCCCTCGCTCCTCCCATGAAATCAAAGGGTCCCCTTTTCCTTTTTACCCCATTTGGGCGTGCAAGAATTTCGTGACACAATTGGCGATTTTACCTTGTATTGGCTCGTTATTCCCCACACCCTTTTGTCATAACTCTCTCCTCCTTCTCCTCCTCCTCATCTTGCTTCGTCGAAACCCTCAAAACGAACAGTTGCGTGCCCACTTGGGAAGGAAGGAGGTTGAGTGAGAATCTCGACCTTCATTAACCCTAGATCTCGCTTCTAAATCTGACCCAGTTCCAGCGCTAATCAAAGGTTTTCCAGGACCATTATCTTTTCTTGATCAAGCGCTTAGGGTCGCCATTAGTCCACCTAGCTAGAAAAGTTTATTCTCTAGCGATATTAGAGACTGTTGCCGAGGCCCGCTTAATCGCTCCTGGTCATGTTCGAGAAACCGGGCATTCAATTTAGGTTCCGGTCTTCATCTGCTTCATATTAAGAGTGTAGAAGCATATGATGTCGTGACACCCAGTCCGTATGAATTTTGGACCGACTGATTGTGTTTAATAACATAAAGTAATCGGGCGTCTCATGTTATGATGGTTGATTAAGAACTTGAGACTTTTGAAATGATGCTAAGTGAGGTTTGGCAGTTCATTCACAGGAGAACCAAATTAGAGTTACAAAAAGCTGCAAATTGGAGATCCTAAACCTTCTTTTAGAACCTCCCACATGACCAAGTCCCACACACATAAAAAAAACCTCTTAAAACTATATTCTTTTCTTCTTTTTTTCTCTTTTGTCCTTTCAGATTCCAAACCTAAACAAGAAAAGAACAACAGCATGGAATGAAGGGTTGTCATCAGAACATTGAAGGTAACTCCATTATGTCCTCTACTTGACCGGAAGCCGTCTCGTCGAGGAGCCACTTCTCTAGAAAGGTTAGCGGCGGTGCGTGCTCGGACGACTTGGCCTTATTGTAATTCCTTTCCAACATCGTCATCCCGGGAACCTTCTCATCCTCGTTCGCATCACCAGGTCGATCATTGCCATGGTCACCCTTGTGATGATAAGGATGATGAGTTGAATTGCCATTCAACTTGTCCCACGAGACGTTGCAATTGTTGTTCATGTTCTCGAATGACAGGATTGACTCAAACTCGTCATGGGGGATCAAGTGATCGCCGGGTTCTTGATGCTCGGCCTTAGGGCGATAGCAGATGCTGCCGCCACCGTTGTTGCTCTCATGGCTGGCGAAACCCTTCTCATCAGGGAACTTGGGGTGGTCGTTATCAGCGTTGCTGTTAGTTTTCGGGGGAGATCTCATCCAGCCCTCGAGGAGCCTGGAGATGTTCTCGGTGCTCGAGGCATATGTGGTGGAGGTGAGGTTGAGCTTGTTGAGGGTGGAAGATGATGACGAAGGGCTGCCTGTTGCGATGAGGTCCAGGCTGCTTGATGACCTCCTCTGATGATGGGGTTCATCAATGCTTCGCGAGGGGGTGGTTGTGTCTGAGGAAGCCATGTTGTGGGGGTCCATCATGGACGACGACGATGGTGACTGCAACTTCTTGAGCTTCTTCTTCAAGTGGGTGTTCCAGTAGTTCTTTATGTCATTGTCTGTCCTCTGCGGGAGGTACGAAGCTATGGCCGCCCATCTGAAACGAGAAAGGGAAAAATCCCGAACGATTAACAAGAAGAGATGACAAAAGACTAGGTCGGATACACACGCGATTGTCATCGAAAAAATCGGATTAATCGAGAACGTTTTGTGGTGATTTGAGGGTAGAAGTCCTTACTTGTTACCCAGCAAGGCTTGGAGATGAATGATCATGCCTTCTTCGTGGGGTGTGAAATTGCCCCTCTTGATTCCTGGTCTGAGGTAGTTAGTCCACCTGAGCCTGCAACTCTTGCTGCACCTCAACAGCCCTTTTGCCCCATCCCAAGAAAGGGAAACAAAGAAGAAGCAGGCAGACAATCAAACAAATTCAAGAACAATCAATACTTCACGAAGATTACCGCAACTGGTCTAAAGATCTATCGAGGTCGAGCTCGGATCTGGGGCGAATAGGGCATGCCCGCCGTTACCTGTATTGGTCGGGACGGATCGCCAGTTCCCAGGGCCGTGTTCTTGAATGTAAGACACCAAGATGATGTCCTCTTCAGGAGTCCATGGCCCTTTCTTGATGCCAACTTGGTCACAGCATGGAGGTCTCCCCATAGCCACAATATCTCTCTCTCTCTCTCTCTCTCTCTCTCTCTCTCTTCACCGACTAGCACTTATGTTTTCTCTCTCCTCTCTCTCTTTAAAGGTTTTTCTTTTTTTTTGCCTTCGGGATTGAGACTGTGAGGGGGTGTATGGAACTGTATGAATAGTTCCATGAGAACACGAGAGTGCATATTTATACATGGGGGTGATTTGAATAGTGGGGAAGAAGCAATTTCTCATATTAATTTCTTCTTCTTTTTTTCTTTTTTCTTTTTTGTAAATTCTGACATATTAAATCCAAAGTTTGATCTACCAAGCCGAGTCGCCAGGGTGGTTTCATTTAAGGTAGAAAAGGCAGCTTAAATGGGAGTCAATCTTGGAAGCAAAAGTCAGAAGAGGCGGTTGAATGTTTGTGTCTCCCCTCGCTCACGTGCTGCTTATAACTCCTCATAAAGTTGTGGAACTTCCACCACCCAAAAGAATTAACAAATAAAAGACAATTTATTAAGTTTTTTTTTTTAAATTACATGGGGATGTTCTTAATTTTGTATTTAGCTCACCCTTTATGTTTATGCTTCTTGACATTTTATATAAAGGATGAAAAGTATCCCATATCATTCATATACAGAACTAATATATTTTTTACATTTATGTGTTCTTGCTACATTTATAAGATTGGGGTTTTGGATTGAACATTTTAACATAGTATTCAAATTTCTCTTAATTTACTAGAGGGGCATGGGTCACTAATCTTTTCTTCGGAAATGTGCTTTTATCTCTCTTTTTTGGCTTTTAAAGTTATAGTGAAAAATGGAAGAATTTAAAACCGGTGAGTTCCAAATGTAAATTCTGAAATCGAAGGATCCTTCGGAAAAATAAAAGAATATGAGGATGGAAAATATAATATGTGGTAAGCCGAGGGTGACTTTTGCAATTTTTCCATATTTTTTTTGGAGAATTTTCCATCTTCTTTCTCATGGATCTCTTCCTTATGGTATGAAGAGTTTTAGGTAGGCTAATAAATGCTTGGTTAAAACCCACAGTTGATTACAACATCGAAGGGTTTTCAATAACTTGTCCTATGTGAAGCTCTTACCTTGGTCTTGCTGAGTCATTGTGACATTATAACCTAAACCTAAACACATCCTTCTTTAGGATACAATGTTCTGGCTTTAATTTACCCATGCTACAAGTTACAGCCAAAAACCCTAACTTTTGAAGTGGATTCTTGAGGTCATTCTACAATACTCTCCTCTTTTTCAATTGTTCATTTTCTTCTTCTTCTTGTTAGGTGTGGAATCTGACCTATTCGAGAGCAAATCAAAAATGAATTTTATAAGAGCTTTCTCATTACTTGGAAGATTTTTCGAGTGACACGAGGGGTCACAAGCATTGAATTTAGTGGCTTGATAGGGTGGGGAATGAGTGACCAAGATCAATAATATGAGTAATGTTAGGTATCTCGAGATTAACTTACGGGGTTGATATATTGAGTGATTCGATAGATTGTAAATGGGTAATTTAACAAGTGGGTCATGTTCAACATGCAATAAAAGTCTCCCACACTGTGTATTCCTATCGATTATGTCAATCAATCTTAGCATATGCTTTATGTTATCCTAATGTATAGGTAGGTGCTGATAATAGCCTAGTCCATGGAGCAACACTTAATCCGAAGCTTCGCTTCACCTTCGACCTTTGGTCTTTGCTACAAGAAAACTACAATTAATAGCAGACGCACTAGTTGTCATACGAAACTCATATCTATTTTTTTTTTTTTTTTTGGTCCTACAAGAAAACTACAATTAATAGTAGACACACTAGTTGTCATACAAAACTCATATCTATCTTTTTTTTGGTCCTACAAGAAAATTACAATTAATAGTAGACACACTAGTAATCTTTACTATTCAAACTTTTGCCATGCCTCCATGTAGGACGTGGGAGTCGAAACCCACTCTTGAAACTAAATCGTCCTTATCCCAACCTCATGAGAAGATAAAGATTCGAACCCCTCACCTCCCCTTCTTGTGTGAGAAAGGTAGTCATTGAGGCAAACCTCAGTAATTCGAAACTCATATCTATTACTATCAATAGAAATAGTTGGTCGAAATTTTTTTAGTTATAACTTACCTAATCAATGGCAATGAAAGTGGATTACGTAAAGATAAGAGTACATGGACCGCATGCTTAACAAATAAAAATTTATATCTTTAATAGAACATCTCTACTATATATAGCTCTTGCATTAACCCTTTACAGCCTCATTTCATCCTCTCATACGTTTTTGCCGAAACACGGGCATTAATATAGTCAATTCTACGTACTTACTCTTGGTGGCTACATAATTGCAAACTTCCAATGTATGATCTCGCACGCATATAGGCCTTTGTAAAGTAGATTTGAGATAAATTAAACCATGATGGCACTTATATTTACTAATAATAAATTCTGCTTGAATTAAATTATATATCGACAGTAACCAACTCGATCACACAACTCTAAAATCATGTTTACTTTAGTAACGTTTTTCTAGGGTCTTACATAAATAAGTTGAAAAAAATTACTGAATAGAGGCATAACAATTGGCAAAATTACTAGAAACAAAGTCGAAGACAGCGAGAGGAACGTCATGATCTTCGGAAATTTCATAGAATGTTCTTTATTTTTTTTAAGGTTTGGAGAGTAATTTGGAGGCGACCGTCCCAACCACTAAAGCGGTTTGATATGCCCAGCCTCTGAATGTCCCCATCTTTGACCTCCACAATATATATATAATATAAATCACATCGTATCACATTTATGTACGTATACTCCAAAGGGCTAGACTAGACTTAACTAGTTTCCGGATATGCCATGTATGCTTTTGAATATTAAATAGTCGACTTTGATTGCAAAAATCACTTTCGAATTGCCCATAAAATACGTGCAAGACAACTTATGAAAATATAATGTTACTAAAAATTATTTAGACATAAATTACCCATAATTAATAGAAACATTTTCTTAAAAATAATTACTTGTATTATTTATAAAATTGAATGAATGAATAATATTTTTATCGTTCATAAAATCATTTAAACATAAATTGTTGTCGATACGAAAATGTT
Organism: Angophora floribunda; assembly: GCA_014182895.1. NCBI lineage: Eukaryota > Viridiplantae > Streptophyta > Magnoliopsida > Myrtales > Myrtaceae > Angophora > Angophora floribunda. The sequence continues at coordinate 13,720,936 of CM024715.1, forward strand.
TTCCATTGACAAATTATTTCAAGTAAAACAAGCAATCGTTTTAAAAAGAAATATTATCAAAATTATTTATTTTTCGTGAAATAAATGGAGGTTAATTGTCTTTGATATTCCTCAAACCAAACTTTGAAGGGGTTTAAGATGAAACGTGGATGGTCGGAGGTACGAAACCATGCCGGTCAGGAAATGAACTTTGAGCTAATCTACATTGCGTCGATTAGCACTTTAATGGGTCTCGGCAATGGGCGAGAGGATTTCTTCTTAGGTCAACCTATACTAGGCAAAAACAATCCCAGACCAGTTATTTTGCGATTGGCTTAGGTTAACTTGATTTAACCGGTTAAGCATGAGGAAAATTATTAAGAAAATCATAAATTAGTCAATTCAGTCCTAAGTTTTTTAATTTGACTAATTAAATCCTAAACCTTTTGATGATTTACCTATGCAGTCAATTTGGCTAATCATGGTGGATAACCATTGCTGTAAATGTAACATCCATGATTTTGATTCCATGAGGAACAGCTATAAGTCTAGTTCATCAATGGCAAGAATCGACTATGGACCGTGCAAAGGACCGGTCATGGATTGATCGGTTGATCACTCAGTCGTGGATTGACCGAGGGATTGACCATGCATCAATCCATTGACCATACAAGTGGAACCGAACCATTTGACTATGAAATGGTTGTTCGGTCAAGAGGATTGCTTGAGGGATGATCGTTGGTCGTCATGGATCGACGGATGATCATAGGATTGGTCCCGATCAATTACGACTCGGTCACAAGTGATTTCTCTCAGTCGTGAATCAACAATGAACAATCATGCATCGATCCAATGTGGCTATTTATCAATCATAAATTGATCGATTCCATTCAATTACTCAATGATCAAGAATTGGTCATGGACTATGGATGTTTGATCATGGATCGGTCACGCACTGACCATGAGCCTTAGGATGGATTGGGGACACAATTGGAATGAGTTTGAGGATTGATCTAGCAATTTCGTTGCTAAGTCAAGGGTCCAATTGTGTCTCGACTTAATACTAGGCCATGGACAACCTTGAACTAGTCCTTGGATCGACCGACAAACCGTGAACCATGTTAGATGACTCAATCATGTACAGGCTTGGTGATAGGCCCAACGATTAGCCTGAGCCATGCTAACCCACTGGCCAACTATTGTTCTGACCAAGGACCAACTGCTTGGTCAACCGACTGACCCAAGTGGGCGGTTTTGCTCATGCAAGGCACTTGACCCCAAACCTCGAACTTGTCAAAATTGGTGATTTTGGATGTACCTTATAATCCCTCATTCAACCTCGAAAACAATTCAAATGATCAGTTTCCTATATTTGCCATATTCTTGAAGATATGGACAAAATTTGGAATTCTCTAAAACCTTGGTCATTAAATGACCATGATGACTCGTGGTCTTAAGTGGCATAAGGAAGATTTTGTCATCATAATACGCCTTGAAGGATAAGTTGCACCCTTGGACCAATAAGAGCAAGACACAAGAGACTTCATTAAGAGCTTAAAGGGGCTTAAGCACCACTTTGGCACCTTTAGGTGCCACATCCTCAAGAAAAACTTTAATGTTGTTTAATGAAGGTGAACTTAGATGGACCAATGGAGAGGAAACAAGTAAGTCTCTAATCAATTCATTTAGGCCTAGGCTTGCTACTTAAGCATAATAGGTGTGCCACCTCTTCTTTTAGGCATGCCACCTTGCAATGATACCCTTGCCATCCAAGCAACGTAGGTGTGCTACTCCTAAACTTATGATCGAACCATTTGAATGGATAATAACGAGGTTAAGGGCTACAAATAGAGAAGGCCCATCCTCCATTCTCACCATTTTGGCTCATCTCCTCCTCCCTCTCCTCCTTGAGCATCTTTCCCTCTCTTGCCCCTCATCTCTCTTTCGACTCTTGCGACTCTTGCACTGCCACACCTCCCTCAAGTTATTTCCTTAGTTCTTAAGGTTTGTCCAAGTAAGTAAAGCTTCCTTACCTCTCCCTAGTATTGACTATTTCATTGTTAAGTTTAGCCGGTACTCTTTTGACAAGCCGTGGGTAGAATGGGCGGTCAAGTATATGTTTTGCTCATTTGAAGTTTTAGGCATGTGCTTAAGTTTGTTATTTTTGTTCAACGCAAGTCAAGGTTCACCGAGAACCATAAGGCGCTAATCGGTATTGAGGTGTACTGAGCTCATGTCTTTGATTGATGTGGAGTTCCTTAATACTTGATGTTTGGGTTGAGCCATGGGCTAAGGTTTGTTCATGGCATCATTAGAATTGAGTCATAGTAAGCATGGTGCACACTCTTGAATGAGCACACTCTCGGGCTATGTATAAGTCGACTAAAGAAAGAAGATAAAAATCGGCTTGTATGATGCACTATGCATGGTTACTTAAAGAAAAATAAGAACCACGCCACTTGAAATGACGATGATGTTCCACACCAACGGGATGCCCTCGCGCCAACTGGATATCCTGATTGAGCTGAGAAGCCCAACATGAAACCGGAAGCCTCAGTTGAGTTGAGAGGGCTTAGTCAAGCCAGAACAATGTTAAATGAATTGCATGAGTATCGATTATGCATTTGTTTGCACGCAATGAATTTATGCATTAGTTGAAAGTTTTGAAGTTATGAACCTTGCACATAATCGATATGTACCATGTGAAATTGTTATTAATTTTCCATCAACACTGTTTGCCTAAGTTGTTCCGGCTAATACTCAATGATGAGATGTCTTACTAGTCGAGAAGTATGGGTTTTACTTACTAAGTTTCAAAGACTCACTTGCTTACTTTCTACAGGTATTAAGACATGGCAGTCAAGCATTTCGATCTTCCTGTAAAAAATAGAAGGGTTAGCTATAGATATAATAGATGTTGATATGAAAGTCACCTATTGGAAACATATATCTATTGTAAGGGTTGAGGAAGGACTAAACGAATTGGTCCCTATTTACTTCATGGCCTGGTATACGTGGTTCGACAAAGATTAGGTTGAATCCCTTCATGGATTTAACGGCCCAATAAATGTTAATGACGACACAACATCTGATGAGATGGATTATAATTCCTAATACCAGCCTGAAGCCGAAAGGTTTCCAATTTTATGTAGTCGTAGCCATAGAGGAGATGGGGACCCAACCTTTTATCATATATATATATATACAACGTCACAAGGATCTGGGGTGTAATTAGAGAAAGGATTAAAAGTAAGACAGACTTAATTAAGTTTAAGCTAAATGATGATGATGATGCAATAAAGTAGAAGAAGCAGAATTATAATTTAGAGAAATGAAATATAATTGTAAGCATAAGGGTAAAATAGTAAGAAGAAGTAAGGATTATTTGAAGACTTCAATAATGCTCATATATAAATAAAAGTAAATTGCAGGTAATCACCAACCATAGGCGATTAAACCGACCGATTGTGGGGTATGAACAGGTAATTAAATCACCAACCACAAGCGGTTAAACCAGCCGATTGTGGGATATGAGTAATAATTTAAATAGACGATAAGAAAGTTTAAATAGAATATTACATTAACTGAAAGTCACAAGTACAAATATTTAAAGTTGCATATGAAATACAAGTACAATATAGAAAAGATCTTTTGATTCACAAACCATGAACAAGGTTTGTAACCATTGATCTAACAGGGGTTTATGATGATAGAATGGTAAGACGGGAATATGAAATTCTTACTAAGGACCGATCAGGACCAAGTACTTGGTTAATGATCTCGAAAGGAATTGTAAGAGGGACGGTTGTTGGATGGATGAGGAAGTGGAGAAGAAGAAAAAGAGTGAATAACTCTTTCCGGATGAAGGAGGTCTTCTTTGGATGAAGGTAAGAAGGAAGTAGAAGGGCTCTCTGCGTTCGAAGCCTCTCCTTCCTCTCTTATGGAAGGGTCTATTTATAGAAGGGACTAGTCACTACAAACAAAAGATGAACAGTGTATTTACTATTTGTCTACAGTGGGGAAGTGACTCGATTGGACTGAAAGTGCACAGTGATACAATGATAATCTTTGTGCCGAATTCAAAATATGAAATCTAATTTGACCTAAAGTGCACAAAGATTCAATGAGAGTCTTTGTGCAGAACTTATAGAATATTTGGGCAGAATCATGTGATGAGCTCTTTGGCATTGGTCGTTCCACCTTTGCTTTTCAGTCTTCATCTTTTGCCAGATTAATACCATAGCAATCATCTTCATTGGTGTTGATGTTATGGTGGGAGTGGGAGGATTCTGGTCCTTCCAGCTTACTTATTGCCTGCTTTAACAGTCCTTTGAGTTGATCTTGGGACTGAGCTAATACTAGTTTAGATAAAACGAATCCTTTATCATGGAGGAAAGGAGTAACGCCTTCAAGTGGGAGGAAATTAGAACCACCCTGGCTGGGATTTCTCTTGCTCAACCAGTCCGTGACTGATTGTTCACTTACCCTATCAAAAAATTTGAAACCATCCCACCACTTGACTCTAAACTTTCGGGTCAACATGAGGGTGTCTAATTCAATGATTCTTTTGTATTCGAAATTCCATGTCATAACCCATGACACTCTGAAATATATGAAAAAGAGCATCAGTTTAGAGAATATATTTTCATATGAAAGAGGTTTGAATTTGCTGGAGAAGAGTTTAAAACTGGGTTGCACTAGAGGGTGCAAAATATCACTAACGGGTCCAAAATGTTCCCACCATCGAATGAACCAGAAGGGTATCGTACAAGTATTTAAATCTTCGAAAAAGATCAACCATGTATGGGAGTTATTTGCATTTTTTCTGAGGAAAGTATTCCACCATGCTTGTTGGTAATCAAATATGAATAAGAGGTTCTGTATGGTATTGGTTCGGTGATCTTGGTATCGAATTTGACCATGATTATGGGGGTAGGTTTCCACATGGTAGGATGAATGATCTTGTGTATCTGTGCTATGGAGTAATTGATATGATTTTTGTCAGAAAAGTGTTTGAAAGTGACAGATTTGGTTTCTGTCAAAATCATTTCATAAAATTCCACTGTTTTGTATAGATCATGTGAAGTATAATTAAATTTTTCAGAAAACATATTTTTTGCAAATACAATTGGGTCTTCATCATAGAAACCATTTTCAACAGTGCAAATATTTTGATAATTTGTTTTATAAAAAAACTTTGATTTTGGAGGGGTTGCCTGAGTTGTCTGGGTAGGCTGAATCACCACCTCACTAAGAGTCATTTTTCCCTTTGGTTTTATGACACTCAAAGGGGAAGGATTCAAGCTTACCTCTACCTGGTTGTTATTTGGTTTATTGAAGGCTATTTCAAGAAGCTTTAAGGTTTTCTAATGGGACATGTTTGATATGGAAAAATGAGGGTTTGAAGGTGGTGAGGAAGGTTCCTCTATGGGAGATATAATAATCTAACTTTCTGATATATTGAAAGGTTGTTGGGCAGCTTGTAACCAACTTCTGATATTAGTTATATTTTTGGGCTTTGTTGCCGAAGACTGGGCAATTTCCTTGCCTTTATCTTTTCTGGTGGGTTTAGGAGGCATTTTCCCTATAAAAATTCTCGTGTGAGAAAATCCGGTAATGAATTCGAAGAACCATTTATAAATTCAATATCAAAATCGAAAATAGATAAAATGGCTTGCCATCTGGCAAATATTTGCTTTGAAGCAATATTTTGGACATCCTTTTGTAAAACATCTTTCGCATATTTGCAATCGATCCTTAATAGAAACTTTTGATTCAAAAGATCTCCTTGAAACTTGGAAATAGATAAAATTATAGCAAGAATTTCCTTTTTTATAGTAGAGTAATTCTTTTGGCAATCATTCCAGTGTTTAGAAACAAATTGGACAATTTATTCTTTACTGTTTTTTAACCGTTTGAGAATTCCTCCATATCCAATATCAGAAGCATCAGTTTCAACTATTTTGAATGCAGATGGATCGGCAAAATGTAAACAAAGAATTTATTTTATATTTTTCTTGATCAGTTTTACCACATCAGTATGAATACTTGTCCATGGAGGAGGGTCTTTTTTAAGCCTTTGATGAAGAGGTTTGCAAATTATGTTGATATTGGGAAAGAAAGCTATAACATAATTCAAACTTCCAAGAAATCTTTGCAATTGGTTTTTATCTCTAATCTCTTCGGGAAATTTTTCAGCAAAAATTATCGATCTTTCAATGAGTATGATACTTTCCAGATGGATATGATGTCCAAAGAACCTGATTTTGGTTTGAAAGAGAAATATTTTGCTTGGAGACACAGCTAGACCATTCTTTTTTACTATGTTAATGAAATGGCCAATATGCTTGAAATGTTGATCAATATTAGAAGAGAAGACCAGAACATCATCTATGTAGACTATTATGAAATATGAGTATGAATTAAATATATTATTCATAATCCTTTGGAATTCAAAAGGGGCATTTTTCAAACTAAAAGGCATTACATTCCATTCATATTGTTCGAAAGGGACAGTAAAAGCAGTCTTATACTTGTCTTTTTCTTCAATTTGGATTTGCCAAGATCTAGATTTCATATCAAATTTAGAAAATATCTTTGAATTATGGAGTTTATTCAATAAATCATTTTTATTAGGGATAGGGTATTTTATCCATTTTAAGGCATCATTTAAAGGTTTGTAATTGATAACAAGACGAGAGACTCCTCTTTCTAACTCAGCATTTTTGATACTCATCCTCTTCCAGAAGATCTTTTGATACATATAATAGCCAGAAGCATAATATGTAGTTCGTACTCAGTCATGTAATGTAAAAGTGTGTTTTGTGTAAGTTGTTTCTCGCGTTCTTTTAGTGATTTTTGTTGGGGTTTTGTGTGTTCACAATTCCATATGTGCACATAAGTATGATAAAATGAATTGGGATGACGACAAATCGGGATGTCACAAAAATAAATCACAGCTCGAGACCTTAGATGGGGTCGTGACAGTAAATGTCACTCATTCTATATGGCATGGCCGACACTATTGTGGATAATCTTTTTAAAAATTTTATGAATTTTTTTCTTACTTTTTTTCCTTTTTGTTAGTGGTTGGTTGTCTCACGAAGCCTTGCTTGGGCAAAGGTAAGGGTAAGGGCCACCCTCACTAGGTCTAATGATGTTAACCCTTGTCCAAGGTAGCGAGACCAATCTAGCTTGGGCTGATCGACGCCTAGGCGAGGCCAACCCTCTTTGGCCAATGGCAAGAAGAAAAGGAAAAAACAAAGAAAGAAATTCAAAATAAATTATTAAAAAAATAACCAGGTAGAACAACTGATATCTACATCAGTAATTTCTAGTCGAATGGGCTATATTGACATGTTGTCAAGATCAATTGATACAAGTTTGATAGGTTTAGGGCTCAATTGGCACATTTAGCATATTTTCATGGTAGTAGGATCACTCAAATTGAAAGATTTGGACTGAATTGACATAAATTTAATAAGTTGAAGACTTTCTTAGTAATTTACAACTAAGCAAGAGAATTGACTTTTTTCTTTTTTTGGTGCTTGAATCATAATTGAAATTTAGAAATAGTTTAAATCACACACTCTATCTAGTTTTGTTAATCAGGATATCGGTAACATCTTGTATATCATTTCTATAATTTTCTAGTTTAAAATAGGCTGAATCAAAACAATTTGAACATAGTAAAATTGAGCTGGACATCAAATCAACATTTTCTTGAAAAATTGGAAGGATTTTGTCCCTTATATAAAAAAGAGATTCACGAATTAAGAATATAGCAAAAACTAAGGAGTTATGATTCAACGAAAACTGATAAGAATCAAAACTCAACTCATCTCGATCTGAAAAATTTGGGCAAATCTAGCAAAATTTACTTTGACTAAGACTTCACCGACAAAGAAGATGAGCTCGACCTTCACTGACCTTCAACAAAGAAGAAGACAAGCTCGACCTTCATCGATGAATATCGCTGAAGAAGAGCGGCTTTTCTCTCGACCCTTTCCAGGAATTCATTTTCCTAAAATAATACACATATTTGTTGACCAGAAAGATCTTTTCCATCGACCAAATCGTTTTCAAAAACAAACGGAAAAGCCCGGAAAATACTTTGTTACATAAAAAAAAGAATAATTTAAAAAAGAATAATTTAAAAAAAAATCTTAAAAATAACCGGTAAGTGATATAATCAATTATTTTTAGGAAAATGAATCTTAAGTTATTTATTCTTCACAAAACAAATCTATTTATGTTGAAGCATATGGTCAACAATCAAACAAAGAACATGTAATGGTTATATACATTATTGCCATTCAATCATTTTTCTTTTCGAATAATACAATAAAAAATTGTAAACCGGCCCATCCACGACAATTTACTTTAAATTCATCCTCATCTCAAAAATAATAATGACACATCTAACATCGACCTAAATCTACCATCCTCTAATAGTCTATAAAGTATCAAGTTAGTATGCATATCTATCGACACATATACAAATTGCAAGATAAATTTGATGTAGAAAATGATGAACCCGATGTGAAATTGATGTGTATGGTAAATTTTCGGTTAAAATTGTATGTTTAAGATTTGTGGTATATTTATTCGCACTCGACCATTTTCTTTTCGGAGCAATACAATACAAAATTCTAAACTAATTTATTTATGACAAATTTACTCCAAATTTATTCCAAATTCATTTTCATTTAAAAAAATCATAAATAATATCAACATATCTATCCCTGACCTAAATCTACTATCTTTTGATAATGCACAAAGTATCACGTTAAAATGCATATCTATCAATGCACATACATATTGCAAGATGAATCTGATACGAAGAACAACGAATCCAATGCGGAAATGAACATGATACCTTAGATTTTTGTTAAAATTACTAATTTGAGATTTTTGTAGCATGAAAATTAATTTAGAAGTAAGTATCAATTCGCAATTTTTTAAACAGGATTTAAACCCAATTTGTGTGCTCCATCGCCCCAAAGGGGCAAAAAGGAAAAGATTCTTTGCTTTCGGATCAGAAAATGGACAGCTAGAACCGCACAACCGAGCAGGGCACGATGCTGATGCTGATGATGATGATGATGACGATGCAACGGAAAGCAAAGTAAAAACCTTTTGCTTCCACCTTCTCCCATTCGCCCTCTCGCCGCCGATTCCGACCCTCTCGCGATCCCTAAACCCCCGCCGCCCCGCGCCGCCGCCGTCCGCCGTCCGCCGCCCCCCAATGCGATAGCCGCCCGCCGCCCGCTCGACCGGAATCCGCGGCCCGGAAATATGGAGCCGAGCGTCCTCGATTCGATCGGCGTCGAGATCATCGGCGTCATGTCCCCGGTCTCCATCTGCATGTTCCTCGTCGTCCTCCTGGTCTACGCCCTCTCCCCCTCCAACCCTTTCTCGACCCCAGCGGGGGCCGCCGCCCCGATCCGCACCGCCGCGAACCTCGTGTACGTCGAGAGCCCCTCCGACTCCGTCGGCCAGAAGCTCGAGGGGGCGCTCCTCAACGCGCTGGTGTTCGTCATCCTCATCGCACTGGTCACGTTCCTCCTCGTGGTGCTGTACTACTACAAGTTCACCAAGTTCCTCAAGTATTACATGAACTTCTCCGCCTTCTTCGTGCTGGCCACGATGGGGGGCTCCATCTTTCTGTCGATCATTCAGCATTTCTCGATCCCGGTCGATTCGGTCACTTGTTTCCTGTTGCTGTTCAATTTCACGGTCGTGGGTGTGTTGTCTGTGTTCGGTGGGGGGATACCCATAATCTTGAGGCAGTGTTATATGGTTTGTTTGGGGATTATTGTGGCTGCTTGGTTTACGAAATTGCCTGAATGGACGACTTGGATCTTGCTTGTGGCGTTGGCTGTGTATGATTTGGTGGCTGTTTTGGCACCGGGTGGGCCGCTCAAGATACTCGTTGAATTGGCCTCCAGCAGGGACGAAGAACTCCCTGCTCTGATTTATGAGGCTCGTCCAATTGCACCTCAAAGTGGGGGTAACCAAAGGTCGAGGTTGGGTCTTTTGGTTGCTGGTGTATCGGATTCGGGGTCGGTTGAGCTGCAATCCATTTCTAGAGACAACGCAAGTAGGAATGAGACTGCCAACAATCATGGTGAGAATGGCGTTCATAGTTCGAGGAGCGATGGAGGTGAGAGTAATCGAGATGAAGGGGAAACCTCCCCATTGGTGGGTAATTTCCGGGATAGGGTCTCGTCCGGCAGTGAATCATCGGAGTTATCAGTGGTGAATGTCACGCCTAACAGAGGGGGACAGTTTGGAAATAGGGGGTCAGAGATTGAGGAAGAAATGTCCCCTCTGGTTGAAATGCTGGGTTTAGGGAGTGGCGGAGAGCAGGAAAGGAGAGATGAGGGGAGAATGATCACAGTTCTGGTAGAGGAATTAGACTTGGTCTTGGAGATTTCGTGTTTTACAGTGTTCTGGTGGGTAGAGCTGCAATGTATGATTTGATGACAGTCTATGCTTGTTACCTTGCAATTGTTTCGGGACTTGGGTGCACCCTTATATTGTTGTCTGTGTGCCGCCGAGCTCTGCCTGCCCTTCCCATATCCATCACATTAGGTGTCATATTTTACTTCTTGACTCGATTATTAATGGAACCCTTCATTGTTGGTGTAGCTACGAATTTAATGATGTTTTAATTGTCAATTTTTCATGAGAGAGAAGATGGGGAGATACTTACATTGTTTTAGGACATGACTGAATTCTGTGGTCTTGGCATCCATGTACACAGCAATGGAATCTCCCCATAGAAATTTTACTCTTGCTCATGTAACTTTCTGGATGTCCAGGCCCACTAATGAGACTATCTCAGGAACTCATGGTACTGAATCTTTTGCAATATCTTACTTTCTGCTTTTTGGTCCTTGTAGTCTGTAAATTATGTTCCAGATTTTGTTAAGTTTGTCCAAATTCATAGTGTCGCCATTCAAGTTAATTCTTTTAAGTATACTAATTACGAAATACAACCTTGCTGTAAATCTGGTGTGATTCGAAAGATGGCCGTATGATCTTTTCCGTTCACTTTTGATCTTTTGTGCCATAGAACAAGCATTAATCTTTAAATTGATGGGAAGAAGAGATTATGAAAAATGAATTGCTAGGTTGGAAACAATTCTAAGGTAAGAGCTAAATTATCAATTCAGAAAGTTGGATGAATAGATTATGGTCCCATATATATCCTATTTCACTACTTCCTTTGTGTGTTTGTGCTTGTTTTAAATGAATGAGACAATTTTGCTTGCTCTTGATCTATAATGCTCAGGTTGGTACCAAGCTTGATCCCTTGTACTCTCTGCTAATTGTTTATTCTTTGGTGGTGTGCTCTATGATGACATGAGTTGATGTTTTAGTAGAAGATTGATATTAATTTTCCTAAACACTTTCAATCTGCATTAGTAATTTATCAGTGCTTTCTTATTGATATTGTCTTCATTATGTCTTCTAGTGTTTTGATAATCCAATAGATATTTAGCAATCCAAGTGCTCCTTTGATCATAGTTGTCATCCTTTCATGCAACTGAAAGTATGGACTGGAATTTTTGCCATATAAGATGAATGAGATATTGACAGTCCATGTCCGTGCTTGTGAAGCGAACAAGGGACAACTCCATCAGTAAAAGAAGGAGATTCATGTGATACGCTCTTTGGATGAAGCCAGTCTTTTATGTGTATGCATGTGCATGTACTCGCCTTCTTCTTAGGTCAGTGTGCGCACTTAGCATGTGCTTTGCACAAATGGAACCGGGCCAATGTCTTTACTTGTGCAGTAGGGTTCCTCAGTGTCGATATCAATGACCGCAACAGACAGTAGGAACTGCTCCACAGCTTCGGTTTTCTTGTGTATAACCAGATGAGGGTTATGGGCAAAGAAGAAAAGCAGGACAGTGTATATGTTGAAAATTTGCATGGTTAATGGATTCGACCATCGAATTTTAGAAGCTCTGGGAAATGTTCGTCTCCATTTCTTTCTGATTTGGTTGTGCACAACGTGACCACAGAACAGGTCTCACTTTCGCAGGCAGCAGTTGCCTGTGGCTGACAGTTGCGTGTGTAGTATAAAGGGCAAATGGATCTGTGGAGGACAAGATCGCCGTGCTTTGATATTTGCTGTTGTTTTCACCATGAATGCGCTTTGTTCTAGTCGAAAAGTTGCAGAAAACTCTAGTACCATCCACTCGAGTGTCGTGGATTTATTCATAGCACAACCCTTTTGAATCTTTTCCGGTGCCTGAAACCGTGTTCTTAATGAACTCGTTCGATGTGATGGTGGATGGAGTGAGATCTTTGAGGATAGTGTTTTTGCAGCCATGAAGATGACTGTTTTGAGTGGCAACTCCTACTTCAGCATCTTTTGCTTGCCTTCACGTAACCATGCTTATAGGTAAAAAAGCCTTCAGCGTCTGCTGATGTCCGAGTGTTCGGACCAGGTACTGCGGTACTGCAGTCACCTCAACGATGCGAAAGACGGTACCTTCGAGCTTCTCATTCAATGACTCTGAGAACAGATTCATCATCGTGGTCTGGCTTTTCCGCTCTTGCAGCGATAGTCATCTCATTCCTGTAACGAGATGTCGTGGGTCGTGCTTCCCGTGGCTTGTCCTGAATGTTCGCTTGCCATAACCTTTTCTCATTCGCAAGCCAAACGCCGTCGGCCTAAGGCAATAACTTCACAAACTTAAGCGATTATTGTCGACGTTGTCATCTGCATGTTGTGGGTCAACGGTACAAGTCAACCCACATTCGGTTTAGGTTGCAATTGATGAAATACGATGGGAGTACAGTAACGATTGCTTCTGTTCCTGAGGCCCATTACCGTATAAATGGATTCGGCCCAAAGCCCAAAAGCTCCTCCTCCTCCTCTTCTCTTCTTCTTCTTCCTCCTCCTCCGGTCGACGACGGAGGCTTCCAGAGGGAAAAATGGCAGCTTTTCTACCGGACGAGCTGTGGAGGTACGTACTCGAGATCGGCGTCAAAAGCCCGGCGAAGTCGTTGAGCTACAAGGAGCTGTGCTGCGTCTCGATCGCATGCCGACGCCTCCGCCGACTCTCCGGCGAGGACTCTCTCTGGTCCCACCTCCTGTCCTCCGATTTCCCTCCTCCGACTTCTCAATCATCTTCGTTGTCTTCTTCCTCTTCTTCTTCATCGTGTAAGGCCTTGTACCGAATCAGGTAGCGTTTGCGTTTCTCGACATGGAGGTTCGATTCTTGTTTTCTCGTGCGTCGGTTCTTCGGGTGTTATCTTTTTTCGTGTTTCTTGGCGGGGGGGAAAGGTTCGAGAGGGACAGGGAGAAGAAGAGGGCGGCTCACAGGAGGGCCGTGATGAGGAAGGAGAGCCAAATCGCCGAGCACCTCCGGAGGATTCGAGACATCGAGGCTTCGCTGGCGCGAGAGTCCGACAAGCTCAAGGCCTCTGCTTCTGAACTGTCGAATCTGCACAAGGTCAGGTGAGGATTCTTCTTCTTCTTCTTCTTCGTCTTCTTCTTCATGTAGATGATGCGATTACTTGATTTGTACTTGTGTATGATCATCGGTGGTGTGATTGATCAGGCAAGCGTCGGTGGCTTTGAATGTGTGGCAGCCTGAGGTTGTTAGGGGGAAGCAAAAGCAGATGGTGTCTCAATGCGCCGTGCCTGTCGAGTCACGAATCAGTGCGGTCGACATGGAGTTTAGGCTCTGCAAGCAGCAGATTGCCATGCTGCGCAAGTCCTATGTGAGTTTTTGAGTACCCAATACATGTAATTCGATGGATTATTTTGGGGGGAGGGGGGAGAGATGAAATGGTCCTCCTAACTACTAGTCTTTTGATAGGAAGAGGAGAGGAGAAGGCTTGATGCAGCAAAGCAGGAGTTGGAGTCGATTGAGTATCATCCTTTGCGGATTTGCGAACGGGCAAGTTCCAATTTAGGCAGCTCTAGTAGTACGATGAAGAAGATCAAGAGATCCATAGATGTGGAAGGTTCTGTCTTCCATCTTCATGTTCTTCACTACTCATTTGATCAACAGCTGCCTTTTACTAACTTAATGTAGCAGCATCATGTATTTCTTGTTTACCTTCATCTGTGTGCTTATATCTTGCTTTTGAACTACATGTCTTATGACACTAGAGTTGGCAACAGAGGAAGCAGTACATATGGGATATTTATAGGTTGGGTGTTTCCGGTGGCTGTGATATTTAGGCTTAAGCTATAACTCATATTCAAAGTTGAAGCCAAGAACTTTTTCCCTCCCAGACACACTTTCCTTTTTGCTTTTAGTACTTGCACCAAGCCTTCGCCACTCCCAGAGGCTGATTTTGATGTTTTTAGATTTTGTGAGATGTGAAATCTGATTAGTGGCCAAATAAATCACCCACTAGTTGGATACTAGTTTTTCTGCATTCCAATAACATTATGCACTGACCAAAAAAAGAAGAAATATAACAGTATGCTGCCATGGGATGCAATTTTAACCAGCCAGGCTGCTTTTGGTCATCACCCCTTTAATGTGAACCCAATGTAATGATAGTGTTAATTGGGTGGCTAGCTTTTTGAAATGGGTTCATGATAAATACTGTTGGTGCAATGGAGAAGTTAACCTCCATGATCTTCACACTGCACAGACTTGAATAGACATCTGGCCTAATGAAATCAATGCCTAACTGGTTTGGTAGCATATGGACTAGTGGACATGATCTCAATCCACTGGTTTTGTTTGAGTGCTGGAATGTTGGGATGGTGAAGAATGAGATAACAGTCTTGATGGATGATAATCGTAACTTGTGATGGCACTGATTCAGTAGTCTCCTAATAATGCCTTTTAGAAGGGGGCATCTATAAAAAAGTTGATATATTCATGTTTAATCTAAAGACAGCTCACTTGGCAAGTAGAGAAGCAGCTGGCCTGGCAGTGTAGTAGTGTTGTTTTATTGTTGTCTCGTCTTTCCTGAACGGTGTATCATAAGGTGGCTTAAATAAACCAGGTCAAGTTACCCGGCCAATCAATCTGCTATTCAGTTCCTTTTCAGTTATTGCACAGTATATAGATGGTTATGTTGGCAACTTAATCTGGATCTTAATTATAAACGTGATTATTTCTTAACCTATTCTTGCACGAATCTCTTTTTCATGCTTGAGGTGGTATTCTAACTGGTATCTCTTCTATCTTAGCTCTTTTTACTTCATGTTTCCACTTTCAGTGTTTAAGCTGGATATGTCATCAAAATCCATTTTTTTGAGTCTCTTTCCTCATGCATGCCACTGCATTGGACATAATTCTGTTTTCATTTGGCCTAGTATGACTTGTAAATGTGTTACTTATTGTTCAGGCTGCGGCAAACTAGGTAAAAATGGCAATACCAGTCAATCATGAACTTGATGGCCTGCGTTTCACTCTCTTAAGTCCCTCCTGGCAAGAGCTGGGTTCAGAGGCTGGCAAGAGACTTCGGTTCGAGTCCCAAGCGTATTAATTGGGTTTGAGTCCTAGAAGTCGGCAAAAAGCCAGAAGCCTGGATAAAAGCCCGAATTGAATTGGGTTCAAGTCCCAAGACGGCTCTAAGAAGACTTGGGTTCAAGTCCCAAGCACAAGAGAAGGCTTAAGAAGCATGGCATGCATGAGTTCGAAAGAAAGACTAGAAGTGCATAAACTCATGGCATGCATCGTGTTCATAAATGACTACAAGAGTTGCCATTTACATGTGCAAGAAGTATGGTTGTATCTTTGAAATTGATTTGCCTTCGACACGGTTTGAATGAGATGTTTTGACTAGAGTTGATGATTAAGTGATTTGTTAGTCGAAGGTAAGGACTATACTTATTGAGTATTTCAAGTACTCACCCTTGTCTTCTTACAGATACTTAGAAATATGGCATTTATTCACTTTGGGTGTCCCGTGAAAATTAATGTATCTTACATGGACATCATAGATGTAGATATTGATATAACTTATCAGAAACTCACGTCCACGGTTTGGGTCGAAAAGGGACCGGACAAACTAGTCCCGATGCATTTTAAAGCTTGATATAGGTGATATGAGGGTACTTGGGTTGGACCCCTTAGAAGCTTTGATATTCCCAACCGTGACGACGAGGATGATGACAGGAATCGGACCAAATATTTATGTACCAGCCCTAAGTAGAATAGGGTTCCCAATTTTGGTTACTACCTCCATAGTGGAGTTAGTAATATCTTGGCTTTTGATGTATGTAAAATGACCCATTTTTAATGTAAATATATGTGACCGGAAATAGCCATGTACTCTTCATCACTTATGTAAAATATAGTATATGTTGTGATGTTATATCTCACGTTACCACGTGTGTTTGTGTTGGGGATTGCATGTTCATGTATTTCGCTTTCGCATAAATATGAGACAAATGAATTTAGAATGGCGAGGTAGTAATCAAAATTAGGAACACTATTCTACTTGGGCAGAGACTTTAATATTTAGTCCAATTCCTCAGACAAATCATCCTCGTTGTCATAGTTGGGATTATCAAATCCACGAGGGGGTTCCAACACCCTTGTACCACTTATACCAAGTTTCAAAATACATCAAGACTAGTTCGTTTAACCCCTTTTTGACCCCAACCGTGGACATGAGTTTCCAATAAGTTTGGGATATCCTAACTTTTGATGTATGTACAATAGCCCCTTTTTGATGTAAACATATGTGGCCAAAAATAGTCATGTACCCTTCATCACTTATGTAAAATATATAAAGTATGTTATGATATTATATCTCACATTCCCATGTTGTTTGTGTTGGGAGATTATATGTTCATGTATTTCGCTTGTGCATAAATATGAGATAATCGAATTCGGGACAGTGACAAAGTCAAGGATGTTGCAAAATAATCCTAAGGTCATAGGGTACCTTTGATCAGCATGCTGAGGCTGTGCAAGCGGAATTCCAAGGCACTTTGGTTGTGGCAACTACAAGCATGGCTACCATGATATATTTATCCATACTGGTGAACTTGAATGTAGGAGAAGTAGCCAGTCACGTCCGCATTAAGGTATTCGCCAGTCGAAACAAGAACCGATTGGATTTATGAAGCCGGTGAACCACCACTAATAAGGCAAGCCACGACAGTTCTTTCGAAGCCAGGATTGCTGGAAGAATGTTGTTTGGCTCGCCAAAGTGACAGCCACTCGATAAACTTTTCTCCAGGAGAAGCAAATCGAGGAAATGACCAACTATGGTAGCAGGTGAAGACATTCTCTTTCTAAGGTTGAGAAAAGTTGCAGGTTGGTACTGATATTGTGGCTCGTCCGTTTGGCAATTGGCACCGTGTATCATGGAGGTGAGATGGTCACGACATTTCAGCAGCAGACATTCATCGTGGAACTCCAGCGCAACACGCGGTTAAATCAGAGGCACGAGATGATCTACTTAAAAAAGGAGACTTACCTCATTATTATCATCTTCTTTCATTTTTGTCGTGGACTATCTGTTTATGTTTGATGATCCAAAATACATTCACATTCTCCAAAGGCCCGATGTTTTCTGTATAGACGATGATCCCTGTCTTCAACGTTCCTCATGATTTTTCTTTATCCTTTTCTTTACTCAAAAAGAAGACTACACAGCCTAGCTTGATTCACGGATTCTTTAAATTAAATATTTAGCTCTCCGCCATCCCTAGACCATCATTTTCCTGCATAATCCACTAATGGAGTATATACAGATCATCGATGAGGATTCAAATGGATGAAAATAACTTGCGTCCCATACGTAATACTAGCGATCAAGTGGTGTCATTCAGCCGACCAAATATCAGTCGGATGTTGATTCAATTGCTGCCGTGGACCCATCTCAAGACACCGCAGGCATAACAAATCAATGTTTGGTCTATAAACGGGTCAGAAGACTCTGAACCACCAGTGATGGTCCATCCACATTTTGGGTGCGACTGGAATGCACATCGAATGCTCATCACAAGAATCTCTGACCAGAAATAAGATTAAATACGAGTCCAATCAAGAGCAAGGTATACAACCGCTGGATTATTGTGACCACACTCGACAGCATAACGAATATAACAACAGCACTGGATTAATTTCTCGCACTAAGGATCTCATGAAGCAGCAAATAGGATGACAGGAATCAGCAGCCAACTGTTCCAAAATCTATAAATAAATGAAGACACTAATACACATTCCTGCCTACTGCAAAAACAGCTAGCTACAAAAACAAAGGCTCGTGGAAATGCTATAACTAGGTGTGGATTTGGTTCCATGGCAAGGATGCTCATGCAAAGGGATTTCCTCCAATAGAAGCAACAGGCCCCTGTGTTGGGACATTCCTGAAAGACAAGGATACAAGAATATTGAGTTGACGATAAAGAGTAATGAGAGAAATATCCGTCTCCGCCATTAGAGAGCTATCATGACTCATCAAGATTTGCAATATGTCAAATCTCTAGGCTAAACTTATCAGTACCTTCTTATCTTTTTCGGTAAAAAAATTTGTCACTATGCACATAATGGAAATTTGAACAATTTCAGTACTCATCTATAATAATGAAAAACTTCGATAGCAAAGATTTGCAACGCGATGCCATGATTAGGTCCTCTCATGAGATAATGAATATCAACAAGACCACTTACGGTATCTGAGAGCTTGGTGCTTGCCCTCCCATGAATGCTAGGCCACCTACAAAATTTTAGACCACAACATCAGAATTCAGAAACAGGAACCAATCAACCAGACATATGTTGCTCAATTTGGACGTGGATCCTTTCCTCTCACATATTACTCCTTTCGGTAAATAAATCTCAATCATTGACTAATAAAGATGGAGCTTTAGTCAGATGCTAAGATTTGATGAGGCACTACAAGGAGCACAGCTACGGGGTAGAGGATCTTCACCCACTCAACCCAGTACTGATGTGAGTGAGTAGGCAGAGGGGCCAAGGTGTTCAAATAGCAACGCAGGTTAAGCCTTCCTGCTTGAGGTTCCCACAAGCTGGTATGATGGAATGAGGTTTTGACCGTGATCCGTGATCCAATCTCACTGAAGTGCAGAAATGTGAGGATCAGAGAGAACACATGCACGTACTTTTATGTGTGACAGAGAGACCAAGACTTAAATTTTATTGGCTTCTAAACAAGAAATTCCCCTTGTACTAAAGCATCTTTGGTTGGATCATCATGTAAATGCTGCCATGCAATAAAATTATTTTGGGATGATGCAAATACCATCCTTAACTTTGCTCTCTATATTAAACACCCTCCTAACATTTCAAAACCTACAAATTGAACCACTCCGACCTTAAAAAACTTATTTGCCCTCATGGCACCAAAAATTTACACCCAAACCCCTCCCTCACTCTTCCCCTGTCCTTTCTCTCTCCTCACACACTGGAGCACAGCAGAGCAAACTGAGCAAGCCTCTCGAGTTTTTTTTTTTTTTTTTTTTGGGGGGGGGGGGAGTTGTTATTGGCCTTTTAGGAGCTTAGTGTAGTTTGGGAATAAAATAGTAATTTAGTAAATTACATGGTTGAAAAAATGCAACTTGAAATCCATTGTAAAAACAATTTAGGATTAAAGACGGTTTTATCACAATTATTTCATAAACGACCCAAAAAAGTCATACAAAATGTAAAGACACTGCAGCTTGATACGATACGATAAAAGAATGCAAAAGAATTGTGATTTTTCACACACACACACAAAAAAAGAAGAAAAAGGTACTACAAAGTCACCTGCAGACTATTAAATAGTCATAATGGTAAGAGCATCTCCAATTTAAGGACCACAAATCAAAAATAAGTTGATTTCCCATCGTCGTGTATGACTTAAATTTAGGCCATGAACTGCTTAATCCAAGGGGGAAGTTAAAGAGTAAAACAAGGACTGGGATGTGGAAAGTCACTACCATGAACAAGTATCAGCAGTGGGCATGCGCAGCCCAGTGGTAAGTGCAGGAAGATGTTGAGAACAATTCAAAATCCCAAACCTGGGGGCTTATATACTACAAAGCCACAAAATATTATTGTAGCTTACCGCTTAGCTTTTTGGCCCACCTATGTCAGTCTGAGCAAGCCAAAAAGTCCAATCGAAAGGTAAATACAGCTAGACAGAGAAGTTTAATTAAAATTCACCTTGTGGAGCAGCTGGAACACAAGGTGTCCCTGGATTCTGGAGAAACCAAGACTCATCTACACCATTAAATATGGTGGATGACAAATGGGAACTAGGCAGTGCAGCTTGCAATGAACTCATGTCCGAGAACTGCATTGCACAGAGCATGTGCAAAATTAGACATCAGAGAAAACATCCACTACAAACAAATTGATGACAGTAAAACCATTATGTCCTTTTCCTTTTATTTGTAGTATCTATTCTTTTTTAGTTTTTTCAATGTCTGCAATAGCCAGTTGACAGGATTGTTTCACCGTTTTATCTCTTCAAAGAGCTTGCAATAGTTATTTGATTGAGAACCTACAGTGAGGTTCTGTTCTTATGGTGATAAACATGCTTTGTTAAAATATATGAACAGCACTTCCAAGCATTGTATCATGTAATTTGAAAAGGATATGTTTCGCTTTCAAGTTCCCAGAGATTCAGAAAACACAAAACACCAAAAGCTATAGTGCACCACTAGCCTTAGATAGCGTTAACAAAGTTCACACCCCATAAGGGACTGAAAAGGGTCACAACCACCAAAGTGACAAAAAATAAGGGCATCTCACACCAGAACTCTAAAGCTAACGATGGAAAAAATAAAAAAGATTGAATGACAATTGAAACCAGAAATATGCCACATTGTGTTCCAACTAGCATGACTCACCACATTGCTTTGTTCCCGATGAGAATCACATGGAAGATCAAACGGGTTTGTTGATTTATATCCTGTTGCATATCCGTGTGCTGGGGTCTCCACCTGAGGAAGTCCACAATGTATAACATAAATTTGAAAGAGAAGCAAAATGCAAAATGGAGCCTGCAACAGGTAACTGATATTCGATTGAGATTACAAACCATAAGAGAGAGCATCGATGGGTTGCATGACGTCCCCATGGTTAAATTTGACTGCACACTTTGACCTGGGGTCCAGCAATAGATGTGGCCAGCAGAAGCCCATAATCTTTCAAGTCCTACAGAAAATAATTTCAGAATTTTACTAAGACTTAGAACATTAAGTTGGACATAGGTACAGGAGATGGGAAACCTGTGAAGCTTCAAAGCCCAAGTACTGATGATCAACACTTGACAGAGGCGGGTGGGTGACTACGTTTGTCTCAATATTTTGCTCAACACTTGCAGAAGAAAGGTGTTCAGCAGATTCTCCAAATGCATTCCATGGCTGGTTTGAAAAGGAAAACAAGGGTGGATCATTATGTCACTATAAATCATTGAGCGCCGTGTAAAATTAAACAAACAATGAAATCACGGCAATTTAATAAGATATTTAATAAAACCACCATGAAACACCTACCCCAAAAAAATCAACTTACGGAATTATCACACAAGATAGAATGTCTTACCTGAGTGGTGGATGTGGCGGTGGCCCCTTGACTATTCTCAAGACCTCCATGCCATAGATCTGGTACTGATGAAGGAAGATTTTGAGAACTAGTCTTTGAGACATATCCCAATCCATGTTTGGATCAAAAGATAAAAAGGGAACAAATTTCTCGGAACCTCCGTCACCAGATATTAAGTCATGAGTTGAACTGTTAGTCCCTAGTACAGATAGAGTGGAATTAGGAGAATCGAATGTTGCCCATCCTTCATTTTTGGACTTTGACAGCTCAGGTTCCCGCTATTCAAGGTTGCATCTGATTGATGCTGCGGAAAATCAGCAAACAAATCCAAAGATGTAGATGGAGGTGCTTGGGGAGTCTGATGTTGCAATGTAGAGGGAGCTGCAAGTGTTGGAGTTAACTGAAAAAGATCTAGAGATGGAGCTGTTGATGTGGCAGCTCCCTTGAACAAATCAACATTTGAGGCTTCAGAATAAACTGGTTCTGGTGCCAGTTGTGACTTAAATAGGTCTACATTACTTGAACTTCCAGAAATAGTTGACGCTGGAAAACTAGTCATTTTGTCTGGGTGATTCCCAGAAATCTCAGGCTCTGAAATAAAATCTGCTAAGCTACCTGAATTGAATGACTGGAGAGACACAGAGTTGCTATCGAATGAACCAAAGCTTCCTAATGATGCAGTTCTCTGTTTATAAAGAGAGAATTTTCAATCAGATGATTAAAAAAAAAAAATAGACTCAAGATTTTTAAACAAGCAGCAAATACTGAGCATCATATGAAATATGACTTAAAATGGTGGAGCACATATTCCTTCTCTCTCTCTCTCTCTCACACACACACACACACACACACACATCAAGATTAACAATGATAGATTCCATTATAGGAAAGAGAAAGCTTAATTCACCCATATGGATGCACTCTAGTCATAGCTTTTTCATTATCTGGCAAGCATTATACTGGCAGATATTGGCATATAGACTTCTAGATGGCTAAAGCAGAAAACAACAATAAGTAATGCAAATTAGTCACGTGAATGATATTTTCATATGGAAACGGTTCAGATCCAATGCTACATCATCTTAGAATTTACTGTTGAGGGGGAAAAAAGAGCAAAATCCCTAGTTCCACCAGAGAGAAAAAATAAAAGTCAAATGAAAAAAAGAAGTCTACTGGAAAGCCTCATGCAAAATGAAATGCCTAATTTATGTGCTGGCACAGTCAAGAAGCCTTAAATATTGTGGGAAATTGTTTAGATACATCTTTACATCATAGCGATGTGGGTATGTTAAAAGTTACACCAAATATACACATAATCATAATGTTTACAGGACTCTCTGCACAGTTGAATAGAAACTCTTAAGAACCCTAAAAGAAGCATGGAAAAATCAACAAACATCGGAAGCAAGACTTCAGGCACCTAACCGACTACAAAAGCTGATTGCCATAGTGCAAGAAAATTTCTAGTAGTTGTTTTACCAGATTCTAGAACTTTAGTTGGGTAGGAATCATCTGACTAACAATGGCACAACGAGAAAAAAGTTGAAAACAAGTCATGTCAAGCATTAGAAAGTCGACACTCAGCAACTCACTACAAATGCAACAATATTATTTAACTACAACCTGAGGATGGGGTATCCCATTGGCATCTCTCCGAATATATGCCTCTCGAGATGTATTTGACATTTGAAGACTCGTATTATTCCCTGAAAAATCTCTCGAAAGGTGTCTCTGTGGGCTACCAAATTCACTGTCCTTCTGAAAATTTGGGGACTGAGCTCCAGATCTGAATGGATCACCTCCACTAGAAACAGAATAATCTGAGACCCTGGGAGCAGAACCTTCATTTGCAAATCTATCCTCATTTGCACGCTCACTTAACCGTCCTGGACTGTAGATCAGACTGGAGATTTTCCCTTCATATAGGCCTCTATCTGAACCAGGTTTTCTTGTGAGAGTAGCACCTTGCCTGCCATAGCGCCGTTCTTCATATTGGTTGTCATAAGGTGGACTCTGAGAGTAAGAATGATAAGAGCTGGCACGCCTCGTCTCTTCTTCCCGGTTTCTCATGCTCTGTCAAAATTCAGTCAGGAATCTTGTAAGATTATCTGCTGTCTGGAAAATGAAGTAATATATACTCAGAGCAGTGGACTAAATCTCCAGAAATAAAGCTTTGAGTGATTTATTTCACTGAAGCGAAGGGTAACAAATGAGAAAATCCTCAGCATCCTTCGATTGATTTATTCTTCCTTTTTTTCTGACATACATGGTGAGGGTGGTAACATTCTCATTCACCCCTATGAAGGCCATACCATAAAAATTTTCAGGATGTAAGGCAGAATTTGAATAAAGTTCACAGTACATTTCCAATTCTTTCGTTTCAGGACGATGAAAGGGTTTTCCAGCAAACAAATTCAGCTTATCAGCGGCACATAGAACCATTGACCACTCTAAATAACCATGACAAGCCAAAAACATCATAATCAGAATATTATCGACAAGGCAACCTGCATATCTCTCGGAGGCTTGTCAGAGTTTTTCCCTCCAGCATATCTTTGGTCCACATACACTGACTTTATGAACTCCCGAACCTTATCGACGTTGCTGCAATATTTGAATGAAAGATGTTAAGATGTATGTTATCCATGATGGCACTCAGTGACCAGCAGACATAATGTCAACCTGCTATCAGGCAATCTCTGTCTTTGTGAATCCCAATCCTTCAAATACATTTCCCTTGCGCGCTGCAAACACATCAAATATCATATCAGATACCATTACTTAGATAGTGGACCATAGTGCACATACGAGTGAGTCTCTTTACCTGATTACCACCATTTTGAAGCGCTTCAACCTCTTGGGAAGTGAACTTCGCCATGGAGACAGATTTTACACGATGAGTGAACTCGCGGCTGTTTGACATAACAGAAATTAAGTCAGACTACGCATGTGAAAGCCACAAACTCAAAATTACACAATGCTGGACATAGAAGATAAAGATACTAAAATGCAAGGGAAAAAAAAATGCTAAGATCCATGCCAGAAGAAGCAGTTAATGCACTCCAAGAAGCACCATCACATTGTGAAATATCTTGATCGTCAGGTTTCTAATGGCATAAAACTATGATCGCCACCAGATGCATAAGTGAAGGGATATCTGAACAGCCAACATACTTCAGGACCTCCCTTAAAACACCAATATGCAAATACTTAAGACAGATGAACAAGGACCCAACAGAGCTGAAGTTCTTTTCCAGCCAAGATTCCCACAGAAAAGGAGGCTAACCATCACCCGTTGACACAAAAAGTGCAGGGCTGGGCTTTCGGCTTCTTTTCCCCTCTCACCCATGAAGAGAAAACTTGAAAAGAGTTCACCACCACGACAAACCAACTCAGTTCACATGATTAATTACTTCCCGGAATTGGGGAACTAACCGACACAACAAGGATAGAGAACAACAGAACTACTCACTGTATTCCACTGCAAGTCGTGCAGACGAAAGTCCAAAAATTCGTACAAACATACTGAGGACCCTGTACGGAGAATTTACAGATCAAGATCAGCGAAACCACTAACAGAGCAGCTCAAGACGAACTATCCGCAGTAATTACAAATGAAAGCGACAAGCAGAGAGAACTGAAAAATTTTACCAAGCTGTTGCAGTTGATGCACCTCCGATTCGGGGGCAGCTTCATGAGACCCCGGATGATCTTCTCGTTCCGCTCCTCTTCTCTTCTGCTCCCCATTTCTCCAGCAAAATCCCACTCCGAACAAGACCCGGAGAGACCAAAAAGAAAGAATTTTCGAACCCTAGGCCACGCGAAAATTTGAATCGAATCCCCCCTCAGAAATCCCGACAAGCCCAGTTAGAATCAACCGACGACGATCGCGCGACGAAAATCCCCCCCAAAAAAAAATCGAAAAAATTCGGAGATGAATAGCCGTTGATCCGAGGGCGGAGGGAGGCCTAGGGTTCTTCGAAGTGGGGAAGCCGGCGGGGGGATTTTCTCGAGAGAGGTGAAGTGGCGGAACAGGAACGAACTCGGAAAATCAGCTCGGGCTCGATAATGATGAGATTCCAGAGAGAGAGAGAGAGTCCGTACGTTTTTGGATTCAAAAGTTCGTGCCTTTAAATTTATTTTCACGGCGCACGCAGAGGATAATTTTGGGTTTTTTATTTAAACACTCGTCGTTGCTAATTTTTTTTTTTTATGGTCGATGGGGATGGGGATGGGGATGGGGTTGCTTTCGTTGAAGTAATGATTTCTTTCTCGGTCGAAGTCAATCTTTGATGGACGACCGGAGCAGTAGCAGTTTTACATCATTGGTCGTGACGATTCGGATTTCACTGCTTCCTTTATATCATTGACCTACGAGGCTCTAAGCAGTTGAGGGCCCCCCACAAGACAAACACCCCCGCTACGTGGCGATAATTGACTTTTCGACTGTTGGAACACGTCATGTTTGGTTTGACTTTTGCAAGGAGCTTTGTACCTCGAAAGACTCCTCCGAGCAGGAGTTTCGGTGTTTGGTAACACGATCTCAAAAGTTTTAGGTGCGAAATTTTGCTTGACGGATACTTAAGGCATGTTTGATAAGCAAATAAATTCTGCTCAAAGATAGGTTTTTTTTTATCATGTTTCCACGAATCTTGAAGCATTATTTGGTAATTGCACCAAAATTTTCATTCCCAAAATAGAAAAAGAATATAAATGCTTTAGTAGGACCTTAAGATTTTTTTTTTTTTTTTCTGACATATAATTTCTTTTATTTTTTAAATAATTCTGAAAAAAAATTTCTTTTCTTTCTTTGCTTTTTTCCTTTTCTTTTTCTTCCTCCTCTACCTAGCGACCTCATCGGCCTTAATCCTCGTCTCTAGCTAATCACAAACCATCGCCGAACCCTATCCTCTTTTAAGGGTGTTGCCACCTAGACGACCACTTGTAGTAATCCCTCCAGCAATGGCATCCAACCAGATTGAATGCCTTATTTTAATGTATCATACTCGCGTGCCTCGCATTTCTCATTTGTAACAGAATATTTTTCTTCCCTTTTAATTTGGGAATATCTTTGAATTTTACATCTCAAAGTTTAAACGAAGTAGTTTAAGAACTTGCTTAAGTCCAAGAGGAGGAAGAAGAAGAAAAGAAAAGAGAAAAAAATGGTATGAGGAATAAAGAAGTAACTTCTTGATTATATTATTAATCTATTCCCTAGAACAAATTTGTAATTAAGAACAAAACAACAAAAATAGTCAAATGAATTTATCTTCTTTTATATGTCTCAAAGTAGTGAAAGTTACCTTTCACTACTTTGAGCTTTAAGCATTTTTGGATCTCTACTTAAACTTTTCATCTTCTAACATTGTCATCGTATAATATTTAAATCTCCGTTATAGCCTCACATTCACTTTCCTATATAGATTTGACCAATGGATATGAGGACTTTATTGAGCTCAAATCTAATTCAACATCGTGCAACAATGATGGCTCATCAGCTTGGGTCGCATGCTCTCAATGCTTGTCAACTAGGGTTGTGCATAAGGCCATTAAACAGGTGGATTGGGTCGAGTTTAAGTCGTGTCGAAAATTATCTGACCCATATTAATCCATTTAACTTGTGTTAATCTATTTTCATTCAATGTGAATTTAATGACTCTTATCTAACATGTATTACCAAAACAATAAATATTTTAGGAAAATTACTTTCCAAAAAAATTATTATATTTTTCGGTGTTCGACTAAAACTTGAAAATAAACTAGAAATTATTTTCTAGTGTTTGGGAAGGAAAATAATTTCCTCATGCCACTTTTAATAATTTTATTGTTATTATTTTTTTAATTGATTTTTTAATTATTTAATTAGTTTTATTCTTTTTCTTTTTTTCCTTTTCTTTTGTTTTTCATTTTCTTCATTAGCTAGTCACGGCCACGAGGTGAGCTTGAGCCTCGCCATAGGTTGACGAGGCTCAAGCTCACCAAATTCTAGTGAGGTCATGCCTCGCCAACCTGTGGGGAGGTAGAGCTCGCCATGACCTTGCTCAATGTCGGCGAGCTCGGGCCTCACCAGATCTGGCAACCTAAGTGAAGCTCAAGCCTCACCCAAGGTCGACAAAGGCTCGCCAGCATCATCTCGCTCAAGATTACATGACCTCGCCGAGAATCCTAGGACGAGAGAGTCAAGGAGGTGGGCAAAGGGGACGGTGGCCGCTTGGGGAAATGTTAAGCTCTGGGAAACCTCGAAACATTTAACGCCAAGCATTCATCTTCCACCCAACTTTGGGAAATGTCGAAGCTTCAAGCAACGTCATCTACTAAGCTTTATATTTAAATTAGGGGAGACGTTTTGGAGGTAAGGGTCCTTGGGTGCGTTTAAATATGCTTTGAGTAAAAGACTTTGGAAAAATACAAACGATTTACGTGAAAGAATTTTTTTTAGAAATACAAATGGTATTTGATAAAATGTATTTTAAAAATACAATGAGAAGTAATTCTGATTTAAATGTAGTTTGGAAAAAAAAAAAACACCTTGAAAAAAACTTTTACAGGTTTTTTTTTTAATTTCTCACATCTTTGCCAATGGAACTCGGTTGTTGGGTGAGGCTAGCCAATGCCAAATTGGCTTGTCGGTAGTTAGATTTGTCCTCGTCGGTAACGTTGTTGCGTGGGGTAAGGACAATTCAGGAATTATAAAAGATTAACAAAGACAAGGTTGGAAGAAAAAGAAATGTATTTGCATTATAAAGATACTCAAGCACCTCAAATTGTATTTTCCCAAAGCTCTTCAAAAGATTTGCTAGAGGCTTTGGACAGTTGGAAGACGCTACGTTTGATTTGACTTTTGCAAGAGTCTTCATACCTCAAAAGACTCCTTTGAGCAGGAGTTTTGGTGTTTGGTAACACAATCTCGAAAGTTTTAGGTGCGAAATTTTGCTCGACGGATATCTAAGGTATGTTTGATAATCATTTTATTTTCGTGGATAAATTTTGCTCAAAAATAATTTTTTCTGATTTTGCTTCCACGAAATTACATCGAAATTTCTATTCTCATAATAGAAAAAAAAAACATAAATGCTAGTAGGACCCTCAAAATTTTTTTGTGACGTAATTTTTTTTTAATTATTTTAAAAGATTTTTCTTTTATTTCTTTTCTTTTTTCCTTTTCCTTTTCCTTTTCCTTTTCTTCCTCCTCTAGCTAGCGACCTCATCGGCCTCGAGGACCCTCGCAAGGCTCCAACAAGGTTGTTGGACCTCGTCTGTAGCCGATCACTTGCTATCATTGAGCCCTATCCTCTTCCAGGGGCATTGCCCCCTACGAGGGCCACTTGCGATAGTCCCTTTTGCAATGGCACCTAACCAAACTAAGTTTCTTATTTATATTGTTGGTGCCTATAGCCTCTTGCCCCTTGTTGGTGATAGAATATTTTTCTTCTCCTTTAATCTGGGAATACCCTCAAATTTTACTTCTTAGGGTTCAAACAAAATAATTTAAGGACTTGCTTAGGTCCAAGAGGAGGAAGAATAAAGCAAAAGAAAAAATGATTTGATTCTAAAATTATTTTCAAAAATAAAAAAGTAACTTTTTTCCTACTTCTTGATTATATTCATAATCTATTTCCTGAAACAAATATGTTATTATGAACAAAATAACAAAAATAGTCAAATGAATTTATGTTCTTTTGTATGTCTCAAAGTAAGCTCTACTTTTTCATCTTCTAACTTTGCCATCATATGATATCTAAATCCTAGTTTTAGCCTCACGGTCACTTTCCTATACAAATTTGACCAATGGATACGAGGACTCCAGTGAGCTTAGATCTGATCGACATTGCGCGACGATGATGGTTCATTAGCTAGGGTTGCATGCTCTCAATGCCTATCAACTAGGGTTAAATAGGTGGATTGGATTGAGTTTGAGTCGGATAAAAAATAGTCCGATTCATATTGACCCATTTAACTCATGTTGATTTATTTTCATTCAATGTAAATTTAATAACTCATATCTGACCTGACCTGACCTATATTACCAAAACAAATTAATATTTTAGAAAAATCATTTTCCAAAAAAATTATCATTTTTTTTGTGTTTGATTGAAACTTGAAAATAAACTAAAAAATATTTTTCGGTGTTTGGGAAGGAAAATAATTTCCTCATGCCCCCTTTTAATAAAATTTTTATTATTATATTTTTTTTTGATTTTTTAATTATTTAATTAGTTTTTATCCTTTTTCTTTTAATTCTTTTCCAACGATCTAGCCTCACCATAAAGCTCGAGCCTTGCTCGAGATCAGCAAAGCCTCACTAGCATCATCTCACCCAAGGTTGCATGACCTCGCCAAGAATCCTAGGACGAGAGGGTCAGGAGGTGGTCAAGGGGACGGTGGCCGCTTTGGGAAATGTTGAAGCTTCAAGCAACCTTATCTACTAAGCTGTACATTTAAATTAGGTGAGAGGCTTTGGAGTTAAGGGTCCTTGGGTGCGTTTAATTTAAATACAAACGATTTTCGTGAAAGGAATTTTTTTTTAAATATAAATGGTATTTGATAAAATGTATTTTAAAAATACAATTAGAAGTAATTCTGATTTAAATGTAGTTTGAAAAAAAAAATACTTTGAAAAATTTTTTTGCAAATTTCTCTCTCTCTCTTTTTTAATTTCTCACATCTTTGCTAGTAGAACTTTGTTGTTGGGCGAGGCTAGCCAATGCCAGATTGGTTTGTTGGCAGTTAGATTTGTCCTCGTTGGTGAAATTGTTGCGTGGGGTAAGGACAATTCCAGAATTATAAAAGATTAACAAAGACAAGGTTGGAAGAAAAAGAAATATATATATGCATTATGGAGATACTCAAAGCACCTCAATTTATATTTTCCCAAAGCTCTTAAAAGATTTACCGGACGACAATTACATTTATCCAAAGGGCTTTGGAAAAGTGATTCTCAAATCATCCTGCTATTCCCCTTCAAATGTCTCAAAAGATTGACATTTACGAGTACTCAAAAGGATTCCTTGGGGTGAAGTTCACTTCCCAAGTTTCGAATAACCCTCGAATCGGGTCGGGTCGAGTGCTTTCAAAAGCATATCAAACTTCATTCACCCCCACTTTTCTGCGTGGAAAAAAGAGGGAGCCACGCCCCAAAAATGCCATGGTACACCTCGGTTTCACAACTTCGAGCCATCACTTAAGCAAGAGTCTATATCACGAATGACATTACTTCGTTGGTGTTTCTTGAAGTTCTTATCTATCTTCGACATTGTTCACAAGTTACACTGTTTCAATTATTTTCAGAAGCTTTTGGAATGTTGTCCACCCCTGATCTTCTATATATACGGATTCAAATTGTAGAATTGTGTGCTCTCACTAATGTGCTAGAAGTTCAATCCCTATCGATCCAGGGGTGATTGAGTGATCGGAGGTCTCTCATCCCAGGGTGGCCATGGAGGTCCGATGGGCTTGAACCAAGCGTAGAGATCATGAGGGTGATGGTAGCTTTGAAAACAAGGGTCATAAAATGGGTTGAAAATGAACTTGTAAAAGACCCGATAAAACCCATTTTATTTAGGCTTTTTTTTTTTAAACCCATTTATAAATCATATTTTAATATTAACATGATCCATATATGACTCATTTTCATATATGTAAGTCAAAATATTGGTATGTGACCCATTTTGTAAGCTCTAATCATACTCAAGATTCGACACTTTCTCTCATGTTGTTATTTTATAGAAACGGTATATTTCATAGAAATTAAGCAGCTCAATTGAAAAGCAACAAAGGTTCAACATGCTATTGATTGTCAAATAAAAGTTCATCCACGTCATTACCCCAATCAAGTAAAACATTAATGAATTATTTGCTATGGTCTCTAAATTGCAAATTGGGACAATGACTAAATTAAACATGGCAATTAAGAATAATTTAAAAGACTGGTGGTTGGAGACCGATGCAATTGTGGATGTTTGTGGATGATAAGAAACAATTCAAATCTTATATAACTATGGAGAAGGAACAATAAGTGTTGATAGGAAATCAAAATACTCTACTTGTTCTAGAGATAGACATAGTTGAATTGCAATTTACTTCTGGAAGAAAATTGACTTTGATCAATATGCTGTATGTTCTTGATATTCGTAAGAATCTTGTATCATCAAATTTGTTGTACAAGAATGGAATTTAGGTTGTGTTAGCTAATAAGTTTATCTTATCTAAGTATGAGATGTTTGTTGGGAAATGATACTCTTATAACAGAATATTCAAATTAAGTATTAATGAGAATATTGTTTCTCTTCATATGCTTGAGTCATTTTTCTTGTGGTATAATAAATTATCACATGTTGGATATAACACTTTGAAATTTATGAATAAAATTCGTATGATATCATGTGATATTTTAGATAAGAAGGATTGTGAAATATGTTTACAAGTATAGATGACTAAGAAATCATTCATGGAGGTGGAAAGATCGACTAAAGTACTTGGTTCATTTTGATATTTGTGAATCAAATGATGTAGTAACTAGAAGTGATAATCATTATTTTATTACATTTATTGATAATTACTCTAGATATATTCATGTTTACCTAATGAAATCAAAGATCAAGCTTTTGACATGTTCAAGATATATAAAGGGTAGTTGAAAATCAAAGGGATGCAAAAATCAAAGTTTTGATAAGTGATCGCAAAGCAGAACACTTCTTGTTAGATTTTTCAGTATTTTGTGAGAAAAATAGTATTGTGCATCACGTAGGTGTGCCTTATACACCACAACAAAATGGATTGACATAAAGAAACAATCAAATTTTGGTGGATATGATTAAGTTCATAATCTTACAAGCAAATTGCCAATAAATGTGTGGGGAAAAGCACTTCTTACTACATGTCATATTTACAACAAAATTCCTTAAAAGAAATTTAAGATATCTTCATATGAACTATGAAAATGAAGGGTAGCACATATCCAATACTTTAAAGTTTGAGGATGGCTTGTGTACTATAAAATTCCTGATCTTAGCAAACCAAAATAGGACCAAGGATATTAAAAAGTATGTTTGTTGGATATGCTAAAAATTCTAAAGCTTATCACCTATTAAATGTCGAATCTAATGTTACCATGGAAATAAGAGATGCTGAATTTCTTAAATACAAGTTTCTTAAAGATTCAAGTGATGCATCGGCATATTCACAAACAACAATTGACGCAAACAATCATTCATCAATTAAAAGAAAACTATTTGATTCTCCAAGCGAGCCAAAGAAAAGTCAAAAGAGTAGAGAAAACTAAAGATTTTAATTTCAATATTGTGACTCTCCTGGTGAAGGAAATAGAAAAAAATGTTGTGAATACATTGCTCATGTTATTTTACTTGGACAAGGACATTTAGCGAGGAGATGCATCATTATGGAAAGAAGCAATTAATGATGAAATGAATTCAATTATTGTTAACAATACGTAAACGTTAATTGACTTGCCTCCCGAATCAAATCCAATCGGATGCAAATGGATATTTAGAAGAAAGTATAGCCCTAGTGTTACATTACAAACATTTAAAGTAAGGTCAGTAGCAAAGGGGTATAAGTAGAAAAAGAAAATTAACTACTTCGATACATATGTACTGGTTGCTTGAATTACATCTATTAGTTCTATAAGCTATGAATATTAAAATCTTTTTTAAATGATAAATTAGAAGATGAGGTGTATATAAAATAACATGAAGGTCTTGCTTCAATTAGAAATGAGAACAAGTTTTGTGAGTTAAACAAATGGTGTCAAATGGGTTGAGATTTCATGATACTCCACTCCAACCCGAAAACACTATCAATGTGTTCTTGGCCCAACTCGAACGATGTATTTACACATGATCCACTCGGGTCGAGCCGTGTCTAGTTGGGTTCTTTTGACAGCCCCAGCGAACCAAAGGCATTTGATAGCTTTTGGTCTCGACAATTGCTTACCCTTCGCTTAGCAAAAGTCTAGAAACGCCACTGTCCGAAAGCTAGAAGCTTCTTGCTGTTTCCACCTAAATTAAATCCCACCTCGGACCCGGTGGGCCGTCCGATATGAAGACCAGGATGGAATCCAACGGTCACCAGTAGATCCCTCGCACTACCAAAAACCGAACCCGAACCCTCCGAGCCTCTCTCTCACACACTCTCTCTCTCTCTCTCTCGATTCGTTGGAGAATCGTTAGTTCCACCCACTATTTTTCAATTCGGTCGCTCCGCCTTATCCCCTCCGCCACATGGCCACCGTCGCGACCACTCCGGCCACCGTCGCCAGAGCCCCGCCGCGGGCGGCCTCCGTTCCATCGGTGTCCGCGGCGAGAGCCCGCGTCTCGTTCCGAAGACGGGGCTTCTTCCGGCCGGCCCGCGTCGCCTCCGTTGCTTTCTCCGGCATTTCTCCTCTCCGGCTCGCCAGTTTCGTGCCCTTCGCCGCCGCCGCCGGCGACGCGGAAGCCACCGAAACGGAGGAGGAGGTCGTGGAGCCACCGGTCGAGGTACATCCTCTCCATTGATTAGTTCGATTTTATTTCATATGCCTCATCTGAACATGTGAGAAGCTGCGAGGGGGGCAATTGGGCGACATCTTTAAGGTTGCAAGTTGTTCTTGGAACGAAATGAGGATGCAGAGAAGTTTTTAGTAGAGGAGTGACTGATTCCAGTTGACCATATCCTTGATGCAATTCATTTAAGTTATCTGTTCTTTAGTCAGCTGAATATTTTGACGCATGGTTTGGAATGCTGTTCTTTTGATTGATGAAGCTGAATATAAAAGCTATCTGGGTACAGTTAATTATGAGAGTTTGGACATTGAAGCTTTCTCCACATCGATATTGAAGATCAGAGGCTGCCTTTTGCTTTCAAAAGAATTGCGATGAGTATCTTTAAGAATTGAATTGGATTATAATCAATGAATAGGATCATGTTATCTATGGTCTGACCAAAGTTGACTCGATGGTATCTGAGTATGGAGTCATTAGTCCAAGATATGTCAGAATATACTAGATAGAGGCTAGATGGAAATGAGCCATTGGAGATTGGGTTTCTCATGTGCTTCGCAGTGCTTTTGGAAGATGACATTAAATTGAAGAAATTCATAGCATCTCTAGTAATGAGTTTAGCCATCTGTTATAGCAGAAAAGATAAGCTAACTTTGTTTGAGATGCATAGTAACTGTGGTCTCTCCATCTCGGTAAGCTTTCTCAGGTTTTGCTTATTTAACTTTTACATGTAGAGGTTTCTTTCAATTACTATAGCCTCTAAACATCAAATATATCAATGAATATCTATTTTACTTGGAAAGCAACTATCTCTTTTCCTTAAATCACATATGAAACTTTTTTAAGTTAACTATGATTCTGAGAAAACTCTGGAATGACTTTACGTACATTTTCTTATCATTGACACAATAGAGTATCGAGCACCACTCTGAGAAAGTATAGCACAATTTTAATCTACAACTTCGAAATGTATGGTAATGCCAGTGGGGTTTAACAATTGGTGAATAGCTGGAGAATTCTAAGGTTTTATCCAAGCCTTTAGGAATTGAAACTGGGACTGAACTTCTTTTGGTTTGACAGGAAGGAGATGATGGATTGCTTATTATCAGTTTATTATCCAAATATAAAATGCTTTCCAACATCATGTACTTTTCAGTTTTAGAAGGTCAATATTTTGTAGTCTGCGTGAACTTTTCTTGGATAATTTGGCTGATATATGGTTGGCATGGTTTGAGAGTTAAATCAGTTTGACAGGTGTATGAAGTTTCATATTTGGTTCTTTAAGCAGGGCCGATAGAGACTCCATTTAACTTAGGTTACCTATGGTTGTCTGGCTTTATTTACTTTTTTATTTCCCTTTCAACACTGGTTCTCCTTCTATTGAAAGAGGAGACTGGATGATCCTTTTGAAGAAGGAACTAAGTTAAAAGAAGAGAAAGTGGAAACTTGCTTGTCAATGCGGATGCATTGATCGACATTGTAGGTGCTTTGTCTTGTAATTGAGTTCATTTTGTTTCTTGAGCCTGATTTGTGAATGGGTTGCACCTCATCCTATATAGAGTTTCTCTTTACCTATGAAAAATGAAAATAAGAAAAAGGAACTGGGTGATCACATCCTAATTTGCATCACGTAAGATTTGTTGGGTTTATCAGAATTTGCCCTGTGGGAATTTTGCCAGTAGTTTAATACTTATGTGAATGGGGCTCTGAAGGACAGATGCTCGTTCATGTCCTCCTGACTTGTATCAAGCAAAGAATTGTTTGTGTAGTTGGTCACCGTTGCTCTTTGAAGTTGATGTTGGTAGAAAACTCTAGACATTGCATCTTCCAAATTGTATATACTAACAAGGTTTCCAAAAGTTGGTTTAATAAGTGTTGTGGCTTCGTTCCAAGAACATTTGACCGAGCCAACCCCTCTGTTTTTGAACTACTTCTCTAGAAACCCATTTCAGTTACAGCCCATCATATGGTAAACAGCTTTTATGTACATCACTCTTGGGAAGCATCATGTCTATGACAGTGTTCTAACAGGTTAGTTAACAGGATGATGCTGATGGTGCCGTTGTCTCAGAAGATGGTGCTGCCGCTGATGAAGTTACTGATACTGAAGAAAAAGCTGCTTCAGCTGTTTTAACATCACTTCAATCCTATAAAGAAGCTCTAGCAAGTAATGATGAAACAAAGGTAGCTGAAATTGAAGCTTTCCTTAAATCCATTGATGATGAGAAAAGTGCTCTTGCAAGTAAGGTGGCGCTTTTGTCTGCTGAATTGTCTGTGGAACGGGATCGCATTATCAGGATTAGTGCAGACTTTGAAAATTTTAGAAAGAGGACTGAGCGAGAACGTCTTTCCCTGGTAACAAATGCCCAAGGAGAAGTAATAGAGAATCTCTTGCCGGTCTTGGATAATTTTGAGAGAGCTAAAACACAGATTAAAGTGGAGACTGAGGGAGAAGAGAAGATCAACAACAGCTATCAGAGCATATATAAGCAGTTCTTTGAAATTCTCGGTGCACTCGGTGTCGTTCCTGTGGAGACAGTTGGGACTCCTTTTGATCCACTAGTAAGTTTTCTAGCTTGTTTCGCACATATGAAAGGCTTGCTTTCTTTTCAACTTTTTAGGTTGCTTGCCATGGTAAAAATATACTGCTGGCAATTGAACTTACCTCAATGATGAGCAAAATTCTGTTGCCCTAAATGATAACTATATTTTCATTAGACGGTAAAGATATAAATTGTTTCTCCATTCACCATCTGAGTTTGCATGAGGTCCCCTAGGAGAATCATTAATTTTGCATTTCAGGTAGAATCCTTGAACTGAAATATTTTGGTTATTTAAAAAATAAGAGGTTATTACACCACTCCATGCTCAAAGTTCAGCATCTGCAATAGCTAGTGGCTACAATAGAGATTGAGCTTTTATCTTTTTCTAACTCTTCATACCAAAAATAGCCAAGGGAGAGGGATTCCAATGATCAAAAGATGCTTGATTGAAACTGTTGTCGACTCCAATTTCCTAAAATGGAGTAATGACCAAACTTTGAGAAATTGCCTTTATGCAGGTGAACTACCGAGTTGGCTTGAAATTCAGTCGAGTACTTGATGAACTCTTTCGAGCGATTGGTGAAGTTTGTTCAGGTTTCCTGAAGACCTGGATTCGCTTTTAAGTTCAACAAATCTCGATTGGTTTGGGCCAACTTGGTGAGTTCACACATGCTGTAGACATTAATGACCCTATACTTGGATGAGGTATGAGGGTTATGGAACTCCAAGAAACTTTTGTTCCATCCCACTTGCTAACAACATTTCTGCTGAGATTTCCAATTAGAATGCACTCTTTGATTCTTTTATCTGATATCCTGATTTTCTTGCTCCTTTAAAAAAGATGCATGAGGCTATTATGCGGGAGGAGTCCACAGAATACGAAGAAGGCATCATCCTTCAAGAATTTCGCAAAGGGTTTAAACTTGGTGAAAGACTCTTGCGTCCGTCAATGGTGAAGGTTTCGGCTGGTCCAGGGCCTGCAAAGCCAGAAGCAGCGCCAGCTTCTGAAGAACAATCAAATGATGCGGAAGAAGTCCCTGTGGAAAGCAGTGCAGAAACAGAGTCTGGCTAAGTGTTGACAGATATATTTTGTCTTCAATTTTGACATGGAGCAGCAATTGCGATAATTTCCTCAGCTTCAACTGTAGGAATAGCTTTTTGGGATGCCAACGTCTGAGTAAAAGTGCTGTTGTTGTTCCTTGGTTGTATTTTTAATGGAGGAGCTATACTGGTTCCAAGTAGCAGAAGTCAGCTCGAGAAGCAGCTTTCTTATGCATGCAATTATGAAATTTTTTTGGGTCGGATCTTCTGTAATACGACCAGGTGTAAGTTGTTTAGAGAAGATAAACTCCTGTACCACAATTTTCCATATGTTTATTCAAGTTGATAAGGGATGACTGATCTCTGTTATAGCTCTTAAGTTTTTGAGAGTGCATCTTTGAACTCGTTTATTCTTTTTCGCCCTTCATCTGTTTCCATTCCTTTCTCAGGTCCTTTATGTCTTGATCTATGCATGTTTGATAAATTTGCTGAATCCAGTCAGGCTGTTTCAGGATCTTTAATGTCGTCACTCAAGGCTGGTGGCTCTTAGGGGATGCTCTTGTTGGTTGCTTGAATATTTTAAGAAGGATTTGCGGTCATCATGTGTTTATTCACTCTTATTTATAAAAAAAAGCAACTTCTCTCTCTCTCTCTCTCTCTCAGCAGACCCCCACACCACCGAGCCTCTGTCGAGCCTCTGTCTCGATCACT
Organism: Angophora floribunda; assembly: GCA_014182895.1. Taxonomy (NCBI): domain Eukaryota; kingdom Viridiplantae; phylum Streptophyta; class Magnoliopsida; order Myrtales; family Myrtaceae; genus Angophora; species Angophora floribunda. Next base: position 13,759,213 of record CM024715.1, read on the forward strand.
GAGGCAGCACGACCTTGCCGTCGACGCCTTCACTGCTTGCCGCTACCTGCTTGTGGCAAGCTTGCTTTCAGCGGCATGGGCACGTGAGCTTGAAGCCAAGCTTGCAGTTGTTATGAGCTGTGCTAGGTCTGCCTCATGCTCACGAGGGCCGTGACAGGCCTCACGAGCTCTACAGCATGGATTGGCTATGGTCGCGGTAAGTTTGTAGTCAGCGCGAGCTCTAATGAAAAGCTCAGTCATGGCTACTTTTGAGAAGAAATAGAAAAGGGGTGAAGAAACGTTCAAGTTTGAAGATAAAGGAACAAGGAGACAGGTAGTCTTTCCCGACCTGAAAAAGGAAGGAAAAGAGGGGGAAGACTTTCCAGTCTTCACGTTGAGAGAGAGAGAGAATGGGAGGAAGAGAGTGCTGAGTTGAGTGTAAAATTTCGTTGTATGAGTTGGATGCACCAACACAAAGATAAAATCACCGATGGATGTGCCAGGCTGATTCTTGCCCTATTGATTTTTTAACCTAGCCTCTACGCCAGGACATCACTAGTCTGAAATAAAACATAAATGTCACTTTGAATGGACATTGCTAGCCTTTCCTTGAATGCCCTTGTCAAAAATCCCACAATCATCTTTAAGGATATCGTTGCCATGGCTATTTCCAATTTGTTCAAATATCTCGAAGATAGTTCACATGGCTATTTGACGTTATTAGTGTGATATCCCCGAATTAACTTATTGAAGTATTGTCCGGTTTAACTTATCTCATCCTAAAACTCACGGTTTTATCCTTTGACATACAGGTGGATACCTTCTTTAAGAGGTCACCCATTTTTGGAGCAAACTTAACTTTGGAGTTCCAAAATGACGTTATTGTAATATTGAAAGGTGATTTCCTAAGTTAATTTTCATAGTCATCTCTCTTCTATTTGATTTCATACGTCCTTCGTCATCTTAGAAAAACCTGCTAGGAGCTGCTCCTTATCCTCGCTATCTAATCCCAACAACCACTCTCCACCTTTATTGGACCAAGTTGTTATAATTTGAAATGTGAAAAGTTAGATACCAATGAAAGTTGTTGGGAAAAAAAAAAAACAGACGCATTGATTGGCGTCGCACATGAAGACAATAAGGGGATGGGCAATATGGGTGCACATTTGCATGCATTTCACGACAAGTACCTAAGGGAGTGGTTCCGTTCGCCTAATTATTTGAAATTCGTTAAATCGGACGACAACATTAAAATTACCCAATCGCAGGTCGAGTAATTAAACCAATGTTCAAGTTAAGATTCAGCTGCTTTGCGATGAATAATTATGTGTCGGGAGTCTTAAGTGCGTTGTCGTCTTCAAACCTACGCATTCAGCTTCTGCTGCTGTCATCAGTTGATGTTGATGTCGCGAGTAGCTTTGCAGCTGGGAGCTCTCTGGTCTGACCGTCGGTTGCGGCATGATCCTTTCACGAGGGAGAAGAAGAGCCTCCGTGGCCCGTGAAGTTGCCACAAACCCCAACTACTTTCAACCTCCGCTCTGGCAAGCCTGCCTGTCTTAGAATGAAAAGTGCCCAACAGAAATTGGTATCCTTCAAGTAAAGTGTGATGCATTTACTGTCGGCCGTTTGTCAATGACTTGGGACTTTTGCTTCTGCTCTCCACATGCTCGAACGTCCGGTCAAGATGTGCTCGTGCGCTTCCAAGGCCACTTGCCAACCACCTCCGTAGGCGAAGCTATACCCAAAGTGTGTGGACACCACGATGACTGGCGATCATTCGCGGAGATGAATTGATAGATGAAATGAAATTCGCCTAAGTAGGTAAGATAAATGGACTGCATCTTCAATAGCAACTCATCACCCTAATGTACAGTTCAACTTCATAATTTGTAGCATTATGTAATAGTTGTGCATAGGCGTAGAAACTGAGAAGCAAAAGAATGAAAATCAGTCCTTCCCCACGAAAGATTGGAGAGAGAACAATGACGTCGAGGTGTTTCTCACCACGAAATTTATGAGACGAGACTATCTATTGGTACACTGGACACTTTTGACGGACAATTTTCAGGCTAGCATAGGAGCAGGACTAAAAGTTGACAAACTCTGATGACTCTTGGCGGCTTGAAGGGGTTTGGCTTACAAAGTTTACTGATTGCAGAGTCTCTTCTCAAGCAGAGTCTCCTTGCACGCTCTCATATACAAGGTTTACTGATTGCAGAGTCTCTTCTCAAGCAGAATTTTCTTCTTCAATCCGACAGAGAAAAGGGCAGCCAGCTTAATATTCTATTTGGATTTTTCAGCTCCTCATATGTGGCCACTGAAGTAAACTTGTGGACTAATTCTTTGGCTTAAAAGTCTTTGAGTAAGCTTCGTGGGATTTTCTTAGCCTCCTCTTGCTCTTGACTTCGTAGTTCCTTGAGTTGTTTTACTTCATCTGATTCAGTTTAACGTTCATATACTCCTTGCCTTCGATGAGCGTGTAAACAAGCATTAGGCTGTCCAATGTCTTTCAGCTCCTATCGCGTCTTCAGATGATTTTGCCCTTCTAAGTTGTTTTGCTTTTCACTTTTGGTGCACTACTTCAACAATCCCACTTCCTTTCCTGTTTTGGAGGTTAGTAGATGCTACTGCAGAGTCAATTAATTGGACTGCGATGCTTTCTTTGATTCAGTTTCTGTAGCAAGGATGCCTAACGTTCAATTTACTCTCTTTTGATGACAACAAAAACCCATGAAATACACGGCTAACCTCGCGGATGGGTACAGTGTGAGCCCAAACTTGGGCTCTCAAGACTCGGATGGTTGGCACACACATCATATTGTTTATACATGATGGTGTGAGGAATCGAATCCATGCTGAACTTATTATTCATGAGCGCAAGTTTGTTCCTTAGCCAACTCCGTTTAGTTTGTTTATATTTCAGCGCACTAAACTTCACAAGCAATCAGTGCAGAGAACATCCATGTTTTGCTGGTTGATTCTGGTCAAAGCAACGAGTTAGCAGAGATTCATCAAGCTATCACCTCCACCCCTTGGCCCCTTCTCTCTCTAACACCCCCTTCTCTCTCTAACACACGGTCTGTAGATAAGTGTGGTAAAGGGTAGCAAGTCTTGTTGCTCATTTGAGTCTAGTTTTTATAAGGCTTCAATAATCCAGTTTTCTCCTACTGAGAGATTATATCAAGCATTTTCTGCATCGAGTATAATTCACTCCTAACTAATTCATATAGGAAGTTGGAGGTTGCAACCGGGACTGGCATTAGTGGTTCACTTTGTTTCAGGTCTATGTGCAAGGAATTTTCTCATTTCAATTTAAAGCTTCGATTCACTTCAATTCACTTTTTCTCTATAGCATCATGGATGACAATGTGGAGCAGAAACTTTCTGATTCAAGCAATCTGAAGGGGAGAATTTGGAGTGAGACCAAGCTTGTGTGGAGAATCATTCTTCCGTCTATGTTGGCTAGAGTATCCGCATACGGAATTCCAGTGGTGACTCAGATATACATTGGACACATAAGCGAACTAGATCTTGCTGCTTATGGATTGTTACAGAGTGTTCTCTTGTTGTTTGTGAATGGGATTCTGGTAAGCTCATCTCACTTCATTCCATTCGCTAGTTTAGCATTTAGCAATGAAAGTAGCCTAAACAGAATTAGTTATCCGCATAAGGAACACCCCATCAGTGAGGAGAGAAAAAATCTTGAATATGCAATCAGCTTTGCATAAGTATTCCATAACCAGCTTATCACAGGGTGGTGAGGCCAATGAACAGTCTCGTTTACTACCTGACCGAGCTCGATATCTGGTTGGATAGCATGTTAAAGTTGACCCCAACAAGCTTTGATAGAACATTCCTGTCTTGGACTTCAGCTGAAGGTGCCCTCCCACAGCTGGATACGTCTCAAAACTTCCGTTATATCCAGGACAAATTAGTTAGCTGTGCTAGTGTACAGGGTTTAAAATTGTGTGGTGGTTAGGTGGCCACTGAGTTCTCATGCCTGCAGTCTTATGTCTGAATCATTAATGAGATGAGATGCTGTAAACATTTGATCCAAGTTTAGATTCCTCTATCTATGTAATCCACTTTGACATTGATCCAAGGACCAAGTCAAACGATAGGCATTTTCCCCTTCCAAAGTATTTCAGACGGTTGTGCCAAATGGACTGAATCATCTTACTTCTCTTATTTTTTTCATCTTGATGAACTCATTCTAGAATGGACTTACTGAAAAATCCTTTTTGCTGTTTTGAAGCTCGGAATGTCAAGTGCAACTGAAACATTATGTGGGCAAGCATTTGGTGCTGGCCAATACCACATGCTGGGTATTTACTTGCAAAGATCGTGGATCGTCGATATTGTGACAGCAACAATACTCCTCCCTGCGTTTATATTTGCAACTCCACTCTTCCGGTTGCTTGGTGAGGATGAAGACGTGGCAGTTGCGGTCGGAGAGATCTCTCTTTGGTTCATCCCTTACATCTACTACTTTGTTTTCTCGCTGACCATCCAAATGTATTTACAATCACAACTGAAAAACTCGATAGTTGGATGGCTGTGTTGTGGCTCTTTTGCCTTTCATTTGCTCTTCTCCTGGATCATGGTTAGCGTACTTGAGTTGGGGGTTCCTGGTGCCATGATTGCGTTGAACGTATCTGGTTGGTCTACGGTAATTGGAGGATTCATCTACATTTTTGGAGGGTGGTGTCCTCAGACATGGAAAGGATTCACCAGAGCTGCCTTTGCTGATCTCATTCCCGTTATAAAGCTGTCAATTTCTTCTGGCGTGATGCTTTGGTAATTTTAAATCTTCTAAACTTGCTTAAGTAAAATGGAGATAAATGGAAATTAATGCCGACTGATCCAGAGCTCCAAACTCTTTTGGCATTCTACTTTTGGAGTTGTTTTTGGAAATTATTCTCTCTTCGGGTTGCTCAATCTGCTTGAACATTCTTATGCATCCATTTCCATAATATAGTTTAGGATGCAAGACATGCTCATTCGTATGTTTCTTCTTCGATAGCTTGGAGCTGTGGTACAGTGCCATCCTCGTCTTATTAGCTGGATATATGCAAAATGCGACAGTGGCAATATCTGCATTCTCGCTCTGGTAAGAAACTCCTCGGGTGTTGTGTGCAATTTTCTCTGGCTGCGTGTGACATTAATTAATTTTTTATCCTGCAGCGTCAGCATCAATTCTTGGGAATTCATGATATGCCTTGGCTTCCTTACGGCGGCATGGTATGATTCTCTGACCTTAATGGATGTAATTTTGAAGTGCTTGCAAACTCTTGCTATTCTCTCTCCCTCACTCTCAGACGCTAGTAATGTTTATCGATCACGATTATAGTAAGTTTATCCAATTTTTCTCATCTTGCTGTGCGTACAGTGTGCGTGTATCCAATGAACTGGGGAAAGGAAATGCCAAAGCAGCAATATTCTCCATCAAGGTCATCGTCTCCAATTCTTTAGCCATTGGAATATTATTCTGGGCACTATTTTTAGCCTTCGGACATGAGATTTCACAGCTTTTCACAAGTAACACAGAAGTTGCAGAAGCCATGTCCAGCCTCTCTATTTTCCTTGCGTTCTCCTTCTTGCTCAACAGTGTACAGCCAGTATTGATAGGTAGCTGCAAATTGTCTTGCTCATAGTAGTGCATATTGTTCAGTCGATTAGACATCGCATTGACCATTTTGGGATATTTCTGTCTGTCTTTTGTATATCAAAAGCACCCTCATATAATACCATAGCTAATGCCAACTTATGGATTTTTTGGTTTCAGGTGTTGCCGTTGGTGCTGGTTTACAAAGTGTGGTTGCGATTGTAAACGTCTGCTGCTATTATGTGGTTGGCATACCCATCGGAGTACTACTTGGATATGTGGCTGATCTGGAAATTAAGGTGACTTTGAACATGACCATTTTTACGGATGCATCTGCAAAAGTTTCAACGTATAGTTTCTTCCTAGGAAATCTTGTGAGCAAAAAATATGGTCGAAGTGCTCTTTAATTGACCTATTGATTTCTAATGTATGCCGGCAACCATTATGAGGTCGAGGGGAATTAAAACCTAGTAGATTGGTTCCTGATCAAATCTTTGTAGAAATGAACTTGACATATAGGTGGCGATGATGACAATCGATACGAACATTCATCGAATTATTTCTCTTCTTTCTCCTTTTGGATAGGGCCTGTGGGTTGGATTGCTGTGTGGAGTGCTAGCTCAGACATTGGTGCTTTCTTTCCTCACTTGGCGAACAAATTGGGAAGAACAGGTACTGCTAGAAAGAGTGTAAACATCTGAAGTGCTCAAATTTTCATGAAAACATCTATGATCGGTGGCTCATTTTTCATTTCATGCAAATGAAAACTGCTGAAATACTCATTTACACTTCATGTAATTTCTAATTTCTAAAGGCTGAAGAGCATGTCCGTTCCATTGTGTAGGTCAATCGAGCATCTAAGCGTCTTGATCAGTGGCTTTTGGAGCCAGAGGAACCTACTGAGAGTATTAATCATGCTTGAAATCATCCTCCGTAACATGATGCAGAGAGGAGCGAACGGCTACTTTAGAAGCATCTTCTTTCCTCTTTCTTTTCCTTTATCCCAGTTTTGGGTAGGTTCACTTTTGAGTAATTGGCATGGCTAGTTTTTGTCAGCTTTTTTCAGTGGCATGAATCTAAAACATTTATACGTTGTTAAAAACAGGTGAATTTGACTTCACACTAACTAAATTTTTATACCCAAATTGGAAGTGAGTTTCAATGTCATTTACAGCATTCACTATGGTCCTAAACCTAGCATATGTAGAACATCTGCCATTAGTCTGATACAACACTTTCCAGGAGAGCATTGAGATATGATCCTGGAATATGTGAGCTGTGTCCGGAGGTACCTATGCAGATGTGCTCAATGTGTTTCATTCTTAAAGATTAACTGGCTGTAGAATTTGCTCCTGACCTGGCTATAAATTCACTGTCGTGTGCATTGCACACAATGAGAGATGACTTTGCCACATATTCCTAATGTACAGCTGTATGTATCAACCTGAAACCGGGTTCTCATGTCAAGAACACTCCTTCCATGCTTGACGAAGCAACGGGCTGTGTTGTAGATCTGACCTGTGTCGGCTTAACGAGAAACATCTTCCTAGTGTTAAAAGTTTTGCCATGTATTGGAAAAGGCTCATGGGCATCGGTCATGGCAATAACCCAGTGTACTCCTCGCGCTGGGTAACTCAGATTCACATACTGTACTGGTTAAGTGCGTGTTGGAAAGTAGCATCCACAATAAGTTGTTGGAGTGAAATGGAGCCTATTCGTATAGCCCACAGCTGCTGTTGGAATCAAATGCTTCGTCTTTGGCCTAGGCCTTTTGCTCTCAATTCATTGTTTCTTAGCTTTGACTAGTTGTTGAGGGCCTGAAGTCAAAAATATTCAGCTGTACTGGAGAAAAAGAACTTAAAAAAAGCGGGACCAAGTCCATCCTCTTTCCGTGGCAGTATTGCTGCCCCGATACTCCGATAAACCAATGTCGGGTATGAAAATCGGTTCACGATGTACTTAAAGTCTATTTACAAATTGATGTGAAATCAATCAATGTACCCATAACATCCTTTAGGGTGGTAGTTGCATTTATCATAGACAGCTCAAAACTACTTTTCTCCAGGCACATTACTCTTCTAACGAAACTGAAGATAATATCTCTAAAGTTGATCCAACGTGAAATGAATGAGATTTGGCATCATGAGTTATGGACATTTACGACTTAACTACTCTGTGGAAGGTTTGACCCAAAAAAAAACAAAACAAAACTACTATATGGAAGGGAAAAAATGTAAATTCATGTTGTATACCTTACCTTTCATCTGGAGCATCAATTCATTCTGTCGAGCTTTAGTAGAACTTAGTTTAAATTTAGGATTCATTCATAGCCCGGAAGTTTAATTCCCACCTTTAGCATAGTCTTTCAATTGATATCTAAAGAAAAGTCTAGGAAACTTGCACTTTAGGAAAAGTTTGACTTCAAATTCAGAAGAAAGGTGTATCTCCGCCACGCTACTCCTGCATAGGAGTTTTCTTCTAGTTTCGATTGCTTTGTGCTACTACCTAACTACCATACGTCTAATTCATACATTTCCAACACCCTCTTGTATCAGCTTGTATGATCAAAAGGAGAAGATTTTTAGCTTGCATACATAATGGCGAATGGCTCTTCACTTGCTGACCTACCACTTTCTTGCTTGCTTTCACCAGTGACCTTTTTACTTCAAAAGGTCGGGCAGGCTTCAAATATATCCTTCTTTGCCCAAGCAAATTTTTATGCTTGAATGTAGGAAAAGGAGGATAGGAAGCATATAACATGCTTTTAGCTCCTCTTAAGTGGCCATTGTTGTGAACTGTGAAGTTTTGTGGATTTCAATATCTTTAGTAATATCTGTTCCCTTCTTGTCCTCTTCTTGCCTGGCTTAGTTTCTTCCAAGTACTAGTGTACTTTATTTGTTCAGTTTAAGATTGAAATGCCCCTTTGTTTGTGCTTTTCCAAGTGTTCCTGCTTCTTGCTTAGATTTAGCTGCTTTATAAGAATAATAGAAGAGATTTCGTTAGAGGGTCATGCGTACACCATTGTTGGGCAACTTTTAGCTTAAGTTACGAGGAAATATGTCCACAATATAATCAAGAAGTTATCTCAACATTTCTCCTGTGCAAAATGGACATTCTCTGCGACATACAGGATGTTGCTGTAATCATATCTAACCATATCCGGAAGATTAAACACAATGACAATTGCTAAGGAGTGTAAAGATTTGAACTTTTCACCTGCATCCATTAAATACCACAATCATTCTTGATAAGCCTTATTTCCTCCAATAGCTTAAGTTGTTAAGATGTTGGGAAAAGTGCTTACGATGTGTACCGAGCCTATATGTTAATACAGCCTAAAAAACAAAAAGGATGAAGTGCAAGTCCGGTTAGGATCATCAAATTTATACCTTTCTAGATGATTGTTCCTTCCTGAAGTCATCATTGTGTACAAATTCACAATCCCACTTCAATTTGTTTTCCTCGGAATTAAAGATGCTAATTTAGAGTCACGTAATCGAATGGCCTGACTCAATTTTGGTTCAGTATAAGTAGTGAGGGTGCCTACAGTTTAACTCACTCCACTCTGCATAATTTTGAAGTAATCGATGAAAAGCAAATCTTTCTGAAGCAAGCCAAACTAAGTAGTTTACATTCATTTTAAGTGAAACTCACTATTCTTTCATCTTGTGACCTTTCATCCCTTTCGACGGGGATGTCAGAGGCTACAAAGTGAGCCTGCATAAGAAATTTACTCTTGTTTTAGAATTTAGTAAATACTTTTGTTACTTATTATTGACTCATTTCATCCTATAATCCTCTAGAGAGAGATTATGGATGAAAATATGGAGCAAAAGCTTTTGGAAACAAGTGACCTGAAGGGGAGAATCTGGAAGGAGTCTAAGCTTGCATGGAAGATCATTCTTCCGTCAATACTGGCTAGAGCATCCTCGTATGGACTCCTGGTGGTGACACAGATATACATGGGACACGTTAGTGAACTAGATCTTGCTTCTTATGGATCGATACAAACTGTTTTGTTACTGTTTGCGAAAGGGACTCTGGTAAGCTCATGATCTCACTTCTTTTATGTGCCCATTTTACCATTTAGCGAAAAATGTAGCCTAATCTGATGTAGTCATTATAAAATTACACACTTCAAACAGGGACTGAAGAATCTAATGTACACGGTGAACTACTTAATAATTTGATGCTCTATGTTGTCACATAGATCTATCATGTTCGAAAGTTCAGCTTAAGTAATTATGTCTATATTAGATTGGCTAACTGAGCACCTTTATATAACGTTCATGGACTTACTTACCAGTCCCTTTTTGCTCTTTCAAAGCTAGGAATGTTGAGTGCAACCGAAACATTATGTGGGCAAGCATTTGGAGCAGGCCAATTCCACATACTAGGTATTACTTGCAAAGATCGTGGATCGTGGATCTTGTCACGGCAAGAATGCTGCTCCCTTTGTTTATATGGGCGACTCTGCTCTTCCAGTTGCTTGGCAAGGATGAAGATGTAACAGCTGGAGTTGGAAAAATCTCTCTCTGGTTCATACCTATTGTCTACTACTATGTTTTTCTGTATACCACCCAAATGTACTTCCAATCACAGCTAAAGAACTCGATAGTTAATTGGCTGTGTACCGGCTTATTTCTCCTTCAATTGTTACTTTCCTGGATCATGGTAAGCGTACTTAATTTGGGGGTGCCTGGTGCAATGATAGCATTGAATGTTTCAGGTTGGTCTGCAGTAATCGGAGCATCTGTCTACATTTTTGAGGATGGTGCCCCCAAACATGGAAAGGATTTAGTAGAGCTGCCTTTGCTGATCTCATTCCGATGATAAAGCTTTCACTTTCTTCTGGCGTGATGATTTGATAATGCCAATTCTTATAGTCTTGCTTATTGTCAAGTAAAATGGAACGAGAACATTTTCACTGACAAAAAAGAATAAGAAAGCTGATGAAAGCCAAAAAAAAAAACTCAAATACACGGTGTCCTTTGAATTGCCTACCAAATCATAAGTAAGCTCTCTTTTTTCCATTCTACTTTACTAAAAAGTTGCTGGAATTTGATTTTCTCTCTTCTGGTCTCTTAATTTGCTCATTCCCGAGTATTCTTTTACGAAGTCCAAACTCATCATACGTTACATGGATGCTCTTTGTATGTCTTTTTGTCGGTAGCCTGAAGCTCTGGTACGGTGCCATTCTCTCTTATTAGCAGAATATATGCGTAATGCAACTGTTGCTATATCTGCATTCTCACTCTGGTAAGGACCTCTTTGGGTTGCAAAATGTTCTCATTGCCTGTAGCCCCATGTAACGCAAGACTTTTCTTGCCATGGCATCAGCATCAATACTTGGGAATCTATGATGTGCCTTGGCTTCTTTACCGCAGCATGGTATGAGTTTCTGATCTTAATAGATGTATTGCACTTGCAATTGCCACGTCTCTCTCTCTCTCTCTCTCTCTCCATGACAATGGTAAAGTTCATTGTTATAATGATAATTAAAGATTCCTCTATTATGTTCATCTTGTCGCGTGTACAATGTGCGTGTATCAAATGAACTTGGGAGAGGAAATGCCAGAGCTGCAGTTTTCTCTGTTAAAGTCATCGTCTCCTATTTATTGTCAATCGGAGTGGTGTTCTGGGTACTATGTCTAACCTTTGGACACAAGATTGCGCATCTGATTTCTAGTAATGAAGAAGTTGTGGAAGCCATGTGCGGCCTAACCATTCTACTTGCTTTCTCATTCTTGCTCAATGGTGTACAACCAGTACTTATAGGTAGGTACAGACATCTCCTGTTTGTTTTGTTCCAAAGCCCGTTCCAACCTACGAGATTTCGGTTTCAGGTGTCGCCATCGGTGCCGGTTTACAACATGTGGCTGATATCATAAACATCTGCTGCTATTATTTGGTTGGAGTACCAATAAGAGTATTACTTGGATACGTGGCTCATCTGGAAATTAAGGTAACGGTGAACATACAAAACTTATTGAATGTTCAAATAACCGGCTTTTTGTCAAGAATTTGGTGAGAGCACTGAGCAACAACGTGTATAGGGTTCATTTTTGCTGACTTACCAATTCTGATGTATGCTCAAATCACTATTATCTTTGCATGCTTCTCATGAACGATGAGATGAGTTGAGTTGAAAAATTAGCAGTACGTCCATCCATGATCAACCTTTTGAAGAAACAAACTAAAGTTGCTCGTTCTGATAGTTATCCATACATGTTGCTGAAACCTTTGTTCTGTTTAATAGGGCCTGTGGGTCGGATTGCAATGTGGAATATTAGCGCAGACATTAGCGACTTTGCTACTCATGTGGAGAACAAACTGGGAAGAACAGGTAATGTTTTTAAAAGAATGGAAAGAGCTGAAGTTATCAAGACTTGCCAAAAGATAAAAATAACTACTTCACTCTCGTTCCCCTGCTCCATTTGCAGTCATCTGATATCGCCTGAAGCTTCTTAGCATTTAAACGCTAACCAACCTGTATGAACCATTTTGTAAGTCAATGAAGCATCTGAACGTCTCGATCAGTGGCTTTTGGAACCACCGGATGGACTGCTGATGAGAGTTCGAATCATGCTTGAAGTCATTCTCCGCAACATAATGAAGAGAGAAATGGCTGTTCGGGATTCGAAGGATTTTCTTTTTCTTTTGGAGTTCTAGCAGGATCCGCATTGGAGCAATTGCGTTGCTACAATTTTTGTCAGCTGTTTTGCGACGTACCTAAATGTGGATGGATAACCTGCTTTTTAACCAAGTGGGGAGTGATGAATTTCCTTCCGGTGAAAAAGTTGGCCCACAATATTAGATGACTTGCACACTAAAAGAAAGAAAAACGTGCAAAATCAACTCTAGCGAGAAGGTAGACAAAACCTTTCCGAGATTTTTTCCAAGGTTTGACGAGGAACCGTAACAAAACAAGTGCAGAGAATCAATCAAATTTTTTCGTCGACAAGTGTTGACGTCCCCAATCTCTATAAACTTGAGCTAAGCCTGTACTTTTCCATTTCGGTTCTTTTCCATGACAAGTCATGGCAGATATCTTACCAACCAACGAGCAGGGTGTTCATATCACAATCTTGAAATAACAGGCACGGCAGAATCAGAGTCAGCATCATTTCTTATGGAAATAGGGTTGCTTCCAGGCCAAGGTAAAAGGCATGTGCTTGTCAAAAGGAGGTGGTTTCTAATCTTCAACATCTTCCAAATGTTTTTTAAGAAGGGGGGGGTGTTATTTCAGCATCATGCTTCTCTAAGACCTAGCTCTTCTGGACGTCAGAGAGAATGCAAGAGTGGCGCACTACAGTCCCAGCATCTTCTAATTCAGAAAATGAACAGGTTGTAACTTTTTACGATGGCAAATGTAAATGAGATATTTCAGAATATGGTTCAACTGTCGGACATGACTATCCATCTGTCCATTGATTGTGGTGTTTGTCATTCTCCATTCTGAGACCTCTACTGTTTTCTTTCTGCGACTACGTGGATGTAGTACAATGATGTGTGATAAAGCCCAAATACAACAAAATAATTTGAGTAAAACAATCACAGATACTTATGCTGGATCCTTCGGGTATACCTCTTTGGCTGCTTCTGATTGGCTGTGTCCTGGGTCATTACCAACAGGTGGCAAGACCGCTGCTTTGTTCACCCCCTCCCCTAAATTTAGAGAAGCCATCTCATGGCTCGGTGTAGAGCCTCCTTCTACAGAGGCCTCAGAATCAGGGTCTGAAATGGATGCATCTTCCTGGTGTATTTCAGACTCAGCAGGGGATAAATAGGTTGGCAGAGAACAATCAGAGAGGGAATCGGACATTTTCTTGTTGTCATCCTCTCTCATCTGTTGCGAAAAGGTCTCATAGTTGAAACCGGCAGGGTTTTTGCCCCCAAAAGCAGAGTCCAGCTTGTCCATATCAAATAGCTCTTCCATTATCTTTTGGCTTTGTGGATCATCTGAGTAGACAAACTTGACCTTCTTGAATGTCTTGGCCTCAATGAATGGTTTCACCACCTGCTATTAGGGAAGTTTTGTCAATTTGACGATTTCCAACCTCCTACAACTATATAAAATCATTCCGAAGACAAAGCAAAAATTTGCTAATCCCAGAAATTTACAAAATCAAGGAAAGGAAAATATTTGACGCAAATTTCACGTCCCTAATTTTGTTTTCTTGTTTTTTCAACTTTTGTCAATTAAAACATGGTTGTGTGGAACTCCATTAAGAAGCCATCAGCGTAATAAAGGTTTTCCTTAGCAAAATAATGCAGCAAGAAAACTGATGTGCTTGGGTAGGATCAACTGTGCCTATCATAAGAATCAGTGTGAATAGTTGAAAGTTCCAACTTAATTAGACCTTTACAAAAACTAGTAAATTAACAAGTAAGGAAATTCAGATTTGAGGCATTGATCATGTCTTTTAGAAACTAGACATGTTATTACCAATCATCATTTCAATAACTATCGCATAAACAAACCCACTGATTATTTGTTATAATACACTGGTACTTCTTAATATCTTCTAAATCAAGCATCTATACACTCTATTTATCCTCAGTCAACTCGGTTAAAGCACCTCCCCATCAGTACAACACACATATGGGTTAGGCACACTGATTAATTTGTTAGCAACTTTTCCACTTCCAACTCCATTAAATTAATATCCCTTCATTGAACTCAAGAGCACTCGTGGATAGAGCAGCATCAAGTATATATGCCTAGAATACTTGTCAAGCACCAATCAGCAATATTGAACACTGTATTAATGGTTAGATTAATCCAGCAAACACACTCAGATAGCAACTTTTTTTTTCCCTTTAGAAACAAACAATACTCATCCTGTATGCCACTCCCATCCGTGTAGAATTCTAAATGTGGACATATTTCCCGATTAAAACTAGAAACTTAGGATATGCAAAGAGAAACTTGATCTTTACATGGATGTCATAATTCTAATATGTGAGAAATCTAGAAATGGATTGATCAGAACAAACAATAGTTTTAGCTGCTCAATGCACAATATTCTCAATGAAAAGGTACGGAAAACTGAAAAAGAACACAAAACAATTACCTTCCAAAAGGACTCAAATATTTTGGGTGGATTATAGAGGATTCCGACACCTAGTCTCTCAGGATAATAATCCTGCAATATATGTGCCGTCTCCCGAGTCACCTTCACTGATATGCTTGACATGTTCCATCCTTGAAAATCAATTAGCCACACCATTTGTTCCTGATCTGGCTTTAAATTCATGATTGCGTTTTCCATACAATAAACCAAATACTTAATCTGCCCTTCTACTGCGGTTGTATTCTGTGTCAGAAGACACGTAGAAAGAATTTCAATTTCTGAGAGCAAAATGTTCCATATTACAAGAAGAGAGAGAAAGACTCCCACATATTCCTATTCTGAAATTGTATGTCTTTACCTGAAAACCCGGTCTCATGACAAGAACAGTCCTTCCATGCTTGTCAAAGTAATTGGCTCGGTAGATTTTACCTGTCTCAGCTTCACGAGTGATGTCTTCCTAAAGCATCACAAACACAGAAGCTTTGTCACATGTTAACAAAAGCCAAGATGCTCATGACAATGACCAAGTGAAGCACTTCTAAGGTCAATCATGAAGTGACGCTCATAATTACTACAGATGAAATATGAAACTTAAATTATGCCCAGTTCAATCTTAGGAAAAATGAACAACTTGGTTTGAACTCATTGCAATCATGGGTCCTCACTCTGAAAACCTATAGAAAGACAATCACATCAGAATCTAAGCAAGGTGCTCATTGTTCATCATCCCATGGCAGTCAGAATGAGTGACCAAAGTTTTATAAAGGATCATAAAACATTAACGATGTTAACTCATCAGCTCTCTTAATAGCTGTTCTAGATTGACTTGCAGAGTATTTGACATCAACACCAAGAACTAGGACATGCAAACAAGATGCAAAATATTATTATTCAAGACATAAAGAATCTACCCATCTAATTTTTTCTGGCTTGTAAACCAGTCTCCATTTCAATGTTTCTTTCAGCATCTTGGCCGCCTTCTTCACATTCCAGTTTCTCGCCTTGAGGTACCTTATGATTGATGCATCTGAACATAGTGTTGGAAGCTTATCAGCAAGAGGCCCCAAAATCTTTCTGACTTCATTGACCTGATGGAAAGGAGACAAGTGATTATTCAAATAAATAGTCAACATTTAACAATCTAAATATTTGTCATCCATGTAATGGGTTTGCTGTTTTTTCCCATTCATACTTGTAGCAGGAATCTAGTTTGTCAAGCTAAGTTACTATCTACCATTCTAGAGGTAAATGAAAGAGTAGTATCACTGAAGTCAAAATATAGCAGAGCTTCTGAAGCACTACAAACAAATGAGAACAATCCTCTGCAGTGCTTTAGGAAAATGGGTAGGACTGGAAACTAGAGTGAAGTGTTGAAAAGGTAGCTACACTGCTCAGATGTTTTCAGCGTTGCACCAGGCACTCTGAATAAGCACAATGCTCATGTTTGGTTGGCACATAAAAAGGATTGTGTCAGTATCTTCCCAAGGGGTGATACCATGCTATGGATGTGTACAGTTTGAAAGTGCTCATTGCAAGAGCTTCTCTATGCTTTTGAGTCACTTTTCAAAAGCTGGAAAAGATTGTCAGACATATCGATAGAAAAATCATCACCAGTCAGGTAAATGTCAGCCAGACTGATGGACAAACACAGCAAGATGCTTTCTATGTTGATAACTGCATAAAGTTTGTGGCGAAAGACCACCACAGTGTGCCCTAATTTTTGTTACAAAAATCAGCGAAGATAGCATACTAAACCAGCATCACATATTTTGCAGAACATGGAGTCCAATGCATGAATCTATTTAATCATGCAAAAGAACACATAAAATGACTCCTCGCATGACAGAGAACATAAAGCTGAGTAATATCTCACTCACAGGCACAAAAGAATATGCATCTTCACTAGTGTAATTATTTTAGGTTAAGCAGATGATTATAATAATCACCAAGGCCCCACATAGATCAGAGATGGGACTATAGCTTAATTACTTTTGAGAGGAAAGACAAGTCACAGACAGAAATGTGGTAAAACAAGAGATGGGATACACTGGACGGAGCATTTCAGCAAGAAAGACAAAAGTTCAATCAATAACATTAGCAAAGTTCAATCAATAATAGTAGCACTGGTCTTGTAATTGATATAGGGCCCAATTCCCTCAAAAACCATCAATGTTAGCTTGGATCTCTATTTTGGCCCAGACAATTGTTTTCTCATAAAAAAGCACCAACCTTCAGTCGGTACTCAAATCTGGCCTCCATCAAGTTTCTGTCTAATGATCCGTTAAAGATTCACCATGTACTCAGCGACTCATTGGTTGGAAACTTGATGAAGGCTGGATTTTGGTTACTTTTTCATAAGACAACAAAAAAGTTTAGGCCAGAATTGGAATCTGAGCTAAAGTAGGTGCTTCTTTATGGGACAAAAGAAAAGTTTGGGCCAGAATTTGAACCCTAAAGTTTGTGCCTTATAAGGGAATTAGGCCTTCCATATAAAGAGTAGTAAATTTCTCACAGATGCACTGCATATACATAGAGATGATTCAGCTCCACACCTTGGTCTGTTGCTCTTCGAAGGACAGACTTTTCTCTGCTCCACTTGCCCGGAACTTTTTGAAAGACATACTTCAAATTCCGGAGCAGGCTGAAACTTAGAAGAAAACAGAAAAAGCAGCATCATGAAGTGCAGCAAGTATGAGCAAAAACCAGAGAAAAGAAAAAAGAGCGATTTTTTTTCTTTTGGTTGAAAAAGAAGAGTAAGTTATAAAGGTGAAAACATGTATGCATGCTTATATTAGACAAACAAGACCTTCAGGTGTTCAATTCCTTATACTTCAGATTGAAAAGCATGATACTGAAAATTGCAGATGAACACAACCATTTTGATCACCAACTAGAAGAATTTGTTAGCAAGAGACCTCCACAAATTATAAAGAGCATCTCTCAGTTTCAGGACATGATGGAAGAGAAGTAACATGTCAATTATATTTAAATCAACAATTAAAAGTAAAAGGTGAGTGAGATTATTGAGAAAGTACAGGGTTTGTACACTTTACACACATACATACTGACATAGCAAATTTCTGAAAATTCCAAGCCGCCTCAAAGTCTAAGATATACTGGGAAGGTAAAATAAAAAACCATATTTTTTCCAAATAACTAAGATGTACAGCTGCGGATTTTTCTGTCAGTTTCTTTAGGAGGCAAAGAAAGAGACATATCTACTCCACTGATGAAGGTACTTCGAAAATAGTCTAAAGAGGACAATATAATGAAGACATATCTTCATGTCAGTTCTAAATGATGGAGGAGAAGTGATATATCAAATTGTGGCATATCAAAACTATAGAAACTAACTAAACATTACAATAGTAATGAAGAACACAAAATCACACACTATTAAGCATTCAGAATTAGGCACTTTCCCCAAAAGTTCAAGATCAACGTTGACACTGACCCAGTCATGGTTTAATCCCCTTCAAAGACCCGATAAAAATTCAGTACATATTTCTATAGCCAAATCTCTCATTTTTATCCGATTGAGGTTAAAAACTATATCATCATAAACACTTGAAAACTGCACAAGCCTCATTTTTGGCCAGTAGAATTCCTCTAGCAAATTTGTCTTCTATTCTTAGGCCACACATGTATTTCCTGAGAAATCAATTTCCCTGCAGAACATCCATCTTAAATTTCTCAAATATATATTCAGATGAAGCAGGGAAGATAGGAGATGCCACCATTCCTCTCAATGGAGGACATCAAAAGGTGTAGTCCAGTTATCTTACTTAATAGAATAAAGAGAAACAGGAAGAAGATGACGACGACAAAGAAGAAGAAGAAGAAGAAGAAGAAGAAGAGCACTTCAATCACAACTGGAACAGAGCTTCAAATAGGATCTGTCTTCTGGATATAGTTAGGAATAAAGTTACCAATGGAGAGGAGGGGGGAGGGGGTGGCTTTTTATTTAAGTTTCCCTTGTTGTCCAGGCTCTAGACTGGACAAATGCCAATGATTGGATAAAATGATAGCCGACCATTATCCCACTTGGTAGTGAGAATATGCACCTTAATTGAGGAGATAATTGGGATCCCCACCCAAGTATTTCACTAGTATTCTTATCTTGAGTTCAGATAGGCTTAAGGTCCAGAAGCTCTGAATCTTGAAAGAAAATGAGGAAAAAATAAAGGGGCAACAGTGAGACATGCACTTTCAGTTTCTTTTCACTCATACTGCAGACTCCAGATGCATCGGTTCCTTGTGAAAATGGTTGTAGACACCTGAAGAAAGATTTTATTTGTATCCAAATTAGATACTCTGAGTGAGCTTATGACTTCCAGTTTGAGATTGATGAACTAGATAACTGCAATTAGTACAGCTTACTCTCCCTATCAAGATTCTACGTCTCCAGTTGTATTGCATTTAAAGATAAAACTGCACTCCCCTGCTCTAGTGTGGCAAATTCTCCCCATTCCATCTGTTTTCTGATAGCCAATAGATTGCCAGAGAGTGATACCACCACGTGAAAGCTCAACCTGAAGAGGTACACACCTAGCAATTCCTTGCTTTCCTAGATCATCAATGCATCTTCATGCTAATTTCTCTTTGGACTGTAAACCAAGATTGTTCGAGGTTCCCTCTAATGAAATTAAATCTCAGAAATGCAATTTCTGATTACTTGACATAACTAGTAAAGAGTACGTCACTAAACTTCCCCAGATATGATCCCAGAATGACCATCATCACCCAACCAAATCACACCCAAAAGAACTGCCTAAATTTCTTTCTCCAGTTCCCTATCATCTCTAGCAGGAAAAAAAGAGAAACGATACAGCTCCATATACAGACCGAGCAATCCAACAAATAAAAATGACATAAACCACCACTATTTCCTCATCTGCTGATAAAACAGAGCTCTATCACAAATACATGCAAACGTATTCAGGACATCACCTAAAATGCAATCCATGCCCAATCAACAAACCATCGAAAACCCAAAATTGCACGTCTCGCGCATGTAATTGGAATCGCTCAAAGGAGATAGCTTAGTACCACAAGCACAAGCCAACGCTTCAGCACGACGACGACGACGACGAACGACCCGACCCGACCCGACCCGCTGGTTAACAATCTGAACGAAGGCGAGCTCCTTTCCGAAGATAGAATCTACAACGCGAGAACAACGATTTCATTCAAGGCCGCTCAGAAGGCAAGAAGACAGCGACCCATCTTCCGTTTCTCCAAGCGGAGACGAACAGCGACCGGAATATCAACTACCCCCCACGAACATGCGAATGCACATGCCCCCGCGTGAGCACGGTACCCGACACAAGCAAATCCAGCAGGGACGGACGAAAAAAGAACAGGAAAGGAGGGCGAGGAAGACACGCAAGGTCCTTACAACAGAGATGCCGTGAAGAACAAGGCGGAGGAAGAGGAGGAGGAAGGCGCTCGTCAGATGTGAGCTGGTGGGAACCGGGAATCTGCATGGAATCGTCCGCTATTCGTGGGAGGATCTCCCCATGAGGGGCGTCGGTCGCTTGCCGGGTATATCGAGGACGGAGGAAGGGACAGAGAAACCGGGTCTGATCCGCCACTGATCTGGCTGCCTATCTCCTCTGCCTTGGAACCTTGTCCGTGCAATCACGACCCGAAGAAAAAACTAGCCATCGACGCTAGCTTTATGTTTTGCAAACATTTTTCCAAAAAATGAAAATGATACGAAGTATTTTTTTTATTGATTAATTAAGTCGAGCAATATAAATAATAATTTTTAGGGAAATAATATTTTCTAGACTATCTATTTTTCGCAGCACGGCTAGAACCGAAAAATGAAAATAAAATAAAGAATTTATGAAGAGACATTCAGTCAAACTATTATCGAATGAAAATTTTATTCGATACATGTGAATAGAAAAGGGAAATTAGATATATTCGATGAATCGACAAGTTCATTATTTCATGTCCACATCATCTATGAAAATAAATAAAAACTTCAAAGCCCCGTTTGTGATATTTAGTGGTTCTCACAAAATTAATTTGTTAAAGATTAATCCAAGTGACCATCAATCACCTTATCATCAAATAAACCTAGTCAATACACATAAATGGAATATAGAGTTAGGTGAGCATTAATGAAACTTATATTTCATGCATCAAAAAGTTCATGATATTTCATTTCCGAATCAAGGGTAAAATAAATAAGAACTCCAAAGTCTCATTTATGATGTTTGGCAATTCTCACATAACTAATTTGATAAGGATTAATATTATATTGTGCAAAATCCAAAATTAGTACCACATATTCACATTTATCTCAAATATATTTCAACCTATAGAAACCTTGAAATTGGTATCACCAACTCAATCCTACCATCCATTTCAAATTTGTCCAATTTTATCGCTAAGTGTCCTAGTTATCATCCAATGTGGCAAACTCATGCTCAATGGATCCTCCATGGATTGGGTTTGGATTTTTTACCACTTGAAGCATTACACAACGGCATTTTTTCTCAATTGGTCCATTTTTGTAACCCGGAAGGCAAAAATAGGGTTCGCTAAGGTTCTTAAGAAGGTGAAATTCACCATCACACTAATAGTTCGGTTCGACATGAGTTTATTGCATAGTGGCTTGCAAGTCACAAGTTTGTCTAACATCATTTGTCGCCCTGGATTTTGCTCAAAGGGGCCGCTCCATCAGGCATGGGCTTGCCACGTCAGATGACACGTAGGACACGTCACAGTAAAAATTCGTACAGAATTTAAGAAGAATGCGGGATTTCGAGAAGTTACCGTGGAGGAGAAAAATGGTCAATTTCGTAAAAACCATCCAAATCCACCCCTTTCTACACGATGGGCCCGGCCGGGGCCCATTGATGTACAATAGATTGATAGAGGAAGGGGGACGAAGGACGAGAAAGGAGATTGATTCGAGATGCTTTTTGACCGTGGGGTGAGGTGGGTGGCGGGAGAGCCAATGAAATCCCGAATTCCCTCCACGTGTGTAGAAAGATTGGATGAACGGACGAGATTGAAGGAGGCCGCGTCCCTGCGATGATCATGATCGTGACGTCATTAGGCCTCTCAGATTATTGGACCCGGACGGCTTTCTAGAATACATTTACCAAGTCTCTTTCGTGGAAAGGTAAAAAAAGGCCAAAAAGGAAAAAACAAATTATGTCCCTATAATAAATTCATTTTAAATTTTTTTGGCATGTGAATCTCAACTTTATATTTATATGACACATATCCTAGATTATTTTCCATTACATAAAAAAAAATTTAAACTTATATCAATGTGATACATTTATTCTAAATTTATATTTATGTAATCAATTTGCCCCCATCAAAATTCGGTCAACCAACGCTACTAAAAATCTTGAGTGGTTACCTACATGTTTGACAAATTGCAAATGATGCGTGGCAAATTTTTTCTTTTATTGTTTTTTTCCTTCTTCTCTTTTTTAAACTTCCTCATTTGTTTTCTTTTTTGGTTTGGCGACGGTAAGGACAACAGTGATAAGGACAACAGTGAAGATGAAGGAGGATAGAAAAAAGAAAAGAAATATTGACTAAAGATAAATGCGTAGCGCAAATCTAAATGTGAGATTTTTGATAAAATATGAAGTAAATATGTCATATAAATTTAAATTTAAGATTTTTTTTTGTATTATAAAAAGAGTTTAGGATAAATGTGTTCTATAAATATAAATATATGACACGAGCAAGTATAAAATTTTTGTAAGTAAATGTATTGGACACAATTTGAAGTACTTGGTGGCTTTCTCTCTTTTGGGAAAACGACCTCAGCTTGTTATACAAAATTTTCCACCATCAAGTCAATATCATTTTCAATAGTTAATTGATTTTTCAAAAATGGAAATGGTTAGTTGGTTGACCCTTGGTTTTATTGTTACACTACGACAATATAAAGATGGTGTGGGGTTGAGTCCACGTGTACACAATTAAAAAAAACAACAGCCGAGCGCCACCTAGCGATGGTCGAGCTTAGTAGCTCCACTTAGCTGCCGGCACACGGCAAGTGAGATGTAATTTCCGTCCTAGGTGATTGGAATGCGACTTGTACGGGCATCGAGTTCGGCGAGGTCCCCAATCCTCTTCACAAAGGCTTTCTGAGGGAGAACTTTTTCGTGTAATGAAATCCCTATATTCCACTCGACATTACCGTCAGCTAAATTCAAGTGACACGATGATCCAATGACATTAAAATGTAAAATAAATAATTTTTTTTTCTTTTAATGTGGATATCCGCATTAGTTAAATTATATCCCACATCATACTCTAACATCGTCTCATTACCTAAATGAGTCTCAACACGCTCTAACATCGTCTCATTACCTAAATGAGTCTCAACACGCTGATGTGGACATTTGCATAATTTATCCACATCATACATTGGCATCATTCAGCCACACAAGTTAAACTTGATCAAATTTGATGTTAGAAGAACTTCATTAGAAAAATTTGTCAAATTAGACTGGTTTGGCTAAACAGATTAAAAATACACGGACTTAATTAGGGCAGGCATGAAGTGCATGAGCGAAAAAGTGGGATTTTTCTCTCTTACAACCCTAAGAGCGTCTATCATGTGTCCCAACAAACTCTGTTTGGAGAGGAAAGAATTGCACCGGAGTTCCATTTAAGCATTCAACCAACTACGCGATGGCCTTTTAAGGAGAGGCTGCTCCTCTCGACCACGACCGGCCACTAGTTGGGTCGATAGTTGGGTCGATCAAAGAAATTGGTGCAGCTTTCAAGCGAAGTGCCTTTTTTGGCCAAAGCCATGCCAAAGGCAAAATGAATCTGTGAGCCTTAAAGAGTGGCAAAGAACCATCTGCCACCGTCCACAAGAAACACCAATTTGGTTGGTTTTCTCCAACCTCTGAGATGGAACATTAGGTTAAAACACACTTCAGTTTGCGCAAAACCCTTGGTTTGAATAACCTCTCCTATTCTCCTTCTGCTATGCCTGTCATTGAGCTAGATAACAGGCATTCATTAGCAAGAGAAGGAATATCAGAGATCATATCGCAAACAGTCACAGCAGCAAGTTAGTTTTCATCTAGCTCTCCATAGGAAGAGCTAATGGAAGAAGCTACAATCCCATGGAGACCAAAGGCATATTGTCCAATCGATATGAAGTATGTCTTGCTTGACATATATTACTTTCAGGCTATATTATTGTCACAACAAATACATACAGCACATATTCAGCTGAAGCTCATCAACGAACACCTCAACATCATCCCACCTCATACCGGGAAGCCAATTTGCTTCTACAGTGAGACAATCACTTTCCATTCTGCTTCCTGGTTTCCATCCTTTCTTTTTTTACCCCTAGTTCTCACTGACTTTTATCCCCAACATCAGCACTTGTTCCTGACGGAACAATTTGCCCAACCTTCACATACTTCTCCATGAACTTGTATTCCCAATCCTGCAAAATTTCAAGCTCAGACTCACTCAGCCCTTCAATATTCCCCGTTAGGTCTCTTGGATCAAACGACATTAAAGCTAATGCCCTGCTCGCATCTCTTCCTGCAAACAAGGCATATGGCCCCCCTGGACCATAAAACATCCTGCACCAAATTATCAGAGAGAGAGAGAGAGAGAGAGAATCAGATTCCCACTGAGAATAAATTCAACAAACACTTCCATGCGCATGACTTCATCTAACGCAACCATTTAATCTCCCAATAAATCATGTGCCAACCACTTTAGGGTCCATCTCATTTCCGTATCCTCAGCTACAGACCGAGAGTTCTTTTCAATAAAATGCCAATGAATGCAGAGTCCACATGCAATTAACCTAAACCCTCTACTTCAGTTCAGCTGGGAATTTAACACTACTTTTACTTGCCCTTACAGTTTTATCACATTCTTCTCAGTGAGCTTATTACACGGGAGCATTCAAATGCCAAATCAAACAGACAAATGAAATTCAAGCCACACCAACCAAATTATGGAATTCGACTACTGTTGAGAACATTGACGCCATTGCCAATTACACGATCACTTCAGCGTCCAATCCACATGCACAACGTTAGGGTTTCAAAGTCCCACAACGAACCCCTAGTACTGAAATCCGATTCTCGTCATAATCGAACTTGTTTCAAGAATGCTTACCCAGATTACACCGCTAATCACAACCGCATCAGTTTATTGCATGTAATTAAGCATCCATAGAGCTTATTTGGTCATCTACTGTCGAACAGAGCATTCAACATACTCAAGGGAATTGGCAATGAGAAAGCCGAATCATCGCATTAGCTAAACTCAACCAAAATCCAACGAGCAGATACCCAATCAGCACGCGCGGATATCATCACACACGATAAACAACTAACCAGGCAACAAATGCACTCACCTGGAGCGAGAAACATCGTAGATCTGGCCCTTGATCGCCATGAGAAGCGGCTTGCTCGGATCGGAGCCGTCGTAAGCTCGGAGCTGCTCCTCCGTCGCGTCTCCAAGCTGGACCGGCTCGGCGGGGGCGAGCGGCGCCGCGCTCGCCACCGCGCTCGCCACGGCCTTCTTGTGGAAATCGTCGGGGTCGACGAACATGCCGCACACCGCCTTGTAGACCACGACCATCAGGGCGAGGATCGTGAAGAATGCCGCCGGGGAGAGCCCCGTGTACGCCGTGATCGCCTCCATCGCCGCCGCGTGAAGCCCCATTTCGAGAGGATCTCGGTGGCCGAAACGTGGCAGTTGCGGGGATTAATCAGCGCGTCGACGTCCATAAGCTCAATCTACCTACCACCGCGGCTCCGGCCCACCTACTCCAAGTCGCAGGAGGCAAATGAGAAAAATAAAATGTGCTAAGGCAAGTATTTTTACTGCCTTAAGACTTATCACGAAATTATAATTGAATTTGAAACTTTTTAAACATATAATTAAATCTTAAAACTTATAATAGAAGTATAATTGAATTTTAAAATTTTCAAAAATGCAATCAAATGATAATTGCAAACCTGGCTGTTTGGGAAATTTTTAAAGAGTCTTTGGGAAAAATTTATCAAATTGATACGATCAAACCCATCGCCGGGGTTCGCGAGACCAAGGCGGCCGCCTCGTCGCCCGGGTTTTCATTCGATTGATAATAACTTATAAATTTTTTTAAAAATTGATTACATTTTTATGATAATTTTTAGTATTTGATTGTACATTTTGAAATTTTTAAGACTTAATTTTTAAAAATTGATTACATTTTTATGATAAATTTTGATTGTACATTTTGAAATTTTTAAGACTTAAATAAATTTTAGGAATCAATTGACATTTCGTGATAAGTTTTAGAACTTCTAATATACTTATCTCATTCATTTGTCACAAAAATTGAATAATTTGAAAAATACTTTATTAAGAGGAATTATTTCTATTACTTAAAATAACCGATCAATGAAAAATATTTCATCATCATCAATAAGTTATATATAAATATTTACGTGGACAATAAAATAATTTTGTCTGTTCATTTTTATAAGCAATACATGTAATTATTTTTAGAAAAAATTCTAAATAATGGTTTAAAATACCTTCATTTTTTTAAATAATGGCATGAAGTAGATATGATTTCAAATAAGGGCACAAAAGGCCTTCATTTTTTTATATAAAGGCCTAAAGTGGCCATATTAGTCTCAAATAAAGGCCTAAACTCACCAACTAATGAAGGGCGACTTCGTCTTTTAATTTTATTTTTTTTTTTCCTTTTTTCTCTTCTTTTTTCCTTTCATAAAAAAAGGACAATTTCCAAAAAAGTAGCCCCAAATGCCCTTAGTTTTTCAAATAGGGGTTTGAAATTGATCTTGTTTCAAATACTAGCTTAAAGTGGTTATGATTATTTTAAATAAGGGCATGACATTGCTAGTTACTGGCTGGCCACCGGTCAAGGGCATTTTTGTCATTTGCCACTTTTCCTTTTTTTTCTTCTAGTTCATTTTCTTCATCATTGCCGATCGTCGATCGGCCATCGGCAATGCCCATAGAGGGCTAGGTAAGGGTTGCCCTCGCTCGATTCAGCAAAGTCCACCCTTGCTGACCATAGGCAAGGGATGGGCAAGGTTGTCTCTTGCCCTAATGAAGCCGCCCCTCATGGCCATTCGTGAGGTCAACCCTCGCCGGCCGCGAGCAAGGCCAACCTCGCAAGATTTGGCAAGGGTCAGCCACGCTTGCCGGCTATAAGTGAAGGATAGGCAATGCCGTCTCTCACCTTAAGGGGTGGTCAACCGCGAGGTTGACCCTCGCCGGCCATAGGTGAGGGATGAGCAAGGCCGTCTCTCGCCCTAAGGGAGGCCGCCCCTCATGGCCATCCGTGAGGGACGAGCGAGGCCGTCCCTTGCCGACCACTGACAAGGCCACCCTTGCTGGATTGGGCAAAGGCGACCCTCGCCCAACCCTCTATGGGTTTCATTAGTGGCCGACTAACCACTAGTGATGAAGAAGAAGATAAACCAGAAAAAATGAAACAAAAAGAAAAAAGAAAAAATAGTAAATGATAAAAATGCCCTTGATCGTTAGAAAGTCAGGCTGTTATTGGAAACAAACATAACCACTCTATACCCTTATTTGAAATAAGATCAACTTTAAACCCTTATTTGAGAAAGTAATGATACTTCAGGCTCTTATTTGAAATAAGATTAATTTTGGGCCCTATTGGAGAAACTAAGGACACATGGGGCCATTTTTTAGAATTTTCCCTAAAGAGACTAAATAAAATAAAACTTAAAAAAAGAAGCAAAACCATAGGCGAGCCCCATTGTTAATGGGACAGAAGCAATGGTCGGTGGGATTGCTAGCACTTGAGCAAGGGCCAATGATGCTCGCCAGAAACGGGAGAGGGCATTAATCCTCTTCCAAATGTAGGCAAGGGCTACTAGGCTTGCACGAGGATTGGCAACCCTGCCCAGATCTAAGAGAGCATTGCCACCCTCTCTTGTTTTTAAGGAGGGTCATTAGCCTTCGCCTAAGCGTCAGTGACCGTGCTGGCCATTGCCATGCCCCACCAGTGATGGGATCGGTGATGGGGCAGTGATCATAGGCAAGAGGAAGCGCTCTCACTTGTAGTTTTGCTTCTTTTTTTAATTAAATTTAAATTGTGTTTGGATGAAAATATTCATGATTAGCCAAAATCTTTTATCAGCCGATGCGGTTAAGTTCCTATTTGAAACAATCATAATCACTTCAAGCCATTCTTTGAGACTGATATAGCCACTTTAAGTCTTTATTTAAAACAATATCAACTTCAAACCTTTATTTAAGAAAATAATGACCCTTTGGGTCATTATTTATAATTTTTCCTTATTTTTAAGAAAATATTTTGCAAATAATTTTTTTGGCGAAACATGCACACTTAATATATTCAAATTTTTCTTTAAACAAGATGTCAATTTGAATTATAGACCTAATTGTGCGGTTTCAAAGTATGTACATGTGCCCTAAAATGACCAAAAAAACTATATTTTAGATTAATTTGGTCTAATTTCTTTTATGTAAAGACTTCACTATATATAGGTCGATATTGCTTTGCTGGACGTAAGTATTTAAAGTGCATCATTGAGATTACAAGTTCTGAAAGGCGAGATTTGGATTTCAACCTCGAATTCTAAGAGTTATAAATTATAATAAAGATGAAAAAGATTATAGGATGTAAATTGACCACAGAAAGGTGTTAAGAGCTAATGACGAAGATTACTTTTATGTTTAATACCTCATTAATCATTACCAAATTAATTTGTAAAATATACGTGTTCTTCTCCTAATGTGAAAGCGAAAACTGTAAATCACCTCATATCACACTTTTCCTCCTCTCTCAACTCCTTTTGTAACATTGCTAATTATCCATCGTCCCACCACCATCTCTAGCAGCAATCCACGGAAAGCTCGTAAGTGCCCTCGACGGATCTTGTGCGGAGAGCTAGAGGAAGTGCTGAGCTTGACTGGTGGCAACGCCTTCATCGAGCGGTGAGAGAGAGAGAGAGAGAGAGAGAGGTGTTTTAAGTTTAAAGGTGATTTGCAATTATCGAGTCAGTATGGACATGTGATGTTCATTGAATGAAATATTTAAAAGATGACTGAGGAAGAGCACAAGTCCTAACAGTAGGGCGTCCTCTCAAGACGTATTCCGTCCAATTGATTTCTCTTCATATCTTGCAACCTCAAGTTTCATGAAATCTCTCTAGGCACGAGGAAACAAGATGGAAGCTTGCGTCTTACAAAGCGCGCAACTACTGTGCGGACCTTACGTTACCATTTTTCTTGATATGAACATCCGTAGAGATCAGTCAAACAGAGTTTGGATATTAATGTTATGAAAAAGAAAAAAATATTCTCTATATAATAATTATTTATGATGGTTATTGTTTGGAGGGATTATAATGCCAATTTTTCGCAAATGATGCTTCCTATATCGAATGGTATCTCGTGGTTATGCTCTATGCAAGAATCAAGACATCAATAAATACCGACTATCAACATTGATGGAACATCTATAGACCATGTGCCCATGTCTTATTCAAGTTATAATGATGTGTCTCTCTCTTTTCCGAGGTTTATTAGTAACCCATCATTCTCCGTATACAATCCCAAGTGTGTATATATCTATCTATCTTATCCAGTTTCCATCACGTCTTAGTTGTTGCATCATCGATGACCATCTCACATGACAGCACAAGCATGGACGTTGTCGTCGCTGAACATGAAGACGGTGTTGTCATCAACGGTGGAGTAGGCCTGGTTGGGGAAGTAGCCGTGGATGCTCTCATTGAAGCCGTGGCGGTAGTAGTTGTAGGTGGAGGAGAAGGTGGACTCGTCGAGGTACTGGGCGGCGTATGGATAGTACTCACTGTCATATGGGTAGGGCCAGAACTCGGCCTTCCGGCCCGTCCGCCGCACCACCTTTAGGACCTTCCTCTGGTCGACGTACCCCATCACCGTGACCTTCTGCGAGTCCATGTCCACCTCTACACTGTCGACTCCTACACGAAGTGCATCGCACAGGTAGAGAGAAAGAGGTAGAGTTACTTGTACAATGCGGACCACAACAATCAGCCACTTAATAAGTCTTAATTAAATGTGTTTTGAAAATTCAAAATTTATTATTTGAAGTAAGCAACTTTATTAAAAGGGTAAATTTTCTTTTTTTCTTTTTTCTTTTTTCAAAATGTCTTGGAAAGTATTATTTTCATGTTTGCTTAACTGATGCCTTGGGGGCACTTAGTAACATGACCCTTTGTTCTTTTCATGTCGAGGATATCTACATTTATGTGTGTTGGATATGTTTATCTTTTTTGTCCAGCTCGAGGCCTTCTACAGCTGTGCAATGATCAATGATGTTGATTTTTCCTTGTGAGCAGATACTTTTCTTAAAAGTTGTAGGAAAGTTTTTCCTGCTATTCACATAAAAGAAGGAGAATATCATCATGATGATCAAGAGAACTATAAATTAACAAGGAAACGTGTCTGTGGACATCATTTCCTTATTAAACCATAGATACACTTTATCATTCAAGAGCGTGGGTATATTGATGTGACTTCCTTGAAACTCTGTGGAATACCCTAATCAGAGTAAGTTTTAGATTCATGCATGACTTCCAGAAAGCAATACGATCAATCCGATCCTTCGAACTAGGTAGAATGAAGTTTATTTTGGAATTCGGTAGTGACCAACTTGGGAGATTGCATGCTTGTGACAAGGAACTTTACACCGAAACATGCATAAAAATGTTTTATATGCAGCATGGTTGGATGCTATATATGTGCATGAAAAATCATGCAAAGGATGAAGAAGATGAAAATCCATCACTTAAGTGCATCATAATATGCTGTTGCAGAAGGGTTTTTTCAGGAGAATCTTGCCGTCTATTTTCGATATTGCCCTTCGCACCCTCTTCTCGCAACCTTCGCAGTCCATGTGCACCAGAAGTTCCACAATCTGTAAAACCCCCAACAGTAATTACAATGACCATTGCGACAATATAGAACGATACTACAATACTGCGGAGAAAAATCAATGAAAATGGTGATTGATATGATTCGTATGCAAGCAAGACATAATCCTTGTAGAACCTTGGAGAAAGCTAATCACGAGCAGTTTCAATGAGTAAAGATATATCAAGAAAGAGCACTTACGGACAAAGCATTTGATATCTCTTTCTTACTAGAGCCCCAACCGAGCATGAATCCGACCAGATACGTTCTTCCCTTGCCAGATCTGAGGATGGCGATTGCCCCCTCGAACGCACCGTCTAAGGCGGGATTTGGCTCTTCTTTTTCAAGAAGATCAAGATGGGAGGACGGTCTGGAGATGGAGCTCGTGCGTTCCCTTCTTCAAGATGACGACGGGACGCATTTAATCAAGCTCGCCACCTCCAAATGCACCCAACCCAATTTGCCAACGCTCTCACGCCTTTGGAATTTCCAATTGGAGATTGAGAGATTCATGATGCGGAATATTGTCCAAGAGAATGCGAGAGAATGTGGAATGACCAATGTGAATTCATCGCCGTCACGCTTGTCGATAATGTGCCAGAATCTTTGTCCTGCTCGGTCGAGATCATATAGACAGAGAATAAAGCTAAAGCAAGTTCCTTAGAAAGTAAGATAGTGGCCTTATTCACCGGAAAAAACGCACAGAATAATAAGGAAAAAAAAGAGAGCAGACGTCAAGCATTGGTTAATGTTAAAGAATGACGACATTAAGAATGATGTTTTGTGGACTGTGGAATTGTCGGATCGACGCACGTAGTTCTACAGCTTGTTGGTGTGTTCTTAGGATTTCTGCAGACTTCTACGCAAGAGGGAAATTAGCTTGTAATAGCTCATACACGGTGTCCTGCAGCCAAGCAAACCTCGTTTTACGTTAGCTAAACTTCTGTCATTTCGATTAACAAACACTGATGGCGGTGCTATACTTCGATTCTACGTCTACACGTCTGAGCTTGGATCCTCTCCGCCAGGTTGTTGCGCATTGGGACCGGCTCGGGGAAGCAAGGGAACTGCACGGGTTTTTTCTCTATCGGTCCTCGGTAAGGAAAAGGAGAGCCACTATTGCCATATGATGCATCTACCACTTGACATGTTGACGTAATATTATATATTTTATGCCCTCGTTCAATGTGATCCTTTAACGGGTTATGAAAATAAGAAAGTTATCCGGCGTGTAACATTATATATCAACGAGTAATTCACACGATGTACATGGTACATAAAAGAGTTTCTCATAGGGGAAAAGCTCCGTGAAATTGAAATTTGATTATAAATAACATTATCTTAATTTTTTGTATGTTATATTGACAAACATTACATATGCTAAGATTGATTTACAAAATTGTCATATCGAGATGCTGTTTGAGAGAGAAGGGAAGGGAAGAAAACAAGCCGTGGGTGTGAAACGTACAAATTTTGTGTGAGAGAGATTGGGATGAATATTTTAAGATATTCTCTTATCCCCATACATTTTCCTCCCCCTTTCTTCCAAACGAAACTCAAAATAACGTGATAGATTATCATTAGATATTAAAAACAAGTTATAAATTTAGATTTTCATACAGTTTATCGCGTCATTTAGTGTGTCAATTCTAAATAAATCAACTTTAATATATCCAACATTGTTCCTGTTTCCGCATCATTAATTATCACATTCCACAGCCAAACTTGCAAAGTCTATTTTTCGAAAGGAGGAAAAGACATTTTATTCAAGTGGATACTCTTTTGTTTTACAAGTATATGGGTACATTTTTCTATGCTTATCGATTTCATTCCAAATATATGTGTTCCTTATTCCCATCACTTTCTGTGTGCTGATCATTCAAGTTGATGGCAGGGGCTTCTTTCAATGGAGGAATAGTATATAAATGGACAGAAAGCAACCCTTGCACATAATTCTTATGAAGCACATGTTGGTGTGGTGGCTTCTCCCACACAAAGAGAATGTCTGTAGCTATCATCCGGACCACCTCTTTGGCATATGCCCTTGTCAAGTGTAGCCTCTCATAAGTAATTGCTTGCTATCATAAGCTGAAGCACATCTCTCCAGATTTCTTTGAGTTGCAATGTGGTATAGAATTGATACCCTCCCCTTTGGTCCATTGATAATCTCATATGCTTTTTTTTTTTTTTATAACTTATGAGAATGGTATCCCCGCAAACACATCGTGCCCATATTGGATGCACGTGTTAATAGACACTCGTGTATCCATGGAAAGTGGGGTTATTCACTGAATTGAGTACAATAACAATGATGTATTTGAAGGGTTTTTTGAGTGTTGATATTTAGGAGAAAAATGGAAAAACACATCTCACCATTCACCCAATTACCACTTACATATATCTACTTTTATAGATATTGAAAAAACATACATGTATTTTTACCTTTGAGACCATTTGAACCTTCACATCAATTGTCCTCGAATCTTTGTTTATGAAAATGCAAATTTCTTTTCAAAAATGCCCCTCCCTGAATCCTAAATTCTTACATCCACCCAAAACACTCAAACCCATTAAAAGCAAATCACCCAAACCCTAAGGAAAATTTAAAGAAAAATATGAGTTTGCAAGGACGGGTAATTTGATTTTTAACGAGTGAGGTATTTGTGTAGTAATTGTAGACATAGAGATATGTAAGTGATCAATGGGTCAAAAGCAAGATATGTTTTTTTTTATATAAATATTTTCCCTGAATTTTTTTTGCCTGTTTAAAGACTCGAGAGAAGGAATCCGAGCAACAAATTCAAGAAATTGGGATGTTCTTTCGATAGATGTAGAAAATTGACCGATTTCATCAATTTAAATTTAAATTTTAACACCTTGAGTGCAAATGCATATCAAGCATTCATATATTTCTCGTGATATTCCGAGCCTTGAGGTACTACAAGAGCATTTGATTCCATTACCCATCCACTTTGTTAATCCAGCGAGGCTCCATCTCATCGGGTTGATGGAAACATATTCATGAGGAGATTAGTAACTTGGTTACTATGTGGGTGGGTCGAGGTCGGGTTATCGGCACTAATGATTCTCTCTGGTTATTATCATAAAAATCACACATATATCATTGAATGTTCGTATTGAATCATAACTGCTCCTAACCAGTGCAATCCTAAAAGTTCGAAATTGGCGAGACACTGATGACAATCCAACCAAGATGCTGACATTATTTTCTACACACATGACATGAAACGATCGGAGATTTGCTCATGAGGTGAGGAGGTGGCCATACCCTTTTTCATCTCGATGTTTAACAATCTTGAAGACTCAAATCAAGTCATATATTTTATAGTATGAATCTCAATCCGTTTTTCTACACTCTTGTGGGACACTTAACAAGAGGGGAAATTCTATTCCTTATTCCACACTTTTAACCAATTATAGACTAGAAAAATCTTCATTTAATACACTCCATTTATTTCATGAAAAATAAATGATTTGAAAAACATTTTATAAGAAATGATTATTTTTATTGCTCATAAAAATAAATTAAATAATAATATCTTTCTCATTTATGAAAATATTTAAACATAAGTTATTGTTGATAATGAAATTATTTTTCATTTAATAAAAATTTCAAGAGACCCAAATAATTAATTTTAGAAAAATATTTTCCAAAACATCTATTTTCTATGGTTATTTCAATTTTCTATCTTTTCATTGATTGATTATTTCAAATGGTATATGAGAATAAGTTTCTACTTTCTATGACTATTTCAATATTATATCTCTTTTGCCCATCTACCTATTATCAAGTGTAAATAAATTATGAAACATATCACTTCTCATAAATTTTTTAATCTCATAATATGAATAATGATACGAGGGATTTAAAGTGGAAAATCACAGGCCAACTTGGATTTTTCTTTGGGATAAATGTACGAAAAGTCCTAAAATTTATCATGAAAATGCAATCGAATCTTAAAAATTTCAAAAAGTACAATTAAGTCCTAAAACTTGTTACCAAAGTGTAATCAATTTTCAAAAATCTCAATAAGTATAATAAAATCCTAAAAATTATCATGAAAGTGCTCGAAAAAAATGCTATTAACGAAAGTACTTGATTTGACTAATTTAACAAGTTTTAATATTTGATTGCACCTTTTGAAAGTTTTAGGATTCGATTGCAATTGTGATAAATTTTAGAACTTAATTGCATTTTTTAAAATTTTTAGGAGTAAGTTATACTTTATTGATAAGTTTTAGAATTTTCAATGCACTTATCATTTTTTTCTTTTGCCAAATAAAAACCGGGCATTATTCAGTTTGGACTCAGGCCCAGGCCCAGGCCCAGGATCAGGCCCAAATTATTTCCGGATTCCGAACGTCGAACCCGAAACCCGCACATGGATTCGGGTCTCGGATCTCTCGTGCTCATCTCCTGGCTTTCACCTTCCCAAAGTTTTTTTCATGTTTTCAGGTGTCAGGTTCAGTCGTTGCCTCGTTCTTGTTCCGGTTCCTCTTCTGATCACCGCGGAGGAAGAAAGAGCTACGGTTCCAGCAACAGCAGGAGGTATGGGTTTTGCTCGCTTCTGTCAATCTCTTCTTTCGTTCTTGCCAATCTTCATTGCTGAAGCGAGTGATGTTTTGGATAGTTTGCGTCTCGGATTTGGTGCGAGTTCTGGCGCTTTGCGGGTTTAATTTGTGTCTTCGCGAAACTGTTATGGGTTTGCTGCTGAAATGAATTCTCAAGAAGAATTTACAGCTGACGATCTTGAGGAGCTCTCTCTTACAGATTTGCCGGTTCTCGATTTCCGTGGCTTTGATCTGTTGATGCTAGATCTCCGTTTGGCTTAAGAGGGGAGGGAAAAAAAAGAAACCTGGATAAAATTGCAATGGGGTGATTTAGTGCTGCTTGAAGAGATTTTCATCCATGGAAGGCCGTAAATTTAAATAGTGTCTGAAAAAATTCTTTTTTCTGCTTTATGCGAGCAGATTGTGCATTTGCTGAATGGGGGATAGATCACCTTCTTACGTACTTTAGGATGTTAAAGAGCTAGTGTATAATTGTATAGATAGTTTATGCTCACCTATATCTTACTGGGTGCATGAAAAGTTCTTTAGAAACTTATTAAGTGTAAAGTCGGTAACCCATGCACTTATTTGGGATGTTAGAGATCAAGCATATATATAGACAGTATATGCTCCTTTAAATATAATATAGGAGCTGATAGGGATAGATCAACCTATTTCTGGTATTTAGGTTGTTACGGAACAAGTATATATGATAGTATATGCTCCTATGTACTTTATGGAGAGAAGGTGTTTTATTAGCTTATTAAGTGTAAACTCAGCAACCCTTGAACGTTTCTATGAGAATCATTTTACTCTATTTCAGTATGCAGTTTTGGGGTCAGGGAAGCTTGTGATAGCGTTTGAACTTGTTGAGTTGCTTTCTTGTCTCTTTGAAGTGACTGAAATGTGACTTTTCCTGTGGAGGTGGAGTGTTTTATGGTTGAGCTCCAGTGTATGGGTGATTTCTTGAGGATGCCCTCTTTTCTAGTGATTAAATTTGTTATATCAACCATGTATCGTCATTCTTTCGTCTAGATGCTGCGATCTATAATTTTATTTTGATCCTGTGTACCACCATCTTCCAGATTCATGTTAACCAAATTGATCTTGTTATTTTTTCTTGATTGGTGCATTAGCACAGCAACTTAGCTCTTGGTTCTCATGCTTCATGTTGTTGCATGAACGCTCTTTGTACTCATGGTAATTGATGCTTTTTAATAGTTTACCTATAGGTGTCGAGCAGAAGAGAGAATGAAAAGCCAAAGCAATTACATGCCGCCTCCTTATATTCCATTAGATCAGTCTGAACCAGAAGTAGAGACTCTTCCGAGCAGTGGTGACCCGGCTATTCGTCAGCCCATAAGTGCTGGGCCAACACACTGGTCTTCTGGAATCTGTGCTTGCTTCGATGACATGCAGAGCTGTATGCTACTTTCTGTCCTGAGACCTTGATTTATCTGGAGGAAAAGTTATGAAGGTGCATCTTGAGTTAAGAAGATTTGATTGTGTTTTCTATAGAAGTATGATTATATGGGGTTGCTTGAGACTTTGAAATATATTGAAGAGATAAAAATAAAATGCTTCCTGTGCTTCTGAATAGATTTAGTATAAATGGCTTTAAGAGGACAAAGTTTTTTATTAGTTGGTCAAAGAGGCTTTCAGTCATCTTTGCATAACAGCTCAGTTTTGCTAACAAGACTTCTAGCTATTCTCAGCATGATATCGGAGAATCTTGTTGCTTTTACTTCAACGAGCATGAAACATCTGCTGGCATGTTTTTCTGTAAGTTTAATTGCATATGCAATCACCAGAATAATAGTTGGACATGCAAATGGTAAATACTCGAGCATGATATTTTGTATGCTGTTTTGTTTATCCATAATCTAGTAAATTCTACTTGTGCACAGAGAGACAAATTCTTATATATTATCATTTACTTTTCTCGTCTTGTCTGTTCAATAATTGTTGCATGAACAAAAGTTTCTCCTTTGTTTATGCATTCCTTTTATGGTTGCAAGTAGGATTCTATTCTTTTGTTCAGGAATTACATAATTTTTTATTTGCCGTTTATTCTACCTCTGCTGTCATTTAGTGCTACAAGAAGTTCATTTTGCATTCATGCATTCAATTTCAATTAATGTCCGCAGAATTTGATTATCCAAATTCATAAGTTTCATGATAGGACCTGAAATCTTGGGTTTGTACTCTGGTTAACATGGTAAAACGTCCGTATTTAATGTCTTTGCGCTTCTTATTGGTCCTATGAAAAACATGTATGTTAGTTTTTAAACATAGAATCAAATAATATGAGAAGCCACATGTTGTATCAGAAATTTGAAGTCCTTGCAAGTTAATATATTCCATTCCAGTCAGTGGCCTGGATTCCTTGTACTAAGCCTCTGAGAGATATTGGCCTTTTGTCATAGTAATATTTAGGCATAGATATTCTACTTTTGAGGTTAATATTTCAACATGGATACATGAAAGGTCCAATCTACAAATTGTTTGATATTGGTGGAAATAAGTATAATTTTGATTAAAATTGTACGAGAGATAATACTTTTCTAGTTTTTGATAGTTTGCACTTCATAGAAATTACTGTTTTCCTGTCTGGCTCTATTTCATTATCTTGGAAATAAAGATAATTGCTTGTTCTTGTTGCACAGGTTGTATAGGTCTTTTCTGTCCTTGCTATCTGTTTGGAAAGAACGCAGAGTTTCTTGGTTCTGGAACTTTAATGGGATCGTGCACAACCCATTTCTTGCTGTGGGCTCTTGTCAATACCGTATGCTGTTTGTTGACTGATGGCATTTTATTGGGGCTACCTGGATGCTTCGTCGCATGTTATGCTTGTGGCTATCGAAGGGCTTTAAGATCAAAATACAATTTGGAGGTATGGTTTATTTATTTTGTCAAGAATAATAATAATGGCCACAGTTTCCTGTTAGCACTCTCCACACCCTGTTTTGATCGATCTCTCTTGCCATTCATATATGGCTCCTATTAACTTAGCCGATCTGTTATTACTGTATCAATACGGCTGTTGATATGAAGAATTCGTGTATTCCTGACTAGTTTATGTTAATGGTTTTACATCCACACAGCTATCTAGTCCAGTGGGACAAAGGTACTGTGTGCTTGGATCAGTTTCAGGTAGAACCGTTGGTTCTAAGAGCTGTACCAGGAACCGAACTAGTCATAGACTGGTTCTAGGATCCCTGAACTGAGAATAGAATTGATTCTGCTGGGACTTGGAATCGGCTTAAAGCAAACTGATTGGGCTGGTTCCTGGGTTGAACCGGACTTCTTGTTCACCACTAAACTTGATCCTTGGCTCAAACCCTACCTGTAAGAGCAATGGGCAAGTTATTGCTGGAAGTTGAAGGCAAGAAGAGGGTAATAAATAAAGAATTGGATTGGCTTGCTTTAACAAAAGTGGAGAGTTACAAAAATTTAAGTTGAGCTAGTCATTCACCACTAGAATGAAGGGCGTAGACGAAGCCTAGTAGAGGAAATGAAGGTACGATACTTACAGGAGAAGAAAGATAATGAGGCAAAGGTGGGACAGAGACTACAATGAGTTAGGCTTTTTGGCTTTAAGGCTTTTAGAGTACGAGACCATAGCAAATTCAGCTTTCTATTTCTTTTCCCTCCATCCTTTCAAGTAGTAGACTGGAGCAAAGATTTGTATAAAGGTATAGAAGTTTATTGAATCACAACCATGGACGGAGGTATATAGAATGACGAAAACAAAAATGAAAAGCAGCAGGAAAAGGAAGGACGGTATGTGGCTGTCAATTTGGGCTACTTAGACTGGGCTAGCTGAGATTGTGGGTTTATAGAAAAC
The DNA here is from genome assembly GCA_014182895.1 of Angophora floribunda. Classification (NCBI taxonomy): domain Eukaryota; kingdom Viridiplantae; phylum Streptophyta; class Magnoliopsida; order Myrtales; family Myrtaceae; genus Angophora; species Angophora floribunda. The sequence continues at coordinate 13,798,238 of CM024715.1, forward strand.
CTAGGATGAGTAGCATAAAAAGTGTTACACATTATGAGATGGCTTCCATGCAATGATCTACAGTAGTCTAATGGATTAGGACCTTGCCAAAATAATCAAATTAATGAAAAACCATCCAACATGCTAAAAAAAGGCATTGAAGATGTTTTTTCATCACGTAGCCTAATACAACAATTGTATAAGCATTAGCAGTAAACATTTTACACTAGGGTTTTCCCTTACATGTAAACATCACAAACAAAACCAAACCAATATAATTAGTATAGATTGAAATCTATCTCCTGTTGGTATCAAAGTATATCCCATCTTGAAAAGACAAAAAGGCACCACAACTTAAAACACACTATTTTGCATGTAAAAGGTGCTTATTTTAATATTCTAGAAAGAGTGGATGGACTCTTCTTTTCTAGTGAACTCGATCATCCAAGGTGGCAGCCTTCCCAAGGAGCTCTTTTTGTTCGTCGAGGATGGCCATCTTCCTATATTTGCAGGAGCTTATCTGTCCCTATATAGAGAGCTTATAATCTCGTATAAGGTTTGGATTGATCAGTGGCATGTGTTCCCAGAAGAGATCAAGCCTTTGCTCACATTGGAGCTTCTTGTTTTTCAGCTAACCTATTTTTTGCTAAATTTTGTGAGGTTTGTTTGCATTGTCCATATATACTCAGTTAATTTTCGATTTCACCCCTGTGCCGAATAGAGCTTAAAGAAGCTTCTATTTATAGGCCTTGGAAGGCCATAACACTTGCTTAAAATTACTTAGAAGGTACTATTAGTGGAGTAATGTAGTCCAAACCTGGCCTTTCAAGAACTTGGAACCACATCCACTATCGGAAACATGTCACCAAGAGCTTTAAAAAAGCACTTGAAAACTTTTGCACAGTTGGGGCTAGACCCCCTTTGTATATTACGAAAAGGTAGTCAAGCTTCGTAAATAAGTGGTTCAAAGAGTTGAGTCAACTCAACTTTTCGCTCTAAATTAGTTCCTGCCTTTGTTACATAGTTCCAACTCAACAAACATTTGTCCCTTCTGTTTGGAACTCCCTTGCAGTGACTAGATGCAAGGATGTATGGAATAGGAGCAGCAATCAATTTGCTGTAGTCTCTTTCTCCAAATATCTCTTACCTAACTAGCTGAACTCACTATAGTTTCTGTCCAATCCTTGTCTCATTACCTACGAACCCTGTCATTTCTGTCCTACTAGTATTTTACTTTTGTTCCATCCGCTAGGAATTGTTTAAGCTGTTCGTCATGGTGGTTGATTGAGCTTGTTCAACTTAGTCGTTATAAATCTCCTTCAGTTAAAGCAAGCCCTTCCACTCCTGGAACCATTATCCCTTTCCCACCTTCAACTTCTAGCAGTTCCAGCCTCTTATTTAATAGGTGGGTTTTGAGGCAAGAGATGTGCAAGTCCTCATGATTGGAATAAATATTAGATTGAAATAAGAGCATATGAGGGTCGGAATCTTCAATCCCTCTTCATAACTTTCTTGCTTTCCTATCAAAATGTAAAATACCATCCAAATTTGAAAAGATGCAAAAAATTGACATATATAGATCTAAGTGTCAGCATATACATTTTGCAAAAATTGTAACAGTTTTGAAACAGCAAGATTTTGATTAGGCAAAAAATAAACAGTAAAAGTCAGTCTAGATTGACCCTGAAACTTCTAAAACAGTTAGAAGATTTCTTTGAACAAATAGTTAGTTTTGGTGCTTTAGCTTTCAATTGGCCCATTTGACCAATCATTTGTCTCATGCAGGAAGCGCCTTGTGGGGACTTTGTCACTCATTTTTTTTGTCATCTTTGTGCAATTTGTCAAGAATATAGGGAAATCTGTGAGCGATCTAGTGATGTGAACCCTCCTGATCTTACATCAGCAGTGGTCACGGCTCCGCCAGTGCAGACGATGGATTCTCCTCCAAAACTTTAGGGTAATCTCTTAAACCGGTCCTGCAGCATGCGACTTCCTCCTCAATGGGCTTCACTTTTGGGGTCTCTCTTGATTCATCTGTATGGCGCACCATTGATTAATCCTTAGGTTAGACTTGATGGATCCTTATTTACTTTGAAGGCTTCGTTTTCTCGGGGGTTATCATTATAGAGTTGTCTTCAGTCCTTCACCAGGAGAGAGAAACGGAACCATCGGCACTCCTGTATTCTATACGTGCGTTTCGGTTCGTTTGTATGATGGTTTTTGCGTTTTGCTGGATTGCTGTAGGGAGGGTGTACATGATGATTCAGCTTGACTTTTGTGACGGTGTTGTTTGGTTTCAGTGGGAGCATCTAATAAAGTATATATGATCTTTGAAGCAAGAGTAAGCTAATTGTAGAGTGATTCTGCTTGCATGTCAATCTTCGAAAACAATCTTTGCAAAAATCAAAGATGTCATTGGTCTGGCATAAATGCAGAATGTTGTTTGTGTTTTCTTCTTGAAATTCAGCGATGAGGCATTCTCTACTACTGTAACTCAGAAAAATTCTGATGACATTTTATCGTATTGTCACTTGACATTCCTGTGTTGTGTTGTGTTGTGCCCGTGCGTGCAAATACATCTGGGATTTCGCATGTTCTTGACACCATGAAGATTTGGATAGTAAATAGGGCTACGTGGAGTGAAAAGGGTTTTTCGTGTTATGTCTTGAAAATCCTATGCCGCCAACCACATCAACAAATCAACGGGGTTTGGCATCTGCCGCTTTCTAATTGTGAACAATGTAAGGGGAAAATGCCTTTATCTTCAATCAGAATACATACTGAGATATAAACAGTGGTTTGCATAATAACAAAAGCACATGTCATGTATAAGTTCTCAAATCCTTGTAAACTCACACCAAAGTTTAAAATTCTGCATCTTGCTATCCTCCTCTTACACGGTACATAAATTCAAAAAAGTATCCTCTTACGAAAGATAAACATCATTTATTTGAATAATATCAACACGAGAGTCGTCAACACAACCCAGGTCATACGTTTATACACCGAAATGAAGCTTTTCCAGACTTTACTTCTCTCCTAACGAGACTCACCTTGCGGGGAGCCACCCATTTCTCCCGGGTCCATCGAGGTGATAATATGTCAAGATTAGCGCCAAAAGTCAATGATGGCGGAACTCGCTGGACATTAATCACTAACAAATACCAAAATTAAACGCTGGTCAGATATCAAATCTTTGAAAGATCTCATGAGATGCTCCCGATACTTGCGCATCTTAATCTGCAAATTAAGTAGTGCAAATCTAACTTGCGGGAAGAGAATTCGCAGGACCTCTGGACAAAATAACACCACATACTTCCAAACGTGCCGAACTTCTAAATTTATAGGATGCGTTCTGCCTTGGAAATGAAGTTAACATGTGCGCACATGACCATCGAGCTACATACATCGCTGCACAATTTCCTTTTCCACATGTGGCACACATGTCTTAGAATGTACGCAACGATTAATATGATGTAACCGTCTATAATCTCGTGACTATGCACAAACCAAAAGTCGTATTGGAGATAAATAATTGAGAGCTACAGTTCCATCCCATGGAGGGAAGAAGTGCCATCTTTATGTCAACTTCGCAAATGCAGTCAATTTTTCCTTCAGAGCACGATTTCTTTGATACGTTTTTTATGTTCAGCAGGACTTCATGTTAACAGCTATCCCTTCTGTCGAACTATTACACATGAAATTAAGCAATCAGTAAAAGATCAGGCTAGATCACCTCCATTTTCTATTTAAAGAAAGCCATTGAGGAGCACCAAAGGCCACCCCTCATATATGTTTCCTTGATCACTTAATAACGTAAACTCTTCAAATTGCGAGATTACGCAATAATAATATGGAGGGAGATTGACTTTCCTTTGCATGGTTGGCATACCAAAAAGAGAAGAGCTAATTAAGTTTACTAGACTAGCTTGCAAGATTGCTATACTATAGTGTTGGAATGTGTTGGAAAACCTCCTATAATCGCTCCCTGATTATATGGAATATTACGTGATTTTATGTGATTTGATTTGATTTTGTTAGTTGTAAATTAGTTACTGATAGGATTAGGGGCTGATTAGGATCTTTACCTAAATAAGTTTCCTGCCTAATTTAGGTCCTTCATTTATGTATATATACATACTGTAATCACTCTATGTAATATAAGAAAACGGATTCTTTTCTTCATATAGTGACTGACATAGTAGACTATAATGCTAAATATGACCCACTTGTTTAATGCTCTGTTACAGTCCGTCATATCATTTACTTAACCAATTTTGCGAATTGATCATGATATGTGCATTGCTCTACTAAGAATTTACTAAATGTTGCTAAATGAATGATTTATTACTCCAGATGACGGTATTTGTTGGACCCTTAAAATGTACTCTCTAGACTATCACTTTGACCTACCATCCTCTAGATAAGTTTATAAGAATTAATACCATATGTAGTATTTCGTTCTTCTTTGGGTAAGATTCTCTTTTTGACCATGTACCAAGCTGATTGTAATCTTGGATACATGACAATACCCTATTTCATATAATCACTTAAAATTCAAAATCGACAACTATTAATATGATTGTGGAGCCAGATTCTTCTCCACTTGCCCCTTTATCATTTTATGATGATGCATGGATCGTTTGTTTGTCTTGTTCTAAACTTCTCATAAGGCGGTGGTAAAGCTTTAACTTTTCATTTTTACGTGAGATCTTAACTGTATTTTCTTTAATTCCCTGCAATTGCTCGTCCACATTTCATTTAGAAGGGGGGCTAGTTGCCTCTCTTTGCTTTACCAACGGGATTTCTCCTATGCACTCTTCTCCACCGAACACCAAACTTTTGAAATTAGTGGTTCATGACCTACTGAAGAAAGCAACCTTAGATGTAGCAAACGTAATTCAAATACCCTCCTAAGCTGGGGTAGTTGGTCGGTCACAAGGAGATTTCCACCTTAAAAATCAAAATCAATCTATTCGAATTTCCTCAACTGCATCCAAACAATTTTTTGGTCATGATCATCTACGTAGCCAAAAGGCTTATCCTTAGCAAGTTTACGAGACTTGCAGAATCTTCAATAGGTCTCTAGACTGTCTCTGGATTATAAGAAAAAATTGTATACATCAAAGTATTTCTCAAAGAAGGCGAACGGACTAAAAACTTGGTGGGGGAGATACAGTGGGCGGCTCCAAATTTGTCAAAAGTAGGGTATTCCTTAGTCAATCTCATCTCTAATGAGGGCTCTAGAGTGTAAGGTGAATCTCCACAGATCATTTCATTTTGACTTCTCAGCCCCTCCGTGTGGACACGATTGAACCCCTCCCAAGTGCGCTTCTTCCATTCCCCCTTTGTTTTTTTCTCTCTCTCTCTTTTTCTCTTTCCAAACAAAGAAGAACAATTCTATCATCTTTCTATTTATATATGCATTCTTGAAACCCTAGCTACCATTAGCTTCTCTTCCTCAAATTCACACCACATATGTTGTCGACAACCTTTTAGTGGAATATTCATATTTTTAGATATAATAAGGCTACTATAAATTTCTAGAACATACTTTTGTAGAAAAATAGCATGGCACATGCTTGGTCCTTCGAGCTCAATCTACAAAATGAACTGCATTCTTGGGATAGAATGCTATTATTGAATGAATTACATTAATCTTAGGCCCCATTTGGCCCATAGGAATAAGAGAAAAGGTCATAATGAATTTATAAGAAGTTAGAATGAAGATTAATTAAAAAGAATTATTGCCTTTAGTGACACATCGAAACTGGAATTGACTTTTCATAGTTTGTATTTTATAATTCGAACAATTGTATATGATACTAAACAAGGTAAGTGCACTCTATGTAATTGTTTAGACAGGAAGAGTTACCTTATCCCAAGGTTAAATAATAATATATAATCCACTCTTCTTGTTTTTTTTTTTTTATCTACTTCTTCCCTTTGATCCTCACTCATTTCCACCTCCCCCCTCATAGTAATAGAAATGCAAGGATGCACTAATTTTCATTATCAATTTCTATTTCCATTCCACCTCATCCCAATTTGTCAAATGATATATATAAAAAAAAAATGAAAGAAAGAAACGAAGGGAGCTTCCATTCCCATTTTGATGGTTTTGTTCCCGATATCCAACCATGTCTGTCACTTCATCTTTGGAATGAAAAGGAAAAAAAGCCTGAATAACAACGAAATATGTCTATACGAATGTAGATTTACTTCTTTTCATTTCTCAAGATCCAGGACAAACAATCAGGCCATCGGATCTCCTGCCTTTATGCAAAGATAACAGCCCTTGTCCTTTTACCTCCCAAAGGAAGGAAACGCCGCTTAGACAAACTTTTGAGAAATGCCATATCCATGATGTTTTTCCCATCCCTACCTTGAAAATAAAGGTAGAGCAATGAATCACTGCCCAGGCAGGTACAACCATCATTTCATCTCAGTTTTGCATGATCGCCATGATTGCTGGTACGATCGAGGGAAAAGTAATATCATTTTATAGCAAGCGGCCTATATTTTTTATACGATGAATCTCTTCTTATTCTGAAAATGATACCATTTATAAAAATTTTGTAAAAAATTTTTATAATATCATCTCAAAAAGTAATTGAATCCACGTGGAGCATGCATTCATATGTGGCATCCATCTTACTGAGATTGTGTAATAATCTTCTTCTTTTTTTTTTTTTTTAATCTTTTCCACTCACCATACAATTCACCATTGATTTGGATATTTGATAAATTTCTAGAAATATAACTACCCGTTTTGAGAGTGATGAAAAATGACCTATAAAGAAAAGAGTGAACAAAATATGAAATATTTCTTATTCCAGCAACACGAACTCACATCATATGGTTACGTCAACAAATAGAATTGGTAGGTGAAGAACGTAAGTAGCTGCTTTATAAGTTCATCAAGAGCTTACCCTCTTAAATCCCATTGATTAGATGGGAAGACTTAGGCGTTTCCAATCAAATTTAAAGGTCATCCTTTCAGATCTCACCCGATCACATGTAAATTGCTTCGAATCATAGCCATCCGATCGTCATGGACAGCTTAATCAATTTCGCGGGACTTGTAGGGTTGTTTGATAGGTCAATGGTCAGCCCAATTTCCACGCCCCGCACTCCTAAATAGTATCGATGGATAAAGAATAATCAAAAGGCTATAGGCGGTGGGCGAGATGGAATGAATGGAGACACACGTGTTCAAAACTGCTCTTTGAGAAGCAAATCTAATTAGGTACTTTAAGTGATTTAGGGAATGATTAAACATATCCATGAATCGGCTTGAGCAATCAACATACTTTTCATTCGAGGCAATCTACAAGGCAAATCCTTTTCTTTATTTTATTCTCTTATCAGAAAAAGGTTAGATTATTATTATTATCACCATTGTTATTATTAAAGTTACAGATCTTGATTTGACTCATTGGGAATGTAGCAGCCCCGTATCCCCATAGATTGAGTCGATGAACCTAACAAATATTAAATGATGACTTTTGCTAAACTCTCGTATCTAACCACGCGGATCCATGCCGACCCCGTTTAAGGAAGATTTGACCATTTCGAGTGGACTGCCCCTTAAAATTTGAAATTGACTTCGAAATGATTTTCCCTTTTTTCCTTCTTTTTTTCTTTCCCCCTTCTTCATCTAGGAGAAAATGGAAGAGATGGAGAGAAATGAGCTAGCACCGGTTGAGGCAGGCAAGGGGGCTTGAAAATTTGTGTCATGCTGCGTTGATCGTGTCGTGTGGGACGAGGGTAATGACACGTTATAAATGGGTTATGCCGAACGAGTCATATCAAAAATTATTGCCCGCCTTACGATTGATCTACCATTTTAAAAATGGCTGTATCAAAGTGTTTTCCGCATGCCTTTTTTACACATAACGTGGTATCACTTAGTGCCCAGGCAGAGATTTATTTTTTCCGGTCCCAAAAAAAATTATTATACACATAGGTGCGGTCCCGTCCTATAGTTGTGATAATGAATTTAGTTTGGTGAAGCGAACATGACCTCTCTTTTTTTCCTTCTTTTTTTTGGTGCTGTTTCGTTTCGTTTATTTTTTCGGTTTAGTGTTTTTTTTGGTTTGGTTGAGTCGGGCAAAACATCACTTGGTATTCTCCCTATATATACGTGGACCGCCGCGTATAGGAGATGTGCCAAACCCCATTGTAATAAAATCTACAACCTTCTTCTCCATCTTCCTGCTTCTTCATCGTCCTGCCTCTGCATACATTTCTGAAGAGATCGAGCTTTTCTGGCTATGGCGGAAAGTTCGTGCAAAAGGTATTCGACGTTGCATTGGCCAGAACGTGATCGTGCATGCAGTATATGTAGAAATTCTCTACATAAATAACTAATTAATCAAAAACAACCAGATCTATATATGAATGTAAAACACCAAAATCGATACGTACAGCAGAATTAAACACATACCTATTTGAGCCATGTCCTCACTTGACTGAAAACGGATCAACCTGATATGATCAGTGATCTATCGATATACCAGTTCTTCCTCTCTATGTTTAGCAGCTTTAATGGGATTCAACGACTGATAGTATAACCTACCCTTTTATAGGCTAGAGAGGGGACCTAGCAAACACTAATCAATAGCGTGTGTCAGGCCCCTCCCCTTGAGAACTTCACTAAACATAATTGCCTACACTTTGCTGCTCAACTAGGCCCGTTATTAATAGATGCCAAAACCCAACTCAATAAGATCACTTTAAAGTTTAAAATATACCCGATTATATAAAATAAAAAATTAATTAATTAATGTAAGCCCATTATCGGAAATTTCCAACAGTATCGTCCTTTTTACTGGCCTTTGCATGGAAATTTCAATGTAGATTTTCGCGTTTATCTGGTTAGGGTTTTTAGGGTGTTTGTGATGGAGAGGACGAGTTGGAGCGGCTGGACGACGGGATGAGGGCGATCGGCAACCTGAAGGGGCGGGTGATATCGCCGGAGAGCATGGCGCGGGCGGCGCTGTACCTGGCCAGCGACGAGGCGGACTACGTGAGCGGGCTCAACATGGTGGTGGACGGCGGCTACAGCGTGGTCAACCCGTCGCTGATGATGGCCCTTGCTGCAGGCCGTTCCAACGGGAAGGTCGGTTTGAATGGGTGAGTTGCGCACGTGCGGCCGCACGAGGGAAAGACGAGATCGTGGCTGTCGGTTTGGGGATGAATAAAGGAGGGATTGTGCCGTCGTGCGCCCTTGGATTTGTGTCGCTTGTCTTGTGGTGTTTTTGGCCTTTCTTTTTTTCTTTTCTTGTCATGTTGAAAGCAATTTGGTTGGATCTTTAATAAGTAAATGGACGTAGTATAGATTGAATCCTAATCCTATTTGATACCTAAAAGTCTAAACAAAAGAATTCCAATTTCATTACGACTTCTCCTTTTTACTCTAATAATCGATCGAAATTGCCATCTCATTCTATTCCATCGTATCGAACACTAAAAGTTTGTCAATTCTCTTACCTAAAACCTAGGTTCTCAACATGGCTGTCCCTCGCAACCCATTGAGCTCTCTTTGTAGTCATGCATTTGGTCACGGGTATTCAACTCTTTTGTCTTGTCCGTTCTTAAAATTGATTCACATGCTAAACATACATCTCATGATAAGAATAGAAAGATCACCAATGATTATTCCATTATGATCGCATATTCAGCTTAAAATTTAAAATTTTAACACTTGATTATACTTTTTGTAAATTTTAGAATTTAATTACATTTTCATAATAATTTTTAAGGGTTCAATCCAAGGTATCCTTATACAACAAATGTTAATAAGGTCTTCTCAACACTACTAGTAAATGACACGTGGGTGATCATTCATTACATCTCGAAGATGCTCCACGGCCTAATTACGTCCGGTCAGGCCAAAGCCAAACGCCCCATCATATATTGGTTGACTTCTAGCCCTCCCCTTCTCTCCCCTTCTTCATTTTCTCTCTTCCGAGTGAGATGCCGTTGTTTTTCCGCAAAAAAATAAATAATTGTGAAAATTATTTTTTAAAATAATTATTTATATCATGCATAAAAATAAATAAAAAATAAAATACCGATTTGGTTCCAACTTTTCTTTTTTAGCCTAATAGAGTGATTCAAGTTGTTGCGCCATTCCATTTCATTGTAACATGCACTAACCTAATTCACCGTCAATCAATTCTTTTACTCAAAACCTAGCATCGTAGTTCTAAATCCGACATTGCTCTGGGACACTAGCCAAATTGCAACCCATCGAGTTCCTTTTGCAGTTCTGCATTTGGTCGTGAGTACTCGACTATTTAGTCTTGTTCATTCTCAAAATCGTATCACATGTTAGTTGTACATCTCATGAAATGAATAGAAAGTTCACGAAAAAATCTTTCATTTGACCTAAAATTTTAAAATTATTAAGTGGGGAATACTACAAGTTTGTGATGCACATTTTGATTCCACATTTAAGCGATCTCAATGTTAGGTTTCCATCACTTTTTTACCTTTTTAGATCTTCTAGTTATGCAGCAAGGGATAAATGTATTGGAAATTTTAAAACTTTTTACGAAATTGGAATTGAGTCTTAATAATTTCAAAAAGTGCAATTAAATCATAAAACTTGTCATGAAAGTGTAATTAAATCATGAGACTTCCAGAAAATGCAATCAAATCATAAAACTTATCAAATTAATCTAATCGGGTGCTTCCATTGATTGCACATTTAACAAATTTTAAAACTCGATTGCACTTTCTTTATAAGTTTTAAGCATTGATTGTATTTTTTGGAAATTTCAAGACTCGATATATTTTCATGATAAGTTTTTAGGACTTGACTATACTTTCTAAAAGTTTAAGGATTTAATTGACAAGTTTTAATATTTCGGTGAACATATCTCCCTGCAACTTATGCAGGAAGTCACGCCCTTCCGTCTGTCTTCTCAATACTACTAGTAATAGTAAATGACGTATCTAATCATTCTTACATGTCCAAGATGCTGCACGGCCTAATTACATCTGGTCAAGCCGAAGCCAAAACCCCCAGCATACGATAGTTGACTACTAGCACTACCCTTCTCCTCCCTTATGATATCCTGACCGATTTCGTTTCCACGCTCCTAGAAAACGAATGATTTGACCAAAAAAAAAAAAATCAAGTACCTATGCAATATGTCTAGATTAAGTTAGTTCCATCTTGCGCCCAGAAAAAGATCTTTCGGTACATCGCTTTAGGACAAAATTGCGTTATACTAGTTCATAGAACAGATTCAGCCCGCACAAAATACGAGAACGTAACTAGTCATGTGAAAAGCTAAAGGCCGAACACCATAGACAACAACATAATCAGTAACTAGACCGCTTGAAAAGAAAGAAGTTCAATTAAAATCTTAATGGTACGTTTGATCTTTGGGCGTTTTTCTGTCCGATGACATAAAATACGGGAGTTGTTGATGGGATTTATAATATTATATCTAATATTTGGTAAATATCCAGATATAATTTGAATGAAAGAACCATTCTATCAACAGAGAGATATACCATTCTCAACCACTGTCTTGTGATCATGTCCTCCAGCGTCCGCCACAACAACAAAGGCCGCAACCGACTTCGAGGTCGAGGGGTCGACCTAAGGCGAACCATTGATTTGAGATTGCACGTTGATCTTCGAGGAGGAAACTCACATGTGATTCTCTTTCCATCGAATTCTTATGTTATCTAGGCATACCCCACCTCCCGGTGAGATTTCTATTATTCAAGTTATTTCCAGTAATTTTTCTGCACATTGATCTAATGTGTACCATTGAGTCATTCATTTTTCTTTATGTTTAATTACTTTTGGCATCCCTAATAAAGTTTTATATTATCATTCATACTTCTTGATCCGGATGTTATTTTTCATAAGCTTTTGAGGATAAATAAATTTCAAATATGCATGCAACATGTTAAAACGTTTCTAATCATATCATATTAAAACAAATAACAGTTAACACGTGAACTTAAACTTGTCAATCTATGTCTAGGACTAGTTGAAAGGTTAAATGGATCAACCTCATAAGACACAATTTTTCTAATCACGTCATAAACGGGTTATGCCGAATGAGTCATACCAAAAAATTTTGCCCACCTTACTATGGATCCACAGTTCTAAAAATGGCTGTATCAAAGTGTTTTTCGCATGCCTTCTTTTCACATAACGTGGTATCATTTAGTGCCCGGGCAGAGATTTATTTTTTCCGGTCCCGAAAAAAATTATTATACACATAGGGGACAGAAAAAAAAAATTCCGGTCCTATAGTCGTGATAATGAATTTAGTTTGGTGAAGCGAACATGACCTTTTTTTTTTCCTTCTTTTTTTTTGGTGCTGTTTCTTTTCGTTTATTTTTTCGGTTTATTGTTTTTTTTTGGTTTGGTTGAGTCGGGCAAAACATCACTTGGTATTCTACCTATAAATACGTGGACAGCCACTTATAGGAGATGTGCCAAACACCATTGTAATCAAATCTACAACCTTCTTCTCCATCTTCCTGCTTCTTCATCGTACTGCTTCTGCATACATTTCTGAAGAGATCGAGCTTTTCTGGCTATGGCGGAAAGTTCGTGCAAAAGGTATTCGACGTTGCATTTGCCGGAACGCGACCATGCATGCAGTATCGTCCTTTTTACTGGCCTTTGCATGGAAATTTCAGTGTAGATTTTCGCGTTTATCTGGTTAGGGTTTTTAGGGTATTTGTGATGGAGGGCTGAGAAGCTCTGTGATTTCGATTCCAGGTTAGAAGGCAAGGTCGCCATCATCACCGGCGGCGCCAGCGGGATCGGGGCGAGCGCGGCGAGCCTCTTCCATCAGCACGGCGCCTGGGTCGTGATCGCTGACATCCAGGACGAGCCGGGCAAGGCCCTGGCCGCGAAGCTGGGCCATCGGGCCTCCTACGCCCACTGCGATGTTTCCGTCGAGGCCGACGTACGCGACCTCGTGGATGCCACCGTGGCCGAGCACGGCCGGCTCGACATCATGTATAACAACGCGGGGGTCGTCGACCGGCCCTTCGGGGGCATCGTCGACACGTCCATCGCCGACCTCGACCGTGTCCTCCGTGTCAACCTCTACGGGGCCTTCCACGGGGCGAAGCACGCAGCGCGGGCCATGGTGCCACGGCGCCAGGGCTGCATCCTGTTCACGGGGAGCAACTGCTCCGCGATCGCTGGGGTGGCGACGCACACGTACACTGCGTCGAAGCAGGCGGTGGTGGGGCTGGCCCGGGGCCTGGCGGCGGAGCTCGGGGAGCACGGGATCAGGGTGAACTGCGTGTCGCCGTTTGCGGTGTCGAGGACTGGGATGTCGGGGCTCGGGAAGTTGAGCGAGGACGAGTTAGAGCGGCTGGACGACGGGATGAGGGCGATCGGCAACCTGAAGGGGCGGGTGCTGTCGCCGGAGAGCGTGGCGCGGGCGGCGCTGTACCTGGCCAGCGACGAGGCGGACTACGTGAGCGGGCTCAACATGGTGGTGGACGGCGGCTACAGCGTGGTCAACCCGTCGCTGATGATGGCCCTTGCTGCAGGCCGTTCCAACGGGAAGGTCGGTTTGAACGGGTGAGTTGCGCACGTGCGGCCGCACGAGGGAAAGACGAGATCGTGGCCGTCGGTTTGGGGATGAATAAAGGAGAGAACGTGCCATCGTGCGCCCTTGGATTTGTCTCTTGTCTTGTGGTGTTTTTGGCTTTTCTTTTTTTCCTTTCTTGTATGATGAAAGCAATTTGATTGGATCTTTAATCGGTAAATCGACGTAGTATAGATTGAATCCTAATCCTATTTGATACTTAAAAGTTTAAAGAAAAGAATTTCGATTCTGTTACGACTTCTCCTTTTTACTCTAATAATTGATGGAAGTCGATGTCTTATTTCATTCCATCATATGAACACTAAATCAGTTATCATCTATCAATTCTCTTACCCAAAACCTAGATTCTCAACACGGCTGTCCCTCGCAACCCATTGAGCTCCCTTTGTAGTTATGCATTTGGTTGCAGGTATTCGACTCTTTTGTCTTGTCCATTCTTAAAATTGGTTCACATGCTAGACATACATCTCATGATATGAATAGAAAGTTAGCCAATGATTCTTCCATTATGTACATGATGTGCATTACAATTCCGCATTTAACTAAGGTCGACATCATGTTTCCATGATTTTTTTCACCTTTTTTGCTCTTCCAGTTATATTTAACAAGGGATAAATGCATCAAAACTCTAAAACATATTATGAAAGTATAATTGAGCCATAAAACTTACAAAAAAGGTAATCAATTCCTAAAACTTGTCAAATTAGTCCTATTGAGTCCTTTTATTAATTGCATATTTTGAAAATTTTAGGAGTTGATTGCACTTTCATGCAAGTTTATGATTAAATTACACTTTTTAAAAGGACTCGATTACAATTTCATGATAAATTTTAAGATTTAATTGTATCTTTTATAGAGTTAATTGTACTTTCGACTTTAAGTCAACGTATCGTTAATGTTAATAAGGTCTTCTCAACACTACTAGTAAATGACACGTGGGTGGTGATCATTCTTTTCATCTCCAAGATACTTCACGGCCTAATTACATCTGGTCAAGCCGGAGCCAAAACCCCCAGCATACGATAGTTGACTTCCAGCGCTACCCTTCTCCTCCCTTATGATATCCTGACCGATTTCGTTTCCACGCTCCTAGAAAATGAATGATTTGACAAAAGAAAAAAAATCAAGTACCTATGCAATATGTCTAGATTAAGTTTGTTCCATGTTGCGTCCAGAAAAAAAAATTACCTTGATAAGATCTTTCGGTATATCGCTTTAGGAAAGAATCGCATGCAAAATTACCAAAAAAGTCCTAAACCTATAGTCATAAACCTATTTTTTTTACCGATTGAGTCCTAAACCTTTTGCAATTGTGCTAATTTAGTTCATCTGGCCAAATTTAGCCGACCGGCGCTAACGTGGACGCTGGCTAGCATTGGCGACAATATTTTAATAATATTTTCGAATTTTTTGTTATTTTTCTGTTTTTTGGCCTTTCTTTTTTGTCTCTTCCTCCCTCCCCTCGACGGCGGCAGTGGCTGGCCAGCTCTAACGAGACTTATCGGCCATTGCGCGAGGGCTGCAACCCTCGCCAACTGATGAGCCTTGCCCAGGTCTAGGTGAGGCCATCGGCGAGGGTTGCAACCCCCGTTCGATTCCCCACCCTCGTTGGCGGCCTCCCCCAGACTTGGGCAAGGTGGCTTCGCCTAGAGCCTTGACGCGGCCCCCAAGCCTCCCCCAGGTTTGGGTGAGGCCGCCAGTGAGGGTGGGCAGTTGGATGGGGGCCGCAACCCTCGCTGGCCACCAACAAGCCTCGTCGGAGCTAGTCGGCCATTGCCATCGGCGGGGAGAGGGCAAGGGAGGAAGAGACAAAAAAAGAAAAGGAAAAAAAAAGATAAATTTTTTTAAAATAATAAAAATATTATTAAAATATTGTCGCTAGTGCCGGCCGGCATCCACGTCAACGCCTGCCGGCCAATCAAATTTGGCCGGATGGACTAAATTGGCACAATCGCAAAAGGTTTAGGATTGAATCAGTAAAAAAAATATAAGTTTATGACTTAATTAGCATAATTACAATAAGTTTAGAACTTTTTTGATAATTTTGCTCGGAATCACGTTATACCAGTTCATTAAACAGATTCAGCCCATACATTTTGATGTGGTTATTTTTATGATACCCACACAAAATACGAGAACGTAACTAGTCATGTGAAAAGCTTGACGTGGGATTATGGGGACATAACTAGTCATGAAAAAAGCCGAACACCATATTCAACAACATAATCAGTAACTAGACTGTGTGAAATGAAAGATGTTCCATTAAATTCTTAATGGTACGTTTGATCTTCGGGCGTTTTTCTGTCTGATGACATAAAATAGGGGAAGATGCCGACGGAATTTATAATGTGATATTTAATAATTAGTAAATATCGAGATATAACATGAACAAGAGAACCGTTCTATCAACAGAGATATACCGTTCTTAGCCATTGTCTTGTGATCACGTCCTCCAGCATCCGCCACAACAACAAAAGGCTGCAACCGACTTCGAGGTCGAGGGGTCGACCTAAGGCGAACCATTGATTTGAGATTGCACGTTGATCTTCGAGGAGGAAACTCACATGTGATTCTCTTTCCATCGAATTCTTATCTTATCTAGGCATACCCCACCTCCCGGTGAGATTTCTATTATTCAAGTTATTTCCAGGAATCCGGTTTTTATATATACCCCAAACACCGGATATCTCCTATCCAGAGTTATTTCGGGTTTGCCAAACAAGGCCCAAAAGGGAATTGGACTGTTATTTATATACAATCGCCAAACAGACCAAAAACCAAATACACATCACAGATTGCCTTACTTACCACAGAAGTTCTCTGATCCGTGATCGATTAAAGCATCTCTTTGAAAAGAAGGAATGCGCCATGAACGCGCTCAACATGCAAATAGCTAAATAGCAGATTGTATTAACATGTTAGCCGTCGCCAAGAGGCCAACGAATGGCACTCTCAATAGATTATCAGGATTTCATTCACGGCATTCAAATATTGCTAGAAAGTAACAGTGTCCAGCTCAGGTCTTAACAATTGTTTATGACAAGATATTAGTGAATCCTCTCCTTCGATTCCAGTGCATGGTTTTGAACTTAGCCCGGTGGCCTGTTCATTTGTCGCCCGCCAAGGAGGTGGATGTGAAGGTGGTAAACCGACTGACCTGCGATCCAACATCAGAAGATCGAAAGTTAAGGTTCAACTCACAAAGGACCCTATAAAGAGGAGAAATTGGAGCTCAAAATCAATGCTTACATCCACTCGGTCCATCATTAATCACAATGCGAAAGCCGTATTCGAGGCCTTCCTGTTTGGCAACAAGCTTGGCAGTGTAAAGAAGGCGCCTGAGAATCTCACAGTGCAAGAAGGCGCCTGAGAATCTCACAGTGCCTCTCCTCAGCCTGTGAAAGTAAGCCGACCACGAATCAGGAAGAATTATAGAAAAACAGCTAGAAGCAGTTGCTGATTCTAGCTTGCGATCTTCATGCATAGATCATTCCATAAGCCCATAATTTGAGGAAAAGAGAAAATACGTGATTGCTTATGATGTTTTAGTTTGCATATAAAGAGAGCCTTGTGAAGATGATATCAAATTTTTTTTACTGCTTATAAGAATCATGGACATGTCGGGAAACTTAGACAGGTACCAGACAGGAAAATCTGATCAAGTATCTAATAACTCCGCCTTAATATGTCAAGCAACAGAAAAGTCAAACACAAAACTCAAAACATGTTGAATAATCATCAAAATAATCACATCGCCAACAGGGAAGGCCATTCCTAGTAAGTGACACAATGGGACCAAGCCTAGCCATGATCAGCCTCTTGAATTGAAACCAGACCATTGAACTACAACATGTATTTATGGTGGTTTTTTCAGAAAAACTTGGAGACTATCACTGTGATCATCTTGAGAATGCTAACATCTGTCAACTATTAATTAATCTATTCCACGTATATTTCAGGTAATTCTTCTTAAACCACGGCACTATAAACATTGCATACGTGTGCCCTGCGAAGTTATTTGCAGATGTAAAACATAATTGAAAAGATGCAAAAAATTGACATATATAGATCTAAGTGTCAGCATATACATTTTGCAAAAATTGTAACAGTTTTGAAACAGCAAGATTTTGATTAGGCAAAAAATAACAGTAAAAGTCAGTCTAGATTGACCCTGAAACTTCTAGAAAAGTTAGAAGATTTCGTTGAACAAATAGGTAGTTTTGTGCTTTAGCTTTCAATTGGCCCATTTGACAATCATTCGTCTCATGCAGGAAGCGCCTTGTGGGGACTTTGTCACTCATTTTTTTTGTCATCTTTGTGCAATTTGTCAAGAATATAGGGAAATCCATGAGCGATCTGGTGATGTGAACCCTCCTGATCTTACATTAGCAGTGGTCACGGCTCCGCCAGTGCAGATGATGGATTCTCCTCCAAAACAGTAGGGTAATCTCTTAAACCAGTCCTGCAGCATGCCACTTCCTCCTTGATGGGCTTCACTTTTGGGGTCTCTCTTGATACATCTGTATGGCACACCGTTGATTGAATCCTTAGGTTAGAACTGACATGAATAAACGACACTTGATGGATCCTTATTTACTTTGAAGGCTACATTTTTCGGGGGTTATCATTATAGAGTTGTTTTCAGTCCTTCGCCAGGGAGAGAAAGAAACAGAACCATCGGCACTCCTGTATTCTATACGTGCCTTTCGGTTCGTTTGTATGATGGTTTTTGCGTTTTGCTGGATTGTTGTAGGGAGGGTGTACATGATGATTCAGCTTGACTTGTGTGACGGTGTCGTTTGGTTTCAGTGGGAGCATCTAATAAAGTATATATGATCTTTGAAGCAAGAGTAAGCTAATTGTAGAGTGATTCTGCTTGCATCTGAACCTTCAAAAACAATCTTGCAATTACTTTTGGATCAAAGATGTCATTGGTCTGGCAAAAAATGCAGTATGTTGTTTGTGTTTTCTTCTTGAAATTCGGCGATATGAGGCATACTTTACTACTGTAACTTGGAAAAATTCTGATGACATTTTATCGTATAGTCACTTGACATTCCTGTGTTGTGTTGTGTTGCGCCCGTGCGCAAATACATCTGGGATTTCACTTGTTCTTGACACCATGAAGATTTGGATAGTAGATAGGGCTACGTGGAGTGAAAAGGGTTTTTCGTGTTATGTCTTGAAAATGCTATGCCGTCTAACACATCAACAAATCAACGGGGTTTGACATCTGTGCTTTCTAATTGTGAACAATGTAAGGGGAAAATGACCTTTATCTTCAATCAGAATACATACTGAGATATAAACAGTGGTTTGCATAATAACAAAAGCACATGTCACGTATAAGTTCTCGAATCCTTGTAAGCTCACACCAAAGTTTAAAATTCTGCATCTTGCTATCCTCTTACGCGGTACATAAATTCAAAAAATTATCTTCTTCCGAAGGATAAACATCAGTTATTTGAATTATATCAACACGAGAGTCGTCAACACAACCCAGGTCATATGTTTATACACCGAAATGAAGCTTTTCCAGACTTTACTTCTCTCCTAACGAGATTCATCTTGCGGGGAGCACCCATTTCTCCCGGGTCCATCGAGGTGATAAAATGTCAAGATTAGCGCCACAAGTAAATGATGGTGGAACTCGTTGGACATTAATCACTGACAAATACCGAAACTAAATGCTGGTCAGATATCAAATCCTTGAAACATCTCACGAGATGCTCCCGATACTTGCGCATCTTAATCTGCAAATTAACTTGTGCAAATCTAACTTGCGGAAAGAGGATTCGCGGGACCTCTGGACAACATAACACCACATTCTTCCAAACGTACCGAACTTAAATTTATAGGATGCGTTCTCCCTTGGAAATGAAGTTAACATGTGCACATGTGCGACCATCGAGCAACATACATCGCTGTACAATTTCCACTTCCACATGTGACATGCATGTCTTAGAACGTACGCAACAATTAATATGATGTAACCGTCTCTAATCTCATGACTATGCACGAACCAAAAGTCGTATTGGAGATAAACAATTGAGGGCTACGATTCCATCCCATGGAGGGAAGAAGCGCCATCTTTATGTCAACTTCGCAAATGCAGCCAATTTTTCCTGCAGAGCACGATTTCTTTGATACGTTATAAACGTGCTCCAAACAATCCGACACGACAAGAGTTCGTTAGTGGTGGTCGGTCCTCCACCTATGAGACTCACCTTTGGCTTTCGTCTCGGTAGGTGTATTATTCTACATTTTCCCAAAAGAACATTAGTTGCTTCCAAGTGTTACGGGTACTATACTTCAGCTTATAGAGTACTATAGAAGCTTTCAACGTAGACCCGGGGAAAAATAGGCTATGCTCTACCATTAAGCTATTTCCGCCGGCTACGGTAGTGGCGAAGCACTACTGAGCAAGCCCTAGTTGGAGTTGTAGGAAGAAGTGCTGCAAGAATGGCTATTTCCGCTCTATTTCTTTCTTTAGCAGCTGATGTGTGAACAAGAAGACCAGTGTTGCTGACTTAACATTTAGGTTTTTCAGCGGGACTTCTTGTTAACAGCTATCCCTGCTGTCGAACTATAACACATGAAATTAAGCAATTAGTAAAAGATTAAGCTAGATCACCTCCATTTTCTATTTAAAGAAAGCCATCGAGGAGCACCAAAGGCCACCCCTCATATCCGTTTCCTTGATCACTTAATAACATAAACTCTTCAAATCGCGAGATTACTCGATAATAAAATAGAGGGCCATCGACTTTCCTTTGCATGGTTGGCGTACCAAAAAGAGAAGAGCTAATTAAGTTTGCTAGACTAGCTTGCAAGATTGATGTACTATAGGGACTGACGTAATAGACTATAATGCTAAATATGACCCACTTGTTTAAATGCTCCGTTACAGTCTGTCACATCACTTACTTAACCAATTTTGCGAATTGATCATGATATATGCATTGCTCTGCTGAGAATTTACTAAATGTTGCTGAATGAATAATGTATTACTCCAGATGACGGTATTTGTTGGACCCTTAAAATGTGCTCTCTAGACTATCACTTTGGCCCACCATCCTGTAGATAAGTTTATAAGAATTAAATACCATATGTAGTATTTCTTTCTTCTTTGGATAAGATTCTCTTTTCGACCATTTACCGAGCTGATTGTATTTCATATAACCACCTAAACTTCAAAATCGACAACTATTAATATGGTTGCAGAGTCAGATTCTTCTCCATTTACCCCTTTACTATTTTACGATGATGCGGGGATCATTTGTTTGTCTTGTTCTAAACTTATCATAAGGCGGTGGTATAGCTTTAACCTTTTTTTTTTTTTTTATGCCCCGGAATCATCGTATAGTCGGCAGCCAATGACGTAAACCCGGAGGTACTAGCCGGTGGCCCACCTCCCAGGTACCCCACTTAAGTCACGCAACGAGGGTGAGAAGTTTTGAACTCCTACCCTCTGTCAGAGGGGTTAGAGTACGAACCAACTCATCCACCTCGGGGTGGGTGTAAAGCTTTAACTTTTCAATTTTACGTGAGATATTAACTGTATTTTCTTTAATTCCACGCAATTGCCCATCCACATTTCATTTAGAAGGGGGGCTAGTTGCCTCTCTTTACTTTACCGACGGGATTTCTCCCATGCACTCTTCTCCACCGAACACCAAACTTATAAAATTAGTGGTTCATGACATACTGAAGAAAGCAACCTTAGATGTAGCAAACATAAATCAAAAACCCTCCTAAGCTGGGGTAGTTGGTCGGTCACGAGGAGATTTCCACCTTAAAAATCGAAGCCAATCTATTTGAATTTCATCAACCGCATCCAAACAATTTTTTGGTCATGATTATCTACATAACCCAAAGATTTATCCTTAACGAGTTTACGAGACTTGCAGAATCTTCGATAGGTCTCTAGATTGTCTCTAGATTATAAAAAAAAATTTGTATAAATCAAAATATTTCTCAAACATGGCAAATGGGCTAAAAACTTGGTGGGGTAGATACAGTGGGCGGCTCCAGATTTGTCAAAACTAGGGTATTCCTTAGTCAATCTCATCTCTAATGAGGGCTCTGGAGTGTAAGGTGAATCTCCACAAATCAATTCATTTTGACTTCTTAGCCCTTCCGTGCGGACACGGTTGAACCCCTCCCAAGTGCGCTTCTTCCATTCCCTCTTTGTTTCTCTCTCTCTCTCTTTTTCTTTCCAAAACAAAGAAGAATAATTCTATCATCTTTCTATTTATGTGTGCATTCTTGAAACCCTAGCTACCATTAGCTTCTCTTCCTCAAATTCACACCACAATAAGAGAAAATGATTCATATAAGAAGTTGGAATGAAGATTAATTAAAAAGAATTATTGCCTTTGGTGACACATCGAAACTGGAATTGACTTTTCATAGTTCATATTTTATTGTTCGAACGGTTGTATATAATACCAAACATGGTAAGTGTACTCTATGAAATTGTTTAGACAGGAAGAATTACCAAATCCCAAGGTTAAATAGTAATATATAATCCACTCTTCTTGTTTTTGCTTTTTTTTTATGTACTTCTTCCCTTTGATCTCACTCATTTCCACCTCCCCCCTCCCCCATAGTAACAGAAATGCAAGAATGCGCTAATTTTCATTATCGATTTCTATTTCCATTCCACCTCGTTCCAATTTGCCAAATGATATATATATATATATATATAAATAAAAAACGAAGGGAGCTTTCATTCCTATTTTGATGGTTTTATTCCCGATATCCAAACATGTCTGTCACTTCATCTTTGGAATGAAAAAGGAAAAAGTCTGAATGACAACAAAATATGTCTATACGAATGTAGATCTACTTCTTTTCATTTCTCAAGATCCAGGACAACAATCGGGCCATCGGATCTCCAGCCTTTATGCAAAGATAACAGCCCTTGTCCTTTTACCTCCCAAAGGAAGGAAACGCCGCTTAGACATACTTTTGAGAAATGCCATATCCATGATGTTTTTCCCATCCCTACCTTGATGCAAGATAGGGACTAAACGCTCCGCCTTTCGTCTCCCAAATAAAGGTAGAGCAATGAATCGCCGCCCAGGCAGGTACAACCATCATTTCGTCTCATTTTTCATCATCACCATGATTGAGTACGATCAAGGGAAAAGTAATATCATTTTATAGCAAGCGGCCTATATTTTTTATACGATGAGTCTCTTCTTAATTTCAAAATGATACCACTTATAAAAATTTTATAAAAAAAATTTACAATATCATCTCAAAAAGTAATTGAATCCACATGGAGCGTGCATTCATATGCGGCATCCATCTTACTCAGATTGTGTAATAATCTTCTTCTTTTTAATCTTTTCCAC
This sequence comes from Angophora floribunda, assembly GCA_014182895.1. Lineage (NCBI taxonomy): Eukaryota > Viridiplantae > Streptophyta > Magnoliopsida > Myrtales > Myrtaceae > Angophora > Angophora floribunda. The sequence goes on from CM024715.1 coordinate 13,821,189, forward strand.
CAACCATACAATTCACCATTGATTTGGATATTTGATAAATTTCTAGAAATATAACTATCCGTTTTGAGAGTGATGAAAAATGGCCTATAAAGAAAAGAGTGAACAAAATATGAAATATTTCTTATTCCGGCAACACGAACACACCCGATCGCATGGGTAGGTGAAAAATGTAAGTAGCTGCTTTATAAGTTCATCAGGAGCTTACCCTCTTAAATCCTACTGATTAGACAGGAAGACTTAGGCGTTTCCAAATCAGATCTAAAGGTCATCCTTTCAGCTCTCACCCGATCGCATGCGAAATGCTTTGAATCATAGCCATCCGCTGGTCATAGACACACGTGTTCAAAACTGCTCTTTGAGAAGCAAATCTAATTAGGTACTCTAAGTGATTTAGGGAATAATTAAACATATTCTGTCAGCCGTGGCGGGTCATACTGTCCATGAATCGGCTTTGACCAATTAACATCCTTTTCATTCGAGGCAATCTACAAGGCAAATTCTTTTCTTTATTTTACTCTCTTATCAGAAAAAGGTTAGATTATTATTATTATTATTATTATTATTATTATTATTATTATTATTATTATTATTAAAGTTTAAGATCTTGATTTGACTCACTGGGAATGTACCAGCCCCGTATCCCCATAGATAGAGTCGATGAACCTGAAAAATATTAAATGATGACTTTTGCTAAAGTCTCGTATCTAACCACGTGGACGTCGGCATCGTTTATGGAAGATTTGACCATTTCGAGTGGACTGCTCCTTAAAATTTGAAATTGACTTCGAAATTATTTTCCCTTTTTTCCTTTTTTTGTCCTTCTTTGTCTAGGAGAAAATGGAAGAGATGGAGAGAAATGAGCTAGCACCGGTTGAGGCAGGTGAGGGGGCTTGGAAATTTGTGTCGTGCTGCATTAATCGTGTCATGTGGGATGAAGGTAATGACCAAATGTGCCTAACTTAGGCACATGGTATGGTCGGTAAACTCATCAAACTATCTCAACATGAGCACATCGCGTCTGATAAAGTAGATTAATAAATACGACACGACTAACTTAATTATCGAACGGACGTGCCTAGCCCACTCACGACATGTTTAATAAACTCTTTGAAGTATCTCGACACATCTAATAAAGCGGGTCATATGAAACGATACGGCTAACATGATTATCAAACAGACATGTTATTATGTTAGATGTCGGCATGACAGATAGTGTTAACTTGATCACCAAGATACATTAATCTATGTACACAATATACATATAAAACACACCTATATACAATAACTTATGTTAACACTTTCATCGCATTCCTAGACAACATGAGTAATTTTTCTGCACATTGATCTAATGTGTACCATTGAGTCATTCATTTTTCTTTATGTTTAATGACTTTTGGCATCCCTAATAAAGTTTTATATTATCATTCATACTTCTTGATCCGGATGTTATTTTTCATAAGCTTTTGAGGATAAATAAATTTCAAATATGCATAGAACATGTTAAAACGTTTCTAATCATATCATATTAAAACAAATAATAATTAACACGTAAACTTAAACTTGTCAATCTGTGTCCGGGACTAGTTGACAGGTTAAATGGATCAACCTCATAAGACAATTTTTCTAATCACTTATAAATGGGTTATGCCAAACGAGTCATATCAAAAATTATTGCCCGCCTTATGATTGATCTACCGTTATAAAAATGGCTGTATCAAAGTGTTTTTCGCATGCCTCTTTTACACATAACGTCGTATCATATAATGCCAAGGCCGAGATTTATTTTTTCCGGTCCCGGAAAAAATTATTACGCATATGTGTGGCCCCGTCCTCTAGTCGTGATAATGAATTTAGTTTGGTGAAGCGAATATGACCCTTTTTTTTTCCTTCTTTTGTTTTTGGTGCTTTTTCGTTTCGTTTATTTTTTTGGTTTAGTGTTTTTTTTTTTTTTTTCCGGTTTGGTCGAGTCGGGCAAAATATCACTTGGTATTCTCCCTATATATACGTGGACCGCCGCATATAGGAGATGTGCCAAACACCATTGTAATCAAATCTACAACCTTCTGCTTCTTCATCGTCCTGCCTCTGCATACATTTCTGAAGAGATCGAGCTTTTCTGGCTATGGCGGAAAGTTCGTGCAAAAGGTATTCGACGTTGCATTTGCCGGGACGCGACCATGCATGCAGTATCGTCCTTTTTACTGGCCTTTGCATGGAAATTTCAGTGTAGATTTTCGCGTTTATCTGGTTAGGGTTTTTAGGGTGTTTGTGATGGAGGGCTGAGAAGCTCTGTGATTTCGATTCCAGGTTAGAAGGCAAGGTCGCCATCATCACCGGCGGTGCCAGCGGGATCGGGGCGAGCGCGGCGAGCCTCTTCCATCAGCACGGCGCCTGGGTCGTGATCGCTGACATCCAGGACGAGCCGGGCAAGGCCCTGGCCGCGAAGCTAGGCCATCGGACCTCCTACGCCCACTGCGATGTTTCCGTCGAGAACGACGTGCGCGACCTCGTGGACGCCACCGTGGATGAGCACGGCCGGCTCGACATCATGTATAACAACGCGGGGGTCGTGGACCGGCCCTTCGGGGGCATCGTCGACACGTCCCTCGCCGACCTCGACCGCGTCCTCCGCATCAACCTCTACGGGGCCTTCCACGGGGCGAAGCACGCAGCGCGGGCCATGGTGCCACGTCGCCAGGGCTGCATCCTGTTCACGGGGAGCAACTGCTCCGCGATCGCTGGGGTGGCGACGCACACGTACACCGCGTCGAAGCAGGCGGTGGTGGGGCTGGCCCGGAGCCTGGCGGCGGAGCTCGGGGAGCACGGGATCAGGGTGAACTGCGTGTCGCCGTTCGCGGTGTCAAGGACCGGGATGTCGGGGCTCGGGAAGATGAGCGAGGACGAGTTGGAGCGGCTGGACGACGGGATAAGGGCGATCGGCAACCTGAAGGGGCGGGTGCTATCGCCGGAGAGCGTGGCACGGGCGGCGCTGTACCTGGCCAGCGACGAGGCGGACTACGTGAGCGGGCTCAACATGGTGGTGGACGGCGGCTACAGCGTGGTCAACCCGTCGCTGATGATGGCCCTTGCTGCAGGCCGTTTCAACGGGAAGGTCGGTTTGAACGGGTGAGTTGCGCACGTGCGGCCGCACGAGGGAAAGACGAGATCGTGGCCGTCGGTTTGGGGATGAATAAAGACGAGATCGTGGCCGTCTCTTGTCTTGTGGTGTTTTTGGCCTTTCTTTTTTTCTTTTCTTGTCATGTTGAAAGCAATTTGGTTGGATCTTTAATCAGTAAATCGACGTAGTATATATTGAATCCTAATCCTATTTGATACCTAAAAGTTTAAATAAAAGAATTCCGATTCCGTTACAACTTCTCATTTTTACTCCAATAATTGATTGAAGTTGCTGTCTCATTCCATTCCATCGTACCAAATACTAAATCAGTCATCATCTATCAATTCTCTTACCCAGAACCTAGGTTCTCAACATGGCGTCCCTCGCAACCCATTGAGCTCCCTTTGTATTCGTGCATTTGGTCGTGGGTATTCGACTCTTTTGTCTTGCCCGTTCTTAAAATCGGTTCACATGCTAGACATACATCTCATGATATGAACAGAAAGTTCGCCAATGATTCTTCCATTATGATTGCATATTGACCTCAAAATTTAAAATTATCAAGCCGAGGATACTACATGTACATGATATGCATTACAATTCCGCATTTAACTGAGGTCGACATCATGTTTCCATGACTTTTTCACCTTTTTGGCTCTTCTAGTTATCTGTAACATGGACAAATGCATTAGAACTCTAAAACGTATTATGAAAGTATAATTGAGCCATAAAATTTCAAAAAAAGTAATTAATTCTTAAAACTTATCAAATTAGTTCAATTGAGTCATTTTGTTAATTGCATTTCTTGAAAATTTTAGGACTTGATTACACTTTCATACAAGTTTATGATTAAATTGCACTTTCTGAAAGTTTCAGAACTTGATTATAATTTCATAATAAATTTTAAAACTTAATTGTTGCAATTTCGTAATGGCATTTAAGACTTTTAAGTCAACGTATCCTTAATGTTAATAAGGTCTTCTCAACGCTACTAGTAAATGACACGTGGGTGATCATTCATTACATCTCGAAGATGCTCCACGGCCTAATTACGTCTGGTCAGGCCAAAGCCAAACGCCCCATCATATGATGGTTGACTTCTAGCCCTTCCCTTCTCTCTTCCGAGTGAGATGCCGTTGTTGTTCCGCAAAAAATAAATATTTTTTTTTAAATAATTATTTATAAATGAATAAAAAAAAACACCGATTTGGTTCCGACTTTTCTTTTTTAGCCTAATAGAGTGATTCAAGTTGTTGCGCCATTCCATTTCATTGTAACATGCACTAACCTAATTCACCATCAATCAATTCTTTTACTCAAAACCTAGCATCGTAGTTCTAAATCCGACATTGCTCTGGGACACTAGCCAAATTGCAACCCATCGAGTTCCTTTTGCAGTTCCGCATTTGGTCGTGAGTACTCGACTATTTTGTCTTGTTCATTCTCAAAATCGTATCACATGTTAGGTGTACGTCTCATGAAATGAATAGAAAGTTCACGAAAAAATCTTTCATTTGACCTAAAATTTTAAAATTATTAAGTGGGGAATACTACAGGTCTGTGATGCACATTTTGATTCCACATTTAAGCGATCTCAATGTTAGGTTTCCATCACTTTTTACCTTTTTAGATCTTCTAGTTATGCAGCAAGGGATAAATGTATTGGAAATTTTAAAACTTTTACGAAATTGGAATTGAGTCTTAATAATTTCAAAAAGTGTAATTAAATCATAAAACTTGTCATGAAAGTGTAATTAAATCATGAAACTTCCAAAAAATGCAATCAAATCCCAAAACTTCTCAAATTAATCTAATCGGGTGCTTCCATTGATTGCACATTTAACAAATTTTAAAACTCGATTGCACTTTCTTTATAAGTTTTAAGCATTGATTGTATTTTTTGGAAATTTCAAGACTCGATATATTTTCATGACAAGTTTTTAGGACTTGATTGTATTTTCTAGAAGTTTAAGGATTTGATCGACAAGTTTTAATATTTCGGTGAACATATCTCCCTGCAACTTATGCAGGAAGTCACGCCCTTCCGTCTGTCTTCTCAATACTACTAGTAATAGTAAATGACGTATCTAATCATTCTTACATGTCCAAGATGCTCCACGGCCTAATTACATCTGGTCAAGCCGAAGCCAAAACCCCCAGCATACGATAGTTGACTTCTAGCACTACCCTTCTCCTCCCTTATGATATCCTGACCGATTTAGTTTCCAAGCTCCTAGAAAACGAATGATTTGACAAAAAAAAATCAAGTACATATGCAATATGTCTAGATTAAGTTAGTTCCATATTGCGTCCAAGAAAAAAAAATTACCTTGATCAGGTCTCTTGGTACATCGCTTTAGGACAAAATTGCGTTATACTAGTTCATAGAACAAATTCAGCCCAAACATTTTGATGCGGTAATTCTTATGATACTAGCACAAGATACGAGAACATAACTAGTCATATGAAAAGCTTGACGTGAGATTATGGGTACATAACTAGTCATGAAAAAAGTACAACAACATAACTAGTCATGAAAAAAGTACAACAACATAATCAGTAGCTAGACTGCGTGAAAAGAAAGATGTTCAATTAAAATCTTAATGCTACGTTTGATCTTCGGGCGCTTTTATGTCCGATGACATAAAATAGGAGAAGATGCTGATGGAATTTATAATATGATATCTAGTATTTGGTAAATATCTAGATATAACATGAACGAGAGAACCTTTCTATCAACAGAGAAATATACCGTTCTTAACCACTATCTTGTGATCGCATCCTCCAGCGTTGGCCACAACAACAAAGGCCACAACCGACTCCGATGTCGAGGGGTCGACCTAAGGCGAACCAAAGATCTAGTCCCTGAGGCCGGCAACCATTGACTTGAGGTTGCACGTTGATCTTCGAGGCGGAAACTCACGTGATTCTCTTTCCATCGAATTCTTATCCTATCTAGGCATATCCCATCTCCCGGGTGAGATTTCTATTATTCAAGTTATTTCTACACCCGTCAAAATGGGTGTATAACCCATTTATGACCCATTTAAATATTAAATGGGTCATAAATGGGTCAGGATTTCTTTAAATGGGTTACCATAAGGGGTTAAGATCGTTGGATCTATTAGTAGAAGAGAAACTAGGATAGAAGATGATGACAGATCTGTAGATGAAAGAGGAAACCCCTAACGTTTTCTTTTATGGGACCTGTTTATGGTATGGAAAAACTCTAATGGTTCTATGTCTCTTATATAGTCGAAGAAGTCTGCAAGCTCTGTGAATGTTTGTATGATATCGTAAAATAATTCGAAGGTTATGGTTATGGTGTAAAGGAAATTTACTAAATAAAGAAATGAGATATAAAAGAATATTAAGCTAAGCAAAATCACGAACATTAAAGATAATATGTAAAGCGAAGAATATATAAAGTATGAATAGCAGAAGTATGCCAAAACACCACGGTATGAAGAAACCGACCATATAGGTGGTAAATGGAGATAATATAGAAGTATGGGTTACAGATCTGAAGAAATTGTAAATTACAAGTGCATAAACTAAAGAAAGTAAAGTACTAGTGCAGGAATTGAATCAACTGCAGTAAAAATGAAGAACAGTTTCAGATCTGGGGCGGTAATCCACTCTCCGTCACTGGACTGTTATGAAAAGATATGCAGATCTTCCGACTATGTATGAGTCAGGATCTGATACGAAGAAACTATGGTATGATTTCGAAAACTTACTTCAAAACCAGAGGAATACTTCCGGGTGAAGAGGGTTTTCGAGGGTTTCTGGTTATGGAAGAGTGAGGTTCTGTGGAGAGGATTTCGAGGCTTTCGAAGAGCTCTCTCTAGGGTTACACAAAAATGCCTCCCCTTTTCTGTGCATGGGTGCGTTACTTTTATAGTGCTCGTGCTATAGTGTTTTCACTATTTAAACAGTAGTAAGTGCACAGTAAAAGTGTGAACAGTAAAAGTGAATAGTAAATAGCGTATAGAGTATGTATGAATAGTGAAAACAGTATTTGGTGCTGTTTGTCTTCTGTTTTATGGGGACGCCAAATGCTATGTTGAAGTTGCTTCATAGCTTCCTTCTTGGCTGTCTGAAGAGTTTTGAGCTATGCTTTCAATTTGGCCAACATGGTGTAGTTGACTAATTATGGCATAGCATTCTTCTTTTGTGCTAGCTGCAACAAGGGTTGCCATTATTTGTGATTTTTCTTGGAGATATGCAGTTTGGTTTGATGATTTTTGGGGTTGGTTGGTGTTCAACCATTTTCAAACCATGGATTCTGTTCCCCATTCTTGGAACCTGAACTTATCCCACCATTTTGTTTTATGCTGTCTGATGAGTATGGGTATTTGTTCGTTGTGAGAATATGCAAATTCCCAGCCGGTGACCCATGATATTCTGAATATGGCAAAATAATGAAGTAAACATGGGAATCTGATGTCATGTTGGGATGGATGGAATTCTTTTTTGAATAGTTCCCATCCTGGAATGAGTGTTGGATGGAGAATTTGTTCAGTTGGTCCAAAATATGCCCACCAGTTGATAAACCAGTTGGGGAGATTTTGTCTGGTAAATTTATCTTTGAAGTATACAAGCCATGTATGTTTCATTTGGTTGTTCTGTCTATAGAAGGTGTTCCACCAGGCTTGCTGGTAGTCCCAGTATGAGTATGAAACACAGTATGGTAGGCTTTGTGTGAGTCTGGCGTTGAATTTTTTGAGTGTATGGGGTTCTTCTGTCCATTCATTAGGATGTATGATCCTAAGAATCTGGATAGTAGAGTAAAGGATATGGTTGCTGTCATTTTTATCACGAAATGGTTGAATTTGGCTGACTGGGTTTCAACAGAATCTGTTCATAAAATGCCAATGATTTGCTCATTTCATATGGTTTGAAATACCATCCTTTTGGAAATATGTTTTTGCAAATTGATTAGGGTTTTTGTCATAAAATCCATCTTCAACTGTAAGTATTAATGCATATTTTTCTTTTTGGAAAAATTGGGACCTCGTTTGTTGAGAGGTCATTTGTTGGGAAGTTTCTGCTGGTCTGATGACTACTTCATTAAGCAGATTTTTCTGCTTCATGAGTTGATATTCTATCTGTCTCTGGGTTGCCAATGGTGATGGGTTCTCAGTCATTACTATGGGTTTATCAGTTTGTGTATGTGGTGGTTGGTTGAGGAGTTTGTCTTTTATTTGGCTATTGAGGTAGTAGGCCTGAATTGCATCCATATTTTCTTTTGAGAATACTGAGGCAAGTGCTGCGAAATTTATGGATGCTGAGGTATCATATATGGGTTGGCTATCTGGTAACTGGTGATGGTAGTATGTTTTTTCGGGTTTAAGACCCGATTCTTCTACGGCTTGTGCCCAAGATTTGGGGGCTATGGGTTTTGTATTGGATACTGACGATTCATCTGCTATGGTTTTGCCTTTGTCTTTTTCTTGGATCGTGGCATGGTTGTATCCCCGTAAAAATTCTCTTGTAAGGAAATCGGCAAGCAATTTGATGAACCATTTATAAATTGTATATCAAAATCAAAAACAGAAAGAATGGCCTCGCCATCTTGCAAAGATTTGTTTTGATGCAATATTTAAAACATCTTTTTGTAAAACATCTTTAGCAGATTTGCAATCTATTCTTAACAAGAATTTTTGGTTTAAAAGATCTCCTTGGAATTTGGAAATGGAAAGGACTATAGCAAGTATTTCCTTCTTGATAGTGGAGTAATTTTGTTGAGTTGGATTCCAATGTTTGGATATGAATTGTACTATTGATTCCCTGTCATTATGAATTTGTTTGAGTATTCCTCCATATCCTATTTCGATGCATCGTTTCAACTATTTTAAATGCATTTGGATTAGCTAAGTGAAGAATTGGTATGGTTTTGATATGTGTTTTGATGGTCCTAATTATATTGGTATGAACATCTGTCCATGGTGGAGGATTCTTTTGTAATCTTTGATGTAAAGGTTTACAAATAATACTAATATTGGGAAAGAAATCAAGGACGTAATTGAGACTTCCTAGAAATCTTTGTAATTGGGTTTTATCTTTAATTTCATCTGGGAATTTATCAGCAAACGAAATTGATCTTTCGATAGGGAATATTGTTCCTGAATGGATATTATGTCCTAAAAATCTTATCTTAGTCTGAAATAATGAAACTTTAGAGGGGGAAATTGCTAGACCGCTTTTTACCATGATTTTTATGAATGTCGAAATATGCTTGAAATGTTGTTCTATTCCTAAAGAGAAAATCAGGACATCATCAATGTATGTTATGATAAACTCTGAATAGGGATTGAAGATATCGTTCATGATTCTTTGGAATTCTGAAGGAGCATTTTTCAGGCCGAAAGGCATTACATTCCATTCGTATTGACCAAAAGGGACAGTAAAGGCAGTTTTATATTTGTCTTGCTCCTTAATTTGTATTTGCCAAAATCCTGATTTCATATCAAATTTGGAAAAGATTTTTGCTTTACAGAGTCTGTTTAATAGGTCTTTTTTATTGGGAATTGGGTATCTTATCCACCTGAGGGCTATGTTAAGAGGTTTATAATTTATAACAAGTCGTGTGACTCCTCTTTCTAATTCTGCATTCTTGTTAACATAGAAAGCAGAACAACTCCATGGTGACTGGCTTTTTCTTATGAGTTTTTTTTCTAAGAGGTCTTTAATTTCTTTTTGACAAAAGTTTAGGACTTCATGATTCATCTGGGTGGGGCGAGCTTTTGTTGGTATATCGTTTCAACAAATCCTTGTTCATAAGGGAGTGAAATGATATGATTTTTTCTTTCCCGTAAAAGCGTTGGGTAAGGTGGAGCATATGGTTTTTTCTATTTGGAATTGGAGTGAATTTATTTTTCTTTAATGTTTGGTTTTGTAAGATTTTCTTCTAGTCTTTTGAATTCTAAATCTTCTTTTAAAAATCAAGTTATGCGTCTCCTTATCTTTAATGAGAGAATTGATTTCTGAAATAAACTTTTCTTGTAAAGAATTTAAGACCCGATTTTGAGGTTTGGTGGTGAAATTGAATCTTATTTTCTTATTAAGAAAGTTGGTTTCAATTCCTTCATTATCAACGGTGAAAGGTTGGATTAATTGAATGAAGGGAGTTCCTAGAATGACTTCCTGTCTCATATTCTTAACAAGGAGGAAGGAAGTTTTGTAAGAAACTTGGTTTTTTATTACTAGGGCTTCTGGTAATTTATAATTAATATTAAGTTTATCCCGTAAGCTGATTTCAAAGTCTCGAGAGGTTTTATCAAAATATTTTGTTGGGACAAGGCCTTCTTTGATGCAATTGAGGTCCTGCTCCCGTATCAAAGAGAGCAGTTGTTTTAATCATATACTCATTATTAATTTTTATAGAAATATTTATTATCCATTTTCTGGATGTAATTTCTGTTAATAGCATTAGAAAACCTGGGTTTGTTGTTTCTCTTTCTGGGTAAACCACAGTATTGGTTTCTTCAGTTCACTAGTCCTGGATTTTGAAATGGCTAATTGGATTCTATATATGTCATTGGACATATTCTTTTAAGCATTTTTTAAAGCTTGAATTTCCACCTTTTGTGCTTTAATTTCATTCTGGAGGTCATTTATATTGACAGGTCTAGTTTGAGTTTTATTTCTGCTAAGGATTTCTTTGAGATTGTAGGAAGAATTTCCTTTGGAAGCTATATTCATGGAAGAATTGAGTCGGTCGAGGTATATTTGTCTATCTTCTGGGTTTTCTATTTGGTCAGCCGTGCTAAGGAGAAATTTTTCTTCTTTAGTGAGCATGTTTAGTTGTGGAGAAGTACCTTTATAGTCAGAATCGGATGACGTGTCTAATTCATTAGCTTGTAATCCTTCTTCTGTTGACTCACTAGAAGTAGAACTATTATCAGTTTGGGCGAGTATCTCTTTCAATTGATGTAGCATGTTTTCTTCTAGACATAACTCATCTAATTTTTTGTTAATTCTACAGTATCTAGCAATGTGGCCTTTGTTACCACAGGAGTAACATTTGACATCTTTGTAATTTTTCTTTGTACTATTATGTTGTTGTTTGTGTCTGTAATTTTCTTTATGTGTTCTGGTATTTTCATCAGGTCTTGGTTTTTTATGATAAGACCTACGATTCTTATAGTCTTTTTCTTTAGGGCAATCTCCTTTGCATTTAGATTTTGTCTTGCTATCATAGAAAGGGTCATATTGGGCACAGAAATCTCCTAATGTTTTGTTGCCTAACTTTTTCTCTTTTTTAAGTTGTTTTTGTAACTTGATGGTATTACACATTTGGGTACCTTGTTTGTAGACATGTGAGACTATTTCTCCATAAGAAAGATGGTCATAAGGTATTTGTCCATTATTATCTTCTCGTATTTTGTCTCGGACTTGGTCTCCTATAAGTTTTGGTATTCCATCTAAAAATTTCTCTTTCCAGAAATGTTGATTACAGTCTGGTCTAATCAGGACACGATGTAAGAATAAATCTTTATATTCACGGAATGTTCCTAATGATTTGCATTTCATATTGGATAAGAGTTCTTCATTCCTATCTCTAAGATGGGATGGATCTCCTATAAAATGTTGGGAAATGGAGTATATGAGGGTATTAACAGCGTCTGGAATGGAATGGCCATTATCATCAAAAATTATTTGTCCGAAATCGTCTCTTTTGTAAGCTAGTAGGATTTGTGTTTTTTGTTCTTCAGTAAGATAGTTATCCCACCATCCTTTTAATTGGCCGTGAAACCAGCTATTAAAAGGTTAGCAACCGCTGGTCTCGAGACTTCTTGTTGGGTTTAGCATTATCATATTATTAAGTATATTTAATAGATTTGATTCGGCTATGCCATCAATGTTCCATTCCCCTTATGTTGTGTTCTTAGGGAAGAAGATTCTTCTAGAGCTATGTCGGGAGGAGTGGCTCTTTGGTGGTACAATTTTTGGGGTTGTCGCCAGTTAAAATTATTTACCTCATTGATGGATTCTTCATCAGAGGTATGGTTTTTGTCAAGAGTGCTAATGGTAGCTTTGGATTTGTCAAAGGTGTCTTTAATAGTTAATCCTTGAATCGTAGGAGTTTCTATTATAGGTTTTGGCTCTTGTTTTATTGAAAGTCTCCTTTGTTTTATTGCTCTGGTAAATTCGGGCCTAAATCTTTTTGGTAATTCAAAAGTTTTGAATAAGGGTTGTTTGGCAGAGTCTATTTTAAGATTTGTCAGAGTAGAATTCTGGATTGTGGTTTCTATTCTGACTAATTGTTTAAATGGGTCATAAATGGGTTATACTTCCATTTTGACATGTTTATATATAATGGATTTAAAAATTAAAAAAAACTAAAATACATGAATTGTTAATGAACTTGAATAAGTTTAAAATCTTTAAAAAAGATTATAAGAATAAATTTTCCTAAGTTTAGTTAGATAGAGAAATGTTTTAACAATATGGGTCGGGTTGAGTATGGGTTGGGTATAGGTTGGGTTAGGTATGGATTAAAAATTTTATACTATGCTTAAATGGATCATAAATTAGTTAATGGGTCAATTTGGGTCGGATCATTTATAACCCGACCCAAACCCGACCCAACCCACCCATTTAACAGGTCTAGTTATTTCCAGGTATCCGGTTTTTATATATACTCCAAACACCGGATATCTCCTATCCAGAGTTATTTCGGGTTTGCCAAACAAGGCCCAAAAGGGAATTGGACTGTTATTTATATACCATCGCCAAACAGACCAAAAACCAAATACACATCACAGATTGCCTTACTTACCACAGAAGTTCTCTAATACGTGATCGATTAAAAGTATCTCTTCGAAAAGAAGGAATGCACCATGAATGCGCTCAACATTGAAATAGTTAAATAGCAGATTGTATTAACATGTTAGCCGTCACGAAGAGGCCAACGAATGGCACTCTCCATAGATTATCAGGATTTCATTCACGGCATTCAAATATTGCTAGAAAGTAGCAGTGTCCAGCTCAGGTCTTAAACAAGTGTTTATGACAGGATATTAGTGAATCCTTTCCTTCGAGTCCAGTGCATGGTTTTGAACTTAGCCCGGTGGCCAGTTCATTTGTCGCCCGCCAAGGAGGTGGACGTGAAGGTGGTAAACTGACTGACCTGCAATCCAACATCAGAAGATCAAAAGTTAAGGTTCAACTCACAAAGGAGCCTATAAAGAGGAGAAATGGGAGCTCAAAATCAATGCTTACATCCACTTGGTCCATCATTAATCACAATGCGAAAGCCGTCTTCAAGGCCTTCCTGTTTGGCAACAAGCTTGGCAGTGTAAAGAAGGCGCCCGAGAATCTCACAGTGCCTCTCCTCTGCCTGTGAAAGTAAGCCGACCATGAATCAGGAAGAATTATAGAAAACAACTAGAAGCAGTTGCTGATTCCAGCTTGCGATCATCATGCATAGATCATTCCATAGGCCCATAATTTGAGGAAAAGAGAAAACACGTGATTGCTTATGATGTTTTAGGTTGCTTATATAGAGAGAGCTTTGTGAAGATGATATCAATTTTTTTTACTGCTTACAAGAATCATGGACATGTCGGGAAACTTAGACAAGTACAAGACAGGAAAATCTGATCAAGTATCTAATAACTCCGCATTAATATGTCAAGCAACAGAAAATTCAAACACAAAACTCAAAACATGTTGAATAATCATTGAAATAATCACGTAGCCAACAAGGAAGGCCATTCCTATTAAGTGACACAATGGGACCAAGCCTAGCCATGATCAGCCTCTTGAATTAACAATCATGGCAGCGATATTTCAATCTGTGACGCATTGCTTAAATTGAAGCCAGACCATTGAACTACAACATGTATTTATGGTGGTCTTTTCAGAAAAACTTGGAGACTATCACTGTGATCATCTTGAAAATGCTAAAATCTGTCAACTATTAATTAATCTATTCCACGTATATTTCTGAAAATTCTTCTTAAACCACAGCACTATTAACATTGCTTGCACGCGCCCTGCGAAATTATTGGCAGATGTAAAACATAACATCCTTTAAAAACCTTATCATCAGAGACAGGTAGGTTCAAAATCCTATCCTGGCAGCCCACTCAACAACACAAATAATGCACTATTTAACACATGGTACTCATTTAAAATTAGGAAGATATATAGAAAGTAGTATCATTTAATTTTGAAAGTTCAAGATGATCATACAGCTGGAAAAAAATTTAACAAGTAGACAGAGTAAAACCATTTAAAACAAAAAAACTATCACGGGACTCTAATAAAGAGCTGGCTCAGAGCTCAATCAAGATACCAAAAGAAATCCTTTCAGTGAGAATAGCTAGTTAATCTTTAAATTGACAGTTGAAATTGCGTCAATAGGGTGCTGACCAGAGAGTTTTGAAAGTATAAAAGAGTGGAAAAGGAACTACCTTAGACAGTCCAGTTAACCCATCCTTCACTTTTGGGATGATCAGAATGTGTGTTGGAGCCTGAGGGGAAATGTCCCTGAAAGCCAGTACCTATTCCAGAAGAATAGTACATACAACAAAACCTTCAAACCACACAGATGATACTTTAAAAGTAAGGGGACAAGACTCAAAGTTACTTCTGGTAAACACAAAAACAATTCCACAAGAACACTTTAAACACCTATCCTGTAATCTAACTGTGGAGTAATGCCCAGCCCAGCCCAGCCAGAAACTTCTGGTTGTTGATGCAAACAACTGAACCTAGGGTGACGATTCATGTAAAGTTTCCTCGTTAGGGTCACACGGCAGTTTTTGTATTAAGCAAGAGCATGAGAAATTGATTCATACATATAACACAACAAATCCTATCACATTGCAAACAATTTCAATTGTTCATGCATTAGTAAGGTGAAAGTTTCTCATCTCTAGTGCATATTATCATACAGTGTAATGATGTACTGTGTAAGGTGTCTCTCCATTACCATCACCTGCAATCTCCTCTAGTCCAGTACCATGCAGTCCAAGCATTGAGGTCTAACGAAATTTCACCAGTCAGAGACATCAATTAAAAGGCTAGCTAACCTCTAGCGGTAGGAAGATGACAACAAGTGAAGCGAAGGATGCCGAAAAAAAACTACTACCTTAACTCAAGCTCTTGCTTAAAATTCATCATAAGCCTCTCTCTCTCTCTCGAGTCCATGATATATGCAAACACACTCGGGCACAAGCCCATCAAATCACCTATGGGTACACTGAACCAATTCCAAAGCTAATCACATGTTTTATTTTGCAAGTGAATGAACACAAATTTTGAAGTCACATCTAAAGTCAAAACGACAAGGGAAGTTGCACGAAAGAGCAAGACCAGTTCTTTGGTCACAGAAGAACCGGGCAACGACAGCAGAAGAACAAAACTAAACAATATCGAGACAGACACGGAAGCAGTCAAGAGTACCTGATCATCCTCAAAGACAATAGTGGAAGGAATTTCCTTCTTGATGATTTTGTCAAATCTGCATGTCCATATAGTATTTACCAGATCAGCATCACACAAGCCCCAAACCAAATTCAGCACATAAATATCCCCATGAATCTAACAACGAAATCAACAGAGACGTGATAAAAAAGGAGGGCCAGAGTTCGCAAGATTGGATTTTTTCAACTAATAGAACCTCCGCAGCCCACAACCCGAATTCCGGGCACCATCAAACGAAAGAATCTCGGAAAAATCTAACATTCTCGAGTGCGCTCCTCAGACGATTCTTCCACCACACATCAATCCACTACGCGAGCCCCAAACACCAATCCTCACCACCCTCGAGCTCGATCGGCCGGTCACCCACGATTCGCGAGCGAGAGACCTCGCGTCTAGTCACCGCTACACGCCCATAAACTGTCGAATCGACAATCGAACCCATGGAAACAGCAATCGATGCTCGAATGTCGGACGGAAGTGGAGATCCGACGAAGCGGGGAGCGAGAGCGAGGGAGAGCGGGGGACTTACATGGTGGGAGAATCGGAGGGAGCGGCGGCGAGAGCGGCTTCCTTCTCCGAAGCCATGAGAGGGTTCGGCGACAGGTGAGAGCTCAGTAAGGCCAGCCTGCATATATAGCGCGAGTCCATCACGGCTCCGCTCACCTTCTAGAAGCCCACCACCACTCTCGCTCGCTAACTTAAGTTAAACTACCAAGGTATCGTCGAAGATTGCCCGTGCCATGGCGCAAACGAGGAAATGTCGTGACCGTTGACTCGAATGAAAAAAATGTACATGACTTGCACGGTTACTTTTTTTCTTTTTTAATTTAACGGTGATCGTATTGGCAAATAATATGTGGTAATAATTACTATTGATGTGGTTATTTTTAATTTACAAAAAGAAAAAAATGTATATGCTCCTTGTTCATCAAACACGGTGCCACATTTTTTCTATAATCTTTTTAATGTGAAGACTAATTAACTTGTCATGACATGAAATGAAATGATGGATCATAAAAAAAAAATGGGAAAATGCTAGCATTTGATGTAATTTTGAATTTTTTTTTTTTGATTTAGTTTTTGAACTTTTTTATTTGGGCTAAGGCCATCCTTATGCTAAGAAGACTAAAGGAAATGGTGTCTAACGCATATGAGGGTCCAAGTTGGCATCTGATATACCCAATGGCAAAGTTCGAATGCTTTCACGTCCTTCGTTAAAAGGGCCCATGAGTTGAGTTGGCACACGAAATGAAGAGCTAGCAATCCATGCAAACCAAAAAAAAGCATGTGATTTGTTAATGTATCTAATAGAAGTATTGTATTATGCATATTTTGAAAAGTTTAAGGACTAAATTGAAGAAAAGAAAAATTAGTGATGATATTGAAAATTGAAGAAGAGTTTAGGGATCATGCAAGGTTTTAAATTTGTTCAACTATTTAGTATGCTTTTCCACGGTTTTTTTTAAGGACAAATCTTGAATTTCATTTTGTGATTATTCAAACTTGCACATGTCTATGGATCTAAGATTAATCTTGATTGTGAAATAATATATAGAAAATGATTTAGATTGAATGCATTATAGATGAACCTACTATATGATATATCTATCTAGTGGTGGCCAGGTAGGTATATAGGCCTCCAAATTCCTACACGATCTTTTTCTTTGATGAGGTCTTCCACCACACGACAGATTTAATATCTCTTCCTTTTTCCTTGAACATTTGAAGGACTTGCTCAGGTCCATATAGATCTTATATTTATTTTATGGAAAATAAAGTTACCATCTCGAGTGCAAAAGTAATGAAAAAGTTTCTTCTTTATCCTTATATTAAGTTAATAATATTAGGCAAAAGAACTAACGGTATTAGCATTCATATGAGGCTTGAGCATTAAAGAGAAAAAAATTACTCAAATAATTTTACATTTAATTAAATTCATTATTCCATTCAAACTCTGTGCATTTTGTGCTTGAATGAGGGACCGCAAAGAGATCTCAGTCGCTATCCAAAGATATCTATCGTTGTCGAGATGGCAAAAGCTGCTGGGACTTGACTTTTAGGTTTGGTATTATTGTCTTTTCACACCGCTATCGGTATGGTCGAGGACGTTCAGTAAGCATTGCAGGGCCCAGAGCATCACGAATGCTCATCAGAGTCGGACCCAACCCAAGCCCGTCAGGGGAAAAATAAAAGGAAAAGGGAAAAGGAAAACTCTTTCTTTCCTACGACCAAACTGTCTACGCCCTTTCTGCTTCCCCTTTCTCGTCCTACTCCGAACGACTCTCAGATTTCAGGGACGCAAATACCCGCACTGGACATGCCATTTGGCGATACCGTTCGAGGTCTCTTCCCTTCCTTTTTCGGGCTCCTCTCATTAAGTAAGCAATCAAAGGAATTATCAAATTCTCAATCTATCGACCCTTCTCTTGTACGTCATTTATCTCGGAAAGTTTTTAAATTACTATTAATTTAATAATGTAATTAGAAACGGCATCGGCCCTGGCGATGCTCGGTTCCTCGACGCTTTCTGGAAAGATTTCTTCTTCTTTTTGCAAAGCCTTCTTCGCCTTTCGTCACTGCTGGTCTGTTGAAAAAGCTTCCCCTTTCCTCTCTCCCGCATCTGGAGCTGCTCCTCTCTCCAGCTTCGTTTCCATCATTTTTCTCTTTTTTCTCGAGGTTTCGTAAAAGACAGTGGGGGGAATAAATTCCATCTCCATGTACGAGGATGCCGGCTTAAAATATTCGGAACGGACGATTACTCTCTCTCTCTCTCTCTGTGTTTCTGGGGTTTCAAGATTTCACCTGCCCTTCATTCACTGGTCGCCATTGATAAGGAAATCCGTGCAAATTTCCCTTTTTTATCTCTCTCTCTCTCTCGGGGAGCTGCTTTTTTGCTTGCCAGAGCTGAACTGGATCTCAAGATCACTCCTTTTCTGTCCCGACGACGACGCCGCTCCAGATTCCCAAAAGGGTCTGCGCCGATTTGTTGTCTGATTTGAAGCATTCGAAGCAATGCCCTCAAATTATACTTCTTAGGGTCTAGCAATCTGGTTCCCTGGAAATGGGATCTCAAGGGGGTGGGGGTGGTTTTGGTGGCGGCGTCGGCGGCGAGGCCGCGGCGCCGCCGCTGTCGAGGCAAGGGTCTCTCTACGGCCTCACGCTCGATGAGGTCCAGAACCAGCTGGGGTGTCTGGGGAAGCCACTGGGGAGCATGAATCTTGACGAGCTACTCAAGAGCGTGTGGAGTGTGGAGGCCAATCAAGGCCCGAATGCGGGTGCTGCCGACCCCGAGAGCACGCAATCTGGCCTGCTCGCTCCGCTGCAAAGCAGCCGAGCTTCACACTCTCAAGGGCTCTCAGCAAGAAGACTGTTGATGAGGTGTGGAAAGATATTCAACAGGGCGGGATTGATGATGGTAGTAATAAGAGCAAGAAGAAGAAGAAGGATGGCGGTCTTAGTGACCAAGATCCAAAGCCTTCATTGGGTGAGATGACACTTGAGGACTTCTTGCACAAGGCAGGAGTGGTGGCTGAATCTCCCGCGATCAACCAGGACGGGAATCATGTTTTAGGGGTTGATTCTGTGAATACTGGCGGTCCTCAAAGTGCTCAGTGGATGCATTACCAGCTCCCTTCAGTTCAGTCGCAACAAAATGTGGTTCCAGTCTTCATTCCAGGCCACCATGTGGTCCAGCAGCCCATCCCAATCATTGCAAGTCCCTTCCTGGATTCGGCATTCGGTGATGTGGCGCAGATGACTGTATCACCCTCCTCCCTGTTGGGCACATTATCGGATACCCCGACCCCAGGGCGCAAAAGAGTTGCCCCAAGAGATGTGGTGGAGAAGACTGTGGAGAGGAGGCAAAAAAGGATGATTAAGAACAGGGAATCTGCGGCTCGGTCTCGCGCGAGGAAGCAGGTCAATCTTGGTTCTAAGATGTGATTATTGTGTTTAGAGAGTTGTTTTGTGATGCTTTCGATGCTTGATGTGATCCTAAAAGATGTTGATGATGCTGGACAGGCGTACACTCAAGAGTTGGAGCTTAAGGTTTCGCGCCTAGAGGAGGAAAATGAAAGACTAAGAAAAAAGCTGGTATTTTCATTGTCTTGCCTTTAAATACTAAGTAGTACTACTTGTGATGAATGGTTTGTGACGATAACACTGTCTTTTGTGCTACCTCAGTCCTTTAAATTTAAGATGTTAAGTGATGGGTGATTACATAAATTGATATGTGAACCCTATTATTGATCAAATCGAGACCTGGCGAAAGCGAGCTCTAATTCCTATGGGAGAAGTATTTGTCGGTCTGTTCCATCTTGCTTACGGTTTTTGAATCACATTGTTGAGCCTTTGGTCTATCATGCAATTAATATGTGCAATGATGCATATCAAGCGACATATTGCTCTGAATGGGGAATTCTCTGAATGAGGAAAACTAGACAATACAACACACTCTTCTTACTGGTAGGACAAGAGGCTGTTGGGTAAAGAGAGAGATAACTGGATCTGATCTACAGCCCTGGACACTCTAATTGGTACACCCATTTGGTATATCTACAGGCAATCCAGAATTCTCTGTGATTTTGGATGATGGTGTTTACTATTTGATTAAGAGCTCTTAGATTGCTACTGCAGAAGGAAAATCATTTTATGTTAGTTGTCCAAGTTATTCCTAGTTATTCCTCCATCATGATAGGTTTGTCACTTGTGTCACTTACTCTGTCTAGACATGTCCAGTCAGGTAGTTTTTCCTTTCTATTTTGTTATCTTTTTCCAGATGAGTGATTTTATTCTAGAGGAGCATTAATTGGCAGTGACAAGGCATTGATACATTTTTCCTTATCTGGTCTCTACTCTATTGTTCTTTGGCCAGAACTCGTTTATGCTCAGTTTGGTACTCTCTTAGGGCATCCCTTAATTTTCAGGATACTGCCATTTCGGCTGTGTTTTTAGTTGCTATAATTCATAATGCTACTAAAATCCAGAGGTACTGAAACTGATATCAATGACAGCACTTATTGATGTTTAATAAGGTGGAGAACACTGCTGGTCATTAGCAACCCACGTTTTCATCACTTGTTCCTTTTATATAAGTCATTGAACTCTGGATACATCTGAAGATGGTACTCCAGTTATAGGATCCTAGAGAACCTGGCAATGGCATGGTTTCCACCTGGCAACCTATGTGGCAAAACCCTCCAGATGTTTCAGTTTTCGCTCCTAAAAGCTAAAATTGGCCGAGAGTTAATTCGAAAGAAGTCGCATTGAGTAGTTTTGATACTCAGTTTTGCTTATTGGCATAACCACGTTCATGCTTTTAGCCATACAATGGCTTCTCCTTGCAACTGTTACTGCTCAATAATTTGTTTGCCATCTCTGTGCCTTGGAGGCTGAGCAACTTCCAGACAAGTATATTCTCTTCTATTCTGATCATTTAAGGGCTGCTATAACTATATGGAATCTCTGTGTTGCTCGAGAGTCTTTTTATGATGTTGTGGTAATGACAATCACGTAAAGTCGATGCTCTAGATAGACAAGCATGGACACTTATCTGATGTTCATCCCCCCAAGGCAGCACCAAAAGTTAATGTCTAGCTTGGACTTGCTACTGGACGTTGGTTGCGGCGAATGAGATGGTTTAACTTCTTTCTCTGATCTGTGAAATAATTTCATCTTGCTTTGCTTTCCTGGTTATCATGAACGCTTGTAATGTGAACACCATGAATGCACCCACCACTTTTCATGATGATTTCACCCTTGCAGGCGGCAGAGGAAGTGTTGCCATCCACACCGCCTGCCGAGCCGAAGAATCAGCTCCGAAGAACTAGTTCAGCCCCACTTTAACAATGTACCATAAATGACTGCTAGGGACGAGATCATGCCTAACCTCCGTTGTTTCTTTGACTGACTTCAGCAGGTCGATCTCCTCAATTATTTCAAAGCCGATGCTTCGATGCTGTGCTGAGTGCAGTTCGAACTTTGGCATTGTGCATGTTCTTCCGCTGGTTCTGATTGTCTTTTGGCGTCCTTCCATGGTGTTTACTGTATGTACATTAATTATGATAACCCAGTTTATGCAGCATTACAGAGGTCCCCTTGCTTCTCGTGTCGTTTCTCCATCGATCATTCTTCTCCTTTGTTTAGAGCAGGCTTGTTCTGTGTACTTTGCATGGGTAACAAAACTGAGCGGAGCATCTCTTGCAGATTTTATGCACAAGAGCCAGAATGACAATTCATGCCGTGTCATTCGCATTGTTGTAAAAATCGCATAAATTTGACCTGTTACATTTATTTTGATGATAGATGTTGAGTCGAATCGGTTTTATAGCATTTGCGTTATTAGTCAAAGTTGCTAAAATTGAGGACAATGAACAATCTCATCCTTGAATTTTTAGTCTATTCAATGTGGCTCTTAAATATTAAATTAATGTACAATGCTGTCCAATATTTTGGTACGACATGCAACGTCACCAAAACCTGGATTTTAATATGATTCAGGAATTAGATTGAATATTTATCTAAAGTTTAGGGATTATATTAAATAAGTTATAAATTCAGAGGTGATATTATATATCATGCTAAAATTCATGAATTAAATTATATATATTAAAAATTCAAAG
Organism: Angophora floribunda; assembly: GCA_014182895.1. Taxonomy (NCBI): domain Eukaryota; kingdom Viridiplantae; phylum Streptophyta; class Magnoliopsida; order Myrtales; family Myrtaceae; genus Angophora; species Angophora floribunda. Next base: position 13,843,368 of record CM024715.1, read on the forward strand.
ACGAAATCGCATATTAAATCAAAATTCAAAAGTCAATTTGAGTAATTATCAGGCTTGTCCCGTATGGTTGGACGTGCGCGGGTTCCATAAAATTGAGAGCATACTGGGGCTCTCAAGCGAGAAGCTCCACGTGGAACACAGCATTCCCGTTGACTTTCTTTGCGGATTTCCAAAGTGGGGCCTAGCACGGCCCGATTCGAGGAAGCCGGGAAAAATGTTGGGCGGGCCCAATCCGTTCCGTTCGGGATAGGGCTTGTTGGGGGGGGGCTGGGATGCTCGGGCCGGGCTAATTTGACGGTAGAGCCCGTCCGGCCCGCCCATTCACGCCCCATCCCTATCATGGACTGTTTGGTCACCCTCTCCTTGATCTTTCCAACGATCCACTTTGGTACTAGGTTTCCATTTCCAGAAGCTAGGCACGAGGTTGGTAGGTGTTGGTTTGTCGGGCACTCGCCTCGGCCCGAGTCGATGCCATCAGACCACAAAACTTTTGTTCGGTCCACTCCACGGAGGACCGTGCCAACCACAAACATTCCGTCCGAATCTTATCTAAACTTTAATAAGGGGAATAGCAAAATTATTCCAAGAAAAGAAGGATTGATACCACTTAAATCCTAAATTGGTATATTTTTTATAAATTTACCCAAAATTAGCATTTTGACCACTTAAAATCTCGAATTGATACACATTCGATAAATTTATTTCAAAATAGTGCAATTAATTCATGTTAAATTTTATTATTAAATTACTGAGTTGGATTATACGTGAGAGTTGATTGGTGTACCAGTCACAGTTATATTAGTGTTATGATATTTTGTGATATTCATCTAATTTAATGGAATGTATATTTGTCATTAATGTCTTGGTTGGATTTTTGATTATCAATAAAATTAATTTGAAGTAAATTTATCACAGATATAACGGTTTTAATTTTAATTTATCATTTAGAATAAATATATTATAAATATACCAATTTGAAATAAATTTGTTATATTTTTATTAGAAAATTTTCATGATATTAAAAACGAGGGAATAATAATTGCGCAACTTTATTAAAACTCCCTCGTAAATCGGTATGACGTCACGATTAAGCCCAAACGAATCGAATCGTCGTACAGTCCTCGGATGCTCTATTGGGCGAACGCATCTTCCCTTTTGACCGACGTATCACGTGACAAAAGCGCTTGTTCTTCTTTGGAAAAAGCGAGGCACGGAGCAGCGTCTTTCTTCTTCTGCTTAGGATGCAAGCTCGGATAAAGATGGCGTCATCATCTCCACTGGCCCCGCTTTTATCTCCGTCGGCGGGCAGGTGGGCAGGCGGTGGAGAGGCCACGGAAGTCTCCCTGCGTGACGGCTCGCTGTCGCGTCCTTGTCATTTCCCTTTCGCGTGATTCGACGGGGCGGAATCGCGGAGAGGTAGACGGGTGGGGGCCACGGCGGCGGCGGCCGACGGTGTCGGGTCCACCGCCGTACCGAGGCGCTCGCGCATGTTTTCCACGTCGCCAGCTCCGCTCCCTCCTCCTCCTCTCTCGCTTTTCCGTGGACCGGTAGCTCGCGACACGCGGCGGTGATCGACGTACACCTCTCGCTCTCTCGCGCGGGGGGACCAAGCTACCCGTGAGTCAACCTTTCGCTTCGTACTTTTTGGTCGCCAACAGAAACGTCCGCGAGGGAAGAGGAGCGAACGATGGCGGAGAACGCAGAGGCTTTGCTGGAGAAGGACGACAAGGCTCGGGCTCGGGCTCGGGCTCGGGCTCGGCACCGCCGGGAGGATTGTCCCGGATGCGAGATCGAGCGGCTCAAGGAGACGAATCGCGGCGTGCCTTACAAGCTTTTCTTCTACGTCTGGATCATCGTCCTCTGCGCAGGTCGCGATCGCTGTGACTCTCTGCTGAAAGTTTGCATGCTAAAAGTGGGAACGGGACGAAACGAAATCGAGTGTGTGCCTGACGCGACGGTTGGAGTTCGATGCTCTTTATTTTTTATTCGACTTGGTAACCTGCCAATTTTGTCGCCTTTCGTCTTCAATGCACGCTGAAAGAGGCGTTTGCGTCCGAGAATGAGCGTGGATTTGTGTGTGCTTTCGCCCGACAGCGGATGTTTTGTCCTGCCTGCAGTTGGTCTGCAGATCAATCATGTCTAGGAGACCCACTTTGACTTGGAGCGAAATGAAATGACTGATCTCAGTCCCCAATACTCACAGCTTAGTGCTCACGCAAGCGTAAGCATCAGTCGAGCCTGATGCTGATCGTTGTGGATGTTCAGGGCAAAGTCAGGAGGCCTCTGGCCACGTCTTTGTCCTCTTTTGTTACAGTGACTTCAGGAAAAATCAGTAGACACTAGGCTGGGGGGACGAATGGATATAAATGTCATGAATGTAATTATACTAGTTGGATAATGTTTGTGGTCCGTAAGTTGTATTGGGAAAATGCTGAAGGAAAAGATAGGAGCAGAAATTGAACAAGCGATGGTGAAGGGTATTAGTTGGAATAGGAGGTCAACTGGAGGGCAAGGTTTTTCTACTCATTCACGTGTCTGTTGGTCCAGAGGATTAGAGTAGCTACTGAGCTTAATCTAAGAGAAGTCAGTTTTCATATACTTGATCACTGTTCAAGTACTGTAAAATGGTTCGCAGCCCGTGGGACTTATAGTGGTCATGGATATTTTAGTTTCATTCACTGCTGATGTATTTCCTTTCTTTTTTTGCAGCTTTGCCGATATCGTCTCTTTTCCCTTTCCTGTATTTCATGGTACTGTATCTTTTTCTCTCTTAGCTTACTTGCTGATGATTTAAAAATTAATTATATTTGTTTCACTCTGAAAATCAGTGTCCGAGTTTTTTAAAGGAGGTGTTATTTGCAGAAGATGAGAAAGCATGCACATTTACTTCATTTAATCTCTTAGATTTCAGTCACTCGAATTTAATCTTGTATCTATGAATGGAGATAAACAAGCATGTTAATAGTCTACATTTAGATACATAAACACAAGGTTTTTAATTTGGGCATTTTATTGAAGTTCTCTTTTTCTTTAAGCCTAGCTATGCTCATTTACTTCTTCTAATTTCTTCGCTTTCAGTTACTTGATCGAAAGCTTTTCAATTCAAGCTTTTATTAAATCTCGCTTTCTCAATGAGCCCACCTGGGTTGGATGCCCTTCGGTGGCATGCAAAGCATTTCTGATGTGCTAATGATTAGCATTTTATATGTGGTTGTTAATTAAGGCTGTGGTTGACTTGCCAATGTTCTTCACCCAGCCCCCTAAGATCTGTAAGATGTTAATACTGTTGGTGGAGCAAGTTCCACTTTTTCAGTCCTTTTGACCAAAGAGCCTCTATCTTTGGTTCATTGACACATTTCCAAAATGAGATGAATACCAAGATTATTTTTTGATGATCTCTTCCATATGACTTTTGGCATCAGACAATTCTATATCTATGAGCTCGAGTGTTTGCACTAGATGCTATTTACAGTTGAAAATCTTCATTTTAAGTTTGTAGGCTTTACTAATGCAGAGCTTGTTATTTCACCTTCTCCAGATAAGGGACTTCAAAATAGCCAAGAGAGAAGAAGATATTGGCTTCTATGCTGGATATGTAGGTGAGCACTTGGCATTTACTTCATATCGATCTCTTATGCATTTGTTTGCGCAAATATTTTTATTTAGTTCAAAATTGCTGTTTGGAGAATTCAAATCCATTTAATTTTGTCTCCCTGAAGGTTCTGCTTTTATGTTTGGAAGAGCATTGACTTCTGTTCTCTGGGGAATGATGGCAGATAGATATGGCCGAAAGCCGGTGATACTGTTTGGTACAGTTGCAGTGTTAGTACTTCTAGACATCTTTTCTAATATGTACAATTTCCCATACACATGCTTGATGAATGTTCTCGTTATTTTGTGCTTCATCTCTTTGTTTGGTCATGATCAGGGTGGTTTTCAACACACTCTTTGGCCTCAGTACAAACTTCTGGATGGCAATCTCCACAAGGTTTCTCCTAGGAAGTTTGTGTGGCATACTTGGCCCAATGAGGGTACAGTCTTCTTAACCCTTCATCTTAAACATAGCTATACTCTTGAGTCCAACTGTGTTTGAGGTCATAGATTGTGTTTTCATCACTAATTTAGAATGTTGCAATTGTTGCTGCCTTGTGATGGTTGGGGAAAAAATGCTTTGAGAGCCACAGACCTCATTATGCTTGAGATACGCCTCTTTTAGTGAAGTTTGGTCAGTTCATGCGGCCATCTGATGCATAAACTCTCTCAATTCAACAATCCCTTTTTTTTTGTCACTGTGATAACAATAAACATTTGAAGTACCCTAAGATTTCATAATGGGACAACAGGAGATTGTTTAAAGTATGAAATATTAGTTCCTACACCGTTTGCATATATGTACAACTGCTGGCTACCATTTTGTCCTCATTAAACTAACTGTTCAATTGTGGCATCATGTTGATGTACACGGTCTGTTGGGAGCTGTCACTGAGCTGACAGATTCTCAAGCCTTGTCTCAGTGCATGTTTCATTATCAGGTCTTTGTTGGTTTTTTTGGTCCGATGTCAATATATGGGATAGTTCTTCTGAAACTACACTATTCACTTGGCTTGCTTAGTTTCTGCACTGAATCTCTATTGGCTTCCTAAAAGCATGATGAGTTAAAGGTGTTTGGAGATGTCTTTGGAACTATCTGATGAATTATGGCGGAAGAAACTAATATAGACATTCTTTAAACTTTTACATTGCCAGGCATATGCTTCAGAAGTTTGTCGCAAAGAGTATCAAGCTTTGGCGATGTCAATTGTATGAAATTTTCGCACTTTGATTTTCTATATGATAATACCTTCTTCAAGTGGGAGTATGATGCAATCTGAATGAAGCATAACTTTGCAGATTAGCACATCATGGGGTATTGGATTAGTCATTGGTCCAGCTATTGGGGGTTATCTTGCCCAGGTACTGCTTCTTCTTAACTCGAATGGATCGTGAATGCATGGTTGAAGCACATAACTAGCAAAGGATTTCATGATTCAAAACTCGCAAATTGTTATCTGTATGTAATGATAGTATCACCCAGAGCTTTTGCAATGAGAAAATAATTATTGCTTTTAACATCTAGGAAATTTGCACTTTGTGAATCTATCTGGACTGATGATTTGATAGAATAAGGGATATCATCTACTCTAAACGATGTTTTTAAACCCAGACCCAGTCGGCTGGTTTGGAACCGGACCTTGGTCCGGTCTGGTTTTAAATTGAGAAGCAGAGTGGTCAAGAGCCATTCAAACCTGTAGCTTTTAAAATTGAGCAGAGGCGGCAACAAGAGGGATTGAACCACTGACCTCGCACATCTCCCCATGTAAATACGCCTCAAGGCTCTATATTTTCCCTGCATAAATATGCATCAGGGCACAATCTCCCCTCCCCGTGTAAACACGTCTCAGGATTTTACCTTTTTCCCACGTAAACACACATCACAGCCGCCCTCCACCTCACGTCCGTACAGGTCACACGAGCACACAGCTATATGGATCCATGTAATTCTCAAAGCACTTGCATCACAATTCACACGGGATATGCATAAGATCCACATACAATGCAGTCAATGTCTCACATATTATCCGTAAATCGACATATTGCAATAATCCAACAATTAACTATTCCCGTAAAGAAAGTCCACATAATTCTCAAAATATACGTGCTTCAATTAAAGGCATAGGTATACAATTAACACATCAGTCAATCGGTGTCCCATATAATATTCATCTCACAATAATTCGACGATCCATTATTCCCGTGAATCACATTTCATCAAATCAATTATTACGCAATAACTCCCAGCTTGTCTATTGGCGTCAATAATTATATAAATAAGAAAAATTATTTCTATGTTGGGAAAATTTATCTGTGCAGTGGTTGGACTAGTTGAATCAGTTGACCTGCGAACCGGAAGCCAGCCCCGGTTCTTTGACTGTTCTGGGTTTAAAGACACTGATTCTAAATCTAAGTCATGGTCAATCTGGTTGCTGTGAATTTCCTTGAAAGTAAATGAGTTATTGAAATGGCAATGTGATGTGATCCCTTTGGGCTAAATGCAGCTGTTGAAATCTTTTCAGTTGTTCTAGAGGATTCATCTTCTAACTAAAAACTGGTTCAAGAGCAGTAAATTTGGGAAAATTGGCTTGGAAGTTGTGATGCCATCTGATGTTATGTGAAGGATAGGAGTCCAGAGCAACTTAGCCTTTTCCAAGTCTCATCACTATAACAAAAAGTGAAATTACTTGGTGGGAACAATCAAATGCTGAATATAATTTATGACAAATTATCTCATTGTATCAGAGATCTATAAGAAAATTTTGTAAGTTATACCCTGGATTTTACGGTGGATCTGGTTCTACATACTTGTTGGCTTAACATTTACCTTTGGTCCAAGTCAATTCACTCGAATGGCCTCTATCATCTCACCAGTCGTTTGGACTTAATATGATGCCTCGGTCATCTACATTCACATGGCTTAGGTAGCTAAGTTATTCCTTGATCCAATGCTTATTCTATAAATTGCGGTCTCTTTCTCATCGCTTATTTTTTATAGATTCCTTGATGCATCCAATGTTGTTTTTCGATACTATTTTGCATCCATCTTTATGATATGCATGAATTATTTTGCAGCCTGCAGAAAAATTTCCTGATTTATTTCCTGAAAAATCCGTTTTTGGGAGGTAAGTGATGGTTTGCAATTCCCACTTTCCATAATAATTTGTCCTTTTACCACTTGAAGTTGCTGACTTTCTAAATGAATGAAATGTAGGTTTCCATACCTTTTACCATGTCTCTTGATATCAGTTTTTTCTTTGGGGGTGATGGTTATTGCTTGTTGGCTCCCGGTATGTTACTGTATTAAACTTCAAGCCTTTCACTCAGCCTTTGCGTGCCCCTTAATTGGCATATCATGTGAATGTTGCAGACAATAGTGCATGACTTTTGTCAGTCATTTTATTGTTGTATAGTAATCTCCAGTATCTAGAAAGTAGCATGCAAAAAGATGCTAAATATACATGAAAGGATTAGTGTACAAGAAACTTGGAAAGTATGGGGTTACTTTACCTCTCATAGTGCAGAACTAAAGAGTAGACTCAGTGTTGTGATTTCAATTTCTTCTAGGTAGTCAATACTTTGAAACATCTCTGAAACTTAATATTTTTTGAGGAAGCAGCATTTGAATCTGTACAGTTCTCTGCTCTTTTTGTACTAACTAGTTTAGTTAATATCCTTCAATCTATCATGCACAAATGGCAACATCACTATGGTACACCATTCTAGTTATGTTGACTTACATACTGATCTCATTTTTCTTTGACATTTTTTTTTTCCTTGATGCTTCTAGTTGATAATATAGCATGACGTTTGCAAAGCTGTCCTTCAACTCCCATTTGAATGAAAAAAAATTCACATCTGACTGCCATCTCTTTTTGAATGTGCAACCTGTTTTAAAATATGCTCTCTATAAGGAACTTTTATCTGGTAGGGATGTGGCCTTAAATTTTCTATCTCTAATCATCAACTACTTCTCATGTCAAAGAATTCTTAAAATTGTTAAGGGATCAAATAAGTGACTTTGACGTCCGATATTTTCCCAGGAAACCCTTCATAAGCATGGTGAAAACAGCAAAGAGTGTGATATACCATACGAGGCACTAGAGGCAGAGGAAAATAAAACTCCAAAGGAAGAATCACAACGAAATGAGAATAGTCATCAGGCGTCTAGCAGCCTTCTCAGAAATTGGCCTTTAATGTCATCCATATTTGTCTATTGTGTTTTCCAGCTTCATGACATGGCATATACAGAGGTACTCATTTGAAATTGTTGTTCCTTTCTTATGCTGTTTGCAATTATGTCTTTGTATACTTTAATAGGTCCTGACGCTGGTTCTAAGTGCCACGATGTGCCATTGGTGATGCTTGTTATTATATCAACTAACTGTTTACCTGTGGGCATAAATTTCTGAGCTGGAAAGGTTACTGTTGGAACCTATCTAGAGAAATCGACTTGTCTGGTCAATTATTGCTGGTGCAAAAAGCCGTTGTGCTTTTTGACAATCTGCCATCTTGAATATTGTTCTTCGATAATACTCATACTTGGTCATTCATAGTGTTTGCTCATTGATCTATTCTGTGTTAACAATTTTCTTCAGATTTTTTCACTGTGGGCTATCAGTCCTTGGAAGTTTGGCGGATTGAGCTATTCAACAGCAGATGTTGGTGAAGTTCTTGCTCTTTCAGGTAAAAATGAAGAGATTTATATAAAAATATTTCTCTGAACATGTGAGATATTGTCTCTGGTTAACAAATTTACTTTGGTACTGAGGAGCATCCTTTTTAACCTTTAGTCAGAAGATCCTTTTTATAAATCTAGTTGGAATTTGATTGTCAATTTGAGTCATGAACTCGAGATAGGCAGACACAAGTATTTTATTTGTTTAAGCTGTCTGAGTTGTGCCTCCTGGATGAGATAAGTTAGGATCTAACCTGCTCAATCCTGTCAATCCTGCATTTTGGGTACATTATTGATCTGTAGGCTGATAGAGTCTTTTGTTTTATCCAGGTATAGCTGGGGGTCTTGTAGCATATTTGAATTGTGACTGTTAGAATATTAGGGTAACTAGTAGGACTGTTGTATTGGAGTTAGATCGTTTTGTGAAGGTTGGCTCTGTATACACATTGGTACCCTTAAGTGGTGCATGTTTCTAATTTTATTTTCATAAGAAGTCGAGACCTTATATATGGCAATGAGATTAGTGGTTACTTCGGGATGAAACTTGTTCCTATCTTTTCCTTAGCAATCTATGCAATGTTTGAAAACATAGCTGCACCTTTTATGTAGCCTGACTATACTCTGGATCTGATATAATTTTTGTCCATTTTTTGGGTAAATATTAGGTTTTGGGCTCTTATTATTCCAGCTATTTCTGTACCCACGTGTGGAAAGGATTTGTGGACCGATTGTAATTTCTCGAGTCGGAGCTGTATGCCTTCTTCCGACTTTCCAACTTTTCTCCACCGAAAATGGTGCACTACATTCGTTTCCCGTTTCTTGCTCTTACATTGATATTTATTTTTTCTTATAAAAGGTGTTGAGCATAATTCTGCTGTCAAGTTATCCCTATATAGCTAAACTGACTGGCATTATTCTCACAATACTGGTGGATTCAGCATCTATTCTGAAGAATGTGCTTGCTGTAAGTTCAACATGCTCTCCAACCTTCTTGCTGCAACTGTTGCAGGTGCACATGAGCCAGTGTGTGCATGTGTGTGTGTGTTTTTGTTGGGGGTTGGGGGGGCAGGGGGCAGGGTATACAGAGAGAACTTTGGTAATCATATCTCTATAGAAAATATATCTACTCTGTTAGTACAAGGAACATGAGAGGTTAATTGCTAAGAATGATAATTAAGGAATAGAGGAAGGTGACTAGCTTTTCAGGAAGTAATCTGTAATCTAGATTCATGTTGATTGACAGTTTCTGTGTTGGAAATTATGCTGTTATAGTTTCTCCATCCTAGAAGTTTAGCTTATAATGAAAAAATAAATGCGGTTTGGTCATTTATTATTTACTTAACTTAGGTATTGGATAAGTATGAGTTACAGTTGTTATTTATTCTAGCTTTGAATTTGTATTTTGTTCATGTTTTATCCTCTTTTGTGCTACCACATGCTTATTTGGCATTCTTTGTGCAATTAGGTATCCATAACTACGGGCTTATTTCTACTTCAAAACAGAGCTGTGGTAATATTCTTCTTTTTGACTGCTTATTTTTTGGCAAGCCCAATGTCAATACATCTGATCTTGAAATAATCCTGACTTAAAATAATTAGACCCAGGAGCAGAGAGGAGCTGCAAACGGTATCTCTCTGTGTGCAATGTCTCTTTTCAAAGCAATGGGTCCAGCAGCAGGAGGTTCAATGTAAGAAGTTTAATCAATATAAGCTCCTTGACCCCTTGTTTTTATGATGCTTGGCAATCCAGTTATTCCTAAGCCTATATAAAAATTCTATATGTGGGAGGAATTTCAACAGGTCGACAGTGGCAAGTAGATTTTCCTGAATAGAATGGACTCTTAAGTCTTTTTGTTTGAAGTTTCTATACTTCCTGTTATTCATGCATAAGATTTCTGATAATGAATGGGAGGATTGGAGAGAAAACTGGGTGTGCATTGGAGACCCCACATATGTATTTATACTATATTTAGGTGTTACAAGATAGGAAACATAAGATTACAGAAAATTTGCTATCAAATACACACAGCTACTATGATAATACTAGCAACATTTATTCGTGCATAAGATGAGACTGACATCAAGTTGTGCACATAAGCAGATACTGCCATTTGAAAATAACTTTCAGAGAGATCGTTCTTAGCACATGGTTTCATAACTCTTGCGATTTTCCCAATCTAACTGTAAGGGTAATGAAATTATCCATGAGGTTAGCAATCAGGCAGGTTCTCCATGAAGATTATTAAAACTTCCTTTGATTGATGTCCTGATCAACATTGCCTGGAAAGTGACATAGTTATATATATAAAGAAAAGAAAAAAAGAGTTGAATAGTACAGGCGAAGGTTTCATATGGTCATGCCTTATTAGAAGCCCAGCTTCCCTCTCCTAATGATCTCAGAGCTGGATGCTTCCATCATAGGAAAAGAATCTGGCAATCCAGGTTACATTTTCTTGTAACTGTTCAATTGTCTTAGTTTATAGGGAAAGAGATTGACATTTCAAGGTGGTTTATATGTGCAAAGTTAGAAATTTCAGGATGCTTTGTATGTAATATCTGCAAATTAGACTCTGCTGGATCTGTGGTAGGTCCAATTGATTGTCTAGCTAATTTTGGTGTGAGTATAGACAAGTGTTTTGTGTTCTTCGGGATGGAGTCTTTATTAAGACCAATGTAACTGAGATTTCATTTCTGAAGTTTCTGCTTGGATCCATGCTGTCATTTGCTAAAACATAGCTGCTTGATTTATCTGTAAAAAGTTATATAAGCTCTGCTGCTAATTTCTTGCATCAGACATCCAGCCATTTAACTAGTGGATAACAACTTTGAATTTTTGCCAATGTACTACATATGAGCATGACTTTGCTGAAATTATTTTTTCCATCATTTGGTGGTGGGTCCTTGAATAGGCTAAATGGATGCATTCCATGGCTCTGTGAGTTTTGCCTCATTGAGATCACTATCAAACTGAAGCAGCTGAAGATAGGGATTATGTTAAAAGTTTTATTTCCTGACTTTTAATGCTTTTGTATGACTGCAGCTTTTCTTGGGCACAAAAGCGTCAAAATGCTTCTTTTCTGCCTGGTAAAGACCACTCTCTATACCTTACAAATTTCTGGAAGTTTTTGTTTAACAGTGGCTAAAGAAGTGATCCTCTGCATCTTCTATTTGCAAAGTTTCCTTGTACCAGTTGGCTGTTTTAATCTTCTAAAGACAATTTGACTATTATAGTCGTGTTAAACTACTTAAGGATCTGCTCTGAATTAGGAGGTGCATGTTTCTCTTTCCAAACGTTGTAATCTTCTGACTGCTGATCGGACTTTAACATCTTGCTTAGCTTGCTTTCTTTACTACTAGTGATGGGCAGTTCAAAATCTTCAGTGTTGAGATTAAGACTCTTCTTGCTGTCAGATTTTGATATTGTTAGAATGCTACCATGACCTAAACCTTTTTTTGGATCTGAAAAGTTTTTCTTGGCCTAAGCAACCCCCTAGTTCTCCAATCTTTTGAGCTGCAATGATTGAACTATGACATATTCTTTAGAATGGCATGCAAGAAGACGTGTGTTAGCCTTGTTAAGAAGTTTGTGCGAGACATGGAGCTGCACGTTCACTTTGGAGCTTATTGATCACAATGTTCATTTCCCTAGTCCTCAGTATGCTCTGGTTAGAGGATTAAAGGATATATTTGGTACGTTGATCAGGACTGTATAAAAGTCCACAATTCAAGTCGACAGCAGCCATCCTTTATTGAATGGTGGAACTGTGGAGGATGCTGTAGTCCTGTAGTAGATTTATGCATGCCAGAAATTGCAGTTTACTGGTTTTGACGAAATAAGATGAGTGAACCTTTTCCGTTGTGCCTCACTATCCTGAAGCACTATAATACATTGTCCAACTCTGGCTTCTGCACGATCTGGTAGTCTTGCAGACTGAAACATGCAGATGTGAGAATGCTCGCATCAAATGCTTATCGTACCCTTTGCATATCAGTAGAACCTTGCATGCCCATCCCTTTGTTAGCGATAGTTTATTCTCTTCTCTATGAAGTTGAATTTATGCTCTCGAATTTCACCTCATGGAAAGAAAGCTGAAAATCTAATGGCTTTGTTGGGATTGCAGGTAATCACATGGTTTTCTTCCTCCTGAACGTAATGAGGCCTTGGGATTGCTGATGACCTTCAAACCTTTTCTGGCTCAGCCGAAGGACTAGCATTCTTTGGTGACGCCATGTTCTATTGCAGGCATTGTGCACTGCAAAAGATTAAAAAACAAAAATAAAATCAGTAATAGAACACTAACTGCAAAGTTCGACCTTTGCCTCTAATGCAGCGTTGCACTATGAGCCCTTTTTAGCTCCGTGATGCATATAGGTACAGTCCAATATGTATAAATGCAGTGTATCCACTGCTTGCCACATTGATTCATTCATGGGAAAGCAAGCGGCATGGCAATTCATGTATCTAAGTATCAGTGTTGTCTTCATGATTTGATATACTTTCTCGCGGGCAGCCATGACTTTTCAGTTTTGCCTCCTTGGTATATATGTAAGCCAATGCCGCCTTAATGGTATATAAGCGAAAAGCCGAAACTGCTCGAGTTTGAGTAGCGGTAGGGCCTGCAATCTTTTCTTTTTCCTCGTGTTTGTGCTGCATGGCGAACATCCCGGCCTCCAACAAACTGCGTCCTTCGTTTGTTCATAGCACTAGCATACAGAGAATCAGAAAAGATTGGGAATCTTTGGTGTAATTCTGGGGTTATAAATTTTTCTTCTCCTGGGAGGTATCAATTTATTTGTCTCGGCCCATGTTTCCCAACGAGGTTACAGAATTGATTCGTGCCGTGACAGGACCTTTGTGTCCATTCGAGTCGTGCCACCTAATGACTTCTTAATAGCTAGCAATAGTACCATGTATGATTAGGGGTGGGTGGGTTCATGTAAGTTCCAAATCTTAAAAAAATGAAAATGGGGTTGCAGATTTGAAATCTACTCTATCGATTCAATTTGATTTTATTCTATTTAATTTTTGGAAAGGACAAACTTTAGTAAAACGTCCCTTTATTCAAGCCGGTCGGTAACGACAAGAATACAAGATGAAATTAAAATGAGAAAATTAAGGTTTCCGGTCCAATTCGGAAACCGGCAAGAAAATAAGATGCAAGGTAAATTTAGGACGTGAAAATTAAGGTTTCCGGTCCAATTCTGGAACCGGTTCGAAAAAAGGATATTAAAATTCAAAAATAGGGTCGCCTGTTGGAGACCTACTAGATATCTCCCTTCTCCGCCGAAACGGCCGCTACCTCATCTTCTTCCTCCGCCTCTCGCAGCCGCCGCACCTGTCGCCGAGCCGCGCTTTACTAAAGCCCATCACGCCCCATGTCGCCGCGAGATTGAACGGCGCCGCCGGTTTAGGAGGCCGTCGGCGATGGCGAACCCGAGGAGGCCCTCGTACTCCGCGGCGGGTGGCCCGGCCATCATCAGCCTGGAGAGCGCGCAGGCGTCGCCCGTCGCGCTGGCCCAGAGGAGCGCCTTCTCGTCCTCGTCCCTCGTCCAGTTCCTCAAGAAGCCCCACGCCATCCCCTTCCTGTTCTCCGCCTTCCTGCTCCTCACTTGGATCTCCCTCCGCCTCCAGGGCAGCTCGTCCGCCGCGTCGCGGTTCGCTTCCAGCCGCGACAGCGAGCGGAGCAGAGAGGAGGACGATCGCAAGGCGAATCTTGTCAGGTTTCCCCTCGGCTCCTTCAGTGACAAGCGCGGGTGGCTCGTCGATCCCACCTCCGTCGCGCTCGATTCCGGCATTCGAGGTCTCTCTCTCTCTCTCTCTCTCTGGATTATGGTTGAATATGAAGTTCAGAAGACTCGTTGAGTTTGCTTGCTGTTGCTTTTCCTGTCCTTTCGGTTGATGAATTTAGATGGAGGAGTGTGATTCTTTTTTGGCTTGCAGGGGGAGCTGTGAACTGTGCATCGATCCATGTTGGTGAAATCCGCCCTGGCGGTGTGAGGGCGAATCACAGGCATCACACTTGCAACGAGACGTTCGTCATTTGGGGTGCTAAGACCAAATTCAGGGTAGGTTACCTTTTTCCCTTTCTCCAAGTGTCTCAGGATAGAAGTGGAAGTTGTTTCTGAAAGTGGTTTGAGCGAGAATGGTTTCTAGTCATTGTTGCCATAAGACGGGATTTTTGGTAATTCACATTTAACGCAATCGTTTCTAGTGAGCATGATTTGAGGACTCTTATCTCACTGTCGAAACCAGGCTATGAGTTATGGGTTACTGGAGTTCAATAAGATATTCACCTGAAGTAGCTGATGAACCTGATATGGATATTCATAGGTTGTGTAATGCATCACGTAATGTGCTGTTTGAAGTCTAAGATGTCTTATGACCAAAAAAAAAAGAGAGTCTAAGATGTCCCAAGGGCAGTGTTTTCTTTAGATTGTTTTTGGTAATTCCTGGTTGTTGATGTTAAGAGAAAAACCACGTTAAGTGGCAGTTCATATGCAATGGTATATACTTTGTGGATGTTATCTTTGCCATAGGGAAAATTTTGAATCGAGGGCTGGTGCAAGTCAATTGGGCAGAGCAATGTGGAACCAGTGGCTCTGAAACACCTGTAGGTTTTCTACAGGTTGCCCACAGCTCCATGCCCTCAACATCAAGAAAAATCAATGGCATCATAGTACGGGTTTTGTGCTCAATCAATGGGTGTTCCTGGAAATTGGAGCTTTTCAGGGTTTCTCTCCCCCATTGGTTTTCTCTTTACAAATCCGCCTCCAAATGCCAGCATGTGCCTGCCTCTGTCTTCCCCATTGGTTTACTCTCCACAAATCTGCCTCCAAACGCCATCACATATCAGAATCATGTTTTTGTCTATCTGTCAAAAGGATGAACCGCTGGCTGTAGTGTGTGTGTGTGTGTGTGTGTGAGGGAGAGAGAGGCTGATTCATTCTTGCAGAAAAGAGGCTAAAAGAAATGGAATCCGAGGGCTTGTGCAAGTTAATTGGGCAGAGCGATGTGGATCCAGTGGCTCTGAAACACCTGTGGGTTTTCTACAGGTTGCCCACAGCTCCATGCCCTCAACATCAAGAAAAATCAATGGCATCATAGTACGGGTTTTGTGCTCAATCAATGGGTGTTTCTGGAAATTGGAGCTTTTCAGGGTTTCTCTGAAAGCTTCTCTATCCTCTCTCCCCCATTTAGTTTTCTCTCCACAAATCCGCCTCCAAACGCCATCACATATCTCAATGCTGTTTTTGTCATGAACCGCTGGCTGCTGTGTGTGTGTGTGTGTGTGAGAGAGAGAGAGAGAGAGAGGCTGTGACCCATTCTCGCAAAAAAAGCCTAAAAGGAATGGAATCCGAGGCTGGTGCAAGTTAATTGGGCAGAGCGATGTGGAACCAGTGGCTCTGAAACACCTGTGGGTTTTCTACAGGTTGCCCACAGCTCCATGCCTTCAACATCAAGAAAAATCAATGGCATCATAGTACGGGTTTGTGCTCAATCAATGGGTGTTATTGGAAATTGGAGCTTTTCAGGGTTTCTCTGAAAGCTTCTCTATCCTTTCTCCCTCATTGGTTTTCTCTCCACAAATCCGCCTCCAAACGCCATCACATATCTGAATACTGTTTTTGTCCATCTGTCAAAAGGATGAACCGCTGGCTGCAGTTTTTGTGTGTCTGTGTGTGAGAGAGAGAGAGAGAGAGGCTGACCCATTCTTGCAAAAAAGAGGCTAAAAGAAATGGAATCTGAGGGCTGGTGCAAGTTAATTGGGCAGAGCGATGTGGAACCAGTGGCTCTGAAACACCTGTAGGTTTTCTACAGGTTGCCCACAGCTCCATGCCCTCAACATCAAGAAAAATCAATGGCATCATAGTACGGGTTTTGTGCTCAATCAATGGGTGTTTCTGGAAATTGGAGCTTTTCAGGGTTTCTCTGAAAGCTTCTCTATCCTCTCTCCCCCATTTACTTTTCTCTCCACAAATCCGCCTCCAAACGCCATCACATATCTCAATCCTGTTTTTGTCTATCTGTCAAAAGAATGAAGCACTAGCTGTAGTTCTCATGCATGTTTTTACGATCCTCAGTTAATTCTCCTTGTTCTTTTGTTTAATTTTTTTCGATTTTGGTGATAGCTTGATTCTTGTAGAACTATAATTTAGCAAAGGAGATAGTGAAGAAACATGAATAAGGGCACAATGTATATGTAGAGCATCAATTGTTTTCATTCTTAGATGGCTTTTTGTTTCTTATTCAATGAGCATTGAACTTGTTGCAGCTGGAGAGCAGTGAGATGGGTGACAAAAATTATGCTGAAGTAGTTGTTGCTGCTGATGAGGTTGCCGTTGCAGCAAGTCCAAGTGGTACAGCTCATGCCTTGGTAAATGTGGATCCTGTACATACTACATTCTTCATTGGGTGCCAGGATAGTGTGATAAACTATAACAGCTCCAGTACGGACTATCGTGTTTGGAAAGATCTCTAATTCTTGTCAAATATGGTGCTGCCTTCCTGGCTGTTTAACCCATGTCTGATATATTAACTACCTAGTCTAGTTTTCTATCCCTTTTGCACACATCTGTGAGTGGGTCACATTCAATCGGATGTAATTCAAAACTCAGCATGTACAAAAAGCAATGGACAACATCTGGCTTGTCAGCAGCTTTTCCTTTTCTTGTTCTGGAAGGGATGATGATATTCTGCTTGGTGCATGAGCATGCTAGTGCTGGTGCCACAAGAAATCCAAGCTAGAAAATTTAATATATTTCATCTGATACCATACCATAATTTTTTGGGCGGATGATTCATTGCCATTCATGCTCTCTATTCAATTATTTGTTAATAGTGAATTTGTGGTCCAATCATAGATTTATCACAGGCTATTTGTCTGGTAATACCGCATTAGTCTTTCTATGATAGGAGGAAGGAAATAGTCATCAGTTTGTAGAGGGGGAAAATGTTCAGAGGTGCACTTCTTTTGCTCATTGATTTTGCAGTGACCTAAGGACAAAGGATAATGAGTTCCCACGCAGTCAAAGACGAAAATTGGCCTCTTCGCTTAGGACATCCTTCAGGCCATCTCCAGTTCTTGAACGACTTATTTTACTTATTATTTTGTAGATATGAAATTTTTAAGTATTATTCATTAGAGGCTGCACTGTTTTTCTCACCATTTCCTTCTTAATAATCGACATCACGTGTGCAAAGCTCTAGATTGAAAGGAGAATCCATGGCATTAATTGTCTCTGGCCTTGAGGGGAGAAAAAGGTGGATGATTTTAGGATGCCCAGGAGGCCATATCAGCACGTTTAGGAATACCCGGTTTTGACATGACTTTCGTATTACTTATCAAATAGGGTTGTGATGTAGTTGAAGGGAAGCTTGCTTGATCAACTAGGATCGTGATAAAAGAAATAGCCATGAAATTTAAGGAAGGACGGCTTGCACATCTTGCTGAATGAGGGGTTTAATGGTGTCGTGGAAGGAACGAATGAATAGTCGTTAAGTGCTGCATACTTCAGAGGAACAGATTGTCTAGATGATCATTCTGTTAACTGCAGCTTGAAGTTGAGGATGGTATTGATGAGTGACTAAACAACTGTTCGGATCTCTTCCTATGGTTTGCATGAAAGTCCATACCATCTTCGGTCAAAAGCAATCGCTAGTGATATTTGTCCTCAATGAGGATGAGATCTTGGTTGTGCTGTGTTTCTGATTGGAGACGAAGTACGCTTATTGATGGTAGCCCACTCGAGCACACAACTTGGGCTAAGAGCTATAAAAGCTCGACACTACCAATTCTAAAAAGGGCTAATTTTAGAAACCGCAGAGTCAGATTATAAGTTATTAAAATGGAATTATGCATACTTTATGTGAGATTACGGTTCACCTCAATCCATCGTACACTTATACTTATCACTCGAGAGTGGCGCCCTTGGCAATGGGATTTTAAACTTCCTTTTTGATAAGTAAAGTGAGGATGCGCAAGATGTTGACAAAATGATAAAAAAACAATTTGCATCCTGACAGATGTCAAGGACTCAAGATCCGGGCGAGAGCTTGATTCGATATAAGATTTATGCCCGACCACGAGGAAGGGTTTCGAGCATGGTCGGGAAGGGAAGCAACAGAGAGGAAGCTTTCTCTCCATGACCATAATGCCTGTGTTCTCTTTGATTCCAACTTTGTTCTTTCATGCGTATCGTTCCTCCTTGTCTGTGTCCTATTTTCTACATTACTATTCCGTACTAGCACAGTGAAGAGCCTCGTGCATGAGGACGTCCTTTAGCATATTTGGTCAGGAGAAATGCTTTGCGACATCTTGACTTTTCACCATCTAGGTGTTCTGGGGTTAACTTCTACTATTGCGTCATAGTCAAGGCAAGGCAGTGCAAACTCCGAATGCTGTCTTATGATTGGATGTAAATAGAGATGAGCTGCCAAGTTTTTCTAGGAAAGTAGAGACATCAGGTTACATCATGTCGTGGGAGTTAAGAGAGGCTACATGTACCATTGAGTACCCAAGAAAGAGGGCAAGCAAGCTGGAAAATCTCCCTTCTATCTGCAGATTTGTTTCTTCAGGCATGTCTCGATGCAGTCGCTTGAAGCACCGGTCAAATGGGGGTATCCTGGAAACTCAGATGGGTTTGGGACGGTGGTTGACTTGTTTCAAGACGGACTCAACTCCTGGACTGTACCATTGCGACCGTTGAAACAAGTAAGATTCGCATCGAACCGGTCGACCGCCATTGGTCGATGGCTCTTGTCAAGTCAGGGAATCCCTTGTATGAACTTGATCGCATGATCATAGCCGTCGGATGATGCGGGCCCACGGAGGGCGAAGAGTGTGATCTCCTCAAGCTGAATGAAGCAAAAACGGTGGCCCGCCTTTGAGAAAGTAAAAGGCAAGAGTGCAGTCCAAGGCATTGAGAATGATGTCTCATGAGTCCCTCGCCTTTTCCTTTTTTATCTTACTCCCATCTTTTTACTGTTTGTGTTTCCTGCGATGTAGATTCTGTGTTGATCTGTTGATCATTTGATATCTGCTCCTGCTGGATGCCGATGTCCTAATCGACATCTCCCCGTTGAGAAAGCTTCAGAGCTTTAGAATTACGCGATACCAAACCGCGTAGGCAGCGACGTATAGATCAAGTTTAAAAAAACAAAAGAAAAATGAAAAGCAGGAGTCAATTCGGACCGGGATCGTCGGTGCATCATCGGAGTCGTATGGAACTCAGAAAGCTCGTCACCAAAGGGGGTCCTCAGGATTAGGTAAACCAAAGCGGGGAAAAGGATGGGCAAAGCACAGGATCCGAGTCCAACCCCTCCTTCCTCCCCCTCATTTTCATTGACCAAAACCCCAATCGCTGAAACCGAAGCTTACCCACTTTCGTTAAAGGGAGACAGCTAAAAGCATCGATGCAAATGGAGAAAGCGAGGGCCTTTACTGATTGAATTCCGGGGGTGGTGGTGGGGATGCGGCCTTGCGTCGTATCGCGAGAAACGACAAGAACAGTGCGGGGGGATTAAGGATCGAAATGATTCGGATTCTTACGGGGGTGAATCATGCTGGTCTTCGTTCGGCTTTCGGTCTTGTCGTTTGAGGGTGATGAGGAGATTAGGGCGCTGTCGTTTTGTGATTATCCGAAAGACATCTTTTTTAAGTGGCGGATGCGGATGCTGATGCTGATGCTTTGTTAAGTCCCAAAAGAGGTCGGGGGGAGCTTCCTCTTTTTAACGTCGAAATCCGCACCGTTTAACCCTCCGTCGATACGTGATTCCATCCGTTGGATTTCAGTTTTGGTCGATTTGATTAATGTGGCGGTCCAAGTCGGTCGTAGAATCCACGTGTTCGGGCGTGATTGTTGATGCGTAAAACCAGATCCGCCAAAATGAGAGGGAGAAATTTGCCATGCGATTTGAACTGATTTAGACCTTTTAATTGACGTTGCAATCCAACTTTGTCATAGAAATCCACATGTACGGGCGTGATTGTTTGATGCGTAAAACAGATCCACCAAAATGATTGAGAGAGAGAGAGAGCATCATGCGGTGGTGCAGCCACTTGCTACCATCGAGCGACAGTTGACCGGCCATTGGTGGATGCCGCCACCGCCACCGCCACCGACGCCCAAGGATGAGCAATTAAAAATGGCAATACCGGCATGACAAAGACAACCGCACGAATATATTGATCCGAGGCCGACATCATCGAGCGACATGTATCATTTGTAATCAGAGAAAAATTGTCTGAAGTATGCAGTAGAAAAACCTAGCTCCAAACCCTTTAAGGTATCTAGTCAATTTTCAAAAAAAAAAAATAATCTAATTAAACCCACTCTCACTCAGAAAAAGTCAACAAACTATGTGATTACTAAAACATTTTCATCGCCGAACATCATATCAGTTCTTTGATACGACACTTTTTCAACACGACTTAAACGTGCATTTCAACAAAAATCACGACAAAACGATCTCATCTTGAATTCTTGAAACTCAACAATGACAAGGCGATATAATATAATACAGTAATAATAAATGTTAGGGAATGACGTGAATGTGGGCTAGGAATGAATGTGGAGGAGTTAATAGTAGTAACAAAATGTACTAAAACACTGCATACGGCTGCGGTAGCGCCGGCCCTCCAACGGAAAAAGAAAAGAGAGAAAAAGAGAGAGAGAGAGAGAAGGCAAGGCAAGGCAAGGCAAAGCAGCGACCGCCTACCCCTCACCCTCCCCCTCTTTTATCCTCTCTCTCTCTCTCTCTCTCTCTCTCTCTCTCTCTGTTTGCCGTTGTCGCGCATGCTCTCTTCTGCAGACGAGAGAGAGAGATGAAGACAGAGAAGAAGACCGCCCTCCTCTCCTCCACCTCCTCCGCCTCCTCTTCCTCCTACCGAGAGCGCCCCGCCCCGCCGCCGCCGTCGCCGCCGCCGCCACCCCCGACGGCCACGGCTGCCTCCACTCCAAGACCATCGGATGCATGTCCGGCCTCTTCCACCTCCTCTCCCGCTACCAGCACCGCCGCAAATCCCTCACCTACGGTATCCTTCTTCCTCCTCCTCCTTCTTCTCCTTCTTCAGCTTTGAAGGATGATGGAGACAGTATCAACGCGTTCGAAATGATTTGGAAGCCTCTTTACAACGTGAAATTCCTGGCGAAATCAGTTTAACATTGCTTCTGTTCTTTCTTTCGTGTTCTTCTTGGCCGATTTCATTTGCATTCGAATCTCAACCGAATTTACTGAGAGATTTGCTCTTTCTTAAATCCCCAGGTAAAACGCAGCGGAAGAACGCTCTAGTCCCTCCGCCTATCAAAGACGGAGCCGCCAATCTAGTCCCCGCCTTACTGCGCGAAGGGGCCGCCGGGAGCCGCAGCGACGGCCCCGCCGCCGCGAAGAGGATCTCGTGCGAGGTCCCGAGGAGCCCCACGCTGCCGGCAGAGATCCGGCGGTCTCGCTCGCCGGAGAGCCGCGTCGCTCCCCCTCCGCCGCGGCCACCGCAGCAGCAGCAGCCGACGGTGGTGGCCCGCCTGATGGGGCTCACCGCCAGCGAGGCCCCGGAGTCCGCGGCCGAGAAGAGGCGGGAGCTGCTGGGGGCGCTGGACAAGTGCGACCGGGACCTGAAGGCGCTGAAGAAGATCATCGACGTGGTGCGGTCGGCCGAGCAGCTCCGCTCCGAGCGAGGAGCCGGAAAACCGCACGCGAGCTTCGACGGCCGATTGCAAGAGCTGGCAGCGAAGGAGGACGGGGAGACCGAGCGGGACGACGACGACGACGACGACGACGACGATGGCGATTCCAGCGACAACGGGAACGGCAACGGCGTCGAGCAGGAGGAGGAGGAGCAGCAGCAGCAGCAGCAGCCGGAGCAACAGCCGGAGCAGCCGAGTCCGGTGTCCGTGCTGGACGAGTTCACTCGGTCGACCCTCATCAGCGGCTACGCCAAGCGACATTCCATCGGTATGTGTTGTTTGTTCTCTCTCGCGCGGCATTTATGATCGCTCGTCTCTTCTCTCGTGCGTATCTGCATGACCATGGCACCGCTGCACGACAAAGGTTGATCAATGCTCACACCCAAAGTCCAACTTTAATTTTTTTTTTTTTTACCAAAATTTACAGTGAAAATAATAAATACAATTCATGATATCTTTGATCTCTAATGGTAATTGCAGCATAATCGAACTAAACTAATATAATATAATCGTTATTATGTAAATATTACTTATTTATAATTTTTTTTCGATTGGCTAGACTCCATCACACTAGATCTTGTAGAATCATATTAAAAAAATGACGATACATTATGTACTTTCTAAAAGACTGTAATCGGGATTAACTAGGATAGAAATAAAGCATTATGTCGAACTCTTCTTACAATTAATGATATCAATTGGTTTTAATAATATTACCCAGTTATAATATTAATGGCATATTACTTCATAATGGAATAATGTTTAATGATGTAATTATAATAAATAATCACTTCTATGATAGACATGAATTGTGTTTTTTTTAAGTCGACTTATTTTTAGATCTATACAAATTGAGACTATTCTCAATTGCATGGAGTAGTTACTCTTTTTACCCTTTCTAGGAATACCTTGCTCGCTTATGGACGAGATGATAAATCCACATATATTAAGACTAGTCAAAAAGGAAATTTTAAGAAGATCAATGACAAGAAATTAATTCAATAGAAAATTTTACATTAGGGAAAATCTTAATTTTTCAAGACAATGATCACACCTAACACATGAAAAAACAATGCATTGAAAAATCATGAGTTTGCTTGGTTATTTGGTTAACAAATTCACTTGGCGAACTCAATAACAAAATCCTTTTAATATTAAAAATATTATGCTGTAAAATTCCCCATTCTAGTGACACAAGTCTAATTTCGAAGAGTAAAAACTAATATACTGGTTCGTGCAAATAACTTTTGCATGAATTTCTTTTTACTTTGATACAATCAGAATAGTGAGATTTAAAACATGATTTAACTTAAATAAATCAGGACAACAGATCGTCCATTAGGTCCGAGACTACCATGTTTTATTTCATATGGCTAATGTACATCAGAATCTCAAGAGCCTCTATGCAAAAAAAGAGAATAGGAAAATCCCCAAATCGCACCCTGTGGAGTTGCAGTTGCAAAGAGCTAATTGCCAAAGGGGCAGTTAAGTTATTCCGCACGTTTCGAACTTTGTCGTATGACTCCTTTTGGCCATTTGTCTTACATTTAATCAAATCACCTGAGACAGGTCCGACCAGAAACCGCAATTTATCTGATCCGCCGTTCCAGCCAAAAGAAAACGATACTTTTAAGCCATACAATTAGAGGAGGGGGGTCTTCGATCGACAGTAAAGAGCTTTCAGACAAGACATGCTTTTTTAGCCACATGCCATGTTCTTAGGATTCCGAGCAAAACCATCATAGCCCCCTGGCCTAGAAAAGAGAAGGTTAGACAACCAATGGCCCCTCTCGGGTTCGGACCCGCATTGCAACCATAGTGGATGACAACCCGATTGAAATTCTTCCTTGATAGAATGCTTTATGACATCATTATTGCCAACCCATTTTAGATCCAAAGATGAGTGTCAGCTCCTCCCTTTGTTATGATGATAAAGATGGAAAAGGAACAGAGCCCATTTTAGATCCAACGTTCGAGTTGGTCTGCTATCTATTCGGTTCGGGGCAGAGCTTTTGAACGATAGGATACATCGATGCAAAGCGGTGAGCGAGGATTATGCCCTGTCCCTGCCCTGCCCTTTTGCTTTTTGTGAGGTGTGAAAGGGGAGGAAATTGAGCACTTGCTTGTTGCGTGGGCTGCAACTGCAGCTCAGTGCTTTGCTTGTGCAGTCAAAAGGCGATTCGAAAGGGTAAAAAAAATGGAGGACGAAACAGAAAGGAAAAGCGAGAAGGCGCACCCCCATTATTACTTCACCGTTTGCAGGTGTCTGCTTTAATTAGTACCAGGGGGCCACCCCAACATTCTCCCCCTTCCCCCCCACCCAAACACTTTAATACGTCCATGCCAGTATCATAAACATGTAAAATTAATTTCTTTATATAAATTTTGTAAAATTTGGATTTGGGTATGTCTTTAAAAAGCTAATGCAAAAAATTAGATTGGAAATCCGTCTTAAGGTGGGAGACCCCATAATATCACATCCATATTCCTTTTCAGTCGAGAAGAAAAAGATTAAATGGGAACTTGAGGAGGGCATTTGGTACTACCGAGGAGGCAGGTATTATAACCTCCGACACTTGAGGTGAGAAGATAAAGGCGTAAATCCTCCTACTGGGTCAACCTTTTCAAAACCCTCAAAACTTTTGAGATATCCAACTATTAACATGTGAAATCGTACATGATCTTTACCTAGTAATGCCAAATCTGTATGATGACCTTTGTATTTCAATTTTTTGGTGCGAAAGTCATGAGTTAGAATTAAGAAATAGCTCGATGCATAGACACTTTCCTCAGACTAGGTACATTGACTAGGTAAAAGACTTTGGCATCAGCCATCGTGAAAAAGGGTTACCTTTGTCGGCTGAGAGAGTTTTTCAGATAAACTTTGCTGTAAATTAAGACTTTAATTTTCCATTTGGCTCAAGTACCATCCACATTGTGTATTGGTCAAACTTTTGTATATGCAAATTGGCATAAGAAACTTGCTGATTGTTTAGGACTATTCTTCATGGCATGGATATTCTCAAACCGTACCCTCCAAATAGGAATCTGGGACTTAGAAAGGCTTGCTTAGGATCCGGACAAGTATGATTGGTCTGTTTGGATCATTCTGTAGTAGGTATCTAACAAATGATTTTGCAGTGTGTTGTAACAATTGATAAAATCAGAATTTGTCGGGTAAATTTATTTCTTCAAGTCTCCTTAGACATGGTTCGATCAATGGTTTTCAAATTTATATTTTAGGCAAATCTTGATATAGACAAAACCTGTGAGATTCCTATGGACCATTTAATGACAATTGGCTTTCTTGCTTTCATCTACTTTTTACTCTTGAAAGCTCATCAAACACGCTCCAACAATTACATAGCCTGCCATGCAGAGCGGCTGGTGCCGCCGCCCCAAAAGAAGAAGCCACTGGAAGAGTTCAACTACAACATATGCCTCCTGGACAGGATCGCCTACGAGCCCTCGCCAGCCCGGGCCAGGATCGGTGAGAGCTGGGCCTCGACGCTGCCATCGTCGCCGCCGCCGTCGTGGATCAGCGAGGCCATGAGGCAGAGCGTGGACCAAGTGTGCAGGGACTTAGCCTGGGGCCAGAGGAGGGAGGTGGGGAGGATAGGCATGGCCCTGCACGACCACATCTGCAGGGACTTGATAGAGGAGACTGTTAAGGAGCTGGGGTCACGGTGCATCATGAGCTCCCTCCCTTTCGAGGCTTGTAAACGAAGACTCCAATTCTAGTGCGCTGTAACAAGATCTTCTTCTTCTTTTTTCTCTCTATTGGGCACGAAGATGATTGTCATGTTGTGATTGAAGATGCAAGAATTTAGGGAATAGTCAAGTTTGGGAAGGGATTTGTATAAATGTGTTTTAGGTGCAAAATCTTGCCAAAGTTTGAGCAAAAAGGCGATTAGAAAGTCCTTTTTTGGGATAAATAAGGGGAACCGAGGGAACCGGAGAACCTCGCCCGCAAGTCAAAAATACGCACAAAGGTGAAGGTTTTGGAGAAAAAGTTCCAGATACTCCTTTTTTGCACACAACCGGAGTTCGTAATCTCAAAGATAGGTGCAATCGCAATACCCAAATCAAATACGCTGTATGATGGGGGTCCTGAATTTAAGCCCTGACATAGTCATGGAGATCTTAATGCCGCGGTACCTTTCAAGTCCTCCAAGCCATTGTTATCCTACTACAATAATTTATTGTACAATTGCTCAGGGCTACGATATAAAAGCTATGCTCAATAACAATGACTAATCAGTTCTATTTGCTTTCGTCGGTCCACAATGAACCTTCCCAAGACAATGAATTTCCCAACCAGAACAAGTAACTTACGAACCCAATGAAATGCCGCAAAGCCCATAAAGGCTTCTCTCTCTCTCTCTTTCTCTCGGGGAAAAAAAACACCGGCCGAGCCCAGCTGATTCAATCAGATGGATATTTCGGCAAAAAAAAATCGATGAATAATCACTGGGTAATTGTCAAGACACGGGAAAATTATTGAAATACAATCTTAAACATATATTAATTGTGTCAATTCAATCCAAACTTTTTTTGGACCAATTCGGTCGTAAATATTTTACATTTATCGATTCGATTCATCCATCCAGTCGATTTTGGGCCATTGCTTGATCTTTAGCAAGATATACGCCAACCATCCAACCAATGCTAACATGGCAATATTTTCTTCTTTTTTTTGTTTTCTTTCTTTCACTTTCTTTTTATTTTTTCTTTCATTCTTCTTCTGACCAGCAAGGTTGACCTCATCAACCACTAGTGAGACTTGCCTTCATTGGCACTGGTGAGGTGAGAGGGCTATGGCATGGCAAGCATCGCCGGTGGTTGGTGAGGTCAAGCCTTTGGCCTGTCTCACTACCGGCTAGAGGAAAAAGGAAGGAAAATTTTCAAAAATTATCACTTCAGCATCGGCCGGCCACAATTAGTCAAATGAACTTAATTGGCATAAATGCAAAAAATTTAGAACTAAATTAGCATAATTGTGATATGTTTAGGACTGTTTTGATAATTTTCTGCCAAAAAAACATTAAAAAAAGTTCGGAATATAATTGATTATTAGACAAGCCTCAACAAGGCCTTTAGGGCGGGCTTAAATTTTTCCAAGCGAGTTGATCATAAAACTAATATATATAAACCTTGGGGTTTGGCCAGACCTTTTCACTAAATGTCCCTATCTTAGCTCGTTGAAAAAGCCCTCGATCTTTTTGGCTTGAGCCAAGGTGAGTGGGTGGGCCACAAGACCCATGATCTGATTTAGTCGGTAAGCATCACAAGTCACGTGAAGTTATTGCATTTTCGATCATTAATCTAGCCACATCTTAGAGTACATGATTTATTAACTTATAAGTTGCGCACTTGTTACATTGTAATAGTAGATTTATTGATTCCTAGCACACCATCTCGGGGGCTGCAATGATGGATTTGTTGACCTCGAGCCTTCGAATTTATCATAAACTGAGCATTCGAATTAATTGAATATTTTATGATAAGTTCAAAACTCTCATGGAAATCCTTACGCGCAATTGGCCATTCTTATTCACAACTTGCCATCATTATTGTACACGTGGATAAGTGGCCCCAAGAAAGAAAGTTCCCATCTGAATCAATAATCAAATCATATGATAATTTACAACATGAACAATGACTCTCGTGCAATAATTCCACGGGATAAGTGATATTTTTACCTTTTTGTGGAAATGTTTATTTTAATATAATCATAAAAAAATGAAACCTACTATTCGATTTGATATAATTTTGAAAAATCATGCATGATATTAATCGAGCCAAAATGTCAAGTCGCCGTTTCCCTAAATCCTTTTTAACGCCTCAGTAAATTGGAATCTGAAAAGTTACTTTTTTTTTTTAATGGAAGAAATTAGAGAAAAAGCAAAAAGGTACTGCTCCAAATTGGACAGCCGGACCCGACAAATCCTCGACAAAGCCGTCGGGGAATAGCCCGAGAGCGACCAAGAGGAGCTGACGTGGCGGTCAACCGCCGGTGGGGACCACATTGTGCGCCCGCGCTCGGTTGCTGCCGCGTACAAACCGCGTGTGATCCCATTGGTCGGAATACCCGAGGAGAGAGAGAGAGAGAGAGAGAGAGAACTGACGCGATTTCAATTGATTTTTCGGAAAAAAAAGCGAGAATTACTGTCCCCCTCTTCAATTTTTCCCCTCAAATTCAGATAAAAAAAAGGAAAATCAAAGGAAAAGGAAAAGTAAAGTTCGTGACCAGTCCCCATTCCGCGTCGAGGGGGGCCTGATCCGGTACGTCGCGGCGTAGAGTCGATGCATTGCCACGTGTCCCTGTTCGCTTTCGGAGATCTTTTTTCTTTCGGGGAGAGGGTGGGGGGGACAGGGCTCTCTATTTACCATTTTAACCCTTTCCCTTTTCTTTATGATGATAATAATAGAACTGAGGAAAAAGGCAAAATTTTGTTTCTCTTAAAGCCCGGATGTACGGGAAGAATTTCCATTTTCTCCGTGAAAAAGCACGAGTACTATTTAAGTTCAAAAAGATTTAAGGAAAGAATTTATTTGTGGCATTTTACGTATCGAGATTTGTGTTTTGTAAAGGTTTCATGCATCTTAATTAAAAAGAAGAAGAAGAAAGATCAAAAGCATCCAAACCACAAAATCCATATTAAGTTCAAAATAGAAGTTAAGAAAATTAATTCATCTCTTGCCATAATAAACTTATATTTAAGTTTAGCTTTTAAGCGACGCCTTGCTGATGGCTTGTTCTCATATACTCAACAATTACTTAAAATCCCTCTACATGATTTTCTTACCAGATTTACTTCGAAAAGCAATTCCAAGTAAGAATTGATGGTAATCATGCACAAGATTCAAATGTATTACTAATCCAAGCATGCTATTAAAGTTAGTTAAAGCCTACTTTATCAAGATACAGTTATTAAGGATTTGTTTGTTTCGCAAAGAATCAATAATTTAAAGAACATATTCTTATAAATGATCACTTAAAAAATAGAAAATTTCAAATAAGAGATTGAAATGCCTTCATTTTCTGGAAAAAAAAAAAAGGCTCGAAATAAGTCTTATTTTAAATAAGAACTTGAAATGCCACGTCGGTCTTGAAGAAGGCTAGACCTCACCAAATGATCAGGGCATTTCCTTGATTTACTTTTTTTTATTTACTTTTTTTCATAAAAGAAAAAGAAAAAAGGCTAAAATTTAAAAAGAACGGGTAGGAGGGTAGCAACCTTCTTTGTAAAGTTTTAACAAAATTATATCAAATCGAATATATCCTTATTTTCTTATAATCAATTGGTAAAATCATGTTCTTTTTGAAACTGATGTAACACTTTCAATCTTTATTTAAAAAGAAATTTACTTCAATAATTTATTAGAGAAAATGATGATATTTCAACTCTCATTTAAAACAAGATTAACCATGCATCATTATTTGAAAAAATGAAAGTATTTTAGATTCTTATTCGTAATTTTCTCCTTAAAAATGGAGAATCTTTCCATCATTCACGGAAAATATATAGATATGAAATGCCGTATTAAATTTGAAGTCCGTTGAGGGGGAAAGAAACGGAAACCTAAAAATAATAAATCGGGGTCGGCAATGGGGCAACGGTGTTAACCGACGAAGGGATAAAGGGCAAAAGGGTAAAAAGGGAGGGGCCCGTAACGGACGGTGGCGATGATGAATCGAGGTACGGTCACGGAGCGCGTGGATTGATTCCTCTCCCCCGCCCTCTGTATAAAACCTCCTCCTCGTCTCGTCATTTTTCTGAGATTCACGGAAGCTCGCTGTTTCTCTCTCCTCCATTTCGCGATCTCAGCAGAGAGGCGATCACGCTTTTCCTTCGGGTTCCGGAAGAGGAAGCTTTGTGCCGGGAGAGAGAGAGAGATGGCGGAGCAGCTCACCGACGACCAGATCTCCGAGTTCAAGGAGGCCTTCAGCTTGTTCGACAAGGACGGCGATGGTTCGCTCTCTCCCTCCCTCCCTCCCTCTCTCCCTCTCTCTGTCTCGCATGGTTTCTCTCGGTGTATGATCTGTGTGCCTCTCTCTCTCTCTCTCTCTCTGTCTCTCTATGCGGCGGCGGCGGCGGCGTCGGCTGTCCGTCGCTTTTGCTCGCGTTGCCTGTTGGTCTTTAGTGCGGAGATCTAGTTCGCCGTGCGTTGCTTCCTCCTTGGGCTTTGACTCGTAGCCTCTCTTTTTTTTCTATTTTCTTTTGCGATCCTCCGAGTGCGATGGAGAGAGATGTTGTGGTGGCGCTGGACGCGCGAGGAGCCCCTTGGTTTTCGATTTTGTGACGAAATTTAGCTTTCTCGTAGCGGCTTCCCCGTGGAGAAGAAGCCGATGGTCGTTTGCGGCGACCGGGTTGGCCTCGGGGTTAAATTTCGAGCTAGATTGAATCAGCTTTTTACTTCTTCTTCTTTTTGGTAAATCATAATTTCCCTCATGATTGACCGGTTGGGACTTTCGAGTAAGCTCATGCTGAGGAAATGTTGGTGTTCCTCGTATCGATCTCGGAGCATCCCCAAATGTTTGATCGATGGGAAATCGGTGGGAAAAAAAAGCGAGGAACGTCATTCAAATTTGTTACTTTTGAATGGTAGAGTGGAGGTTTTGGGATGGTAGTAGATGCGTGACTTGACGAATGACATTGGGAATTCTGCTTCTTCTTCTTTTTTTATGGTTACACGGAGCAATCATACTTCACTTGACCTCTGTTTTCGTACGTTTTCTCGTTGAATCACCTCTCTGATGGCAGTCCATTTTTGTTTTCCTGTCTTGCTTTCCATGGAACATTTGGAGGAGATTATGGTTTAGCATCTTAAATTCTTTGGCCCACCTGTCCATGATGTGCCAAATATTGTCTAATGTGTTGGAATTCTTACGGATAAGTGTTTTACCGATCGCTGTGCTATCCATACTTTTCCAGTACGGCCATCACCTGTTCCATGATTTGGTTTTGCCTATAAAGTTGCCACTTTTTTTTTTGGCTCTCTGTTCGTTGATGGTTACATTTATTGTGTGCTTGTTCGTTCTCTTTTAATGATATCATTGTTTATGCGGTGGAAATGTCAATGATCACTGGGCTTACATCATGTCCGTAACCACACTAGCAGAGTGCTCTCAGTTTTTATTAGGGTACCACGTGTATTCTTTTGCGTGTAGCTGTGGGGCTTCCCCCATCACTTATGGTCATAGTCATGGATATTATGCTAGTATGTGGACGGATTATGATTGCTGGCTTTCTAACGCGTACGGTCCAAAATAAAAGATTGGTCAGGGCAGGGGATGGTCAACTACACAGGCAGGAAATGGCTTCCCTTCTCTAACTCTAAACAAGCTAAGCAGTGTGCACTCCACGATGGATAATTTGCCCCTCTCAAACGGCTGACTTATTAATTTTATATTGCTTGAATTGAAGTTGCTTGATGCAATATAGTTTCTTAGAACATTTTTGAGGTTTTGCCTACATCGGTTTCTTCTGAGCCTAGCAAGTTCTTTGTTGTCCTGTGTTTGGAGGAAATGACCACTCAGTGACTTCATATAAACTTGTTTGTATCCTAATTTTAAAAGAATTTCATGATAAATTATGAAAATTCTTTGTTGTCATCCTCTATGGTGTCCCTATAATTTGAGTTTTGATTTGTAATTTGCTGCATCATCATCACGTCTTTCTTTTCCCCTTGGTGGAAATCGTCATGATCTTATTTAGACATTCCTTGAAGATGCATTTGTTGAGTTTCTGTTCCCCCTTTTTGGGCCATTACATGCAATGGTTTCCTCTATGGATTGAGGTGGCTTTGTCTCTCTGCCTTCTGAAAGCAATTTGATTTCTTTCTTAACAGGTTGCATCACTACCAAGGAACTTGGAACCGTGATGAGGTCGCTGGGTCAGAACCCAACTGAGGCTGAGCTCCAGGACATGATCAACGAAGTCGATGCTGATGGCAATGGGACCATTGACTTCCCTGAGTTCCTGAACCTAATGGCCAGGAAGATGAAAGACACTGACTCCGAAGAGGAGCTGAAAGAGGCTTTCAGAGTCTTTGACAAGGACCAGAACGGGTTCATCTCAGCCGCTGAGCTGCGCCACGTGATGACTAACCTAGGGGAGAAGCTCACCGATGAAGAAGTGGATGAGATGATCAGGGAGGCTGATGTGGATGGTGACGGGCAAATAAACTACGAGGAATTCGTGAAGGTGATGATGGCTAAGTAACGACTCCGATCCTTGAGAAAGGGAAAAGGGGATCGGCTAAATGTGATGGGGAGTCCTTTTAAGTTTTTTTCTTCCTTTCCGATTCTTATTTTTGATGTTTTTGTTGAAACATGCCTTTGGCGAAAGTAGTTGGTCCGGTCTTGCGGTGTTAATTCCCGTCCTTTTTTTTTTTTTTTAATCTTTTTCGCGTCTCAAGGTCCCCTTTGGGCAGGTCGTGACTTCTGTATGATCCGTATCTGAACTACCTTAAAATGACTTTTGTATATGACTTTTGTTTGCCCACTTAAGATTTTGCCTCTAATATTACTTTGTAGAAGTCTCATTCACGAACCGCAAACACAGTGCATGGTCACCCCATCGTCATAGCGGCCATATCAACAAGTACGCTACCGATTTCGCAGCGAACGTTCAAATATCTTCTATCTCTTCTAGTCCTTTCTAGTCACAACACCTCATTGTCATCAATGGTCATTAACAAATAACGCCAGCTATTTCGCTGTGCACGTTCACATATAAAGAATGCCGTCGCTTTCTCTTCTAGTCATAACACCTCTTATCCACCCCCCACGAACTGGTTATCGCCTCAGATCTACAGCTCAGATTAACAGCTCATTGGCAACAACGATCGTTAGGAGCAAGATGCAAGATCCCCTAAGCTCCAGAGGAGCCCGAAAGAAAACCCAAGTGAGGTTGTGAGAATGTCCAGAATATCCATGAAAGCACAAATTTATTGCGCAAAATGCAAACAGAGAGATCAGCTCAATTGATCCACTTTCATCAATGGAAGAAGTCATTGTACATAAAGCCAAGAGGGGCGAAACGGGAATACAGGATGGAGTTCAAATGTTACAATCTTTTCAAGCTTTTCTTCCTTGCATCCACCTTCTTTTTGTCTGGTTGGACTTTCACCGACCCAAGTTCCTTCTTTTGAGTAGCAGTGCTGCTAACAACCGCAGACCCGCTAACTCCAGTCTCGGCTAATGAAGCCGCGCTCGTTGGTTGCTCCTTGAGTGCTGCCGTATTCAAAGGCAAAGGCACCGCTGCAGCTGTCGCTTGGTTCTTCTGGTCAACCTTCAGAAGCGAAGCATTACTCTGGTCAACATTAAGTACTGTGGTCGACTCAGAAATGGCTCCTGACTTGAACTTGGGTTTTGGCTTGAGGGCATGTATTCCCGTGTAAAGTCTGCAAGTAAAAAGCACAATCACACGTATACGAGAAAAACCCATCAGTACTACTGATGCAAATTTTAACACTCATTCTTAAGATAGCAATGATTTGTCAGATGGGGTACAGAGAATTCGTGATACTAGACTATTGCTCTGTGACTACAATGAAAAAGGAAACTTATTGACAATGACAGAATTCATTGTGAGGACCAACTCATACGGAAAACAGAAAAGTTATTTCAGTACAAAATGGACCAGTCAGATTATTATCATTATTTGGCCCTTTTGCCAAAGTCTACATGGATCGGCAGTATAACCTTCCTGAAAAGAAAGATGCCTAAGGTCCCCCATAAAAATGGCCGTTTCTTTACAGCGCATTCAACACTAGAATATAATTTGTCTCAATAACACTCCAGCAAAGTAGTCGAGTGATAATGATTTAATTCACCGTAGTGGGCGACTCCTATGGAGAACAGAAAAGTTACTTCAGTAGAAAATGGACCAGTCAAATCATTCAGTATTTTGGCCCTTCTTCCAGGTCTACGTGAATTGGCAGTTTACCTTCCTGGAAAGGAAAATAAAAAAGGTCCCACAAAATGGCTGTTTCTTTATGGCCCATTCAACACTAGGAGATAATTTGTCTCAATAACACTCCAGCATCTCACATGTAAAGGTTCCTGGTCCCATAGATAAGTATAAACATGAGGCAGATTATAATTTAGTACTACCTGGCATGTCTGGCATACTCTTCATAATTTTCAAGCAGCATCTTGCCAGCCTGTTCATTCAGAGCTGACTCAGGAAATGGCTCAATGAGTAAGCACCTAACGACCTGAATTTCAAAGAAAGATGTCAAATTTAAGAAATTAATTGAAACTAAAGTAGGATCTTACACAATAAAAAATTCAGTGTTCTCAGTAGCATCCAAGAACATAGATATATTCAATTTCTGTAGGATAAAAACTCACAATAAGAATGTGACGTAGTCCCAAACTAGGATTCCAGTCCTTCTTCAATGTGTTGACACAAATTTCGCCGTTGGTAGCAATATTTGGGTGGAAAATCTTGGTAAGAAAATAGCCTACATAATTCGTGATGGCATATATATGAGGCAATCAAGTGGAAATGACTTGCATAGAAGGTAATAATGCATGAATTGGTTAATTTTACATGTAGTGAAACTAATATTTTATAAATGAGTTAAAACCATATAAAACAGTCACAGACAACATTAACAGAGAAAGGGAATACTTTCAGCCATGAACTGACAAATGCACCATTTCTTATAGCAAAACTATTGAACCATAAGGGACTTAAAAACATTGCTATAAGTTCTCTCGCCGTGTAGTAATAGGCATGGGCAAACCTTTGGGAGGAGAATGTGGAAAGTCATGCGACAATAGCAACTTCATCCGAAAAACACCATTCTCGTATGGAGTCCCAGCTGAAAGAACAAAAGACATAATTTTATCAACTATGACCATATTATTTGCAAGGAATGGTTTAGGCAGTCAAAAGAAAGAGAGTAACCTGGGCCTTCAATATCAGCGAATATGGTGGAAAAATCATCATCATTTACTCCAACTTTTATGCCCTCTGGAGGGGATTCATCAAGGCTCTTAAGTTCCTTTGCAAGTTGCTTTATAACATTTGGAGGAAGGTTTTCATTTGTAGCCTAAGAAAAAGGAAAATTTCCATCAGAACACAACAGATAGAAACACATGCTATGGGCAAACCTAAGAAATGAAAACAATTACAGGCAAAACTTTTAACAAGGGAGAGTCATAATCAGAAAATGGCAACTCACACCGACTGTAAAAGCTGCAACTACTCTATTCTATTCTCAGTAATTATTATTTTGAAAGTGCATTCTTAAGTATACTTATGGTATTATAGGCAATCACAAAACAATGTGAAGACAATATTATCCACTCCACATTCTTTCCACAGAGCTTGAGATGCCGAAGCAACAAACTTTTTGATCAATATCAAGGCAGTTACTTTAGCTAAGACTCATTCTAGAAATGAACACCAAGAAAGCTTTGCACACCAGACAATTTAAATTGAAAAAAGCAAGAGAAATTGAAGAGAGGCAACAAACTTTTTGATCAATATCAAGGCAGTTACTTTAGCTAAGACTCATTCTAGAAATGAACACCAAGAAAGCTTTGCACACCAGACAATTTAAATTGAAAAAAGCAAGAGAAATTGAA
Source organism: Angophora floribunda (assembly GCA_014182895.1). NCBI lineage: Eukaryota > Viridiplantae > Streptophyta > Magnoliopsida > Myrtales > Myrtaceae > Angophora > Angophora floribunda. Next base: position 13,878,929 of record CM024715.1, read on the forward strand.
GAGAGGGAAAAGGAGGCAAATTACCATAGCCACACTACCCCCAATAAAATTAGTCACAATTATTATCTGTATAAGAGCTTGTAGTGATGACAAGCCCCAGGCACTTCAAGTTGCTACACTGAACAATTGGCTAATGGCCTACTGTGATGAAGACCAGACCTGCAGAACAATAACCAGTTATGCAAAGAACTGAACAGGAACTTAAAGGCTTAACTGACAGGTTCAAGTTTGAAGAAGACCGACAAAGAATTAGCTAGGACCTTGAATAAAGATGAACTTGTCAACCATTAAGAATTGTAAACCACCAAAAGTCAAAACACACATCACCTAAACAGCATGTCAATCGCTATAAGTGAAAAATAGGACAAAAACACATGTCTTCAGAATGCAAGAGTCTAACAGGGAAACGAAAACCAAGAACGTCAGAGCACTCTGTTTTACCCATAGCCAATAATACATCATAGAAGAACATTAAAATTCTTGTAGGACAATCTATCATGGAACAGCATTAACAAAGTCTCACACAATTACTCTTCATGCAATTGTAAAAAGTAGATGCCCTATCCTCATTCAGCATATAAAACAAGTTTTATCCACAAAATAGGTTTTTTTTTTTTGCATAAAATGAATTAGAGAGTTCTATGCTTTGGTCTTGCTTAAGTTCTCTTTAAGAGAAGTGGGCAAAATTCATTAGCACAAACTTTCACTGTCACAGCAACAACACTGCTTCACCTAAATGAATAAGATGTTAGTTCTATTCCATGGATGAGAATGGCTCAACAAATCAATGAGCAGTCCCAATACCCCCAAATACTTGACTTCTCTTTGCTGCCTTGTCCACCTGCATCCACTCACCCAGTTCTATTTTCGCTCTAAACAGTTAAAAGCAAAGGTGATCCTCCACGATGTTCACCTTGCAACTGTCAAAGACATGAGGACGAAAAATGCCCAGAATTCAAAAACTAAATTAAAACCCAATAAGCGCACCCACTATGGAAATTACACATCCCCAACAATCAAACCAATCTCAAAGAGCATAATGAAAACACAATGAACAAGCCATCTTGGCAATTTACAAAGGAGAATTGGGGGGTGACGCTGGCAACATAAATGATGAGGATCAGAAGGAGTAGATCGCACGATATGAATAACAATCGTAATGAGATAAACGGGAAAGCATGTTACGAGTTAAATCGTCAATAAACCCCCCCAAAAAAAAAATGTAATGCGTCTCAAAATAGGAAAAAACCCTAAGCCAACTAACAGTACCCATTCAAGTTGCAGAGAGGTGGAACCGGAAAATAAAACATAAAAATAAAAAGCAGGAAAGAAAGATCCTAACATAAAACAAAATCCCCAATTGGAAGAACCCTAGAAACAGAATACTTCAGCATTCCCAGTTGACTGAAGAAGCAAATCAAAACGCAACCTTTCTTCTTCTTCCTTGTTATATCGTCGCGCTTCATACGCGCACTACCCATGAAAAAGATCAAGACCATCGAGAAACGGGCGAATCAGTAAGACCCACATCCCCACGCCGAACGAAGATTCACCAACCGAACTCGCGTCCAGCCCATCCAAACGATCGCCACCCACAACAATTCCCAGCGGGAAAATGCACGAGCTTGCAAAGCGAAAACAAAAAAAAAAGCAGGAAAAAAAGAAAACCCAGAAGAATGCCGAGCGCAAACAAGAAGGCGAGAAGAATCACCTGCTCAGAGAGAAACCGGAAGAGTGCAAGCGAGCAAAGCAGAGAGAGAGAAAAAGAGAGAGAGAGAGAGAGAGAGAATGCGAGGAGGCGAAGTGAGAAAGCAAATCTCTTTCTTGAGAAATGATTGAGTGGTGACTTTTTAATACCCAGAAGAGAGAGAGAGAGAGAGAGTGCAATTATGAATCTCTCTCTATAAATTTCGATTTTTTTTTTTTAAAAAAATCTTCTTTATTTGTTCTTTCCTTTTCTTTTAATTTTTTGAATAATGTTCCGTTGCGCGACGTTTCGGCACAAGACAAGGACGCTAACGTATAAGGGAAAAAAGAAATAATGTCCCAACGTCAGACGATATGGTAGCCTTTTAACCTAATTTCCGACAATACGAAACAAATATTAGTTTCATTGAATAAAAGCTCAGTTGCTTTTTTATTTAAATTAATATGAACGAGACAGACGCGAGACTACATTATTATCAATGTAGCTAACGCGGAATTTTCAAATGATTTGAGATATGTTAAGGCTCTTCAAATTTTCTCGTAATCTTAAGAGTCAATGCTGCATTCCATGTGTTTCCATTGTTCTTTAAGCTGCACCCCGTCCTCCCAACTTTGCCATATGTGTACCGTGGAACATAGCCAGGAGGTGGTAAATCAAGGGAGTGCACAATGACAAGGTTGCCCTCATGATTGTACTAAATTAGTTTGGGGGACATGTTAATGAATTCTCTTTATGCACTTGTTGAACATATCGAACAAGGAGTAATTAATTTTTAGATGATACAGTGATTACATTCATTTTAACCAGTGCACTGGTTCAGTCACACCGCATTTCTCTGTAATTATTCTTATAATTAGGTTTTATCTTATTTTATTCTAACCAAATTCTTGCCCAATGACCCACTCGATGGAAAATTTGTAAATCCAGGGGCGGAGCGGGGGGCAGTTTAGTAATACCGGGATGACTTGCGACGGCACCCAACTTCAATCAAAGGGGCGCGTTTCTTGTCGGGGGACTTTGGAACTTGGGATTCCCGTTCCGTTCGGCCCACCTTTCTTCCGCCGTTACGCCGCTAACGGCGTTTCTTTTCCTTTCCTTTTCCATTTTCCTTTTTTCCTTTCCTTTTTTATTTTGGGAGAGTACCTAAAGAATTTTGAAATTTGCCGACAGAGGGGTTGGGCGACCGTTGAGGCGTCGTTCTCTGCAACTAGCCGTTAGCGGCCCCAGCTCAGCCGGCTTCCTTTCTTCCTTATTCTGCCCGCCCAGTTTCTGTCTGGGGAAGAAAGGGAGCCGCCTGTACTAAAATAAGTCCTCTTGGATCCTCTCATCTTTTCTTCTTCTTTTTTGAAATGCCTGCCTTGCTACTTCTTGAAATTGATGCGAGATTTCAAAATTATGCTTTGGAAATTTTAAATTGGATGGATCTTCCGTTTATCGAGTCTATTGCTATCTTCCCAAATGCTTCTTCGACTTTTATGTAATTTTGATTGATTGCAAAGAGTCCTAGACAAGAAAGAGATTTGCACTTTAGCTGAATCGCTATAGCTCTCATACTGCCTTATCTTAATAGACATTGTGTCAAGGATGTGCAACCAAACCTGTTTTATTGCCTTGAAAACTAGTGGAAACCAATTTGATTCCTAATTCTAAGTGAACATCTTCTTGAAAACCAAACCAACCAAATCAATTTTGGAACCTGTTTCATAAAGTTTTTTTTTTGAAAAAGTAAAAACCCTAGTTTCTCTATTTCTATCCTCTAAACTGAGGTTTTGTATAAGTTTATTGTGAATTTAACTAACAAAGAGAATATGATTTTTCAACTCTATTGCAAGTTTAAAAAAGCTGGAGCTAGTTCTAAACTCAATTGCCCCTACCATATGCTACTCACAATCGATCACATATTTCTCTAATCACAACCATCTCACGGTGGTCAACAATAAACTGGCACTCAAATTCAAATTAAGGTTATTCAGGCACTAAAACTTTGATTGGGGGTTAATAATTAGTGATAGCATCCTCTTTGTTGTCTTCACAAGCGTGACACGGGAGATAGAGAGGGGTGAGCAACAACGGGTGGGAGAGATTAAGAGTAAATGTTAATTGGAGATTTGAAAACAAGAATTTAAGATTACACAATACTTGAATTAGGGTCTTACCGGTGTTTGTCATTCAAAGAGCAAAGATACAAAGAAGAGATTATAATATGGGTCTCATTAACGATTACCTTTAAAATATTTGTGATAATCGGTGAATGACAACAACTGTATTTTTATCTCGAGGAAGATATTCTAGTCATCTTAATCTTACAAAATAGGTTTGACCATGCGATTTGCATTTTCAAAAGCAAAGGACGGCGAGTTTAAGTATTTTCATTAGGATCTTATTCCTTTCTTTCTCTTCTTTATCTGGGGGTTCTGTACATCTGTGTCGTCTTTCGCTCCACCCGATGCCTAGCTTTCGAGCTCGGCAATCTACCCACCGTGTCACGATTCTCTCCTTCTTCCATCGTCGTTCTGCGAGGAAACGAATCCTGGTCTCTCGGGAACTTAGGATGCTGCAAAGTGCAAAGTCCAAGGCATGCAAAAAAAAAAAAAAAAAAAACACATTTCGCTTTTGCTGGAATGACAAGTCAAAAAGAAGAGCCCATGTTAGGAGCGGACATTCCGATTCCGACGTTTGACGATGGTAAGAAATGGGCATGAGAATTCAAAAGGTGTTTGACGGAATGTTTGGGGAGTGGGGGGAGTTAGGAACCGAGGAAAAGAGATTTTTTGTAATCCCTAGGGAAAAAGCAAAGGACCGAAAGAAGGACTTGGGATTAATCTATACGGGACGCATTTTGGCATGATGTTAAGAGTCAAAATGCTGAATATATCCCGCCAAACATACATGAAATAGGGTTAAAAAAAAGGAAGAAGAAGGAGGAGGGCATATTTGAAAAGGAAAGGGAAAAAGGAGGAAGAAGAAGGGCATATTTGGAAATGAAAATTTTGACATGTCTAATTCGGAGAGTAAAAATTAGCATTGCTCTTATGATGGGAAAAGTGCCAATTCCTTACGGTTAATTTTAGGGGAAATTTTCTAGAAAATTATAAACCTATTATAGAGAGGTTAATTTAGTCATGAACTTTTCGATTGTGTCGATTTGATTTCAACATTTTGACAACTTAGTAATTTAGTTATAAATCATTCGGTTATGTTAATTTAGTCATAAAAAAATTTAATGATTTGCCTATTTAATTTTAAACATTTTGATGATTTGTCAATTCAGTCATTTTGGCTAAATGATTCCATTAAATGTACAAATTAAGCGATATTAGATAGTTGTGGCCTTCCGAGAATAATATGGAAGATTGCAAAGCCTGCTTCCCCAATTTATGCTTCTCTATGTGGAAAATGAATCAAATTAGTTCTTCCTAGAAGGGCGGGTTTTCTAAATTGCACTCGTCGATATGCTCATGTGGCATGAATATGATTCGCCAAGAGGGCCATGAGAAATCTATCTTGAACCATCATATTTATGATTTAGACCCTTCTCGTCTCGATGCTGTGCTTTCTTTACCTTCTAGCTCAAACAAGAGCCACAGGGAACGATCGGAGGATAGCAAATTTCCCGACTGCTTGCTAGTCTCTTATTGGGAAGTGAAATTAGTGGTCGAGTTTTGGCCATGGCATGACAAAGGCAAATACACCGAGATCATTGGTTGATACTTGTTTCGAATGGATAATGGAATCATAGTGGAAATGATCAAATCAGTCATTGTCCTACTACTAAGTGCATTGAAGAGATGAGTCAATATTATTAAATGTAGGAATCCTCTCGTTTGAAGAGACTCTGGAATAGTATATTCAATTTGAGATGAAACTTTCGATTTTATAAGCCTATGATAATAAATGATTCTTATTGTATCAATTTCAATCATGTCAAACCATGTTTAAATTTCTCTTTATGAATTCGTGTTTTGTTGGGTTGGTGTGTTTTCTTTGGTGTCAAAGATTTGGCACCCTTAATTGCAAAAGAGCGTAATCAAAAGAGCAGTTACTTACAAAAAGGATTGTTAGTAATATAAGACTAATAATCAAATTAAATAAGGTCTAATCAGATTAAAATAAAAATGAACCTGGTGAAAAAGCACAATTAATCAAAATATAAGAAGGCCGGTGATATCGAATGCAATTTTTTAATACGTAACGCGAATTGCAAAGGAAAAAAATCTGAATATTACAGGATAAGCTATATAGTTGGCATAAACCTCTGGTTTGGTCCTCGGTTTCCTGATTCTAGAGTAAGATTGGATTGGGAACCGATTGTTCCCGTGGAAAATGTGGGCTTCAAGAAAAAAAGAAAAAGAAATAACAATTGTGAAACTGAAAAATAAAAGAAAAAATTGGAAAAGACGGGATTAGCTGGGGGGCGCGCCATGACAAAAGAAATACATTTTGATTGGAAAAAAGATAATTGGAAGAGTTTGTGGTGACCGGCCGTGACGAGATCGCACTCCCCGTAACAGTCAGCCCTTGACTCCTCTCTCTCTCTCTCTCTCTCTCTCTCTCTCTCTCTCTCTCGTATGTTGGTAATTTGTCGAGGAAATTAATAATAAAATCGAACAAACACGAGTGAAGAGACGACTCTGCATATCCCCCCACCCGACAAAATCGAGAGAGAGAGAGAGAACAGAGAGAGATGGCGAATGTCTAGTCCTGCGTGAGAGGACGATCCGAGGTGGAGGAGGAAGCCAGGAAGCCAGGAAGGAAGGAAGGAAGGAAGGAAGGAAGCTGTCCGAAAATCCTTCTCTTTCGCTCTCTCTCGCTCCCGTAATGGAAGGTAATGGGTTCTCGTCCATTCTGCGTCTCCGCCGCTGCTGCCGTAATTCCTCCCCCCTTCACGAAACCCTAGAATCTCTCTCCCCTTTGACCCGATTCCACTCCGGCTCCCCCCGGAATTCTCGTTGACTCCATCCCTCTTGGCCTCGATGTCCCGGGTTTGGTTCTCTCTCTCTTTCTTTTTTTTTTGGCCTTGTGGGTTGGGCTCTTACTGATCGATTCGGCTTTGGCGGGCAGCTGCTAGCTCGGAGTCGGCGAATCGGAATCGAATGCCCGCTCGTTCGCCGCGATTTTTCCGACAAGTCGCTAGCTTTGACGTTCTTGGGTTTTTTTTTTTTTATCTCGACACGAGACGTGTGGTGGTTCTTGGATATGCGTCTGCCGGGATCTAAGAACGTCCGCAGCTTCCTTTTTAATTCGAGCTGCGCGTAGTCCCTCAGTTGCCTTTTTAAGCGAGTTAGCTGAAAGTGAAAGCATCGGCTTTCTCTCTGTCTCTGTCTCTCTCTCTTCTCCTGCCATGCCGCTATCCAATCGACAGCTTTTTTGTCCTTCCTTTTCTTAGATGCATATGCCAAATGACCTCTTTTGATTAGTTCCCACTGAATTATTTGCCAATTGGACGTACAACGTACATGGGTCTGTGAGAAGGGTTTGCTTAACTTGGGAGGCGTCTAGTCCAATACAATCTAAAGCAATACATTTTGAGTGTTGTTTTTCCACGAGTGTCTTGAGCATATCTATAATTACAAAACTCAGTAATGCTTTTGTTTCGGTTTCAGTCCCCTTTTTCTTTGGGTCCAATATCACGTAGTATCTAGTTCTTTCCCCTTCTCAATGTGGGGTATACTAATTGCTGAGTAGTAGCCTAGCTAATCATTTTCCTTGGTCGTACAGGTCTTGGCTCTCTTAGTTAGTTTACATTTTAGAATTTTGATTGATGAGTATCCTATGACGAAGTTATTAGGTGGACATCAGTTGATAGTGAAGTGCCCAAGGTAGATCCTTTCGTTTTTTGTTAAGCATAGACACTTACAATTAAGTTATCCAATTGCTTTGGAAGTGACCCTGATAAAAGAATGGGTTTATATTTAAGTCTTTTGCTGTCTGCCTTTTTTTGGTTTATTGATGCAATATCACTTTGATATAAATAAACACACTCCAAATAAATCGGTGTCAAGCATATAGTTCTATGATGATGATGATGATCTTATTTACATTCTCAAGTCCTATGGATGGATTTTTGCTATGCATACTGTTTTTTAATGATGCTCAAGTCCTGTAGATGAATGCATTTTAATCTGGCTGAGTGATGGATGAAGTCTCTGAGGATGATTTGTGAAGTTGCATTCATCAATCTGTTGAAGATGCAAACTCTATGGTTACATGACAGTCACAGAGATGCTTACCCTTCACAAAATGATTCATCCCACTAATCTAGTTAAGATTGAAGAATTAGGGAGAAGTTGTGTTAACCCAGATTATTGAAGGTCGTTTTAAGCAAAGTCATGCCTTTATTAGCTGTGTAGCTTTAGAACTCTGTTGATCGATGAACTCAATTATATAGGAATTTGACCTCTTGACTTTTTTATTCGCACCTTGCAATGGTGGACTTTGGTGAGATTAAGTTCTCCACGATAGCATGAGAGTGGCAACTCAAAGTCTTGGGAGCTACCCATTGTTGCAAGAGTTACACTGTGTCTATCTTGCCCATGGGACCTTTGTTAGTAGGACACCCTCGATAAATCACATTTGAACCCCCCCTTCTTTAAGTCAATTATGTGCTACCCCCTTCCTTTGGTTATTATTCTCTTATATCAATACATATGTGGTAGAGGTAATTTGACTGATGAAGAACAGCAAACTTGATATCCAGGTGGATCCCCAGACCGGGAATCAGTGGGTTCTGAGACAAAAAGATCTAGTGTATCATCTGGTGGCAGGTCCAGGAATTGGAAGGAATTCCTTCGCAAATTCACGAACCACGAGCATTTAACTGAAAAACTTGAGGATTGGTTTATATCAATAGCAGAGGATGGAGCAGCTAAAGAACCTGCTTTTGATGTTCCATTTGAACTGGTGGAACTACAAAAATTTGACTATGCATTAGAAGGGGTTTCATTTGAGCAGCTAATTCGAATGCCAAGTGCTGTTTATGCATCGGCCTCAGATGCTGGGGAAGCCACTGCTTATCTTGCAATCGAAGATTTTCTACATGCAAGTGCAAAGGGCTTGTGGGAGGCATTCTGGAGTCAGGATGAGCCATTGCCATTTGCTGCCGCTTGTCTGTACGAGCCAAACCTCAAATTTTACCAGGCTGAGAAGGCAATTGCTAATGGAAAGATTGGAAGTCTTTGTGCAACTGGTTTGATGCTTAAGAACCCAAGACATCCACATGGAAAATGGGATCACATTCTTGAATTGGCTCTTCTGAGGCCTGATATTGGAGATCTCGCTGCGGATAGTGATCGACAGCCTTCGCTCTCTGTTTTAGGTGAAGCTCTTTTCTATGCTGTTCGTATGCTATTATCGAGGAGCGTAAGCAGATTAACTTTAACTCAGGGTTTTAATTCGGCTTTTATCCTCCTTGTTGACTCTCAGTACGGTCGGGTTGTAAAGGTTGATGGAGATGTAAATAAAATGGAGTTTGATGTAAATAACGTTTATGAATGTGCCGCTGAGTGGATTAAAGAGCACTGTTGCATTTCAGTCTCTCCAGTTGATCGAATCTGGAACAAACTCGGAAATGCTAATTGGGGAGACATTGGTGCTTTACAGGTACTTTTTGCTACCTTCCACTGTATAATGCAATTTGCCGGGATGCCTAGGCAGTCAATTGAAGATTTAGCTGCTGATCATGGTGCTCGCCTACAAACAAGAAGAATGGAGAGGCAGTTAGGAGATGCGAGGGCAAATGGGAATGGTCTATTTCGATTTCAGCGGCGCAGTGTTTCCCCTGAAATTGTCGAAGTCCAGGAGGAATCTGCAAAAATAGAACCTGAAGAAATGATGAGGCTGGAAGTAGGGTCTGTGCTATGGATGGAGGATTCAAACTGGCAAAAGGGCTATCAGATAGATGAAGTCTTGAATGATGGTGAGCTTCCATATTATGTTGCGTCCCCTGTTGAAGATCCGGGAAATTCTCTATTTCTTTATGTTGGCTCTCATCCTTCTCAGTTGGAACCAGCTTGGGAAGATATGAATTTGTGGTATCAAGTCCAGAGGCAGACTAAAGTACTCACTGTAATGAAACAGAAAGGTCTGTCTAGCAAATACCTGCCTCAGATCAGTGCGTCAGGGAGAATCATTCACCCTGGTCAATGTCGGAGACCTAGCCCTGGTGGAAACTGTGACCACCCTTGGTGTGGTACTCCAATTCTCGTCACCAGCCCAGTTGGCGAAACGGTTGCTCACATGGTAACTGAAGGCCGATTTGGCTTGGATGAAGCAATCCGCTGTTGTCATGATTGCTTATCTGCACTCTCAGCTGCATCTTCTGTTGGCATTCGTCATGGAGACATTCGGCCAGAGAATGTAATCTATGTTAGATCTGGTACGAGGTATCCTTATTTTGTCCTCATTGGCTGGGGACATGCTATTCTCGAAGATAGGGACCGTCCAGCGATGAATCTTCACTTTTCGTCGACTTATGCACTACAGGAAGGAAAGCTGTGTTCTGCCTCAGATGCAGAGAGTTTGGTTTACATGCTTTACTTCTCCTGTGGTGGGGTTTTGCCTGATCTTGATTCGGTGGAGGGGGCTCTTCAATGGAGAGAGACCTCTTGGTCAAGGAGGTTGATTCAGCAGAAGCTTGGCGATGTTTCCACTGTGCTAAAAGCTTTTGCAGATTATGTTGACAGTCTCTGTGGGACGCCCTATCCCATGGATTATGATATATGGCTCAGAAGGTTGAGGAGAAACATCCGTGAGGAAGATCCCGGGAAGGAAATTGACACGTCTGGTTGAGACATTTCAAATTGGCTGGTGGCAGAACAAAAAAAGACTTAGAACTTTCCATTGGTCATTGTCACATCTTGACTGATTGGAATTTTGGTAGATGTATCTGGACCAAAATCAATTATATAAATTCGATGGATTTTCTGGATCGGAACCTGTCTTGGAACAGAATGCTGTCACAGTAACCAGTTGATGGTTCTTGTTGTGTGGTCAGATTTTTAGCTGAGAGCATTCCCTTTTCGTCTGGACATCTTCGATGGCTATTGCATAGCACAGTTGAGTCACGCTCTCAGGATTCAACGGCTATTTCAACCTGTTTCTGAGCTCAATCGTTTTCGATTTTGATGGAGAACATACTCAAGCAGCTGCAGCATCATGTTGGATCCTCACTGGTTTCTGCGCTAGTGATGCGCTTCTCATGGATGTCGGTTGTATTTTGTTGTCATTGTTTCTTTGTATAGATGTGGCCATTTCCATGGTGTTGAAAGTTGTGAAATTGATGGGTTGGGGGATCATTGTATCAAAGAGTGCTAAAAGTGTATAGGGATCAGTTTTTGCCTTCTCTCATTTTCGTTACCCTTTTTTGTATATCACAATTAGGTTCTGGTGTTTGAGGCAAAGTCAGAGTTCCTTGGATCCACAGCGTTTATCTGTTCAGTTGATCCTCTGCTGGTTTCTTTTCCCCGGGATATTAATTTCACCACTTCCACTTTTTCACATTCGAGATGTCGAGTTTGTTTTTATTATGGTTTATGCTATTTCCAAATGACTTATGTAACTATGACTTCACATGACATGAACACAATCTAAGATCATGCATTATCACGACATGGTATGAGTTATCGTTACTTTTGATACTTATATGTTTGGTAAGACTCTTTATAAAATTGATTTTTGGGAATTTGCAACAGAAGAGAAAATGATCTCGCAGTGCTCAAAACGCATAAGGTTATGACAAAATAAAGAATGGAATTTCGGGTATCGAATTAGTGAGCGTCAAATGTAAACTGAACCCACGAAATGCTTTGCGATTACATTTTCTGTTTCAATAATAATAATAATAAACACCAACTTTAACGGATAATCTTCACTGCACCTAAGTCTTTCCTGAATTTCTTTTTCAAAACAAAAAATACCAATTTTCATTCCATGACCCGTTAACTTTTGGATTCATTGTTGTCGCTAAAAATCCAACGTGTTAATTCCACGTATACATCTCTCCCTTCCTCCAAGTGTTATTGATGACTTGGAACTTGAGATATTCTTATAAGGGTTAATATCGCGAAAAAACCCTAAATTGATACATTTATGATAAATTTACCCCAAATAATCACAATAAAAAAGAAAAATGTCACAATTTGCACTGTCTTTTATCATGCATGCGTGACCAATGCTCTGAAAAGTAACTCCAAGGCGCTAGTTATCAATAAACTCAACAAGTTTCTTGGAAATTTGCTGGTGGTGGAGTTATTATGACGTCACTAAAGAGATTCCTCAATATAAATAGCTTAGTTACAAGCGTGGTATTAATTTATTGGAGAAATTTGCATTTCGACAGTTGATTCAAAGTAATATGGACAAATTTTAAAATTTTAATTTTCTTTTCTTTTTATCAGCCCTTACCTAGATCTAGGTGAGGGCCTAATGCGCCCTTGCTGGTGATGAGTGTAAAGAAAAAGAAAGAAAGAAAGAAAAGAATAAATAAAAAAAATTCTAAAAAATTTCCACGCCAGCACCACTGTGTCACGTAGGATTGTTGGCATTCATTACAGTAATTCCCAACTAAAATTGATTGGATGGACTGAATTAATATCAATGTTAAAAGATTTAAGACAAAATTACTTTAATTGAAAAATTTATGACTAGGGGTGAGTATCAGTCCAGGGTCAACCCCTAAACCAGCCTAACCTAACTGGTCTTAATTTGGCTCCAAGGGGGCTGGGTCAATTCTTGGTCCCTAAACTCTTGAACCTTACACTATATAGGTTATCCTCAATCCTGGGAGTTTAGGGTTGGTCTTAGACCAACCCTATATATTATAAATAAATATATTAGATATACTATATATTATATGCTTTTATCTACTCTAAACTCTAACATTTATTCATTTGTTCTCTTTTTTCTTATGCAATCCAATTTGTCATGTAAATTAGAAAGTAAAAAGAATCCCAGCCTTGATTCGACCAAAAAAAACCCTCTTCGCTCGCCTCTCTTCACTTGCCTCGCTCGCGTTGCAGCTTGCCTTTGTCTCGCCTTGCCACTTGCCTCACTTGCCTCTGGCCACTCTTCACTTGCATCATGTGTTCTTTTTATGATTTGTTACTTTTAGCAAGTGTGGAATTTCTATTGTTACATTTTCTTCTATTTATGTTTGACATGTACTGGTGTTTATAGTTTGATTGCTTAATGTAGTATTGTTAATGAAAATGTAATTTCAAATAGTATGAAATAAAAAAATAATCAATCGGTCCCATCCTGAGTTGACCTTGGAACTGGACTGAACTCTTAGGGTTGGTCCGGTCCTCGGTCCCAGACTTAATAGGGTTAGTCATCGATTCCGAAAATTGAGAACTAACACTATGCATATTGGTCCTTAGGATAGGTGTTGGATCGGCCCAACCCGTACCATATTCACCCATATTCAAAACTGAATTGGTAACAATACAATAAGTTTATGACTTGGTTGATACTTTCTCCCTTGAATTATTGTACATCATTACAATAGGATCACATAAAAAATTAAGAACATTCGGATTTCATGTGCTAAAACGAACTCCACTAGAGAGATCAAAGTTGGAATGGTCGACTATCCTTCATTGCCTTTGCCATCGCCTTTGATTAAAGTCTCTTTCTTCCTTACCTCCTTACTTTCCGAGGGTCAGGCGATAAACCTAGGAGAAAGAAGCAATGTATCATCGAGGCTAACCCGTTCTGAGCTTCAGGACTTGACAAGACTATCGAATGGAGTGTTTGCCTGGGATGGTTCTCATCAGATTTCCAAGAATCTATCCTTGATGCATGCCGACACGAGTTCGTGCCACTCCGAGGGGGATAAAGATGACGAGCGACTGCTAGCCAACGAGGAAGGAAAGGCATGGCCACCGAAAAGGGGAAGTCAACTTTTAACTTCTTAAAACAAGTGGGCACAACTTCCGTATCCTTCTCTTTTGGTCAGTCGCCCAACTGAATATATTATAATAGCTACATTTATTTTTAAAAACCTAAGTTGGACCAAATATAATTGGAGTCAGGTTCACCACCTAACATCAATCAAAAGGTGGTATGCTAAAAAGTCTGAACGATAATGGCCTCCCATCTTTGTAGATAAAATTATGAATGTGAATCTTCTTCTTCTTCTTCTTCTTATTATTATTATTATAGTTTAGATAAAATTAAGAGCGTGAATCTTAAATGGGACTTTGAATTCTCACATATGAGGAACACAATCATGTCTCCTACACCATTATAATCATCCTCAAATCTTCTTAATTGCCAAAAGAAGTCATTGTAATTTTGTTTTCTGAACCTCAATTTGCTAGACATCAACATCACTGCATAATTTACTAATGATTAATGGAACACCATTAAAAACTTTACATTGGTATAAGGAATTTTTTTTGGGGGTTGACACTAAAAAATTTTAAACTAATACACCTATGACAAATTTACCCTAATCAAAAACCCTAAAAACTAATATGTTTATGATAAATTTACCCTTTCATTAGTTTTTGTTAGATATTATGTTAAATTTCTGAGTTTGATGATATGTGGTAGTTGATAAATATACCAATTTAAAGTTTTCCCTCCATTTGTCTTAAGTGTACTATTTTATGGTTTGTTGTTGTATTAATCTAATTTAATAGAAATTGATGGAGGGTAAACTTATCACAAATGTATCAATTTGGGGTTTTTATAATCACAAAATTAATTTGGGGATTTTTTTTTCACAGATGTACCAATTTAGAGCTTTTCACAATATTTTTTTTTAAAGCCTAATTATTGTTGTCGGGAGTTTTTTTTACCTGTGTAACATGGCATGCTAAGTAAATATGGATCAAAAGGCCATAGACAATCCCTAGCCGGAGACATCAGTATACCATTTCACCACTTTAATCTCAGTACGTAGGTTTCAATTATGGTACATCATTACAACGCGGGCCATATGAAAAGTCAACAACGTTCATATTTTACAAGTGCTAAAACGAACACCGCCAGAAAGATGAAAGCTGCAATGGCAGACTATCCTTCATTGCCTTTGCCTCTGATTACAATCTCTTTCATGCTTACCTCCTTACTTTCAAAGGGTCAGGGTATAAACCTGGGGAAGAAGCAATGTACCCTTTTAGGATAATTAGTCCGAGCATTAGGGCTTGAGGAGGTCATTGAATGGAGTGTTTGTTGGAGATGGTTCTCATCAGATATCAGGAACTTATCTTTGATGCGGGCCAGCCAACCCGAGATTTTCCTTCTGCTATCAAGCACACTGCACACCTGGGGAAGAAGAAAGCACCACTGGTAGTTAGTTCAGTTTCCTTGTTTCCTGTTCCAAAAAATTTTGGCGGACAAAGAAGGGAAAATCCTCTCTGATTTTCTATTAGAAAAGTTCTCAATTCTTCCTTTGTAGGGTTTCAATTCTTGCTTCGGCATTTTAAAAGCGGAAAATACCACCAAAAACTCCAAATTATGTTACCACTTTAGATAATTTTACCTTGAACTTTTTTTTGTGCCATCAAAATTCCAAACTAAGTCACTTGAGATAATTTTACTATAAATCTTTTTTTTGTGCTACCAAAAATCATAAATTATATCACTTGGGACAATTTTACCTTGAAAATTTTCCTGTACCACAAAAAGCCCTAAACTATGCTACTTGAGACAATTTATCCCAAACTTTTTAACTAAATGGCATTTTCATCCTTTTACTTTTTACTTTTTTTATTTTTTTTCCTCCCTCTTCCCTCTACCATGGCCGGCAGAGGGAAGCCGGCGAGGGTGGCCCTCATTGGTGGCGGCGTTGGGCAAGGGTAGCCCTCCCTGGCGTTGGGTGAGGGTGGCCCTCGCCCGACTTAGGTGAGGGATGCCCTCGTTGGATCTAGCGGGGGGCAACCCTCCTCGACGTCGGCGGGGTGACCCCCCCCTCATTGGTTTCCCTTTGCTAGCCATGGTAGAGAGTAGAGGGAGAAAGGAAAAAAGAGAAAAGTCGAAAAAACGAAAATGCTCTTTAGTTAAGGAGTTTAGGTTAAATGTATTCAAAGTTGCATAGTTTGGGGTTTTTGTGACACAAGAAAAAGTTCAAGGTAAAATTATCCCAAGTGGCATAGCTTGGGGTTAAAAGTTTAAGGTAAAATTGCTTCAAGTAACATAGTTTGGGATTTTTGATGACATGAAAAAATGTTCAGGGTAAAAAATGGTATAGTTTAAGGTTTTTGGTAGTATTTTCCCTTTTAAAAGTAAGGGAAGGTTTTTAACTAAAAAATCGATGTTTAAAATCATTCCATTCCAAATCCTTTTCTCTAGCAAAGCACCGAGTCTCTAAATTGTCATAGGGTCCCCTTGGAATTTCTTCTAGAGTTGGTTAAATAATTTTTATAAATTTTGTCATTTCACCAATTCGGACTAAATAGCAAGCTAATGAATCTCCTTCTTTTGCTAGTGGATTTCCCAATCCAATTCATCATTATTTCTGTGTTTGTGATTCAATTTAGATGGATATAATCTATATTACATAACATATCTATGCCTCTTTTACTCTCATTTTTCTCATGCAATTCGGAATACTCAAATGGTCGATTTTTTTTTCTTTTTGAATGACGAGCCTACCACTGTTGATCTTTCATGCCATAATCTTACAGTTCTGTATCAGGGTTAATTTTATCCAATGGCCTAAAAGACTGGAAGCAGCTATAGCTGCTGTGGATTTAGCTTTGCCCATGCCTAATAGCCAACGAGGAAGGAAGGGCATGGCCACCAAAAAGGAAAGTCAACTTTAACTTCTTAAAACAAGGGCAGCCATGGCATGGTATGGACAAAACTTTTTGGATCCTTCTCTCTTCTGGTCGGCATCATGGGTCGAGATTGTGCAGTTCCAAGACACCCTTCATCCAAAAAACCTGACTATCTGTCTCCGGAGGGAGAAAGAGACGTGGAGACATCAAAATCACATCCATTGCTTCCAACTTGTTCTTTTGAAAATTCAAGAATTCAATTAACTCATGATGGCGAATGTTGCGTTTTGCCTACTAACTTTTTCTTTGGACATTTGGGAATTTAATTAATCGATGATGTGTATGTTGCATTTTGCCCAATGTCTATAGTTGATTGACTGCACTACGTAAATGAGAATATCATACAATCAATCAAACATGTTTTGAGTCCCTTTAGCGAATTTGAAATTCAGCATTATGGATTATGGATTAGAGTAAGTTTGACTTGATTTGACATGATCACAAGTAATTTCTGAATAAATTCAGTTCAATATTAATATCCAATATAATGAGGATACCGATTTTAAATTATGTACACTTACTAAAAAAAAATAGAAACTCGATTAAGTGTGGAAGCCTATTGAGCCGAGATTCATTTTGATGACTTCAAGCTCTATTCGACAAGATATTTGAGTTGCTTGAGCAGATCTCGAGCTCGAACCAACCCAAAACTAGATGAGTCGATCTCAAGTAATCACTGAGCTGAGTTTGATTTGCTTGTGGAACGTAAGATTGAAGATTTTTAGTACATTTTAAATTTACTAATTTGAGTTTGGCCAAAAAAAGTGATTTCCTTTTCAATAACCATAAAGTATTCTAACGTTTTCCAATGTATGGGCTGCCTCTGTTCCCTAAATCACGCCCAATGTAGCCAACAGGTTGCTCTTGATCCAATCTCTATCAATAATAATAATAAACGTAGGAAGATTTTCACTGAACGTGCACTAAGAAGAAATTTCACTTACATGTGTACATCACTAGTGAGGGGAGTTGGCTCTGAAGTATTTTTTACCTAAATAATAGTGTGCAGAGGTACACGTCTCATTCCTCAAGTCACTGAAACCCAAAAAAAAAAGTTTGTACTTTGGGCCATCCATTTGGATTTTAGCTCACTCTTTATCTACTTATCATAAGCTTGAGATTTACCGACCTAGCAAAAAATGAAAATGGGCAAGCGATTCTTTAATGTAGATCAGGCTTGACTTTTATTGCTTTGCATTCCAATTGATCTAAGTAGGGGTGATCATTGGTCCGGGATCAATCTTTGACCGAACCTAGATTGGCCCGACCTTATTGGTCCTAGTTTGGTTCCAAGGAGATTAGGTCGGTCCTTGATCCCGAGACTCCTAGACCTTAAACTTTGGGGATTGATCCTTAGTCCTGGAAGTTTAAAATCGGTCCAATCCGGATCAATATATAAATTTAATATATGATATATTATATGTTTTTGTCTACTCTAAATTTTAGCACTTCCTCTTATGTTCTATTTGAGTTTGTTGTGTTAAGTAGAAAGTAAAAAGAAACTCAGCCCTAATTTGACCAAAAAAAAAAACCTTCTTCACTTGCCTTGGCCTCGCTCACCTCATTGCTTGCCTTTGTTCCCTCATCTTGCTGCTCACCTTTGTTCCCTCGGCTCACATGTTCATATTTATGGTTTGTTGCTTTTAGCAAGTATAAATTTATATTAGTTATCTTATTTTGTATTTATGTTTGTTATGTATTAGTGTTCATAATTTGGTTGCTCGACGTCACATTGTTGATGGATATATAATTTGAAATAATTTATTTGTTATTTTAAGGAATACAAAAAGATGAAACAAATAAATAATCGATTGGTCTCAAATTGATCTTGGAACTAGACCAAATCCATAGGGTCGATCGTTGGTTCCAAAAATTGGGGACTAATAATATATAGGTTGGTCCCCGAGTTAGGTACTGGACTGGCCCAAACCTAGACCATGCTTGCTCCTAGATCATCTAAGAAGATATAGGTGAGAATAAAAGTCAAAACCAGAAAAGTCTGGGTGACGTTGCCCTATTATCTAACTACTTGTTCTTTTCTTTTTTTCTAGTAAAGAATTGGGGAAGAAGAAGTGGCCATGCAAGTTGCTTCATCAAAAGGGCCCCCAACATGAAATCTATATAAAGGGACTGCACCCTAAGCTTTTTGATACACCAACACCAAGCAGAAGCAAAACACCATATATAGCCATGGCTTCTTACCGTAACATCGTCCTAATTGCTCTCCTCTTCCTCATTGCCACCACTCCACGCACTCATGGAATCATCCTCAGCAATGTTGTCCAAGTCAACGTTGCCGGCCTCCTGAGCTGCGTCGTCCCGGGGACGTTGCCAACCCTGACCAGTCCCCCACTCAGTGGAGTGCCGGTGGTCTTCACGTGCAACGGTGGCACGATCATCCTCGGCCAGGCCGTCACCAACACGACCGGATTCGTGAGCGCCGTATTCAAGCTAGTGGACAGCGTTGTTTTCGACAGCTCGACGTGTGTGGGGACAATCAATCTCCTGAACGCCGTGAACTGCAACCTCTTTCCTCCGACCGGGACTGTCGACACGACCCTCACCCTTTTGAGCGCTGTGCAAGGGGTAGTACAGTTCACAGTGGGGCGAATCTTGGTCGGTTGAACTTGATCTTGTGATGTGTTACGCCCATGCAGGAACTAGGTTTGCATGAGATAAAGCTTGCCATTAGAAGGCAGCAAAGTCCTGTCTTCACTTTAAATAACTGATACCTTCCCCCTAACTTTAAAATTTAAATAAGGCAAGATGAACAATAAAGGTTCAGATCTCTCTCTCTCTCTCTCTCTCTCTCTCTCTATCTGCATTTATATATTGATGAAGATTGTCCTAAATTTACATGGATTCTCATGACATATCAGAACAATCCTCCTTCCCCTTCCCCCTCTCCCAACCAAGAATATATTATTCATAAAACCGCACACTATTGAATAGATCTAAATATATCAAGTGATGTGTAGAAATTAAACACGACACATAAGATTTATATGTGGTTTGTGAGTGAGTTCGACGACACATTCTACTATAATCAACAAATGGAGATTATAATTGCCTCCATCACACTCAAATGTGTTCCCAACCCCAATCTGAATAGCCTTACAAGAATACAGTCAAAAGAGAAACTAAATACAAACTCTTACGCTTCTCTTTGTGACTCTTGAAAACCCTCTCGAGTTAGAGCTGCCATAACGAGCAAAATATATTAAAATCCAGACTTAAAACTCTATGTCGTGCGCATGCGGACATCCGGTGGTCTGCACATCCGAAATATCTCGGACTTTCTCGGGTAGCAAGTCGGACGTTTAATCCAGAAGCGGTTGGATGTCAGAATCTGGCGGCACCCAAATCTCGGCACAAGTCCAGCGTCCGGCCAACCTTGGCTGGACCTCCGATTCAAACCTATAATGTCTTTGCACTTTCCCAAACCTATTCCCCATACTCCGGATGTTCTTGAACTTCAATCTCGAAGAATACTGGAACTTAGCCAATGGAATAGACTTCATCAAACATGCACTGGAGTATCCCGTTTAAAAGGCACCTGACATCGACTTCTTTGGTTCGCTCATGATATATCTGAATTCTGGTCAAATATATTACGCTATGAAATCCATTAGTTTGTATTTGCGAGACAAACAATGAAGTACTTCTGCTCTACAAGTAGTCAGGAAAAAAAAAAACATATATAAAGAGAAGAAGGGTTTTTCGTATTAGCTAGTAAGGCATGGGATGGAACGAATGCAGCCATCAGTTAGCAAACCCGTCTCACGGAAAACTTTTACTGTCTCTAACCTTGGACACGAATGATGCACATTCAAGAAGGGGTGCCACCAAGCGAGAGACATCATTGGTTTTACGACTTGATTGTTGTTTTTAAAAATTCTATGATTCAATTAAATTTTTGTGATAAGTTTTGAAGCTTTCAGTTTATTTATTCCTTAATATCAAATGAAAATTTGCACTCTCATGTGACATCACCAAGTACAATAATCGTAGGCATGCACCCAAATCTCCTACTCCATTACAATCGCCCTTAAAATTTATTAACGGCAAAAAGAAAACATCATAGCGTTTTGATTTTTTCAACCTCATTTTGCTGGAGATGAGGACATCCAATGCATAATAATAAATAAAGAAGAGCCATTAAAAACTTGACATTGATGCGCGCATGTTTTTTTTTCTTATCCATCGTGACTACTGGGAATCCCTTTAACTTGTGTAACATGGCATGCCATGTAAATAAGGATCAAAAGGTCTAATCCAACCCATCAATATCCCTTTAGTTATTGGGGTTTACCCCAGTGGTCATCATTCTTATATAAGAAATGGAAGATGGGGAGTTCAAATTACCATATTCTTGGAAGAATTAGGGTGTGGACGATTTAATTTCAGAAGTGGGTTTCGACTCCCATGCAGAAAATAAGACAAAAGTCTAAGTAATTAGAATAAGATTAGAGCACGACCAATTAAAAAAAAATCATCAATATACCATTTCACCATTTTAATGCCCCACTTAATTGCTAAATCGTGTTAGCGAGCTTGGCATCGGTACATGTAATCTAGACTGGGATTATGGTACATTACAAACGAGGATCATATAGAAAATCAAGAACATTCGGATTTCTAAAACGAGCTTCATTAGGAAGACGAAAGTTGCGATGGCTGACTGAACTTCATTGCTTGGGCCTTTGATTATAATCTCTTTTTCCCTTTTCCTCTTTGCTTTCAAAGGGTCGGGCGATCAACCTAGGAGAAGAATCGATGTATTGTCGAGGATAATCAGTGTGAATTTCAGGACTTGAGGAGGCTATCGAATGGAGTGTTTGTTGGAGATGGTTCTCATCAGATATCATGAACCATTCATCGATGCTTGCCAACACGAGCTGTTCCTTCTGCTATCAAGCACACTGCACGCATGGGAAGAAGAAACCAGTTTTAGTTTCCTTGTTTTTTGTTCCCAAGAATTTCGGCCGACAAAGAAGGGAAAGTCAGAGGAGCCCACCGCCGTTAATCTTCATGCTATAATCTTACAGTTCTGTATCAGGGTTAATTTTCTCCAGTCGCCTTAAAGACTGGAAGCAAGCTATAGTTGCTGTGGATTTAGTCTTGCCCATGCCATAGCGAGTGACTCTTAACCAACGAGGAAGGGCGGGCATGGCACCAAATAGGGGAAAGTCAACTTTAACTTCTCAAAACAAGGGCAGTCATGGCATGGCATGGACGCAACTTTTGGATCCTTCTCTTTTGGTCAACATAATGGGTCGAGATTTTGCAGTTCCAAGACACTGTTCACCAAAAAAAAGAAAAACTGATTTGAGATTTACTGACCTACAGAAAGGCGATTCTTCAGTGTAGATCGGACCCAGCTTTTATTGCTCTGCATTCCGACTGACGGGACCAAGTTCTCGTCCAGACTTTCCCCTTTTTGGCGTTCCTCGAGCCACGATTTTCCTTTCTTTCTTGTTCCTAATCTAAGAAGATTGATGTAGGTCAGATTGATAACCGAAACCAGAAAAGTTTTGGGTGACGTTGCCCTATTATCATCTAAGCTAGTTGTTGTTTATTCTTTTTCTGGTAAAGAATTGGAAAAGAGGACGTGGGCATGCAAGTTGCTTCGAAATGCCCCCAACGTGAAATCTATATAAAGGAACCTCACCCAAAGCTTTTGGCACACAAACACAAAACAGAAGCAAAAGCCGAAGCATAAAACCATATACAGCCATGGCGTCTTACCGTAACATTGTCCTAATTGCTCTCGTCTTCCTCGTTGCCACCACTCCGCGCACTCATGGAGTCATCCTCAGCAATGTTGCCCAAGTCAGGGTCGCCGGCCTCCTGAGCTGTGCTGTCCCAGGGACACTGCCAGCCCTAACCAGCGCGCCACTCAGCGGAGTGACGGTGGTCTTCACATGCAATGGCGGCACAATTGTCCTCGGCCAGGCCGTCACCAACACGACCGGATCCTTGGACGCTGTATTGGATCTTGCAGACGGCCTCATTTTCGATAGCTCGACGTGTGTGGGGACAATCGATCTCTTGAGCATCGTGAGCTGCAACCTCTTTCCTCCGACCGGGATCCTTCGCACGAGCCTCGCCCTTGTGAGCTATGTGGAGGAGTAGCAGACTTCGTCGTGGGGCGGACCTTGACCCTTGGAACTTGAACTTGGGATGTGTTATGCACGCATGCATGAATTAGGTTTGCGTGAGATGAAGCTTGCCAATAAAAAGGCAGGAGAGTCCTGTCTTCATTTTAAATTACTGATACTTCCTGTCTCTCTTAAAAGTTTAAATAAGGCAAGATGAATAATAAAGGTTTAGAGACATCTCTCTCTCTCTCATATATTGATGTAGAGAGTGCCTGCATGGTGCTATCAATATTAATAAAGGTTGTCAAGGTTCCGTTTGGTTCAGTTTTGGGTAAATACCCTTAGGAAAATGAAAATATCTTTGAATTAAAGGGGTTTTCCGAAATGCAAATAGTATTTGGTAAATTGTAATTTTAAATTGCTACATTTTGCAAATGACTTTTGCTAATTTTTTTATAAAAAAATTAAAATATATATATTTTAAATCTACTCATCGGCAGCCAATTTTGACCGCTGAATAGCTTTGCCTAAGGTTGCATGACCTTAGGCTAGGCGGCCTGAGGTTGGGCGACCTAGGCAAACGGTCTCTTGGGTTCATGTGACCCAAGTGCCGAACTGTTGCCTCCATTGCCTAGGTTCATGACCTAGGCAACCACCACTTGAGGTTGCGCGACCCAGACGACACTTGAGGTCGAGTGATCTCAGGCGGCGATTGCCCCCCATGGGCCATGATCGCTAGGGTTGGGTGACCTCTCAAGTGGCGGTCGTTGGCACCAAGGACCTCTTGGCCGGCGGTCATCAACCTCATTCACTTCTTGAAGAAGATGAATAGTACCGCCCGCATGAATAGTATCGACTTACATTTCGAATGTGTAATTTCCCAAAGGAGCTTTAAATGGATTCTTACTATGTATATGAACAATCCTCCTCCCCCCTCTCCCCAACCAAGGATAAATGATACGTAAAACCACAGAACTGTGGATTAATGTAAACATATCAAGTGATTTGTAGAAATTAAAGAGGACATATAAGATTTATGTGTGGTTTGTAAGTGTGTTTACATTCAAGGGATAGAAAAACAGCATGTTTTACTATAATCAACAAATGAAGATTTTAATCGCTTCATCCAACTCTCAAAAGGAAAAATATAATTGGAAGTTAGGTTCACCATCTAACATCAATCGAAAGGCGGTATGCTAAAAGGTCCGAACAGTAATTCCTTCCTATCTTTATAGATAAAATTATGAGCGCAAATCTTATTATTATTATTAGTAGTAGTTTCGATATTTTGGATGAAAAACAGGTTCATTGGCGAGAGTCCACGAGGATGCCGATAGGGCATCCATGAAGCAAGAGCATACAAGAGGAGGCATGGCATGCGAGACAACTTTTGACCTTGGACCTTAGAAATTACTCCCATACGTTTGGTGAGGCATGCGCATATATAGGTAGTCTTTCCGCTTACAGCAACTAAATATGTCACGATCTCGTCAAGTAGTTGCTTTAGAAGTATGATTGTGCAACTAGGCCAGATCTACCTAGAAACCACACCAAACCAAACCAGTTATAGAAATAGGTCTGGTTCTCATTTTAAAAAATTTGAAACCAGTATTGTGTGGATAGGTTCCTAATTATAGGTGCTGACCCACCCACCTACCTGGGTACGGCAATTAGAATCTGTTTTATAAAGTTGGAAGAAGATAATTTATCTTTCTTAAATAAACTTAACTTTCCAATTGCTCTATATTTTCATTTGTTGTGTATCCATATTTTAATCTGAGTTGTTTTATTGCTCATACTATTTTGCCATAATTGCTATTTGTCTCGGTTTTAAAAAAAATGAAGTAAAAAAAATCGGTTTCTGAGTAGACCCTAGAATCGGACTAAAAAAATATAATAGGTTATAGGGTCAGTTTCACAGCAAATAGGGTGGGTTCCAAATTCAAAAAGCCGTGAATCAATTTTAATGGATAAGTTTCAAGTCCGAAATATTCTTATCTCAAAAACGATCACCCCTATATAGAAGTGCATCCCATGAAATCTATATAAAGGAACATCAATCAGAGCTTTTGCTGCACACAACACAAACCAAGCTTTCTTTATATCTTCGATTTTTTGTATCCGTAACTCCAGATTTCATGGCTTTCACCACCCTCGCATCCTACCGATCGCTCTTTTCTCCTTCATTGCCATCACCGGCACAACACTTGTCCAAGGCATCATCATCAACGGAAACGAAACACCGCGAGTCCACATCGCCATCAACCTGGTTCTCACACCCCCTGATATCCCCACAACCGTTGCCGGGGGACCTTGGACGGCGACATTGAAATCAGATAAAGAGTCTCTTCCTAGAGCTTGGCCTGCGATGCGAGGGTTTCCATTCTGGTCCTTGACAGTGCTATAGCCGTAGCGATATATAAAGCGCAACTGACGTATTCGCTCCCGAATGTTTTCACTGCCACTGGGCCTTTTGTATGGATTCAATCCTAGTTAAGGCGGCAAAAGTGTATCCAAGTATGAAAAGCTGATCCAAACAGCTAATGTCGTCCACTCTATATGGCAACAACTGATAATGTCTCTTTCAATAAGGTAAGAAGAATAACGATGGGTGCTCATAGGTTAATCCATCTAAATCTCATCTTGTATGCAAGTGTACTTCTTTGCAACCTAGGTGGGGATAGCACATATTATTATCAAAATTCACTCATTTCACTCAATGTTAGCACTTTACAGAAGCTATGGACAATGGACGTTATGATATCAGCGACGGTTTCATGAACAGTGCTAGGGCATTCTAGATGGATTCATGAAATCGTTACAGTAAACGGGACGTTCTGCTTGGCGGGTGCAATTGCGGTTCCCTTAAAGATTTTGTTTGGAAACTACACAGTAAGATTACATAGGTGTTGAGTAATTTGAGGAAACTTCTTCCAATGGAGATCACAAATATGAACTTCACATTTACAACCACGCAGGTGATGTCCATATGGAGGAATTATTCCTTCCAACATGCTCCTAAACTGTATTTTCATAGGGTCCTTATGTCCAATTAAAAATGGATTTGAACTTAAATGGGACTTTGAATTCTCACAAATGAGGAATACAATCAAGTTCCTACACCATTATAAACATCCTCAAATCTTGTTAATTGCCAAAAGAAGTCATGGTATTTTTGTTTTCTCAACCTCATCTTGTTAGACATTGGCATCAATGCATAATTTACTAATGAATAACGGAACGCCATTAAAAAATTTGCATTGGTATAAGTAGTTTTTTTTTGGGTTTAACATGAAAAATTCTAAACTAGTACACTTATGACAAACTTACCTCAATCAAAAACCCAAAACCGGTACGTCTATGACAAATTTAACCTTAACTAGTTTTCATTAGATATTACCGTTAAATTGCTAAGTTGGATGATATATGATAATTGACAGGTATACAAATTTAAATTTTTACCTCTATTTGTCATAAATGTACTAGTTTGTGATTTTTTGTTGTATTAATTTAATTTCATAAAAAAAGGAAGCTCTTTCGTCCGTAAGCGCTTAAGTACTGTTCATGTTTTTTTCTCTCTCTGGAAAACGCTTGTGCCCTGCTCTTCTCCACCGGCTGAACGCGGTCGCCCGGCGGCGTGGGCTGCGGTTGGGTCTAGCTCGTGGTGGGTTCCTCTTCGTCTCGGAGCCCTCAATCCCTTATCCGGAGTTTTTCTTGGAGCAAGGCCATCTACCATCGCTGCTGCGGAAACCCCCGCCCAGTCTTCTCTTGCGGGTGAAGTGCGATTCCGGCGGCTGTGGGCGGTCCTTTGGCTCGATTTTTGGTGGGTTTTCTTCGCCATCCTCCCCTCTACCTGCAATTCGTAGCTCTCCTCTGGTTTGGACTGCTTCTCCTGGTATGGCCTTTCTTTTCTAGGGTTTGCTCTGTTTTCGGGCTGTTATGGAGGTCGAGAAGCAGGATGTCTCAAAGGGGACAATAGTTACTGCTAGGGGACTCCTATCCATGACTTCTAGTGCTCGCGGGGGTAGGAGAAACCGGAGTAGGAGTAGGTCTAAGATGGGTCGGACAGAGAAAGGAACGGTGTCTGTTTCTGGTCGGGGGGGTTCCGGGCTGGCTGGTGCGCGTGTGTTGGCGAGTGGTAGCGGAGCACGGGCGATCGGTGGTTCCACGCGAAGGTGGCCTTAGGCGGCTGGTTCGGTTGTCTTTGGGAGGTGAGGTGAGTGTTTCGGGCTGCTCGAATAGGTTGGGCGGTGGAACTGCTGCTCCCAAGTTGACTGGTTCGGCTGTCCTGTCCAGTGGAGGTCAGATCTCGGCTGATCCCAGGTTTCTAGGCGTGGGAGGCTCTGGATTGAGTGGGCCGAGTGGGCAAGTCAGTGTAGGTGCTGGACTTTCAGCTGCAAATGACCAGGTGCCGGATACAATTCCTACATCGGGAGGGACAGCAAGCTCTTCTCAGATTGGATTAACAAGGAGACAAGAGGCTCAAGCACAGGTAGGAAGTATGAAAGGAAGAATGGCCCAAGCTGCCCCACATGGAAATGCTATCCCGCATCCTCCCGGGGACCGGTCTTGGGTTAAGGTGGCTCGTTCTGCTATGAAAGGATATAACCTATCCTATGTCAAGCCAATACGTATCGATAATAAACTTGTGGGTGAAGTTCGATCGGGTTTTGGATGCTTCGGACCCAATATGGTCTGAATGCATTGTTGGATATCTTATAGGGAAGAAACTACCGTTTAGGCTGGTGGAGTCGGCCCTAAAACATGTCTGGGGGGAGAAGCTAGTGGAGGTTAAAGCTAATGACCAAGGCTTTTTCTTTTTTCATATTCCGGATCAGGAGTTTCGTAGGAGGGTGCTAGAAGGGGGTCCCCTAACTGTCGCTCGCGTTCCTCTTATTCTCCATCAATGGGACCCTCTCTTGGAACTCACAAAGGATCATCATTCTTCTGTGCCGGTATGGGTTAGATTGAAGAATATTCCCTATGCTTTATGGTGCGCTCCGGGCATCGGTGTGATTGCTAGTACGCTTGGTAAACCGCCGTATGTTGACCGGCGTACTGAGCAAATGAAGCTGCTATCTTTTGCTCGAGTATGCATAGAGATGTCAGCCAAGGCGGACTTTCCGCCCTCAGTTGAAGTGCTTATTGGTGGCACCATCCGCAAGGTGGAAGTGGAATACGAGTGGAGGCCAATTTGCTGCCAATCTTGTGGTATGTTTGGACATAATTGCCTACCAAAGGTCAATAGGATAGAGAGCGACTCAGCTACAACGCAGCCCCTTACTATAGTTCAACCGGCCCCTGCAACAGGACAACTTGTTGTAGACTTATCGGCTCCCATACAAAGACGGAGTGAGCTGGGGAAGAATGTTTTAGCTGGTGCAGAGACTTCAGGCAGCAAGGAAGGTGGCCTTGCTGAAGTGGTTCAAGACCAAAATGCCGAGATAGCTTGGCAAACGCAGCGCCCGGAAGGAAGGCCGGAAGGAAGTCCATATCTCCTCCGAAAAAGCCCACGATCTCCACAAGCTCGGCGCTGGCCAACCCTACTCGGGTAACGGAATGGAAGACTCTTCATCTTCATCCGGATCCCTTTCATCTTTTGAGGGGCTTGATGAAGGTGTAGATATGAAAAGCAATTCGGAGGATGACCTTTACGGATGATGGAGAGGATGTGCCTCAACATATTTGTCCTCCGCTGTTGAAAAGGTACCTAAAAAGGCTGACGATGATGTACAGTGCGACCCTAGGCCCGTGCCTTATACGAAGACAGCTCGGGTGGCCAATCCGCCGAAGAGTTGTAGACAGAAGGGCTGGCGAAAGTAAGCTCTCCTAATCCTCATGTATATTATACTATATGAATATAGGTATTTGGAATATTAGAGGTATGGTGGACCGTGCACGCAATTTGAAGCCCGCATCTTTGGTTAGAATTCACAATCTTTGTTGTATTGGTATTTTGGAGACTAAGGTTACTGCTGGTCGTTTTGATTCTCTTTCTTCCAGCATTATTCCGGGATGGCGTTGGTCCTCTAACTATGCCTACTCCCTAGGGGACGCATTTGGGTGGGATGGGATCCTAGTAGAGTAAATTTTAATACCGACCTAGCTCATGGTCAAGCTATTCATGGCACTTTATCGATTTGAGTTCCGATATCTCCTTTTACCTGTCGTAATTTATGGAGAGCATACTTTTGTGGCTCGTAGAATTCTATGGGCGGATTTGGTACAGCTGAGTTACGTCTCGTAATAGTCCTTGGCTGGTGGCGAGAGACTTCAATGCTATCCGTGACCCATCGGATAGAGTGGGCAGCTCCACTCCATGGATCCCGGCCTTTGATGAGCTGAAGGAATGCCTTTCCCAAGCTCTACTTGATGATCTTAGGTATGTTGGATACCGTCACACTTGATCTGTCTCTTCGGGTCCTTCTAGGAAATTGCGCAAGATTGATCGGGTGTTGGTAAATAGTAAGTGGTGCCAAGATTTTCTTATTCGAAGCCGCCTTTGTTGCCCCCGGCATTTCGACCATACTCCTATGATTGTTAAAATTACCGATCCGGTGGTAAGGAGGAAACCCTTCAAATTTTACAACTTTTGGATGGATCACCCACAATTTCAGCCTATCCTTAGCCGGGCACGGGTAGCTCCGGTGACGAGGTAACCCTATGTATCGTTTGTACTTCCGATTAAAAGAGGTGAAAGCACGCCTAAAACAGATGAACAAGGTAGCCTTTTCAAATCTCTCTTCACGTGTGGAGCATGCTAGAGGTGCCCTCCAAGCTACCCGGGATGCCTACTGGCCGTGGACCTGAGAATGACCGGTTGGCGGCCCAAAAAGAATCCATGTCAAGCAGCTCTACCAACTCTTATACCAAGAAGAATCCTTTCTACGGCGAAATCTAGGATTCGTTGGCTGAAAGAAGGGGATCTCAATACCAGGTTTTTCACCACTCGGTGAATAACCGTCACCTTCGAAACGAGTCCCTGTCTATCCAGGATAGTATAGGACACCGCATCTCGACTTGCGGGAAGTAAATAACATCTTCGTTCAGCACTTTCAGGAGCTGCTAGGTCCGGTACACATGGAGGTACGCCCCTCTCTTTTGGAAGTTAAAGCGGTACTATCTACTGAAGTTACGGTTGATCAAATTCGTATGCTTTCTAGTCCCGTTACTCATACAGAAATTCAAACTGCTATCTTCTCGCTTGCGAGTAACAAAGCCCCGGGCCCGGATGGTTTTAACTCGGACTTCTTCAAAAAGAACTGGGGGGTGGTAGGTCGTCGGTTGGTGATCTTTGTAATGAATTTTTTTAACACTGGCAGATTGTTAAGGGAGGTAAACAACACTATCCTCACTCTTATTCCCAAAGTTCCTAATGCTTCTAATTTTGGGGACTTTAGGCCAATAGCGTGTTGTAATACTGTCTATAAATGCATTACTAAGATTATTGCGAATAGAGTTGCTGCTGTCACTCCCTCTCTAGTTGGCCCTTTCCAGAATGCTTTTGTCAAAGGCCGGCGTATTAGTGACAATATTTTATTAACTCAAGAGTTATTCTTGGTTTTCACGTGGAACCCTACCTCCCTAAATGTGCGGTTAAGGTTGACTTTCGAAAGCCTACGATACCTTGGGTGGGATTTCTGGAATTAACCTTGGAAGCTTTTGGTTTTCCTCCCTGGTTAATAGCACGTATTATGATATGTGTGCGGACACCTAGATTCTCTATTGCCATAAATGGAGAACTTCATGGGTTTTTCCCTAGCTGGCGGGGACTAAGGCAAGGGGACCCCATGTCTCCATATCTCTTTACCTTGGTCATGGAGGTTTTCTCCGGTATTATCTCTAGGCAAACTCAGAATCCTGACTTTAAGTTTTTCTGGAGATGTAAAGCGACTAGGTTATCCCATATCTTCTTTGCAGACGATGTCTTCCTTTTCTGTGAAGCCTCCACGACCTCTTGCTCACATCTTAAGGAGGGTCTCCTACTATTTTCCTCCTGGAGTGGTCTACGCCCAAACCTCAACAAGAGTGAGGTTTTTCTAGCGGGGGCACGACGGCGGCTCGGGATCACATCATCCAAATATGGGGATTTCGGCTAGGCGCTCTTCCGGTCGATACACCGGGTGTTCCAATTATCACTAAGAGGATAGCCAAAGCAGATTGTGTGGCCCTGGTTAGTCTCCTTACTACTCGGGTCCGATCTGGACCCATCGCTTTTGTCCTTTCTTTGGAAGGCTAGTTCTTATACGGTCGGTCCTTCATGCTATTCAAGTTCTTGGGCTAGTATCTTTATTTTACCAAGCTCGGTCCTAAAGAAAATTGAGCAAATATGTCGGCAATTCCTATGGAAAGGCCCTTCACTAGGCGCTGGTGGAGCGAAGGTAGCACAGGATCATGTGTGCTTGCCGAAAGTTTGAAGGAGGACTTGGGGTAAGGAAGCTTCGAGATAATAATAGAGCTGCCATGATGAAACATATTTGGATTTTGTTTACGGACAAGGAATCCCTCTGGTGTAAATGGATCCATGCCAATTATTTAAAAAACAAAAACTTTTGGACTACCTCCACACCTTCTTGCTGTTCCTGGGCATGGAGGAAAATTCTTGAGTTGAGATCTACCTTCCTTCCCTTTGTGAGATGGAAGGTTGGCAATGGAGACTCTGTCTCACTCTGGCTTGATCCATGGCACCCCCGAGGTCCGTTAAATCGATTCTTCTCCAATTCTGACATCTTTCGATCCGGCCTTCTTAGGGAAGCTTTGGTTTCGGATCTTTTCTCTCCAGCGGGATACGCCATTTTCCAACAACTACATAGCTGGCCATGGCCGATGCCTACTCTCAACGATAGGCCAGACATGCTTATTTGGTTACCGCATCCCTCGGGTGAGTTTTCTATGGCTTCAGCTTGGGATGGGACTAGAAGTCGGTCCGAGAGAGTAAGGTGGTCTTCTTTAGTGTGGAGCAAAGCCATGATGCCTAGGCACCAATTCTTGCTTTGGTTGATTACTAAGCATCGCCTCCCAACTCAAGTGCTCTTACTATCTATTGGCAGGATTGTTGATGCCGTTTGTCCTTTTTGTAAGAGTAGACCAGACTCTATTGATCATTTGTTTTTTGGTTGTATTTTGACGCATGACATTGTTGTTTTTGGGCGGGGAAGTGTAATTTGGCACGGCACGGAGGACCATGGACCAATACCCTTGAGTGGGCTTGTAGTAACTTGATCGGCAAAGGTTTCGGAAAGAGATACTTAGGTTCTCTTTTGGAGCCCTTTGTTACATAATATGGAGCTCGTAATGACGCCTTATTTCGGGGCAAAGTGGCGTCCCTTCCTTCTTTGAAGCAACGTATAATCAAATCTGTCGGGGATAAAGTGGCTGCGGGGCCGAAGATTCAAGACAACATGGTGAATGAAGGCTACAAAGAACTTGGGGATTTGAAGCCTCTGTCTTTTATGATTAATATCTTGTGTGGCTCCTTTGTGTAGGTCCTAATGTAGATTTGCCTGGATTCGGCACCTCTCCACTCGGTAACCTTTGTTATTCGAGTGTAATAGGTGCCATCATCCTATAGGATGTACAGTCGGTTCTTATTAATATACAAGCTTACCTTACCAAAAAAAAAAAAATTAATTTCATAAAAACTAACGGAGGGTAAACTTATCACAAATGTATCAACTTAGGATTTTTATAGTCAAAAAAATTAGTTTGGGGATGATTTTGTCACAAATGTACCAATTTAGAGCTTTTCATGATATTATTATTATTTTTAAGCCTCATCATTGTTGCCGGGAGTCCTTTTAACCCTTGTAACATGGCACGCTGAGTATACATATCAAAAGGTCATAGGTAATCCCTAGTGGACGCTGTCAATATATGATTTCACCACTTTAATCTCAGTATGTGGGCTTCATTTATGGTACATCATTACAACATGGATCATATGAAAAATCAAGAACGTTTGGATTTCAAAAATGCTAAAACGAACTCCGCCAGAAAGATCAAAGCTGCAATTGCAAACTACCCTTCATTGCCTTTGCCTCTGACTTACCTCCTTACTTTCAAAGGGTCAGGGGATAAACCTAGGAGAAGAAGCAATGTGCCGTTTTAGGATAATTAGTCCGAGCATTAGGGCTTGAGGAGGCTATTGAATGGAGTCTTTGTTGGAGATGGTTCTCATCAGATATCAGGAACTTATCTTTGATGTTTTCCTTCTGCTATCAAGCAAACTGCACATCTGGGGAAGAAGAAAGTAGCACTGGTAGTTAGTTCGGTTTCCTTGTTTCCCGTTCCGAAAAATTTTGGCCGACAAAGAAGGGAAAATACACTGATTTTCTATTAAAAAAGTTCCCAATTCTTCCTTCGCAGGGCTTCAATTCTTGCTTCGGCGTTTCAAAAGTAAAGGAAGGATTTTTTACTAAAAAGTCGATATTCAAAATCATTCCATTCCGGATCCTTTTCTCCAGCAAAGCACCGGGTCTCTAAATTCTCATAGGGCCCCCTTGGAATTCCTTCCAGAGTCAGTTGAATAATTTTTATAAATTCCGTTATTTCACCTATTTGGATTAAATAGCAACTTAATGAATCTCCTTCTTTTTGCCAATGGATTTCCCAATCCAATTCATCATTATTTCTATATTTGCAATTCAATGTAGATGGATATAATCTATATCACATAACATATCTATGCCTCTTTTACTCTCATTTTTCCCATGCAATTTGGAATACTCAAACAGTTTATTCTTTTTTTTTTGTTTTTTTTTTTGCTTTTCTGAATGATGAGCCTACCGCCATTGATCTTTCATGCCATAATCTTACAGTTCCGTATCAGGGTTAATTTTATCCATTGGCCTAAAAGGCTATGGAAGCAGCTATGGCAGCTGTGGATTTAGCTTTGCCCATGCCTGATATAGTCAACGAGAGGAAGGAAGGGCATGGCCACCAAAAAGGGGGAAGTCAACTTTAACTTCTTAAAACAAGGGCAGCCATGGCATGGCATGGACACAATTTTTTGGATCCTTCTCTCTTCTGGTCGGTATCATGGGACGAGATTTTGCAGTTCGAAGACACCGTTCATCCATAAGACCTGACTGTGCGTCTCTGGAGAGAGAGAGACGTGGAGACATCAAAATCATATCCATTGCTTCCAACTTTCTCTTTTGAAACTTCAAGAATTCAATTAAATCATGATGGCAAATGTTGCCTTTTGCCTACTAACTTTTTCTTTGGACATTTGGGAATTTAATTAATCGATGATGTGTATGTTGCATTTTGCCCAACGTCTACGGTTGATTGACCCCGCAATGTAAATGAAAATATTATACAATCAATCTAACATGTTTTGAGTCCCTTTAGCAGATTTGAAATCAGCGTTATGGATTAGAGTAAGTTTGGCTCGATTTGACACGATCACAAGTAATGTACGAAGAAATTCAAGTCCGATATTTATATCCAATATTATGAGGATACCGATTTTAAATTATGTAAACTTATTGAAAAATAATAAAAATTCGATCAAGTCTGTGAACCTGTCGAGCTAAGATTCATTTTGATGACTTTAAACTCTATTCGACAAGATAATTGAATCGCTTGAGCAGATCTCAAGCTTGAATCAAGTCAAAACTAGATGAGTTGATCTCATGTAATCGCTGAGCTGGGTTTGATTTGCTTGCGAAATGCAAGATTGAAGATTTTTAATACATTTCAAATTTACTAATTTGAGGTTGTCCAAAAAAGTGATTTCCTTTTCGTCAAACATAAAGTATTCTAACGGTTTCCAATGTATGGGCTGCCTATGTCCCTTAGATCGCGCCCAATGTAGCCAACAGGTCGCTCTTGATCCAATCTCTATCAATAATAAACGTAGGAAAGATTTTCACTGAACGTGCTTTAAGAAGAAATTCCACTTACATGTGTACATCACTAGTGAGGGGAGTTGGCTCTAAATGATTTTTTACCTAAATAATAGTGTAGGTACACGTCTCATTCCTCAAGTCACTGAAAGCAAACAATAAAAATAAAAATAATCGTACTTTGAGATAGCTCACTCTTTATGTACTTATGATAAGCTTGAGATTTACCGACCTATTGGCAAAAAAAAGAAAAAGGGCAAGCGATTTTTCAGTGTGGATTATGCCCAACTTTTATTGCTCTGCATTCCAGTTGATCTAAGAAGGTGTGAGCATTGGTTCGGGATCAATCTTGGACTGACCGAGACTAGCCCAACCCTATTGGTCCTGGTCTAGTTCTAGGGTGACTAGATCGGTCCTTGGTCCTGAAACCCTTGAACCTTGCACTTTGGGAGTTGGTCCTTAGTCCTAGGAGTTTAAAATTGGTTCAATTCGGACCGATATATAAATTTAACATATGATATATTATATGCTTTCTTCTACTCTAAATTTTAGTGCTTCCTCTTATGTTCTCTTTGAGTTTGTTGTATTAAGTAGAAAGTAAAAAAGAAACCCAGCCCTAATTTGACCAAAAAAAAAAAACTTCTTCACTTGCCTTGGCCTCGCTTGCCTCACCGCTTGCCTTTGTTCCCTCACCTCGCTACTCACCTTTGTTCCGTCACTTCACATGTTAATTATTATGGTTCATTACTTTTAGCAAGTGTAAATTTCTATTGTTATCTTATCTTATTTTTATGTTTGATATGTATTAGTGTTCATAATTTGGTTGCTTGACGTCACATTGTTGATAGATATATAATTTGAAATAACATATTTGTTATTTTAAGGAATACAAAAAAATAATCGATTGGTCTCAAATTGATCCTAGAACTGGACCAAACCCATAGGGTTGGCCTGATCATTGGTCCCAGGCTCAATAAGGTCAATCCTTGGTCCAAAAAATTAGAGACTAATACTATATAGGTTGGTCCATGGGATAGGTGCTGGACTCATTCAACCCAAACTATACTCACTCCCTAAGAAGATGTAGGTGAGAATAAAAGTCAAAACCAGAAAAGTCTGGGTGACGTTGCCCTATTATCTAAGCTACTTGTTCTTTTCTTTTCTTTTTCTAGTAAAGAATTGGGGAAGAAGAAGTGGCCATGCACGTTGCTCCATCAAAATGCCCCCAACATGAAATCTATATAAAGGGACTGCGCCCTAAGCTTTTTGGTACACAAACACCAAGCAGAAGCAAAACACCATATACAGCCATGGCTTCTTACCGTAACATCGTCCTAATTGCTCTCCTCTTCCTCATTGCCACCACTCCACGCACTCATGGAATCATCCTCAGCAATGTTGTCCAAGTTAACGTTGCCGGCCTCCTGAGCTGCGTCATCCCGGGGACGTTGCCAACCCTGACCAGTCCCCCACTCAGCGGAGTGCCGGTGGTCTTCACGTGCAACGGCGGCACAATCATCCTCGGTCAGGCCGTCACCAACACGACCGGATTCGTGAGCGCCGTATTCAAGCTAGTGGACAGCGTTGTTTTCGACAGCTCGACGTGTGTGGGGACAATCAATCTCCTGAACGCCGTGAGCTGCAACCTCTTTCCTCCTACCGGGACTGTCGGCACGACCCTCACCCTTTTGAGCGCTGTGCAAGGGGTAGTACAGTTCACAGTGGGGCGAATCTTCGTCGGTTGAACTTGAACTTGTGATGCGTTACGCCCATGCAGGAAATAGGTTTGCATGAGATGAAGCTTGCCAATAAAAGGGCAGGAGAGTCCTGTCTTCACTTTAAATAACTGATAACTTCCTGTCTCTCTTAAAAGTTTAAATAAGGCAAGATGAATAATAAAGGTTTAGAGACATCAATCTCTCTCTCTCTCTCTCTCTCTCTCTCTCTCTCTCTCTCTCTCTCTCTCTCTCTCTCTCTCTCTCTCTCTCTCTCTCTCTCTCTCATTGAAGTAGAGAGTGCCCGCATGGTGCATATCAATATGGATGAAGGTTGTACTATGTTTAAATGGATTCTCATAGCGTATCAGAACAATCCTCGTCCCCCCTCTCCCCAACCAAGGATAAGTGACACGTGAAACCGCAAAACTGTAAATAAACGTAAACATATCGAGTGATTTGTAAAAATTAAACAGGACATATAAGATTTATGTGTGGTTTGTAAGTGTGTTTACATTCATGGGAGAGAGATTGACGGCATTCTCTACTATAATCGCTTCATCACACTCTCAAAAGGCAAAATATAATTAGAAGTCAAGTTCACCATCTAACACCAATTAAAAGGTGATACGCTAAAAAGTCCGAACGGCAATGCCCTCCTATCTTTGTAAATAAAATCATGAACGTGAATCTTATTATTATTATTATTATTATTATTATTATTATTATTATTATTATTATTATTATTATTATTATTATTATTATTAGTTTCGATATTTTGGATGAAAAACAAGGACCATTGGCGAGAGTCAACGAGGATGCCCATAGGGCATCCATGAAGCAAGAGCAAACAAGTGGAGGCATGGCATGCGAGATACAACTTTAGAGCATGGACCTTAGAAATTACTTCCATACTTTTGGTGAGGCATGCGCCTATATAGTATAGTTTGTCCACTTATAGCAACTATATATGTCATAATCTCGTCAAACAGTTGCTTTAGAAGTACGATTGAGCAACCGGACTTGTTCTACTTAGAAACCAAACCAAACCACTTATAGAAATAGGTCTGGTTCTCTTTTCCAAAGTTTGGAACCAGTATTTTGTGGGTAGGTTCCTAGTTATAAGTGCCGAACCAACCCACCTACCCAGGTACGACAATTAGAATCTGTTTTATAAATTTGGAAGAAGATAATTTATCTTTCTTAAATAAACTTAACTTTCCTATTGCTCTATATTTTTCGTTTGTTATATATCCATATTTTACTTTGAGTTGTTTTGTAGCTGATACTATTTTGCCATAATTGCTATTTGTCTCGGTTTTAAAAAAAAATGAAGTAAAAAAAAAAATCCGTTTCTAAGTAGACCCCAAAATCGGACTAGAAAAATATAATAGGTTATAGGGTTAGTTTCACGGCAAATAGGGCAGGTTTCAAATTCAAAAAATTATGAATCGATTCTAATGGGTAGGTTTCATGTCTGGAACTTATTTACCTCAGAAGCGATCGCCCCAATATAGAAGTTCATCCCATGAAATCTATATAAAGGAACATCAACCAGAGCTTTTGCTACACACAGCACAAACCAAGCTTTCTTTATATCTTCGATTTTTCGTATCCGTAACACCAGCATTTCTTCTCCTTCATTGCCATCACCGGCACAACACTTGTCCAAGGCATCCTCATCAACGAAGAAACGAAACACCGCGAGTCCACGTCGCCGTCGACCTGGTTCTCGCGCCCCCGGATATCCCACAACCGTTGCCGGGGTGCCGATGTCCATCACATGCGGCACCGTCGTCCTAGGCCAAGGCACAATCGACAAGAATGGGGTCTTGGACGCGGATTTCGAAATCGGGGAAAGCTTCTCTTTCGAGAGCTTGGCCTGCGATGCGAGGGTTTCCGTTCTGGACCTTGACAGCGCTATAGCCGCAGCGATATATGAAGAGCAACTGACATGTTCACTCCCGAATGTTTTCATAGTCACTGGGCCTTTTGTACGGATTCAATCCTAGTTAAGGCAGCAAAAATGCATCCAAGTATGAAAAGCTGATACAAAAGGCTAATGTCATCCATCCTATATGGTAATGACTAATAATGTCTTTTTCAATAAGGTAAGAAGAATAACGACGGATGCTCATATGTTAATCCATCTGAATCTCATCTTGTAGGCAAGTGTGCTTCTCTGCAACCTAGGTGGACATAGCACATATTATAATTGATATTGACTCGTTTCGCTCAATATTAGCACTTTACAAAATGGACCTTGCGCTATTAGTGACGGTTTCATGAACAATGCTAGATGGATTCACGAAATCGTTATAGTAAGCGGGACGTTCTGCTTGGCGGGTGCAATGGCGGTTCCCTTAAAGATCTTGTTTGGAAACTACATAGTAAGATTACATAGGTCTTTAATTATTTGAGGAAACTTCTTCCGATGGAGATCACAAATATGAACATCACATTTATAACCACGCGCGTGATGTCCATATGGATGAAATATTCCCTCAGACATGCTCCTAATATGTATTTCCATAGGATCCACATGTAAAAATGGATGAATATCTTTTTGAACTTAAATGGGACTTTGAATTCTCACAAATGAGGAATACAATCAAGTCTCCTACACCATTATAATCATCCTCAAATCTTGTTATTTGCATAAAGAAGTTATGGTATTTTTGTTTTCTCAACCTCAATTTGCTAGACATCGGCATCAATGCATAATTTACTAATGAATAATGGAATGCCGTTAACAAATTTACATTGATATAAGTAGTTTTTTTTTAGGGGGGGTTAACATGAAAATTCCTAAACTAGTACACCTATGACAAACTTACCCCAATCAAAAACCCTAAATCGGCACGTCTATAACGAATTTACTATTCGCTAGTTTTCATTAGATATTATCATTAAAATTGCTAAGTTGGATGATACGTGGTAATTGACAGGTATACCAATTTAAAGTTTTACCCTTCATTTGTCATAAGTGTAATAGTTTGTAGTTTTTCACTGTATTAATCCAATTTCATAGAAACTAATTGAGGATAAATTTGTTATAAATGTACCAATTTGAGGTTTTTGATAGTCAAAAAATTAGTTTTGGGATTATTTTATCACATATGTATCAATTTAGGGCTTTTTGTGTTATTAAATTTTTTTAACCCTAATCATTGTTGTTGGGAGTCCTTTTAACCCGTGTAACATGGCACGCTAAGTAAATACAGATTAAAAGGTCACAGATAATCCCTAGCGGAAGCTGTCAATATATGATTTCAACACTTTAATGTCAGTACCAAGGCTTGAATTATGGTACGTTACTACAATACGGATCATATGGAAAATCAAGAATGTTCGGATTTCTCGGCACGAACTCCACCAGAAAGATCAAAGCTGCAATGGCAGACTATCCTACATTGCCTTTGCCTCTGATTCCAATCTCTTTCTTCCTTTCCTCCTTACTTTCAAGGGGTCAGGGGATTAACCTTGGAGAAGAAGCAATGTACCGTTTTAGGATAATTAGTCCGAGAATTTGGACTTAAGGAGGCTATTGAATGGAGTGTTTGTTGGAGATGGTTCTCACAGACATCAGGAACTTATCTTTGATGCGGGCCAACCAACCCGAGTTTTCCCTTCAGCTGTCAAGCACACTGCACACCTGGGGAAGAAGAAAGCACCAACGGTAGTTCGTTCAGTTTCCTTATTTCCTGTTCCAAAAAATTTTGGCCGACAAAGAAGGGAAAATCCACTCTTGATTTTCTATTAAAAAAGTTTCCAATTCTTCCTTTGTAGGGCTTCAACTCTTACCTCAGTTGAATAATTTTTATGAATTTCATCATTTCACCAATTCGAACTAAATAGCGAGCTAATGAATCTCCTTTTTGCCAATGGATTTCCCAATCCAATTCGTCAGAAATAATTCTATTATTTTTGTATATGTAACTCAATCTAGATGGATATAATCTATATCACATAACATGTC
This sequence comes from Angophora floribunda, assembly GCA_014182895.1. Taxonomy (NCBI): domain Eukaryota; kingdom Viridiplantae; phylum Streptophyta; class Magnoliopsida; order Myrtales; family Myrtaceae; genus Angophora; species Angophora floribunda. Next base: position 13,919,064 of record CM024715.1, read on the forward strand.
TATGCCTCTTTTACTCTCATTTTTTTCATGCAATTTGGAATATTCGAACAGTCAACTTATTTTTTCCTTTTATGAATGACGAGCCTACCACCGTTGATCTTTCATGCCATAATCTTACGGTTCTGTATCAAGGTTAATTTTATCCAATGGCATAAAAGGCTGTGGAAGCAGCTACAGCTGCTGTTGATTAGCTTTGCCCTTGCCTGATAGCCAACGATAAGGGAAGGGCATGGCCACCAAAAAGGAAAAGTCAACTTTAACTTCTTAAGACAAGGGCAGCCATGGCATGGCACGGACGCAACTCTTTGGATCGTTCTCTTTCGGTCAACATAATGGGTTGAGATTTCGCAGTTCCAAGACACTGTTCACCAAAAAAAAGAAAAACTGATTTGAGAATTACCGACCTACGGAAAGGCGATTCTTCAGTGTAGATCGGACCCAACTTTTATTGCCCTGCATTCCGACTGACGGGACCAAGTTCTCGTCCAGACTTTCCCCCTTTTGGCGTTCCTCGAGCCACGATTTTCCTTTCTTTTCTGTGCCTAATCTAAGAAGATTGATGTAGGTCAGATTGAATACCATACCAGAAAAGTTTTGGGTGACGTTGCCCTATTATCATCTAAGCTAGTTGCTGTTTATTCTTTTTCTGGTAAAGAATTGGAAAAGAGGACGTGGGCATGCAAGTTGCTTCGAAAAATGCCCCCAACATGAAATCTATATAAAGGGACCTCACCCAAAGCTTTTGGTACACAAACACAAAACAGAAGCAAAAGCCGAAGCATAAAACCATATACAGCCATGGCGTCTTACCGTAACATTGTCCTAATTGCTCTCGTCTTCCTCATTGCCACCACTCCGCGCACTCAAGGAGTCATCCTCAGCAATGTTGCCCAAGTCAATGTCGCCGGCCTCCTGAGCTGCGCCATCCCAGGGACACTACCGACCCCAACCAGCGCGCCACTCAGCGGAGTGACAGTGGTCTTCACGTGCAATGGCGGCACGATCATCCTCGGCCAGGCCGTCACCAACACGACCGGATCCTTGGACGCCGTATTGGATCTTGCGGATGGCCTCGTTTTCGACAGCTCGACGTGTGTGGGGACAATCGGCCTCTCGAGCATTGTGAGCTGCAACCTCTTTCCTCCGACCGGGATCCTTCGCACGAGCCTCGCTCTTGTGAGCTATGTGGAAGGAGTAGCACACTTCGTCGTGGGGCGGACCTTGACCCTTGGAACTTGAACTTGGGACGTGTTATACACGCATGCATGAATTAGGTTTGCATGAGATGAAGCTTGCCAATAAAAAGGCAGGAGAGTCCTGTCTTCACTTTAAATAACTGATACCTTCCTGTCTCTCTTAAAAGTTTAAATAAGGCAAGATGAATAATAAAGGTTTAGAGACATCAATCAAAATCAATCTCTCTCTCTCTCTCTCTCTCATTGAAGTAGGGAGTGCCTGCATGGTGCATATCAACATGGATGAAGATTGTCCTAAGTCTAAATGGATTCTCACAGCATATCTGGACAATCCTCCTCCCCCCTCTCCCCAACCAAGGATAAATGATACGTGAAGCCGTAGAACTGTGGATAAATGTAAACATATCAAGTAATTTGTAGAAATTAAACATGACATAAAAGATTTACATGCGGTTTGTAAGTGTGTTTACATTCATGGGAGAGATCGATGGCATGTTCTACTATAATCAACAAATGAAGATTTTAATCGCTTTATCACACTCTCAATCTGAATAGCCTTACATGACTTAAGTCTAAGAGAAACTAAAAAAAAATTAAACCCTTGAAGTTCTCTTTGATGACTCTTCGAAACTCTCGAATTAATTTGTGTGCATCTGGACATTCTGTGGGCCGCACGTCCAAAATATCTTGAACTTCTCGGGTAGCACGTCGGACGTTTCACTAAGAAGCGGTTGGATGTCCGAATCCGGGGGCGCCCAAATTTCAATACAAGTCCAACTTCCGGCCAACCTTGGCTGGACCTCCGATTCCAACGCCAATCGCCAAAACGGGCATCCAGTCTTGTGGCTGGATCCACAGTAGTAGGTTGGAGAAATTTTTGCTGATTTTTTCGAACGTCTGAATCGATCCTTAATACGTCTGCCTCCGTCCTTGCACTTTCCAAAACATGTTTCCCCTACTCTCTATGTTCTTCAACTTCAATCTCGCTCTAATTCCAAACTGAATTGGGTTTATTTCGAGCCACAAACAAGCGAGAGATATCATTGGTTCCTACTGCTTTCGGTCGATATTAAATATAGATGGAGCGACTGCTTATAATTCCGAGCTATTAGAGGGCATCGAAGCATGTGACTGAGATAGTGAATGAGATTTGGATCTTCGAGGGATTTCGCGTAGGAAAACAGATCCTTTTCTTCTCTTGGTTTCTCATCATGGTCTGCAAGAAAGAGTTCTTGATCTTTCCTTACAGACCGATGGACTCGTGTTGAAGAAGTCTCACAATGTAATTTACTGTCGACATGGATGAGAAGAACTCGTTATCTTACCGGTGGAGTTGTTTCAGTGGCAGAAACTAATAATCCAACAGAAGATGAGAAAAAAAGAGAGGAAAGAATGAAACCGACGAAGGTAAACTAAAGGCATTTCCGTCATTTTAGTGAGAGATTACATCAGCCAGCAAGCTTGTGGATTCCAAAGTGATTTTTGTAGAAAGATGTTGTGGGCTTGAATTTGTTGTGGATCAAATGTTTTAATTACATTATTTTTAATCATCCCATGGACATTTAATTATTTGTTAACATTGACATCTACTTTCCTAGGTGGCATGGCTAGCGAACATTTAATTTTTAACATTTTTTGGAACTCTCTTTCATTTTTTTTTTTTTTTTTTTTTTTTTTTAACTTAGGGCTGGGAAAGCCCTCGCCACCACTAGGCAACCTCATCGGCTTTGGGGAGGCCATTGCAGGCCCTTGCTTTGGCCGGTGAGAGGTTGAATGAGGACACATGGCCACTCGCCTAAATCTAGCAAGTGCCATGACACCCTTGCCTAGGGCTAACAAGGGCCACAACACCCTCACCTAGCCAAGGCGTCCCAACCCTAAGTTCAAAAAAATAACAATAAAGAAAATAAAGTAAAATAAATTCAAAAAATATTAGGATATTATTAAAAATATCCACATCAATGCCACTATAAATCAACTTCAACATTAGTAATTTCTAGTCATAATTGACCAAATGGACTTAATTAATACAATTAAATTCGAATGGAGCCTATGCCATTGTGCGATCCCAACTACAAAGAATTTGTGGAAAAGGAAGATTGTACCAAAACTGTTGTGTCTTCTTTGCCGGCAAAGCCCTAAATCTATCAAACATATTTTTCTACTGTGCAAATGGACGAATGACGTTTGGCAACACTCAGATCTACGAGTTAAAATATCCTATCAAGGGCTAGGTCGATTTGAAATTTAGCTACTGAATCAAGTCGGGAAAATAGAAAACTCACCTTCGCTGGAGTTGCCGGTGACAGTGATTTGGGAACTGTGGAAGACCAGAAATCACTTCGTATTCAGAAGACGCATTCCAAATCCATCACAAATGGTGGAATCTACCTTAGCAAATTGGAAAAGCTTTGAGCGATGGAACCTAGGAAGCTAAAAATTGAAGAGAGAAGAAGGGTTTTTACCTACAGTTTAGAAACCACTGAAAGAAAATGAATTGAAGGTGAACATAGATGGATCGTTTGAGGAAGGCAGATCTGAAGGAAGCATAGCTTGTATATGCATAGACCAAACTGGAAGAGTGGTGGATGGGTTTGCAAAGAGGGTTTACACTACTTCAGCGTGCCAAACTAAAACCCTAGCATTACTAGAGGCGCGTAAATATTTTAAAAAGAACACTTATCTGAACTTAAAGGTTGAGTCGGCGACTTAAACGTGATAAAAACAGTGATAGATTGAGAAAAGGCTTTGTGGGAGGAGGACGCTATTATCGAGGCCTGCAAAGTAGAGATGGCCCAATTTGAAAATCTCAATCTAGCCCATTACACGAGAGAGCAAATAAAGTAACAGACTGGATAGCTAAGGCCTATAAATGTAATTCCCTTTCTAGAAACTGGCTTACTAATCCTCCTAGTACTTTAAGGGACCTTATTGTTTTTGAGGCTTGTGTTTTTTGTCATGATGATGCTAAGTGAGGTAATGAAGCTCAATTATCTTTTTTGACCAAAAAAATAAATCAAATTGGCACAAATGTAATAGATTTATTACTTTTTGGTTAATTTTTCCTTTATTATGTCACAAATTATTTCTTTAAGGGATTTTCATAGTAACTTAAAGCCAACTAAATGATTATTTAATATAAAACACACCTTATAAATTACACTAGTTAATGAAGGGATATATTATATATGGATTAAGTGCCTAAGTAGCACCAATACCAATAAAAAAAAATCAATACGTTGGAATACATTATATATTAAATGTATATTTTTATATATACATGATAAATTATCATTTTCATAATTATTTCAATCAAATTAGTTTTATTCAAATCCACAGATAAATAAATAGTAAAAGAGTCTAAAATGAATCTACACTAAAAACATTAATTCACCATTTGTTAGTATTATTTATTTTTTTGAATTGACAAATTCAATTACATCCCATTCCAATAATCCACCATAAAATTTAGCATTTAACAATAAGTCAAAGAATAGACAATCGACATTTTACCATCAAATATAACAATAAATCATTCATTTACATTATCTACTCCATTTTCTTCTTTCACCCTTTTCTTTCTTTCTTCAATTGATTTACATTTTGATTCTTAATTTATTGAAAATATTTAAAATTGACCTCATGCGTGTGGGAAGGCCAGATTTGCATTGGTAAACATGTATGGAGCATTGACCACGTGTCGGACATCCGACACGTGTCCAACATCGACATGGAGACTTTCAAAAGAGTGTTTGTGCTATGACTCCAATCACCCTTATCACTAGGCATAAACAAAATTTATACTGTGGGCCACCCATTCAGCTTTAGGCTCATATTTTACCTAATCATCGAGGTCCACAAATATATTTTATGGGACTCAACGCGGTCCTTTTAGGTGTAAAAGACCGGCAACTTTTATTGCTTTTCATTCCACCAAGTTAACTAATCAAAGCATATCCACCAAATGCCTCTTTTTCCCCTTGTTTGCTAGTCTTAGAAGATACACGTAAGAATAAAAAACAAAACCAGCAAAATATTTTTATGGGTTTGACTTACTTCTTATACTAGTGTCGACACCAGGCTCAAAGTCTGGACCTCATCGTGAAGAAGCTAATGGCCCAAACAGACCATAACGATGCACTTAATCAATAAAGCCCACTCGATGAAATGCCTTGATAAATCCATTTATCATCGATGTCATAACAATACACTTGGCTCATGAACCCTATCTGATGAAATGTCTAAAGAGCTCATCGATCGTAAGCCTCCGATAGACAGAGTTCAGTCGAAATCATGTCACATGGCCACAACTGAATGTCTAAAAGAACAGGTGGGATATAACAGAAGTTTGAATCTCCGGTGTGATGGCCTGGCAATAATGTCGCACTAAAACGAAGCCCTCAAAGAACACAATGATATAGAAGCCAACTGATAGAGATCTTGAGAAATTGTCGGAGCAGCGAGACACAACCGACATTAAAACCTATCAAATGACACAGTATCGTACAACAGATTGCAGAAACACTTTTGCACTGGTAAAAGATTACAGAGCATGCGTGAAGAGGCCGAAATAGTCATAGCGAAACCAAGCTCAGGGACTTTTGGAGCTCCATGCGTTTAGGTACATACACTGAATTAGCAGTAAAACAAACTACACTTAAGTGAGGATTAGCTGAGATCCCAAAGTTTACCACCCGGTAAGTTGTAGGAAAAGCTACTGATTTTTTTACCATTTGCATTAGAAGACAAAGGATCCTTAGTTCTGCAATGCAAGTACTGCCATCTCCAGAGACGGGAGTGCTTAAATTGTAGAACCAGTATCAAGTTCTTGAACTGAAATCCAGAGAACGCTTTACTCAGATATTGAAAGAAAGTACATGAGTGAGCACCAAGCTTATTGTTTATGTTTACATACCCCAGCAGACACAAAAGGAGATGACTCGATCTAGTTAACTGTATGAACCATATGAAATGTGCCGTATCGTGACAAATAAAACAAAAGTATAGAATGTGATCCAAGTTTGATGAAAAGCCTACTTTCACAATCACAAACCATTTTTCCGTGAACCAATCTCTTATCCTGTGGGGTTCTGCGTCATATCCAAATGTACAAGCCATTCGCATCCTTTTGAACAAAAAATTAGCAGATGCCTGTATCTGATTAAAGGAACTGTCTCCTTGTCCAGCATCAAAAGCGTCAGTCCTCCAGTTAATATTTCTGATGAGTTTACCAGCTTCCTCTCAGTTTACCAACAAATTCAACTGTGATAATGTGATGTTCTCTAACCTCAGCTCTGAATAAGATAAGGAAAGATTTGTCAGTGCCTAGGTGACATAGTTAATGACATAAATCCAACTAGAAAAGCATGCAACTAAAAGGAATTCAAACCACAATATCTAAGAATGATCTAAAAATCTTTTCACGACATCCTCAATGTTGCATTTCAATAAACCATCGGTTTGAGTATCTCAGCTTCAACATTCAACAGCAAGAACTTTGTTAAATAAATCACAGTATACTGACTGAACGCTTCTGCTCACTTTGAAAATGCAAAGTTGCTGCCACATGGATAAGGAAAACATGTTGACCAACAATTAACTGGAAGTCTTAACCATAAGGGTTCCTAACTTCCTAAGAAAGAGTTCTTGATGGAAATGCACGAGAAGGTTAATAAGAGCTTTTCAATTTTGCATATCCCCTGCGACAAGTAGATATGGTCATCATGAGGGATGTATGCCAAATGTGCAGATAAGGATTTTTATATACTACTTATAAGAAGATTATTCCACCCAAACTGGATGACAAATTCATAAGTAAGAACAAAAGGCCAAAAAAGGCATAATAGAGTAAGAACAAAATTGACCTTCACAGTGCAGCAGTTTGATTGGAACCTCTTGTATCATCTTTCTTTTCTGTTGCAATATGGTCATCTTCTAAAGCACTGGAGCTATATGCCGGTTCTCTGGCTTTCTGTCCAGAACAAGTCACTCGATCACCATCGATAGTTGTTTCTGTGGGTTCCTTCATGTCTTGCTCTACAGGGAAAATCGAGTCAACATGCCCTCCGTCTTCCTCTTTATTCTTCAAATCATCATCTGAATCATCATATTCATCATATTCCAAGTCGCGCAAGATTTCAGGAAGGGTGAAGCCACCATCCTCTGCAAGTTTCATTCCCATCTCTATATCTATCTTCTCTTTTGAGCTCAAAATACCTTCACCAAAGTTTGGAGTCACTGCACCCACAGCATCTTGTTCCTCTACCTCAACAAATGCATGGAAATTGTTCATTGAAGGTGGGATCTTAGAAAAGAAAACTTCCCTAAGGTTTCCTCATGACCCCCCTGTTATAGGGGTTCTCCTTTTTATCGTAGCGGTAGCGGAAGTTCTCATAGGTGGTCTGCACAAGCAGAAGAATCAAAATTTTGCAAGATTAACTCATGGTAAATCCACAACTGGATGTTGCTTTGAGAGGGATAGAAAGATCACCTGATTTGTGCAAATCAGATAGGAATGGAAAACTGTTAAACCACCGACAAACCAGACAGCTATGAAGCAGTAGACAATGAGAAAATCTGACAAGTAATCATTTGACATAGCCTTCCAGAGAGAATTTTTTACTCTTTTCAGTTGAAGAAGGTCGATCCAAGAAAACGCGAACACATATATGCACAACACAGTTGAAGTTGATATAAACATGAAGAAGAATCGGTAATTACGCTGCACCAAGAAGGAAGATAAGAAATTTTAGTTAAGTGGAAAGATTGGGCAAGGGTGAGGAAAAGCATTTTTAAGCGGCAATTAGATTTCATATAAAAACCAAACAACGCATCTATCCATCCATGACCAACAAAAAGCATGTAAAACGAGTATGACTCCACAAGAAGAACTCGTACTAATTAATCTTTGCATCACTTCCCCTAATCAACAAAATGCAGTCAATTATCTCTCATAGAAATTGGTTACAAGTGGATAATGTTTCTCTTTACATGTAAATGTGCAGACTATTGTTCATGACTTCTTATAGAATCTTTAAATAGACTTTCCTTATATAATCATTAAGATAAGTGTTTAATTTCTAATATCATCTTTTTTCTTATAGCAGATTCAGAGTCCTAGATCCTAGTGACATCAATCTTGAACAGGTAACACCCAACTAGGAGAGCATCAGTTGTGGAGAAACAATGCACTTAACAGACTGACGTAGGATCAAAAATTTCATTACAGGGTTAAAACACAGTGCATCTAATAAGAGGTACTGGGAGAAGCAACTTGCCACAGGAATTAACTATAAGATATCATTGATTTAAATTTCACTAACTGGAACACTAATGTATCATTCCCACATAAAAGAAATTTCAAGACTTCAACTTACCTCACCATACTCTAGGCAGGCACAAGTTAGTTAATATTGGACAGAAACAAGAAGGAAAAAATGACAAGCCCGTCTAAATTTACAACAACAAATTATATTGACTTAATATATCAGGCCACATATGATCTTTTTCCTTATTTTAGAAGATGCTTGACTCAAAATGACTTACTATTCCAATGCACTGGCCAACCCATGGACAATGATGGTCAAACCTCTGGACACAATTATTGCAGATTGAGCAATGAGAAGCACGAGGACGGCGAAATAGCAAGCAAGTATCACAGTACTTCACTTTTACTGCATGACCATTCACAATCACATCCTTTGTTCGGGGTAGTTTCATATGAGGTGTTCTCCCATTAACCCACTCCATTGATGGGGTAGTAGCATCAAAGGCATCGTCTGATTCAGGAGGCTTAGAATTTCTAGGGACTATCCCAGGATCTCTAGCAGAACTGAGACAAAGAAAAATTAAATCCTGCATGAAAATGTGTAGTAAGTCAGTGAACAATTATCTACAACAGGACATACCCGTCTGAGAATCAAAGTCATCAGTATTCACATTGTAAATGTGAAGAATTTGTCCTGTCAAAAATATTAAACCACAAGAAAACATTTCCTTGAACTGCAGCACATGAAGTTCCAGAAATGCAAAGTCAACACACATTCAGTTCATCACTTAGATTCAAGAGAGAAAAATCATCTCCACATAATGCCAAAGCAGGATGCGTTCTCTCTTAAACTTTTTCTTTCAGAGTTAAGAGAAAAGGTATATACTGTAATGCATCAAGAAGTCATATGTTACTCTATGTGGAAATCAGTTTCCTCAAATTCTTATCTTGTACATATTAGAAGGCATTGCTCAAGAGATGGATGGCACCAACAGAAAAAATATTATTCCTCCAAGCACATTTAATAAAATGTTTCACATATCTATGATTACCGAGAAAAACTGATAAAAAACATTTTCTTACCAGCTGAAAAGAACATTGACATGCAAAAGGCTATTGAAAACAAACTTAAATTTGTCAGAGTGACAGAAGCTCTGAGACACATACCAGAACAGCGAGAATAAAGCCACCAATCAGTGCAGGCAATGCATAGGGATGATCTTCCATTTTGGAATGGGCTCTTGTGCAGAAAGCAATCGCAGGGCCGGTGATAAGGAGGGTCGAAAGTGACACAGACGCGACATCAGGCCCGAAAATCAACCTCCCTCGGCAGAAAAATCTCTGACCCAGAAAAGGGAGAAGAAAGAAAGAGAGACAAAAAAAAAGTTTAGATATTGCCAAACTGCATCATTAGTTCTGAAGTTTCAACATCCACAAATCCTATAAAGATCTATTGCTGCTGATCCCTCTTCTTCATTGTGCTGTCTCATGTGATTTTAAAACCACTACTAAATTTCATCCAAGGAACAACAAGCCCCTCCACATAAACAGTTGACACTACAAGATGGTTACTAATTAAACATACCGAACAATAATAATCAATTAACACGCATAGTGACAGTGCAATCAACTACAAATCACAAAAGCATTTGAGAAAAGAACAGCGAAGTACCCCAATCACACAAACAGACAATTCGTTGATCTAGCCAAAGTACTAGAAGGACGAACACATTCCACTGCCCGAACAGGAGCCTAAGTTCTTTTTGACGAACCGGGGAACCGAAATCATCATTACAAGGAACGTAAAAGGCCATATGGAACAATTCACGAGCTAAAATCCAGCAATGGAAATCGCACGAACTCAACTGCGTCGAGCACCAGCTCCGGATAAAGTAGAAGCGCATTGAGGAGGGAGAGAGGGAGGGAGAGAGGGAGAGAGAGACTCACATTGCTTCCCTTCCAGACCTGATAGAGCCTACTGGGTTTGGCGTCCTCTGCCATCCTTCGCTAGAAAAAGATGTCGACGCTACAACAAACGACGATGCAGATATCACTCTCTTTCTCGCGACTCTCTCTGATCGTCGTCTTCACAGGGAAAGCATCGCCCAGAAAGGGAAGAAGGAATAATATAAAAGAAAAAGAAACTTTACCCAAAAAAGAGCATCAAAACGCATACCCAGAAGATGACCCACTCCAAATTTCGAAACTTTAAACGATACGCCCCAGCAAGAAACTTAGCAAAAGCTGGAATCGACCCCGAGAGAGAACAACAAACAGCGTATCCGCCCCTGCTCTCCGCACCAAACCCCCCTCCCCTCTCCTCCTTCTGCTTCCTTCTTCTTCTTCCTTGTTGCTGTGAGATGGAATATACGATGATCTTGAGATGGAATATACGATGATCATGTCACATTACTTCTACTACTCACTCTCTCTCTCTCTCTCTCTCTCTCTCTGTGGCGATGCAGAGAGCGATGAGTTCGGTGAGGAGGCGGAAGTTTCAATTTTCTCGCGGGTGTTAACTGTTATGCGCCCTTCCTCTTTTAATTTCATTTTTCTATTATTCTAATTTTCGTTTGAAATTTCGGGACTTATAAACCACCCGAACATTCCCAAAACTTTAGCTTCATATCAAATATAACCCATGAACTTAAAATCTATTCAATGCGGTACATGAATTTTTAGTTTATTCAATGTTCAGTTTAGTTCCTGAAATGTATGATTAATTTAAATATATTTAATTTCATTAAACTTTAATCTAATATAAAATACAATTTTTAAATTTTTAATTTATTCAATTTAATACATGAAGTTTTGGTAAATGCTCAATTTAATTTAAACTATATGAACAGCGTTTAATATTGACCCTAAACTTGAATTAATAGAATGATAATGTTGAATATTTTCATATAGTTAATAGATTAAATTGAATACATATAAAAATTCATGAATTATATTAAATAGATGAAAATTTTGAAAATTATATTAAATGATTTTAAATTTTAGAGACTATTTACATTATTATTTGGGGGGATTAGTGGGAAATGAAATGAATAAGTAGTTAGCGGGCAAATGATATATAAAAAAAGAAAAAGTGTACGCGTGTTTCCGTTGGTCCGCGGAGCGTTGGTGCTGTTCCTCGAACCGACGTGCCGTCACATTCACAGCTCGCCTGTTCTTCGATTTTGAATTTCTTTTTTTTTTTTCTTTTTTTTTTCTCCACCCGACGTGCCTCTCTTTTGTTTTTTTTGTTTTTTGATTGAAAAGAAATTATAAAAGCGCGTAGACCGAGGAATGTCCGACCGATTTGTCTTATTGTGGTTGATCCACTTGAAACAACGAAGACAAATGGCTGTCGAGATGTGGAATGTGGAAGTTATGTTCATTATTATCAACGTGGGACGCCGGAAATAAGAGGAAATAAATTAATATTGATTAAATCCTCCCCCCCCAAAAAAAAAAAACCGATGACTTTGGTTGATTCCATTAAAAGTCTGGAGGCAATTGCCATCACGACAGATTCATCCCAAGCTAAGTCTCACCTCCATAAAAAGATCACAAGCTAATTTGAATTGATAGATTGTTTGCAATGGATCCAACGTAAAAAATATTAGTTTTGGCCTAAAAAATCCATGCGCCCTTCACACATGCGCACTAGATGGAATGCCATTGGCGCATGGATTTGTGTATGGGGCACCGGTTTTGAATTTTTTTTTTTTTTACGAGATGAAAATTAGTGCATCATAACGTGTCGATTTGGAATTTTTAATGGAATTAACCCAAGTCGATAATTAATATTGAAATTCATCAACTTTTCACTATAAAATAAGAATGGGAACTTCATTGGGTAGGAACCCTTCCTAAGTTTATTGGTTTGGTCTTATCACTATAGCAATTTACGACCGCAACATCCAAACCGTGGGAACATTCGTATCATACTATGTTCATTTTTATTGTCTCATTATCGTGGCTAATCAAACAAAAATCCAAACTTAAGGTCTTTTTTTTCCTTAGTGACTAACATTTGAGATCTCATTTTTTCTGCTTATCCCTAGGCTACTAGAAATTTTGTTCTATAATTAGATATCGACCATCGACGTGCATAACCATATATTAATTTCTTAAAATTCTGTATTTAATTATGCTTTTCGTTCTCAAATTGAGGAAGGAAAGTCGGAAATCTTTAATTTAAGTAAGGGATGTAAATTCACATTAATATGATCAAACTTTACATTTTTTTGGGCTTGGAATTATTGTTGTTACATTGTTGGTCTATAAAGGGAGTAAATATTCTAAGGTTTCCAATGTTTCCTTGTTCTTCTGTATTTCTGGTTATAGCCTTGTTCTTGTCCTTCTGTTGGCTGACTGGAATCCCGTCGGCTTCCTCAAAGGCCACGAAGAGATAATCCACTTTGCAAAACTTGTCTGTACCTGTCCTGTCTTCTCTCGTGCACAAGACATGTACGCGGGAAGTCCTAAAATTTCATGTCCAGATCATAATTGAATCGTTAAACTTTTCAGTTAACTCGACCTAGTCCTATACTTATTTAAGAAAGTGTAATCGAACCCTTTCAATTGAATAGTCGGGGTGTGGTGATCGGTCATGGAGAATAAGTTATCAATTGTTACGGATTAAATGAGGAATCGACGTGCGATTATGTCTGGTAATTAATGAATGATGGTCCAGCTTGTTCATTCGTTCTTTTGGAGCCATCCCGAAACCAAGGACAAGGTGCATGCTGCTACGGCTCACCAGTAAAGATTAATCACGTACTTGGCTAGTCCGTTGTACTCCGTTATTGGCCATGCATGCGTAGATTCAACGACCCAACAGGTTGATTAGCTCGGATGCAAAGATCGATCTCGACCTCGGAGCTCGGCATGCACATGAAAAATGACAAGCACATGTCGCAACAAGATCAGATGGCGAGACTAAGTGATGAGTCTGCGACTTTGCATCTCTCGATGCCAACGATGATGCTCTCCTTTTTCCCTCGCAATCCCTGTCGTGGACTCAGCGCTGGCCTTAAGGTCGATGCCAAGGACGGGTTCCTACGCGCTAGCGAACGGTTCAACCTCGGGGGAAGAAGATGCTTGATCGATACATCATACAGACAAGAGTCCAGATTCGCATGGAACAGATATTCCTTGTAGATGCCCCCTGGTCAATTCTGGGAGCTGGTTTCCAAGGAAAGGGAAAGGACATTCTCGGTACAGAAACCACTGTATGTTTCTCGTTTTCCTTAACCGAAAAGAAGAAGCTACTAAATTCTAGCAGGTAAGTGCGAGGCGATCATTCATACGATGGAAAATCTCTGTTTCTCTTGCTCGCTTGTTCTCGTTCTTGCTAGTCTGCTGGTTAGAAAAGGGTAACCTGCCTTGGTCCTCAATGTTTGAGCTCAAGTCTTAACAGATTCTCAAGTGTCCATGGATAAAGCAACAATGAAATGAACCAAGATAGAGTTGTATGTAGTAGGAACATGCCATACTACTTAGCTGCCAAAAAGGGCTGAGGAAAGTATGTGCTGGGTCCAGTTCTCTCTCTCTCAAAAATTTTGCCTTTTCAATAAAGTATATGACAGTCATAAACTTCATCCGTTTCGTTGCATTCATCCTCTGTTTCGAAGCTTATTTGTCACGAACAAGAGACCACAGATCATCTTTCGGATCTGCTGTATTACATGCACGACTCCTCTATGTGATTCTCAGGCCACATTTGATTTCAAGATACTGCATTATGACTCGACTTTCTGGAATTAAGAACGTAGCCTACTATGAGAACCAGTGTGAACAGCAAAGTAGAATTAGGAATTTCGGTGTGCTAAATTCAGAATGCAAATTTGATTTTGCCTCAAAAAAAACAAGGAAACCGCCATATTAAGCTCAGCAATGCCTATACTTCTTCTCTGTTCGACACTCCTGTTCAGTAAGCAATCGTGAAAAAACAAGATATAGTCATGCCGTGTGCTCTACCAGCCGATAATCTTTCCTCCAAAATGACCCTTTTAGAGATGCCATGCCCGATTGCAGCTTTAGATGAACTTATCTATAGACAATGTAGTTATAACTGTATACAAAAACCTTCTTAGATGTACTTGTGCTTTTACAAGGATTCAATATAGCACACACAAATTACACAAACAATTTTTCTCATTATGAGTTTTTTCTCAAATTCCATTGAGGCCCGGCAACTGTTCATCATTTACTTTCCACAAGTTTGTACAGCAACCTTCAAATGTACAGCCTGACTGCCTTTGATTAAGTTAATTGCTTGCAATTTCTCTCGCTCATTTCCTTCATATGCAGGTTGATTTGTGATGGCAACTACAAGACAAGCCTTATCAAAAGAACTTACTAATCCACAGAAATCAGGTCTCAATGTATGAATTCCACAAATAGCAAAATCATCGAAGAGTTTAGCTGTGGCAAAGAAACAAAAAAGCGCCACTAAGGGTATGCAACATGGTTTTTACATGACAAAGCCTCCTTTGCATTTCAGAAAACCTCTAGGCTGTGTTTCACAGGCAACCTTTTCCTTTCTGCTCCATTGTTTAACTTGGCCCCTGAAAACTTCATATACTTCATACGGAGATGAAGTCGTGTCTAGGAAGCAAAAGAAGAAACACAGTACGTCTATCTCGGTGGACTGGTAGATGCAATTTGAGGGGAGCCTGTATCCACTATTCTGTGAACTGAACCAAGTTTAAGTCCGCTATCCAATTGCTGCTTTGGATACCTTGAATCTAGATGAGTTGGGAAGAAGAATGGATCAAATGCAACAGATCCCTCTCTCTCTTTCTTCTTCAACTTCTCGTCAACGCCACCATAATCCAACCTCTGCAGAATGCTTGGAAGTTGAACTTCACCCTCCTTCCGAAGAGAACCTCCCCTTTCTATGTCAAAGTTTCCTCTGGAAATTACGTAGCCTTTCTCAAACTCGGAGGTAACGGATTCACCGGTCTCGTATTCTGCTGTCCAAGTTCGAAAATTAATCATTGAAGGCGGGATCTTGCCAAAGACAAGTTCCTTAACATTTCCTAGCATTCCCTTGCTATATGGATTCTCCTTCTTTTCATAGCGGTAGCGGAAATTTTCATAGGTTGTCTGGAAAAACCAAATGGCAAAGAAATGACAAATTTAGACCACAAGTTCATAGGGTTGGAAACATCGAGAAAGCAATGAGAAGCCAATATTTATTGGTTGCGCTAAATAGAAATAGAATAAATCATGCAGACACAGAGGAAGAAAAGAAAGATCAAAAAATAATTGGCCCTGCAAAAAACCAATTACTCGTTCTACTGCACTGGAAATTTGTTATCAGTAAAGCTATCTGGTGGCTAATGAAGGGTGGCACCACGCGAAGATTGCAGAACTGGAAACAAAACATGTAGTGCCACTCCACAAATTAGAGATACTTGCGAGAGGCAAAGGAGAAACCAAAGGAGATGGAAATCATAAAAGCAACTAAAGACGAAGAAAAATGAATGTGAAAGAGAATCCCGATTCAAAAAAATTATATATTCCGAACAGCATGGGGAACAGATAGCATCAAGAAAGTTACCTGGTTGGTGCAAATCAAGTAAAGATGGAACACGGTGAGCCCGCCAACGAACCAGAAAGCAATGAAGCAATATATTATTAAAACAACTGAGAGGACATCACGCGACATGGCCTTCCAGAGATTGCCTCCTTGTCGAAGAATGTTGATCCACGAGAAGGTAAACACATATATGCACAAGAGGGTTGATGTAGATATGAAACATATAAAGAACGGATAATTACGCTGCAACAAAAGTGCATATGAATGAATATGTTAGTTTCTGGCACCATAGTGCTCAAACAACAACAAAAAAAATGCCAAGGATTAGGATCTCTTTTTTATAGCAAAATCTTTAAAATGCTCATAGCAGCAAAACTGTGTTTATAGATACAGTGACAGATACAGATGTAAGTTACGAAAGCACATTGACTTAAAAGTTCCAGAATAAAGAGATTAAATGTGGGATTGAACAGCATAACTAATGATAACATGCAAATAACTTACTAATGCAATACACTGACCAACCCATGGACAGTGATGATCGAACCTTTGCACACAGTTGTTGCAGATGGAGCAATGAGAAGCGCGTGGTGGTCGATACAACAAACAAGTATCACAGAACTTCACTTTTACTGTTTGACCATTCACTAGTACATCCTTGGTTCTTGGCAATTTCAGATCTGGCATTTTACTATTGACCCACTCTGTTGATGGAGTAGTTGCATTGCATTCTTCATCTGGTTCGGGTGGCTGTGAATTTCTTGGAATTATACCAGGGTCTCTACCAGAGGTAAGGAATAGAAAAATGAAGTCCTGCACAGATTTTGGACAGGTAAAACCCTTGTAACTAAGTAATGCCACTAATTTGCAACATGCGAAAGAAACATTACATGAACCAACCAGAACAGTGAGGACCAATCCCACAATCAGAACGATGTACCCAAAGAGTGGATTCACTACACCAATAAGCAACAGCATTTTTATGCAGAATGTTATTGCGGGACCTCCGATGAGGGTAGCAGTCAACAACACCGATGCAGCATCTGGACCGAAGACCAATCTCCCACCGCAGAGGAATTTCTGAGAGAAACAAAATTCATCAATCAACTTGAAGACGAATAAAAGGTGAAAATCTCATCATCCGCATCAAGATGGAAGATTAGCCGTGCTGCTTGCATGATGGACTAGTAGTTCATCTTTTTAAGTAGCTCTCCATTGAGCTTAAACCGCAAGGGAAAGAAGTCAGTCTTTAGATCAGAGAAGCCCTTATAATTGTCTAATAATTAATTCCTGAATTTTATTCGCTGAAAATACAAGGTCCAACTAAAGCTGCATCAACTTGTTATGGTTTCGGACTCATTTGTGAATCAGCGATGTAAGATTTTCAGCAGCAAAATGACATGGTTAAACGCAAACGACCAGGATATAAGAGCCATTTAGCAGGCACTTTCTAACACCACACACCACAATGTCAAGCTTCCAACTGAATACTCAACTGCTCATCAAGATAAATCTGAAATGTTCATATTTTTTGACTTCTCAACGTAGCCAAAAGAAATTATTGAACATGCATAATGTCCTTGTAGCATCTAATTTGCAGAAAGGAGATGCCAACATGACAGAGGCTACTCAATAAATGCAATGATCACTCTCAGATTTATTCAGACAAGCGTGCAAAGGATGCTGCTGAGGGGTGAATAAGGCATACAAGTAGGATTATGCAAATTGAATATGCATTATATTAACAACAGGAACAGTAAATATTGGCTCAAGTCCATCGAATCATGAGGAGAGGGAAACCAATAGGGCTAAACAGGCACCTTCTCTTTTATCAAACCATTCAATACCAAACCAAAAAGAATCTACCGGCCGCATCCAACACGACCCAAATGAAACCGAAAAAAAATGGCCCAATGCACAGAATGAAACGAAACAATAAAAACGGAAAAACCAGAACACCACACGACACGATTGTTCGATCAAGAACCCGATCCATTCGGACACGGTTCGTCTCAAGAACAAAGCAAAGCTCGACATGTCAAACAAAGAAACCACCTTTTAGCAGCCAAGATTCCGACACACGCAAACACGAATGGAAGCTCGGGAAGAAAAAGATTACATTGTTACCCTTCCAAACTTGGTAGAGCCTCCTGGGAAGGGATCCAGGAGAGGCTGTTTCTTTGGAGGAGATGCCCCCATCGTCATGGTTGTGGACTTTGTTCCTGCTCATCTTCTTCTCTCACATCTGCAACGGGCCGATTCCCCCTGTTTTCTTTTCTTCTGAAAACACCACTCGGGTTTCTTTCTCTTGTTATTTCGCAGGATCCCTGCGGATCGAAGTGGAGAATTCGGGAGGTGGTGGTGTTTTCAGTTCCGTCACATCTTTCTCCTCTCCTGCACCAAAGAAATAACTGCTTCCCCTCTTCAGCACCATCATCCCTACACACACCACGTCCTTATCTCTCTCTCTCTCTCTCTCTCAACAGTTTCTTGTCCAAATCTGGCAAAATTGTTCCAGGTTAGTGCGACGTTTTCGCGCGCAAAGCCGTGTAGAGAACGAGGAAAGGACAAGACACGACACCCCATTTGCTCGGCTCGGGGAGATCTCATGTCCCTGTTCAGGCGGGCGGGCCCGTTTACCGTTGCCATGGCAGGTTTAAAATCCGTAAATATCAAACAAAATTATATGATAAATCCTAGAGGAGATCAATTCCCAGTCCAGTCCGGTGTCACCCAAAAACCAGAAACTAGACTAAGAGGATCAATCTTCATTTTTTGAGACCCGAGATAGGACCAGACAGTCCAAGGACCAAAAACTGAACTTAACCGATCGTCCAATGGAACCGGCCACTTAGGGAAAAAAATTAAAAATTAAAAAAGTACATGAGTTGTTACTATTTTAGGATTTATTTCTATTTTTAAGAAATTAAAGATATTTTTTTTAAAAAGTCGATTTGACTTTCAATTTCCCAACCGAAAATCGGATTTATAGCCGAACCAAACCGGTTGGTCCGGTCTAGTCAAGGCGGTTCCCAGTTTGATCAATCCAATTCTCACCCTAATAAATCCCTTCAAAATTCAAATATCAACTAACTATAAATTTTTTGATTCAACCCTCATAAATATATTTACCAGTTCAACTTACCATCATTGACACATCCTTAATCTTCCTAACAATCGCCCTTTTACTATTAATAAAAGAATGTTCAATTATGTCAGTATCTTGAAAATCATACTTATACATCGCGCAATTTTACATGCGCATTGAAATGAATTTGGATTATTGCAGAATGACAGGACCCATGAGATCTAAGTAAATTTATCGTTGGTCCAATTAATTTTCATATATGTATTGAATTCACTGAATAATTTCTCATACTTAAGTTTTTAATATCGTGTCATGATTGGACACACTATGTTTATTAACAATCATTAAAGGAATTCAATTTAATATTGTAACTCGAGAAAATATTAGATAAACTATCATTCGCCACGTCACCCCCTTTGCTATCTACAGTAGATAGCCGAAAGAACAAATCAGAGACAGCTCTATCCGAACGGTAAGTGGGCCAGGCGATCTTCGCTAAACAAGGAAAACACGCATCATCATCATCATCACCATCATGATCGTGGTGAGTCCTATTGACTGAATCGTTTCTTGATGATCTGACTGTTACCTTTATGTCAACACCACCACGATCACCATGCGCCCAAGCATCCACGTCGAGCACTGAAATTGACATCTGAAAGCTGGCTTGCAAGGCAGGACAAGACCCTTTGCGCTGCCTTGTAATCCACTGCGAAATGAGACTCCCTTGAAAGCAAACCCAAAGGTCCACTCATGAGCATTTTTTTAGTCAATGGCATTGGACTGGCAATTCCACTCGCTCTGTGTTCTTGTGTATAAGAAGTCGAAGTCGTTGTTTATCCACAAACCCAATTATTGCTTTCGCTCATCTCTGCTTGCAGATTCCGGTTTCTCCTTCCCTCCCTTGGATGCCCAAGAACACAGGCCTATCAGCTACATAGCCCAGGTAACATTATTGCTTTTGGCTTTTGAAATCCAACGCTTGGTAATAGTAGCTCAGTTAGTCCAATCATGCTCTTATACTACTGTTGAACGAAGTCTCATGATTTGTCCAGTGTTATTAGTCACTAATAGTACGGTGTCTATTTCGCTGGCATTAAGAGAAGCATCTGCATATTGGATTATCTATACTTGTGCATGTGATTTTGCCTCCACCCACCTGGCCAAGCGAGTTGTAGATGGCTTGTTGACGTACCTACAGAGAATTGAGGTTTACACTAGCAATCTGGGTTTAGTCTTTGAATGTTTCAATGCATAGCCACATCCAAAACCACCTACTATAATTCTTCTTGGTTCCTCTTATTTGGTTCCAAAGACTGACCTTTAATTATTTGAACATACTTCTGTGCCTGTGCTCGTGTGTGCATACCTGTGACAGGACGCCACATAGATGTATGTGGCAGCATACGCAGGATGTTTGTTTTGTGTGTGGGGAAAATTTGATGTTTTGGTAGATATGGTATTGGTGATGGATATGCTTGGCAACTCTTGTCTTTGCTTTCCAGTGATTAATCAAACAATAACTAATTGACAAAACACTGACAAAAGACGAGGTCTCTAATGAGACTAATCAAACAATAACTAATTGGCAACTGTCTTTGCTTTCCAGAGATTGAATGCGGGAGGAGAGAAATGGGTTCTCACAAGGCCTCATCCAGCAGATTTTTTATCAACATTTTCATTGGCATCTGTTTTGTATGGCAAAGCTTTGCTCTTGAAGTTGACAAGAACCAAACTGCACAGCTGTTCGTAAATGCCTCTGAAGCAGCTGGTCAGCCGATAGCAGAAACTCTATTTGGTGTATTCTTCGAGGTTTGTTCTTGCCCTGACAGACTACAGCTATTATCTGTTGCCAGTTTCCTTTTTACCACCATCCACTTGGAACTTAACAGCGTCGAGTTCGAGACTAACCGCTTTTTTTTTTGTCTTTAAGACTAACTGCTTGATTAGCTTCTAATTTGCTCGGTCTTAATTTGTTCAGCCACTCAAATGACTGTCTTTTTTCATCATGGAATGCCTGAAGTATGGCTGTTGCAGATAATAGGATGAATTTTTCAAAAGAAACAGCACCTTCGATCACATATTTGTTTATGTCTTGTTTGCCTCCGTTATATGTTGGGAATTCAGCATTTCTTTGACTTTTTTGGCAGGAGATCAACCATGCAGGGGCTGGGGGATTGTGGGCAGAACTTGTGAGCAACAGAGGTCACATATAAATCTTCTTGACTTTCTTTTTTTGGGAGGACAGTGTATGAATATGGAGCTGAATGCCTTTTTCGAGTAAATATGCATATTAGATACATACGGGAATCAGAATGCAAAATGGCTTGTCATGTGGCCACCTGTGTTTAATGAGCATAAACTTTTAGACCAGGCTTTAAGATGGGAACTCTGGACTTGGATGAGCACCAGCAGCTGTTCAAGCACTTAATGCTCTTCGAGCGCAAAGACTTGCATACCAATTGCCCACCTGCACGTGCTCTCATAGTTAAGCAAAACGTGTGCTTGGAGAAAATATACATCCAAACACCTTCATGCCATTCCTGCATACAGAGAGGCACACAATATGTGCTATGACTCTCAAGCCCATCACAGAATGTTTTGCATTTGAATTGTTAACTATGGCACTAAGCTGTAAATATTCTTTCTCAGATCAACCACACATTAAAATCGTGATTATACGGATTTTCAGGTTTTGAAGCTGGGGGCCAGAACACCCCCTCAAACATTGACCCTTGGTCTATCATTGGCGACGAATCATCTCTGATTTTATCAACGGACCGGTCATCATGCTTTGAACGGAATGCTGTAGCTCTGAGAATGGATGTGCTATGTGATAACCAAGGAACCATAGTGTGTCCAGCTGGGGGAGTTGGTATCTATAACCCGGGGTTCTGGGGCATGGTTAGGACTTGGATTTCTATTCCTGTCAGATCTTGGTCAATTCATTTTGCAGCTACTTTAGTATTAAGTTTCCTTATATTCCTTGATGATACTTGCTTTGCTTTACTTTCCCCATCCTGGAATGATTATATTTTGCCTGCCTTTAGAAGGCTTTAAACCACATTGCCTTTTTCCAGAATATTGAGAAGGGAAAGACTTACAAAGTAGTGTTTTATGTTCGATCATCAACATCAATCAATCTATCCTTGGTCTTGGCTGGCTCAAATGGAACGCCATTGTTGGCTAGTGCCAACATAAGGTGCGCACCACTTACTATTTTCGCCCACATAGTTTTGTCAATTGTCCCTCAGCAAATGTGCGTTGCCTTCTTAAAGTCTACATGTCTTTGTAGTGCATCTGCTTCAGATGTTTCAAGCTGGACAAAGATGGAGGTTCTATTAGAGGCGGGAGAAACAAATCATAATTCAAGACTTCAATTGACAACCACCCAAAAGGGAGTGATATGGTTTGATCAATTTTCAGCTATGCCTCTGGATACTCACATGGTATGGTATGCATTCCTTTGCTTGAATCATCAATGATTGTCATACAGATTATAGATATGACCACAAATTCTCTACGTGTAAACACATGGTAGAGTTCATAGTATCTTTGGAGGAGAAGAGTCTTTTGCTATTTAAGACTCCACTCCAGTTTTTAGCAAAATTTGATCAACAGCTTTTGTGTGACTGGGAAGGATTGTCCTTCAATTCTGAATGTGTGTGAAATCAGATGATGAGCATAACTTTATCATGACAATGATTTCAACTGATATGCTCAAAAAAAATTGTGTTGGACTTATTTCATGGCGCAATGCTACCAAAGTGTGACATCATCATGACATAGATGCTTAAGATTCTTCCAATAACTCATAAATTATCAATAAAGTTCAACGGCGTTGCCAAAATTAAGTGACATACTGCATCCTCGTTTGGTTGCATGTTTGGAGTGCACCATTCACTAATAATTTTTTCTGATTATATGAAAATATAGAAGGCCATGCTTTAATGCATGACAAAGGGAAGGATATAGTTTGTCTCAATGTGTCATTGACGAACTGAATTGGAGGATGTCCAGAAGATTAAAATATAAAGGTGTGCATTTTATGGGCATATACTAATATCGAATAGTTTTGGACCATTAAAAAACAGTTGAAAGCTAGTCAATTGAGCTCGTTAGCTTATAGAAGATATAGCTGTTCAAGTGATACCATTTCGGTGCTTCTGGAGTGCAAAAAGCTTTTCAGCTTGATCATGTTCATTTGTTTCATAACTTGAGTCACAGGATTTGTTTTTTTGGGAGATACAGGGACATGGTTTTCGGAATGATCTCTTTCAAATGCTTGCAGATATAAAACCACGATTTCTGAGATTTCCAGGTATACATGGCCTTAACAGTTGAATTCTTTCCATCTTTACATTTGGAACCTCCTTTGCCCTCCAATGTTTGGGTCTAGAAATTAATTCAAGCACTTAGTTTGACAGTAAGTGCATCAGCCTCCACACGACTATGGACTGTGCTTTAAAACCATCTGTAGGATTAATGCCCGAATCCACATGGAACAAGCTCCAAAAGGAGCACTCGAGTGTGTTTCCCATACATATCTCTTTTTATATATCACTTCACTACCACTCTCTGTTTCATCTAAGACTCGGAGTGCCATAGATTACATCCTAAAGCTATGTCCTTGAGATGAATCTGGCATATTACGAGCCATTAAACCAATGAACCAAGTAATTTTTTTGCTTGGCTCAGAACAGCACAATTACAGATTGTTCTGTTGCTCAAAAACATTTCCTTTTCACTTCTGCTGCCAATCTTAACAAAATGGAGCAAGACCATTGTTTTATTTAGTACCCAGAAATTGCAATGTAATATGTTTCCTCACATCCATTGTAGGTGGATCTTTTGTGGAAGGTGAATGGTTGACAAACGCATTTCGCTGGAAAGAAACCGTGGGGTCCTGGGAAGAGAGGCCTGGCCATTTTAATGATGCATGGAAGTACTGGACCGATGATGGACTTGGCTATTTCGAGTTCCTCCAGGTCAGTACTCTCATGCTTCCGATAAAACTGTCTAGACTGTATAAAACCATTCCTTTCAAGGACTTTAGTTAGAAACCACTTTTTTTTCATATACTTACGCTCTCACTAAGTTATCTACAGCTTGCAGAGGATCTTGGTGCATTGCCAGTCTGGGTATTCAATGGCGGTAATTCACATACCTTTATAACATGTTGATTTCATTTACCCTTAAAAAAATTGTAGAAATCTAACTCTTTCCATTTTCTGTGACCTTGTTTATTTTGCAGGATTCAGCCATAACGATCAAGTTGAAACTCTCAGTGTGGCTCCATTTGTAAAAGTATGCCCTTAACCCGATCCTCACCTGGATGCATATTATCATGTTTAGTTGTCAACTTCAATTTTCATACTGCACTTGCTAACATAAAGCAAATAGGTGGTGGGGTAGAACTTTAAAAGAGCAATAGTTTGTTAGGAATTTAGGAGGCAGCTTATAATTTGGTTCTGGTTTATACTGCCCTTGAATATTTTGGGTTGATTTGTCCCTAGCTTTAAATATTTCGCCGCCCTTGTCATAGGAAACCCTTGATGGTATTGAGTTCGCTAGAGGTGATCCAGATTCTACATGGGGTTCAGTTCGAGCTGCAATGGGACACCCTGAACCATTCGACTTGAGATATGTTGCTGTTGGGAACCAAGATTGCTGGAAAAAGAACTACCGAGGTTTGCTTTCTATTGCAATCCTTTTTCTCCTAATATTCCCTCTATTCTCTTTTTATCTTTTGTTGCATCTAACGAGTATTTGCAAGATACACCTCGGTTTGAAGTAGAGATGACTGCTACATACTCTGTTAATGAATAGAAGGTCGTGCCTATCTCAGCATAATTCTGTATCTTAGGTCTAGGTAGTGGGTAGCTCTCTGCATCAAAGGAGCTGATCAAATAATTATGCAGTGTTCTCTCATTTATGTAATTGATTTAAACTTGACACCAGTCGCACCTGCTATTTAATTTCATAGATAGAACATCTTAATAGATTTTATATTTGAAGTAGCAAGGATGAATAACATGCCATCAAAAGTAGGGGTGATAGGTTTCCAGTCTGGTCCGGTTCCAAGGTGGAACCGGGAACTAGACCGAAAGGACCAATTCCCAAATTTTGGGACCGTGGACCAGACTGGCCAATTCTAGAACCAAGAACCAGACCAACCGACCGGTCCGGTCCAATGGGACTAGTAACTTTGCAAGCAACTCTAGTTACAATTTAGGAAGAGGCATTAATTTCCAAATGGTACTGAGTAATGTTCAATGTAATTGACGCATGATGGCTAGTGGTAAGACATTTTTCATATTTCCTACAACAATATACAAGTAAGAGTGAGCTAAACAGAGTTATGGGCCACAGTGGCATGCACTACAGATAGAGGTGTATTTGGAATTTGAAATTGAAAAAAATAATTTTTTAATTATTAAGAATTTTTTAAAATATATATATTTTTTAAAAACTACCTATCGATCCAATCGGTCCGATCCGATCGGTTCGGTCAATCCGGTTCCCACCTTGGAACCGGGAATCGAAAATGGGAACCGGGAACCAAACCGCCAGCTATGGGAACCACCTAGATCCGGGTTGGGTGGTTCTCGGGTTGAATGGTTCCCGCTGGACACCCCTAATCAAAAGTAACATGTAGTTTTGCTGACGTCAAGGCACTATATCCGACTTTGACCTGCCTTTTCGCCTTTTCGCTAAGGTTTTTTCGACACTCTAGTTGCTTTGCATTACTGACATCTGGACTTGGGTTTCTTTTGCTCCCCCTTGTAATATACCCTGATCAAAATTTTGCCTAACATAGGAGCGGGCAATATAACTTCTTTCGATCTGATATATTCAAATGCAGTGACATTGCACCTCCCCCATGTTATCTGTAATCTATGCCACTAGAAGATCTGTTACCATTTAGTCTGTGCTATTAATTACGGGATGGGTTGTTGTTTTGCTCAAGGATCAGTCTAGTAGTTAGGT
This sequence comes from Angophora floribunda, assembly GCA_014182895.1. Classification (NCBI taxonomy): domain Eukaryota; kingdom Viridiplantae; phylum Streptophyta; class Magnoliopsida; order Myrtales; family Myrtaceae; genus Angophora; species Angophora floribunda. Next base: position 13,945,142 of record CM024715.1, read on the forward strand.
CATACCTTTTTCTTAATATTGCAGCTAACCAGTTTTTCCTCTTTCATTTTCATCAATGACCAGGGAATTATCTCAAATTCTATGACGCTATAAAAGATGCTTATCCAGACATGCAAATCATCTCAAATTGTGATGGTTCTTCCGGACAGTTGGATCACCCTGCCGATCTCTATGATTTTCATGTAAAGTCTGTTCTTATCATTCCCATCGAGAACTATTCTGTACATACGAACCCATTAAACACTGACATCATTGCTTCTTGATAAGGTCTACACTTCTGCGAGCAACATGTTCTCAACGGCTCATAAGTTCGATAAAGTGTCTCGAAGTGGTCCGAAGGTGTGTTTTACCTGCCTTAACGCATTTGAGAGGTCAAGTGTGCACATGAATAACCTTCAATTTTGTTGCTTTCAGGCTTTTGTCAGCGAGTATTGTGTTACAGGAAAAGACGCGGGCAAAGGAAGTCTCCTGGCAGCCCTAGCTGAAGCTGCATTCCTTCTTGGGCTAGAAAAGAACAGGTCTCTCTAATAATACATTTATAAATAAGGACCCTGTGCTATCATCTTTATCATAGTCTAATCTAAGAGAAAACATGAATACACGATGGCATCTAGACATTTTTGCCATAAGCTTCAGTTGACATCTTCTTAAATACAGGATACCTGGGATAATATCAATTGCCACCAAAATTATTCGACAGATTTCTCTCTTGTGTCTGAGGATATGAGTTAGTATGCTCCAATGATATTCCAGAACTAAACTCCCAGTTGACCTAAATATGAAAACAAAAATAAAGTACTCTTGCTATTCTTCCATACTGATATGCAAACTTCACTCTCAGCTGCATTAAGTGCCTCAACAAAGTACTAAACCTTGAATGGCACGTTAAATTAGTCTTCCTCTTTATGCAAAAAGAGTAAATACTACTTAAATCTCAAAATTGTCTACTTTTTTACAGTGATGTAGTTGCAATGGCAAGTTATGCGCCACTACTCGTGAATGCAAATGACAGAAGGTAATTTCTCCCATTCATTTATTTAAGATATCTATCGGTTTATCAAGCCATTTGAAAAGCGCAAAAGAGAGCAAGATTCTTCCTTACTGACACCAACCTGCTTCATTGAAGGTTCACTCCGGACACGATCGTGTTCAACTCTTCTCAGCTGTATGGAACTCCCAGCTACTGGATGCAAAGTCTTTTCACAGAGTCAAGCGGAGCAACCCTTCTTAACACGACATTGAAGTCCACCTCGGCATTACTTGCTACATCTGCCATCTTATGGAAAGATTCCGCTAATGACAACAATTACATAAGAATAAAGGTTTGAAATTTGTCCTTGACAGAATTCTTTCTTACCCTTGAACACATCCTTGTGCTGTCTCTTGCGTTTGCCCATCAATCAATACCTTTACAACCGGACTCTAATGGGATGAAAATGAAAATTCTGGACAAGGAAGGGAAAAATATGAAGACAATCATCAAAATTTTCTTACTATTTGGTGCCCAACCAATCACATTCTTCAGACAGTAATTTTTAGCGTCGTTGTCACAACAAGACCGAACTTATACATCAAGACATGTCTGGTTGAGCATAACTTGGTAAAATAATTAAAGAGCAACTGCATATGCTCCATTATCACGAAAAATCATGCATGTTATGTTGGTTTCTGATTTCGCAGATACTTATTCTATGTTTTATTAGATTTGTCAACATCATGCTCCTCTTGAGATTGAATATGCGTCTATTATATTTTTGTTTGGCAACATAGTGTCGGTTGAGTTCAGAATCTTCAAATTTTGCAGGCTGTGAACTTCGGAAACAGCTCTATTAATCTCAAGATATCTGTTGGAGGATTTGATACAAATTCTATACAATTGTCCAGCTCTTCAAAAACTGTGCTAACTTCTGGAAAATTGATGGAAGAGAATTCTTTTCAACAGCCCAAAAAGGTATCTTCTTCTCTTTTTCCTTGCATACGTATTTGAGTTATCACGACCTAGTCTTCAACACTTATCTGTTGAGGTCATGCTGTCTGGTGTCTACATGGGCTGCGTGAGGTCATTTAAAATGGTTCTGTCTGGTTCATTTGGTGAATACAAACCATTATTATCTTCTGATTATCTTCTTCAGCCAAACTTTAGTTACCTCACCTATAGGAATATTTCCAGAAGTATATGATTCAACACTTGCTTTAACTCGATTAAAAATGATATAAGCAGAGTCATTCTGGGAAACTTGGAAAAAGATGAGTTTATGCGGAGGTAAACGGCATCGCAGCACTTAATTGCATCACAGCACATTTGACGTATCTCCTCCTGATTTAATGCAGGTGTCCCCAAAACAAATTCCGCTTAAAAGTGCGGGAAAGGACATGGAAGTCATACTCTCCCCATATTCTTTCACTTCATTTGATTTGTTAGAAGAATATACCGGCTCCCAAGATGGCGAAAAGCTGATTCATCTTCAAGATCCAAGTGCTAAAAAAGGTCTGCAGCTAAAGATGAACGATAATATCAGTGACTCCTAATAATTAGACCTTTTGCCTGCCAACCGTTCAGCTGGCAATAGCATGCCGTAAATAAATCATTGGAGCATCTTCTTAGTCCCAGCTTGAGTGTCAATTCCTAGAATTTCTTTTAGATCCACTTTGTGATATATGATCAGTTAATTGAATCTTGCAAAATTAAAAGGACAATGACAAAGATTTACTTCCTGCTTGCTTGTGGCATTGTAACAGATAGTTTCACTTTGTCTTTTGATGTCTATGATAGGAGTCATGATAAGATGAATTTGGGCATGCCTCCCACAATAAAGGGTGACAAACCTCCCATACAGTATAGAGAGATGGCAATTTTCTAGGAACTAGAAGCAAAAAACTCCAGATTTCACTTGATTCTTCAAGCCATTTCATACAATTAAGGATAACAATAGTATTGGAGAATGGAGCGAATCCTGATGAACAGATAAAGAGCTCCCAAATGATGGAGCAAGAAAAGAATGTACAGATTCTACCTACACTAATCAGGTTCAATTGAAAGTACACCATGAACAAGACATAAATGCCAATAAAAGCCTTGCTCCTGAACTTCTAAGGCATGGAAGGCACAGAAACCAAACTGGAGTAAAAAAATCAGTCAACTACTTCATCTTCGAGGGCAGCCACTGACCTTTCTTCCTCATTCTTCTCTTGCGGACAAGTTTCTTCCTCCGGAGCCGTACCCTCTTCGGCACTTTCATCCTCATTTTCTGCTCAAGCTTCAGTTGAAGCTTTGCATCTAACCAACATGTGTCAAACGGAAAATCACCAACATCAGTGTCCGAGTAATACTCTCCATCATCCTTAGCTGTCTCTTCTACATCCGTTAGCTTAATTAGCATCACAGCTCTTCTCTTAACAGGCAAGATCATACCAGCCCTAAGCGGTCGGACATACTTCAGATGACAACGAGTGGGTTCCTTGGTCCAAAATGATACTGAATACAAGAGCAAATTTAGAATCAGTGAGTAATTACAAAGAAAGAAGAGATAGAATATTGTAATTGACATAAAAGAAAAAACAACGGCAGTCACATATAATGACTCCTGGTGCTGAAATCATCAAGATACTTCCATGCAATTTCACAAAATACATCAACAAAGTATAGGATAAGTAGCTAGTATGGTGCAATCGCATTCTCTATATTCGAGGCCAACCGTCAGCCTTCTTTAACCAGCTAATTATCACAGAGAAAAACATAAAAAATCTAACATGGTCAGTCCCAAGCTACGTGGATCGACAGAATCATGAAGGCTCGGAGCACGTAAATTGAAAGTGGGTCCAGTAATCACTCCACCACGTGAAATGTGCGCCATTAAACATACCCCGATAACAGTTCACTTGGACGAGATATAAAATGGCGGATACTAAGACTCAGGATGCAAAAGGCAAGCTACGGCTAGCACTGAGCGTGGAGTGAAGCCACTACACTATGAACCTTCGGATTGAATTGATTCTCCCGCTCTAAAGACCCAACAAAACTTTAATTAACCCACTAACCTCCACACCATGTTTCAATTACTCTTAATCAGCAATCTCTGACAATTTCAACCCGAGATGATTCTTCAAACATACTCAGACATTCGTTGAGAGAGCGCAATCATCGGTCGTAAGATCTTCAGCGGTGTCCACAACTTCTCCCTCCCAACTTCCCAAATGAACTGAAACAAGCAACGAGTGAAACAAAGCCACCCCACAAAGAAATATCAAAAGACTCTCCACATAACACCTGCAGGGTCTTTTTCTAGCCAGGATCATACACATTCGTACGTATAAGCCCTCTCACTGCATACACCACAAAGATTTACCAGCGCAAACGATCAAGGGCAACCCACTTCGCGAACACGTAAGAAAGGAGATATGCGACGATCAATCAAGGAACTTGGAACGGCCAAAAAGCAAGAGATGCGCGAACGTGGACGGAGGTTCAGTTCAGCTATCTTTTGCGAGGCGCCTTGCAGTCGCGCGCGCAGACAAGAGAGAGAGAGAGAGAGAGAGAGAGAGAGAGAGAGAGAGAGACGTACGCGATGATGACGAAGCAGCGGTGGCGGGAAGGGAGGAGGCGCTAGAGGAAGGTGACGACGGAGTGGAAGAAGGAAGGAGAGCGAGAGGGATCGATTTGAGAGCAGTCGGAGCCGGAAAGACGAGCAGCGACATGGTCTTCCGGTGGGAGCTCGACGGTTGTCCGACCGACTAACGAGACAAGAAGGTCGACAATACAGTCAAGCTATTTTCAGCTATTTTCATCGACTCAATTTTCATCAAAAGATAAAATTTCCCAAACCAATTAATTACAATTTAATCACAATCTAAAGTAGTGGTATTTTTTCTATAATTAAGAAAATCACATTATAATTTTATTTGTCGTGAGCATTATGTTTTCTTTATTAATATTGGATGTCGCTTTCGTAGAAATTAGTTTTTTTAAATTGGATTTTATGCTGTCAAGCAAATTTACTGATCAAATATATTAAAATTTTAATATAAATGGTTTTTTTACCCAATTGCTTGTTTATAAACTTACATCATCAAAAATTTCTTATACGTTGTCATAGGATGAAACAAAAAGAATACTCTGATTTTTGAAAACTATAATCACAATTATATTATCTAATGCGAACTTTTAAAAGGTAAAATTTTATTAAATAATTTGCATAAATAATATTTTTTTTAAATTGTCTTTTTGGATTGACAAAATTTAATATCACCATGAAGTACTTACCAAAAGATATCAAGATACCTAATCATTCATTCTTTACATGCTCCATATAAAAATATCTCCCGATAGTAAGGAAAACAAGCAAATATTTGATGTAATAAAGTTAGGTACTTGATATATATTTTCACAAAACTTATTTCTAGGAAAGTAAAATCTCAAAATAGAAAAGGAAACATAAATGCCTTTAAACCTATATGTGAAATACTTAATCATGACAAACATATCCTATATAGAAATAGACATAAATAAATAAAAAGAAGGTGAGGCTACCATTTTAAATTGCAATTGAATGGTTTTATAGTAAAAATGGGTATGTGTGTGATCATATCTCGAGTGGAAATGACGCCACTCTTTTAATATTCTTAAAACTTTATCTTAAAGATTTATTTTTTAAAATTTAGAAGTTTAAAAGGGGATCGATGCTGACAACCCTCTCTAACCGTTATCAATTCCAAACCGACTACCCGCAATCCGTAAATTCAAAGTTAGTGAATCCGTCATGGCAGCCCACCAAAATCCTTGCAACCAAAAGCTCTCTCCTAACAACGTATTCAGGGGTTAGTTATCACAACATGAGTCCTTCAGAAATTTGCTCACAACATTAATCGAACTGTCTTCATGAAAGACAGATTAGCCATTTACCATTATACCATCCACCTCATTGATTGCAAAAGTATTCACTATCGCAGAGCTAAATGTGTCAAATTCTTAAAGCCCTCATCTAGTAAGAATCGAACGGAAACAAGCTTAAGTCTTCTCAACAAAATCGCAAATCTACCCTGACAGTATACTCAAGGATAAAATTGGTATTCTCTCAGTCCATTCATAAAATTCTTTTCCCTCTACATCGTTTCCTTTCGACACGCATAAAAACCAAAGATAAAAGGCTGAGAATAGCCCCATTCACTAAGACATGAGGATCACAACCCTACAGAGATAAAAAGATCAAAACTGCCCTTTGGTTTGGTGACCATTTCCACTGCTAGCTTTGCTTGAACTTTTTGCAGCGTCCTGCATAATAATTTGTTCAATCTGTTGGATCAGTGTGTCAATGGCCAAAGTCTCAAGCTTAAAGGAGAGACCTCAAAGGAGTGCCACACAAGTTCTCTAGAATCAAAAACTGAAGGGTGGTCGCCAGCTACAATGCTTACTAGTCCAACACAATAGAGAACCCAAATAAACAACAGTCAGTTGCAGACTCAAAAAAAAAAAATCAACATTATTCGAGTTGATGAGAGTACCCTCATATTATGCGTGGCCTGAACTGAGATTCTTGCTATCAGAAAAAACCTCCTAAACCAAGAGTTTAATATGTAAGTTGACCCTATAGACTCAATGTTTGGCGTCTCTATGCACTAATGATATTAAGCTGTCACAAACTGCAAAAGAACATGTGAACCACCACAAAGCAGCCAGTAACTTACTTAAGGAAGAGCATGAGAACGAAACAGGAGAGGGTAGGTACAGCAAAATCCACTGCTCCAACACTGCATGAAATTGCAGACAAACAGTTGACGAATTAAAATGGAACTGCTTGAGTCAAGGAAAACAGTGCATCAACATATGTAATGTCATTAGATTGCAAAGCATCATTCAATTGCCCATTATGAAGCAAAAGCGAATACTTAATGTGTTCACTATGCTTGAGTTTGCATCTTCCTGTATATGATGCAAGATTTCCCAATCAGCTCAAGCACAAGAGAGATAATAATCATGAAGACTTACCACAGAAAGCAAAGGTCCCTGCTTGAGTTTATCATGAAATGAAAATGTCAGTGGCTTAGGATTATCACCAGGCCCTCTGATAAAGCCACTGTTTCTCAAGACAACATGAATAAATCTGTCAGTACATCAGTTAAAACATACAAAGTAAAAAGCTCACCAGTCGAAAAGTAAATTTGCAACACCACAGGTATTGCTTAACCAATACTCACACTAGTGAGGCAGAAACCACCGGTGTTCTTCTGGCATCGTAAATGGCAATCAGACCTTGGTATATTTCATCCCCACCTTTAAATGATACCGCCAGTCGTTCACCAGAAGCATTCCATGCTATCTTCTCAATCCCCTGACTGCGTGATATCACACAAGTGGAGACAGCTCATGCCATTTGGTACATTAAGTCCTACCCAACTGCTTTGTTTTTAAAATGTGTTGAATGCATAATGTTATATGAAACATTTTATTTTTCTCCGATGACCTGCATTTATACAGATCCTATTGCTACAGAGGAATATCACATTATAAAATGAATTACCACTCTTCAAGATACATAATCAACCAAATATACACATCTGCACTAGCTTGATTTACCTGCCAGGCAAGGATGACAGTTCTGGTAATTCTACTGGCAACAAGAGTGCATCTTCATAGCATCACCCAAAAAAAAAAAAAAAAAAAGTCACATTAACAATGGAATAATACAAAAGAACATGAGTCTTCATAGTTTCCAAGTGGGCAATGAATGTACATCAATTAATCAAAAGCACCTCAAATCAGTAGGAAATTGCCAGTTTAAGTTCCTTCCATTAAGTTTTACCTTTTTCCCTCTTACTAACACCATTATAAGAGATATCTACTCCACTGAGTTTCTCTAAGGATTTCCCACAATGAAGTTAAGTATGCCCCAGCTCCACCAATCCGCAAATAATCCCCTATGGAATAAACTAAACACTGGGAGCCAAAACATCATATTTGTCTATGTATCTTCTTTTCCCCCTTGTAAGTTATGCACAAGTTTGGTGCTTGAGTTAACCATACAAGTAATAATGGGGGAACAAAAAATTTTCCATCAATTATGGAGTCATAATACCACCTGCATTGCCTTGGTACTTAATTAATGGAGTCTAGAAGTACACATCTTAAGCAGAATTGATTACCCAAAGATGGAGGCTTTGATGCAAAGTGAACAGAAGCCAACGTTGGAGACTTATAGAATGCAATCAGTATCATATGCCCATCAGGATCCCATGTTGCCCCCTGTTACAACATGACTCTAGGTTAAAAAGGAATTCTAACATACAACTGAAAGATGCATAAAGAAGAGCAAACTGAACCAGTGGATAAATTAAGTGCAACAGCTGCTTAACATACAACACAGCTTCACCACTTCATCAAAAGAATAAAAATGAAGCATGTCAACATAGATAGCCCAAGGTCTCTAAAAGGAACACATTCCAGAATACTAGTCACTAAAGAATTAAGCCCGACATTTAGCAGAGAGCATGCACCTGCTACTCACTCAAGAATTGATTACTCATATTGCCTCACCATTGAACCTAAATCCACCCAATTAAACTAACAGAATTTTCATATGGTGATGACACCACAAGAGCAAAACGCTTAAGTAGATAATTGCAATAACACCGAGCCTATAGTACTCACCAAGTTGAATTTTGTTCCAGATTTTGTATGCTTAGAGCCTCAAAATCAACTAAGACACTGTAATACTGAATGCTAATCAAAGTTGCAAGTGGAGCAAGACGATTCAACACTCATTTCTTGGCAATAGAGATAGATATCACTAACACACCAATATAACCATTGTCAACTTTATAGTGCAGATATTTTTACAATGTCTAGAAAAGCTAGAGTTTTGATGCACGGATATCATCATGAAGTCCAATCACAACCCCAGCTGTTTGGCCAGAATTCTCATCAAAACATCACGGATCTTCACCGCGTAACTAACAAATAGAGAAGAAAATGATACAAACTTTCAAAATATGCAAGCAGTTCTGAGACAACAGTGACATAGTCAAATTTTCACTGCAAGAGTCATGTAATTATCTACCACTCTATGGTGCAAAAGCTTAAAACTAGTTGGATTCCCATAGATCTTAGGCAGAATCTAATTAAAGGCAGGAAGAGTGCACCAATCCCAGAAATTAAAAGGAAAATTGCTCAACGTTTTTCTTGAGGCACAGCATTTGAGCAATGCTCCACATCATTATCAGCCTCTGATCCTCGGCAATCATAACAAGTCATCTAAATCACTCACCGTGACAAAACCGCTAGTTGCTGACCAAGGTTCAGAGGTCCATGTGTTTGTCTCCCATAGGTAAAATGTTCCATTGCTGTAAAAAATGACAGCGATCCAGATCAGACAGACAGTGTTATTAATATATGTCCACATGAAGACAAAGTAACATACAGCTGAATGACCATACAATTTTGCAGAAAATAAGTAATCTCCAGTAGGTGACCACTTTAGCATGGATATGCCCCCTAATCCACGTCGAATAGGTGTCCCAACACCTGCAAATAAACAACACTTATAACTAAGGAAGCAATTCCTTAGAGAGAAAAACTTAATCCTGTATCAACAGCATGATCCAAAGCTGAAAGTCCGGAAACTCTAAGTTCCAGCACTAAAATCATATTAATCAAGCTCCAAAATTAGTGTGTGCAAGCACACGCATGTGTGTGTTTTCATATAACTATTGATTAAAAACATAGGCAACACTCATTGTCGATTATATTTAGACATTAACTTCCAAAAATTTCACATTCGAGAACCATACTTGAACTAAACAGCAATTGTTTGAAATTTTATTGATACAAGTGTTTTTGACCAACAAATTCATTCATTATAACTGTCAAAAACTTCAGAACCACCTCCCCAAGTTATCATTTTCAAAATTTAAAGGATCTACTCCTATTTTTTCGATGCACATAGATCGACAAAGATTCTCATCAGAACATTTTCTTTTTTGGTATGTGGGAATTCCAGAAAAGATCCTAGATTCCAGTACTAAAGTCACATGGCTCAAGCTCCAAAAGTGTGTGTCTTTCAATGTCCGTGTACATAAAGTCAATATTAATAAAATTCATTCTATTAAAACTACAAATTTAATCAGAAATGCATACACAATAGAATTGCAATGCAACTAGTTTCAAGTTTACCATTCAAACAGCACCTTAAAGCTAGGACTCCATGAGTTATACCACTCCCAGTCTTATCATTTTACCTCAAAGAACTATGGTTATATTTGCTGCCCAGGCAGAAAGTAAATTCCAGTATGAGCAAACAGGAGTTAATTTCTGGCAGGTGCTTGTTTTTATGCATATGACAATTAAGTGTGACTGAAGCTTCATTTAATCAGAATAACTAAAATTTAGTTATTTAAGGCTAGGACTTACAAAATTAGTCCAGCAGATGCATGATGACCATGGGCCAAACCCATCACAGATGTGTGATAACTGATAAGTAAATACCTTTACCAACAAATAGTGCAATAGGAAAGAATTAAATTTTGGCAAAAGATTAGACTATTAGTTTTGCATGATCACTGGAAAAAGTAGACTAGGAGTTAGGAACCCTAGAAACAAATTAGACGAGGTGTCATTTCAAATTTAAATAAGAACAAACGACCAGATATATAATTTAGAGATATGATTGCAAAAAGGAGCATATGCTCAATATAATTGCAAAAAAAGAGTAGTTGATGAACTAAAGGAGATAAAAGAATTATCAGAATATCAAATGACCTTGTGCCACATCCCATACGGTGAACGATGAGCTTTCACAGGAGGCTGATGCCAAGTACGTAGAGGTAGGTCAAGGAAACAGGCTATCAAGCTACACATGCACCACAATAATAGAAAAACTGGTTCTAGGTCCTCATCCCGTCAAAAGAGTTCAAACAAATGCCTCGGTTTAATTAAGTACAAAAATCCTAGTATTTAATATTGAAGATCATAATATGTCCTTCATGCATTCTGAAAACTGCAATTGGAAACCGATTATAAAAAATGGGAAGAGAAAACATTATCATATGAAACATTTGCAACTGCTAAGACCATTGTTGGATGGTACAAAACGTATGTAAACAGGGCATTCCCGTTTAGGCACACAAACACTGGGGGGAAGAGAAAACATTATCATAGCAAAAGTTGCATGGCTTTGTCAATTAAGAAGCATTGATATAAAAAACTTCACTAGTTTGTTTGTGAAGGATATCTTCCATCGGGGCTCCATGAGAGTGCAGTTATTTGCTCGTCAGCATCACTGCGAAGAAAATCCACCAGAGTCCATCGGACACCAGTGCCTCTTGGCAGGGTCCCAACAAACGAAGGAGCACCAGATCTGACAGATGCTGCATTGCCAGGGAAAGAAGCAGCCCAAATGCATATTCCACCCCTGAAAAATAAATCGATTGAGCATTACATTGTTTTCATGACATCGATGAGGTGAAAAAGACACTGAAAAGAATAATATGGTAGAATAATATTCATGACCAACTAAACTTTAAATGAGAAAAAGATGAATCATGATACTTGCTTGCAAGATACGGAAAGCATCCTTCCACCATTTGGTCTCCACTCAAGAGCTTTAACATCCTTTTGGGAATCATGAGTCAAGATATAAGGTTCCCTGTATTCTTTTGAAGATAACATTGCAAGCATTTTCAGAGGACAGAAATGAAAGATGTGAGTAGTGATAAGGTAAGAATCAGCACCAGAGACAGACTATGAAAGATACGAACCTGCATCATCGTAATCACGCACTAGAACCTGATTTGGGGCAGAGATAAGTGCTATAATATGCTTATGTGGGTGCCAGCTTACTCCTTTCAGATCAACTTCAGGTAGCAAATTAACCTGTAAGTATAATAAAGATGTTGGTAGGCAGAAAACCAGAAAATGATCGCATCTGCTGTGCAAAGTGCATGTAAGTTTCTTTCACATTATGTCTCTCCATTGAGGTTTGAATTCAAGTTATCCTGGTATTAAGGAAGCGATGACTTGGATAAGCTAAAAGACCTCCCCTAATGACTAGGACTACATTTTCTACGATCTCATAAGTAATCTGGACAGTAAACTCATACCGGAGCTCTAGAATCTGATTCTACCATTTGCACGGCAGACCCAGAAAAGATTTGAAATGGGTAAAAGACAAATGGCGGCCAACTATGCTGCAAGGACTATTGGATTATCCAAATGGGTTTTACGACATTCTATCTCCAGACGTTTTTAATGTATTCATACATAAAAGGGCACAAAGATACTCACGTCGCAGGGATTAAAGACCCGCTTAACATAATCACTGAAGATCCCCTGCACCTTCTCCACCACGTTCTTCCTCTGAACAGCCACTCCATTCCCCGGACCCTCCTCCTCCTCCACCTGCTGCTCGGCATCGAGCTCCGTCCCCGACTGGCCCGGCCGATCGGGCTGAAAGGAAACCGGATTGAACACCGTTCTCTGCGACGGGAGAACAATCAGAACAGCAATTCCGGCAAGCAACGAAATCCACCCTAATAGCAACATTCCCAGTGACTAGGACGAGGAAAAAAAGACAGACTCACGAGCAGCTTCCCATAGGTTTCTTTAGCTTGGGCCTCCGACAGGCTATCAGCGGTAACTGCAGGGGGATTTCAGGCGTTAATCGACACCGGAGTCGTCAGAACTCGTGGCGGAAAGTGAAGAGAGAGAGAGAGAGAGGAGAAGCAATACGTACTGAGCTCGCGATTGATCTCGCAGACCGTAACGGAGCCCGGGCTGGGAAACGAAGGCATGGCTGCGGTTCTACGGTTTCCGCTCGCCGCAGCTCGGAGGCTCGTCGAAGCTCGATGGACGTGACGACGGCGACGGCGACGGAGCTCCGGTTTTGGGGGGAAAATGGGGCTTGCTTCTTCTCCTTTTTCCTCCCTCCGTGGAAGTATATGGAAGAACAACTATTCTGATTTTATTGACTTTAATCTTATAATAAATTTAAAATTATGTTCCAAAAAATATAATTTATACAACTTACAAAAATAAATAAACGATTGTTATTAGTAGCAAAAAAAAAATCATTTATTAATTATCTCTAGCAATACGGATTATTATTTTTTGAAAAATATTTTATAAATCATTATTTTATACAAAACAAACGGAATTTAATATTTACAAACTTTGTTTCATCTTACTAATATCCTGAACTTGTTTCAATGGCCCAGAAAACACCTAGCCATGGAAAATCCGACCTAGCAACATGCGTGTCCATTAAGAATCCATCGTGGCTATGGTCTCAATTGGCATGACAAGGGACAATCCCAAATAATCCTAGACTTTTTCTCAACACCAAAATCTTCGGACTACTTTTTTATCTTACCAGTATCCAAATTTGTATAGGTGACCCAAAATTAAGAATGTGCAAAATGGACTGTTTGAATCTGTTGATACAGTCCAATTATTGAGAATATCGATCCAGTTTTCAGTTTTTAAAAGTGAAACGAGTGTTTAGGTGATCTCGTTCTCAATTTCAATGATTATATATACATTTTTTTTTATATTATTTCTTTAAAAAATTAGTAAATTATAAACTAAATACCATATCATCTAATGGCATCACAAGTTGTGACATAACGACTCTTCACTCATCGTCGCTTCTATTAATATCTTAAAACCCGTTACTCTCTTTTGTTGTGTACAGCAACTCTTTAGTAGAATAAAAAGTGGCCGGTTTCCAATTCCACCTTAGAATCGAACTAGACCAGGACCAATCGCCCTATTCAAAATTACCTCTTATTAAACTTCCGTCCAATGTGGGCCGTCAAAGACCATGACGCATTGGGGTAGACCGCCTCAGGCTGAGGGACGACTTGGAAACAAAGTCCAAATCCGAAGAAAAGACGAACTCGCAAGTCCGAAGGACAAAGTAAAAATTTCGTTCGGCGCCCAACTAGGATTGAAATACTCTTTTAACATGTAGACACACACCAATGTCTCTTCTGTTTCGTGAGTGACATTGACAAATCGAGAACGATTCCAAAGAGTTAAGGCACTATTATTTACTCTGCATTGCGGTGGTTAATATGGGAAATTAGTTGCATTGGGTAATTAATGCCAAACTCCATAGATCCCATAGCCCACTAGAGGTGATCGATTTTCAGACTTATCCAATGTTTGGAATGGGAACCATCTCTATTGACCCTAGAATCGGATGGAGCTTTTTTTGCCTTTTAATTATATATAACACGCCTATGTCACCGACCGGACCGACCCATGAATTATCCCATACTCACATACCCTTGTGAGTGGAGCTAGTGGTGTGGAATCAAGAGCGAATGATACAAAGTGATGACAAAACTAGTTTGTGGAGAGGGTATCAGGGCTTTTATGCTAGGAATTATAGAATAAGACAATTATAACTCTGAGGAATTCTGGAAGTGGGATTAGCCTCTTATGCACAATTTGATCGAAAGCCGATACTGCTCTTTGATGAAATTATGTCAAATTGAAACCTATGCCAAAATAATCTATGTATGTTGCTTGAGGAGCTAGAGGCTCGAGTTAAACTGAACATGGTGTAACGTGATTCAAGAATGCTATTTACCATATTGTTTTTAAGAATAACTATAGAAAGGTCGGCCTAGTGTTTTCAACTTACCAAATCCTACACGAACAATTTTGTAATTAAGGATTTGTCGACCCGTGATACATTACTTGAGAATAATATATCAAACATATCCAATTTCAATACACATTTTCTATTAAAGAAAAGGAGAGCAAAACAACTTACTTAGATTAGAGGTAAGCCGATTCCAAATTGGTTCGGCTTTGGATCCTGATAGAATTGCCCGTTCAGGGCATAGAACCGAGACCAGTCTCCTTGTGAATCAGTCCGGATGGTCACTGTTGAGGCCACTCTCGTTTTCTTCCATTCCACGGAGAAGAGAAGACATCTATTGTCGCAAGGCTCTGTCAATTTCTGTCCGGCCCGGTTGCAACAGCTGCCCCCTCACGCATCAATTGGATTCTCTTTTTCATTTTCTGTCAGAAAAAAGAAAACAGTATCAAACAATGGCTAGATTCAGAATATTAAAAGGGTAATACTAAATAAATTTTCAATTGGAATGTTGGAGCCGGCAAGCAGGCAGGAGCTGCATTATCTCTGTCCCTCGCGCCAAGTTGCAGCAAACCTTAGCTGAACAACCTTTGCTGTCCAAAACCCTCACAAAACCCCCCGCCAGCTTCCCTCTCGAGTTTATTCCCAAGAATCGATCTTTAAGCGCAAAAGATATGATTCAGTTCACCGGTAGCATCACCCGGCAATCCCCAGCCTTGTGCCGGTTGGTCAGCCTCTCTCGCGCGCACCCTTCGCATTTCGGCCCCAGTTCATGCCAAGGCGGTTCAGAAAAGCGGGTTCTGGAGCTCTCCCTCGTGTCAAAATCGCGCCTTTCCTCTGAATTATGGCCGCTCTGGGGTTCCTATGGACTCGGGTAAGGCTGAAATTGGGTCCGGGCAACTGGGTTTCAACCGGGCCCGGTTTTCGGCAGTTTCGGACGCGGGGTCTGGTGGAAGTGGTGGTTATGGAGGTTCTGGGGATAAGAATTCTGGAGGAAGAGGTGAAGGTGACAGTGGTGAAGGCGGTGGGAGCAGTGGAAACAACTGGTCCTTGCTTTCTTGGTAAAAATGCATTTCCTTTGCTGCAAATTTTTCGGCTACTGGGCCGTCTCTCATTAATTATTTGTTGGCTTCAGAAATCAGAATTTCATAGCTTGTCGTGGACCTTAATGGCTTTTAATGCATAATCTTGATTGCTGAAGGGGTTTTGATGATTGGCCTAATTATGTATTGGTTTAAGGATGCTGTGGCAGGGCATAGCCAGTGTTTTCATGATTTTAAGTTCTAAGACTGCAACGAGGCAATTTTTCTATGTGTAGCATGGGTGATCAAGGAGTGTTCAAGTAAAAGTTACCTCGTTCATGTTGTCTTTGATGAGTTAAGGCACTGAGAAGAGATATGACTCCTAATTTCATAGATGCAAATCCAGGAACAGTGGTGAGAAAAACAAAATCACATTTATTCGATGATTTGCAACGCTGATGAAGATGCATTGATATAAAAGTCACTTCTGGGTGAAGGGAGAGATCGTCAACTTAGCATCTTTTTAACATGTGATTTTGCTATTATTCTTGTTGCACATGTCAATCTCGTTCAATTCATTTCGTCTTGTGTAGACAGACTGCAGCAAAGTTATTCAATGCAGTCTATGATTCCATTTGCTCAGGCACCTGTCTGACTGTGCTGTTTAAGTGAGCCGTTCCAAAACCATTTCTTCTGATTTAATTTTTGTACTGCAGGTATCTGAACTTACTTGCAAAATATCCTGTGGTAACAAAAGCAGTGACTTCTGCATTATTAACATTCCTCGGAGATTTGATCTGCCAGGTAGACTTTGTTTAGCGGCATCCGTTAGTAAAAAATTATCCCCTCCTCTTCTAGGTCCTGTACCGATGTTGTTATACTAGACTTTGCCATGATTTTGACACGTTTTGAAGATCTGTGGCTGCATGATTAGCTCTGATCCTATATGTTTCACATCACTTAAACAATTTATTTGCCTTTAAATCTATCAAGACATGAACAATGATAAGAAGATACTTGAAAACTATTAATTGAATATGAAAGTACTTTTACTTTCCACTTGATGCATCAGTCAAGATGAGCTCTCCAGGGTGATTTAGACAGGTTCTGGAACTGTTTTTAGGTTAGCTTGTATAACTTTTAGTGAAGGACTTCCATTGTTGTCAGTGTTTCTAAGCCCTCAGATTTGTATTTAGTAGATCGTTAGCTGGATATCAGCCCTCTTTGTTTATTGCTGGAAAAAATGAGCCCTTCAACTGCCATATGAAATTTTACACTCGGTCATACTAAATCTTGATCTCTTTTGACACAGCTTGTGATTGATCAAGCGCCATCATTGGACCTGAAAAGAAACTTCTTATTTAGTTTCTTGGGGCTGGTGTTAGTGGGTCCTACGCTTCACTTCTGGTGATGTCTCATTGCTTCTGTCCACTTGAGCAGTTAGTCAATGCTTCCTCTGGGTCTTGTCTGTTGTATTCTCTGTAAAATGTTATGGCAGAAGAAAAGGTAGTTGATAATGTGGTGTGATCTGTATTTGTCTGCTGGGCAAACACTGGAATGTTCTGGTCTCAACTTTGATTAGTTTTTCCATTAGTTATGCTGCATGTACTTTGATGATATATAGGAACAGCTAGTGCAATCAGTTGAACCCATCTTGCTTTAACAGCAGAGCATGCTTAATGTAAACTATCCTGTGCTTCTATGGAGCTCTATCCCCTCATAAAACCCCTACATCTTGTGACACCATTCAGTGCACTTGCAGGTACTTATACTTGAGCCGGTTAGTAACTGTGCCTGGTGCATCAGGAGCTATTATGCGTCTTCTACTTGATCAGGTGATTTGGCAAAGTCTGTTTGATTTCTAAGATAGAAGACTAGGTTCTTTATGAGGTCACTGAACATTCAGTTTGATATTTTGCTAATGTATTAAGTCTAAGTGTGATCAAACTTTTGTGCAGTTCATTTTCTCTCCACTGTTCATTGGTGTTTTCCTAGCTACATTGGTAACGCTGGAAGGGAGGCCATCAGACGTTGTTCCCAAGCTGCAACAGGTAATGCTCAAATGACTTTGAGGTGCTCCTCGTTTTTCTTCATTTTTAATGACTCAGGTGTGTCAAAGGGAGAGATAAAGGTGGAAAGTAGTGAAAGTCTTAAAAACATCAAGATTGAAATAAATCTAAGGGTGCTATGCGTAGTTTGACAAGGCAACATCCTCTCTGGGTTGTACTTAGCTATTTTAATTATGAAATAAAATATCAAATTACCAAGTCATTATTACTCTGATATAGTATAACCAAATATTTGGGTTGGAAACATATCTTTGGGGTCAATTTTAGTATGAACATATTACTAACTAACCGAAAAAACCAGTATGTTTATCGAGTATCTTAACTCTCCCCATTTGCCAAGTATCTTAACTCTCCCCATTTGCATGTAAGCCCGAAATTACACTTGTAATGCAGAATGTGAACATGATGACATCATACAACAACAGTAAGAAAAAGGTGAGTAACAGGCATAATGAAAACAAGAGGGAGTGCCAAGATCAAACCCTTTAAAAAACATGCCCATAATGTGTAGCAAGGATATATCTTTAAATGCCTTTGATGGAGAATTTTCATTCATTTGGAAGGAGCAGAACAAAAGAGCTTTGAAGGAGAGGAATTTTCCATTTTGGTTTTTTTTTTTTAATTGACTAAAAGGTTTACACTTTAATTATAATGGAAACTTGCTTATGGATGAAAATGCCTAGGTTGATTTAGTTGATGATTTGTCTTGTAATTGAGCTCCCTTTTGATTGAGAGTTGTTTCATATATGCTTTAGTTTGGAGTTATTTTTGTGAATGGGTCCCCCCCCCGGGTGGCCCATAGTTTATCTTTCTTCTTATCAGAAAAGAAATTCTGGTTGGTGTTGATTGTGGTACGACCAACTAGAAGCATTATTATAACCACTAGCAAAATGTTGCCCATTTAGGTCAGGCACATAACCCCAACAAGTGTTCAATTTGAATCGGGAACTCATATGATATTTACAAAGGGAACCAAGGTTAGTGCTAGGCTTTTAGCAAACTTATGCCAACACAGGTGTTTAATAAAATGCGAATGCCTCTATTCCCCAGGCAATTGAATTGCCAAACTGGTTGTGTAACTGACTTACAGAAGGTTACTTTTGGATAAGCTCATAGAAAAGGGAGTCTCTTTCTTTTGCTATTATTCTTTTTGCTGTAGCAGTTAATGCTCTTGTCTGTGTTATCTATGCTATGTTTATCTTGGTTCTTATGATGGTTCTTTTACTTGTAGGAATGGTTTTCTGCTGTTCTTGCAAATTGGAAGCTCTGGATACCATTCCAGTTTCTCAATTTTCGTTTTGTTCCACAGCAATTTCAGGTTCTACCTGCCCCTGTATCTGAAATTTTTGTTCTGCTAATTTATTTAGAACCCATCCATATTCTCCATTAAGAGTGGAATGATTCTCGTTAGTTGTAAGTTTGCCTGTAAAAGTATTTGGGGATGAAGAAAGTAATATGTTTTCAGCAGGAAAGATGAAATTCCTGTGCCAAATTATTTAAATCAGTCAGCATCTGGACTCACAGGGAATCTGGAATTGGAATATCAAAATAGAAGCACAGTATTTAATGTGCTCCATTTTATAAGTTTGTTACTATAAATTTGTCTATGGTGGTGTTTATATATAACGAAATCTTTTATGATATTCGGAAGTAAGGACAACAGTTGGTGAAGGACCTGGAGTTATAATTCTATGAGGTCCCGCTCTCCACATTCAAATTGATAAGCTCCTTTATCTTTGCTGAGAGAAAGTAATTGCTCTCAATTGGTCTATCATTCATAAAGATTAGCACTCTGATTCTCGAGTTTCAATAGATTTCATGAATAGCTGGTGGATGATGTTTGGATGATACTAGCAAAAGGGGATGGGTGGAAAACAGCCGTTATTCAGTTTTTATCGAGTTCTTATCTATTACCATAAGTTTGCTTATTGTATATATCTCAGATCTTATCTTATGGATATAATTTCAGGTCCTTGCCGCTAATGTTATTGCTTTGGTTTGGAATGTGATCCTATCGTTCAAAGCTCATAAAGAGATTCTTCCTAAATAGGTACATACTTCCTGGCTGCTTATTGCATTTTGTAGGGATCTCTTAAGTTTTGCTATGTATCATCCAAGTTTTACTGTTTTGGGTTTTTAATTAGAAGTTAACACTGGTAGAGGATGTCTGGCTTTTGAATAGCAATGCAGCATCTAAGACTACTTTTATGCAACCAAGAACATCAGAACAACTCTAGACTTGTGAAGGCTCGCTACATGGCTGATGTTGCCATTCAACAGTACAATTTCTAGTCAGACTAAGGAATTGAGATTATAAATAAAAGAGATTGTTTTTCTTCTTTTTTTGTGGTGATGGCCATTAGTTTGATGCATAGATTATCTTATCTTAACAAATTTGACGGAAAGAATAACTATCAATTCATCAAATTACAAATCAGACTTTGAGTTCACGAAAAAGTTTGTCAAAGAGCATGGAAAACGTGCCAGTCTTCAATCATTGTTGGAGGATAGCAATCAGTCTGCAGATATCACCTGAATTTCTTCACTAACATACAAATGCACCTTCAAATGGTTGTTGCTTGTGAAAATAAGTACTTGTTAAGATTTGTTGCCTTATCATATGTTCACAACCTGGAATGGAAGAGCAGTTTTGTGGCTGTAAAGATTTTCTTCAATGTATGTCTCCATAAAAACATTAGAAGCAGACTAGCATCTTCATGATTTTGCACTTTCATGAGCTTCAGACCACCATCAGTGTAGATGCAACAGGAATATTTTGATTGGAAGAGCTTTCCCCACTGAATACATTTTGTAAAGTATTGAACGGTAAATTCATAGGAAAAACCATGTTCACTGATTTCTCGGATAGTCTCTTCAAAATTTCAAGCATCTAAAGATTTCATGTGGGTTGTGGCTGTGATTATATCTTCCACTAGCCAGTTGTGTTATCTTGCAACTTTGTGCGTAGTCCTTTTCATGGATAGCCTTCAGAGTTGATCTGTTGTAAGGAAGCTGAATAGAATTGAATGCAGAAGTAGTGTCACCATAAGTTGTTGGATTGTTCGATCATGTCATCTTAGCCCAAAGAAAGCTCTCTGATCTCTTGTTAAGCCTTTTTCTAGTTATAAGAGAAACTAGAAACAAGTCCTCAAAAATCGATGAGATTATGTCACAGGCTAGAGGGGTAGAGTTGAACTGCATATAAAGTGCCAGGAGCACACCAAATGGGGAGTTTAGACTACCCCACCTAACCAGCATTTATGCAACATCACTTTGGCGCACATCGACTATGTCCCTATCCAGAGCCCTACCTGTCCTAAAAATTTAATGAGATTATCTTACAGGTTTGAGAAACGAACACAAACTGCAGATAAAGTCATTATCTTAGTCGATGTGTCTATGTATGAGACAATCTGCTGTCATTTATGGAATATGATTTTGTACTTGCAGGTCGATGTTCTTGAAGTCAATTTTGTCTGTCGTTGATGTTGCCTCATGAATCATGGTGGCTCAGGAGATGGGAGAATGTAATATTTCTCATATTTATGTTGGTTTTGATGGGTAGACTGTGCTTTCCTTGTGTTCATTGGTGTGGAGATGTAATGTCGGAATGAATGGTTCAGTTGCTTTAAGCTTTTCTTCCTTGCAAGGTGCATTAGTCTCTCGCTCGCTCTCTCGATGCCAATGTTCTTTACGGTTTCTCGAATTTGCTTTTCTTTCTGGACATGCTCGGAGGTTGAAGAAAGTAGCAACAAATCATCCAAAGCAAGATGGATGCTTTCAAAAATATTGACCAGATTGTCAAGCACTTTGTTCCAGGTTGATTTTAAGGAATTTTATTGTAATCCAGTAATACAGGTTTTTGCAATTTTTAGTGCATCGACCTTTTAGGTGCATTAAAAATGATAAGAGGTTGTGTTAAAAAATACCTTTACGACACTCGTTTAAGTTTAGTTAAAAGAAAAAAGAAAAAAAAATCATTTTTTGAGACATCGAAAATTGGAATTCTACCCAATTGAAGAAAATTAATTATCTTAAATAGATGATTTTAAATTTCCAGAACACGCTGAAATAGATAATTTTACAAAATTAATTTTTTTGTCGAAAAAAAATCATTTTGAAACAAGTTTTTAAAGGCACGCTCTTCAACATTTTCCGTTGGAACCTCGTCGTGAAATGTGGATGGAGATGGGACAGGATCAAGCGGTACGAGGTTGTTGCTGGGCCGTTTATATGAATTGATGTCAAAATGGTTGATTACTCTCTTTCCCTCTTCAGGGTCTTCAAGTTCTTTATAAGCCTGCGATTTCGAAAAGCACCGCAAAACCATGAGAATGCTGCAGCTGCGAGCACTCATCTTCAACCTCCCGCGAGCGCGACTTCCTTGGAGCCACCCCACGACACCCTTTGGCCCATTCAACTCCTGCGTACAGAAGAGATGGCGGAAACCGCTCGTCACCGCCCAGACTCGCTTGGAAGACCGAACCAGAGACCACAAGCTCGACAAGCTGGCGACCCACCTCGCCACCCTCAAGACCGTCATCGGCCTCCTCGCCCTCATGTCCGCCCGCAGGAGAGGCCCCTACGTCTCGCTCCAGATTGTGTCTCGCTGGAGGGGCCTCGTCGGGCTCAACGTCGCCGTTGGGGCCTTCCTCCGCAAGCACCCCCACGTGTTCGAGGTATTTACTCACCCGCTCCGTCGGAATTTATGCTGCAGAATTAGGCGTGGAATGAAGGAGCTGGTTAAGGAAGAGGAGGGTGTTGTTAAACTTATGGAAATGGAGACTGTTAAGAGAGTGAAGAAGCTGATGATGATGTCAGTGAATGGGAGAGTTCATGTCCACGCATTGAGGTTGATTAGGAGGGAATTGGGTCTACCCGAGGACTTCCGAGAGTCGATCCTTGTCAAGCACTCGCGGGATTTCAGGCTTGTTGATTTGGAGATTGTGGAATTGGTGGAGAGGGATGAGGATTTGGGCGTCGCCGAGATTGAGAAGTGGAGAGAGAAGGAGTATAGAGAGAAATGGTTGAGTGAGTTCGAAACTAGGTTCGCCTTTCCGATTAATTTCCCTACTGGTTTCAAGATCGAGGCAGGATTTAGAGAGAAGATGAAGAATTGGCAGAGGCTTCCATATGTGAAGCCATATGAGAGAAAAGAAATCATCAAAGTGCGGACTTGTGGTGGTGTAGAGCGATTTGAGAAGCGGGCTATCGCAATTATTCACGAATTGTTGAGCTTAACCGTGGAGAAGATGGTGGAGGTGGAGAGATTAGCTCATTTCAGGAAGGACTTTGGTATGGAAGTTAACATGCGTGAGTTACTTTTGAAGCACCCGGGAATTTTCTATATATCTACAAAAGGAAGCTCCCAGACTGTCTTTCTCAGAGAAGCTTATAGCAAAGGGTGTTTGCTCGAGCCAAATCCCATCTATGCTGTTCGCAGGAAAATGTTGGAGCTCCTTCTGTTAAGACGCCGCAACACTAAGGTATTATCAGTTATTGAGGAGGACAAGTTGGTGGATGCTGTAGATGAAGGGCATAAAAGAGAGGGAGATTGGGTAGTTCCCATATTAGAGAGTTTGGAAGGTCATGGAGTTGAGAAATGATCCAATTGCCATCGTTTGCATCGAGATGATATTTCTGGACATGAAAATGAAGTGGACAGCTTGATGCATGTGGTAGAATGATGAGGTTGCTCATTCCATGGTTCGGACATTTGCTTTAACTAGAGATGAGTTGCTCAATAAGTTCGTTTTACTTGACGTCAAGATGGCTGGGATTTACTCAGATAACATTGAAGCATGGGCTGAAGTAGCCGTTCCATGGTGAGTGCATTCTTCTAGAATAACATTTGCTTAAATATCTTGTAATTTAGATGCATCTCTGACATGCTTTGAAATCTTGTCACTCCTACGTGCTTTTTCATAGAAAATTACTAGTTCCCTGATAAAACTGGGCATCTTGCCCTGCCATTTCTCAATACCACTGAAATTCTTAGGGTGTAATCTCTCCAGTAGATATTTTCAGTTTACAAATTGAATCCTCCCATCTTGATACGATCTCGATGCTATGGTCCTTGATGCACGCTCATTTGCTGTATATGAGCAGCTTAATCTCTGCTCTCATAGGCAATAACAGCATAGCTGGGTTTTGTTTGGTGGTGGTTTAGTTTATCTTTTTGTTTATCCTTTCGTAAACACTAATTTACTTTTCTTTAAATTGTTCAGTTTGCTGGGATTTTAATTTGATGCCACAGTGAATTCCATTTTTCCTAGTGGATTCACGCTATCTTTTCATTGATTGAGAAATGACTGCAAATTCTTTAATCCTGATTCTCCGTCATAGTTTCTTGGAGGACGATTTTGTCATGGAAAAGCTTGTGTTTTGTTCTGGAGGGAATACATGTGCTTACCAATTAGTTACATGATCATAGTATCATGCAGAAAACTCAATTCACACGTCCTTATTCCTCTTTCTACTGTAACCTGAAGTTTCTTCTTGAAATGTATATACATCTCATTTCTGAAATTGAAAAATTAATATACAATGATCTCCTTCTATTCTTAGGAATCCACGTGACCAACTGAAGTAACTGGAAACAGGAAAGCTGTGGTTCATATGTTTGATAACCAGATCAGGTCTATTCAGTTTAGTCTACTGAAGAATTTGAGCTGTGCACACTCAAAGAAATGCTATAGTGTGCAGATACAGTTGTATATGATTCAAAAATAGCTACTGCTCTCTAATTTAAAAAAACATGCTTAGCCTTTGTGAGCTTTCCTACCTTGGCTTCAAAATGGTAGTCAAAGCTTTTTTGCTTTAATATGGTAGGTTACTAGTTGGAGGTTCAATTCAGTGATCCCATCTACTGGTTAATTCGCAATTGCCATGACTCATATTTCATTGAGCTATGAGGGTGCAGCACAGCAGTTTTTTATATTTAACTTTGTCAAATTTTCATTAGGATTACTTAGTTATCCATTGAGGAAGCGTATATTTCAAGATTATTCTTTCTCAAAGTTACCTTTTCTATCACGGTCATAGCTATCACTGATATTCACTATCCTCCGTCTACTTACTGCAGATATGAGTCTCCTGACAAAGTAAACTTGTCCTAATAAAAAGTCAGGATGTCTGTTGTCGGATGTGTATTGAAGATTTGACCTGCCAGCTAAATTGTATATGATTGAATTCATTGGCAAGAGTTAGTTTTTCCTTATTTTTAGGCAAGTAATCAGTGTTAAGACCGTTGGCTTATAAGAATCGGAATAGAGGATTCAATACATGTTAAAATATTGTTCAATGGGTTGTTAATACTTTTTATATTTTTGTGGTTTTCCTCCATTTATTAGTTTAAGTTTTGGGATTGGACTTTCTAACATGATATCAAAGCTATGAATATGTAATCAAAATTTCACACGTTGCTCGAAATTTAACTTGCACTTGACAATGGGTCTTAAATGTTCTTTATATTTACGCGGTCTCCATTCACCTATCAGTTTACCATTTTGGTTGGACTTTCTAATAATAGAGTATCATGGAATTTATGTGTTTTCAATGATATTCATTTGTGTAACTTGTATGTTGTCAGCCCAGAGCATTGTAAAATTACAAATAAATTTTAAGGAGGGAGGAGTCTATGCACAATGATGCTTGTGGGGGTATGTTGCATTCAATGGAAATGGATAAAAAGAGTTGGTTGATTATTTCTTTCTCCGTTTCGTTGGAACCCATGATGATGCCCTTGGTTTTTTATTGCTTCGAAGCGCATGACAAGGCTTTACAAGTGCCTTATCTTTTGGGTAATGGAAGCCCCTTATGGTTTCCTGATGGAAGACAAATGGTCAGTTGTTGGCAAGCGTGCGTTTTTCTTAGGGTACTTGGAAAGTTGAGCAATCATATAGAGTCTGAACACTAGCAGGTCTTTTAACTGCTGGTAAAGAGGACCTATTATTGTCCCTTATTGACCAACTCTTTGAAAAACCACACTAGAACGGCCGGTGCAGCTGGGTACAGGAGCCTGGTCTAGGCCTGTTCCACTATGACACAGACATGGAGCCAGTCAAATCTGTTGGTCAAACTGGGTGAACTGGGAAGTGGTTTAACTGGATCTGGGAGATATACAAATTAAGAAGATGGGTACGGATCAAGGGGCTGTGCCCCTGACCCCTTTGATACTGCACAAATGCTCCAGCCGACTGAGTTGATTGCTTGTTCATTTACCAAGACTAAACAGTTATTTTACCAGTGCCTTTTTTGAGGAAGAGAATGTAAAAATTGCCACGTTGGAAATTTGAACTCATGACCAAAAGCTTCATGCCCAACAAACCATCTCAACTGGGGATGAGTCAGCATTGAGCATAATGTTTAGCATGAACTTATGTTCTATACATTAATGAGTTACTTTAACAAACCAGATGGATCAATCGGTTGAACATGTGTACCAACGACTCATTTGGTTTAGTCTCCATTGTGGTTTTAGAAACACTTATATCAACTTAAAAGTACAGTGCTGCGCCAAAGCAGAAAATTTATATTTGCTGAATGGGTTACATACTTTGGGGCGTTAAAGCAGAAAATGAATGTTCAATTAAGTAGTCTCAAGCATTTGTTTTTGTTTGGTCTGTGGTGTAGGATTTCTTTCTATCCCTTTAGTAGTGTTTTAAGCTTCAAGTTATGGAATTCAGACATTTAAATTTCTGATGTTAGCCAATCCGATTGCTTCTCACGATTCTAATTTTCACCTCATGTCAGTCCATTTCAGTGTTGTCTAATGTTTCTTCTGGGTGAAAAATGTGACAAAATATCATCTCTCTGCTTCAGGATATGCTTCGTCTGAGCTTCTAGCATGTTGCAATACAAAGACTGGCTGCCATTAGGAGAAATGCTTCTTATCTACGTGCCTTTGCCTTTTGGCGTAGTATCGAGGCACGACTGTTATTATCCGTCCGTTACTTGTTTTGTTTTACCACATGCCATGTGAACTTGGTTACTACTGCAGCAATGACCTTTTAAGAAAATGTTTATTCAGGTCCTTTTCATCAAAAGTCGAACTGTTCTCGCACGTTGGCCTCGACTCGACTTAGTGAAGTCTCAGAAATCGGCGAGCACGAGAATCTCGCAAGAAAAAGGAGGTTCCCATCCATTTCGTACAGCTAGCAACAGTATGGCTAATCTGCTCAGCTTTATCGGCTGCAATGCTATCGAATATGCTGTCGGATAAGAACAAACACTACCGAGCACCACTAAACATGGCCGAAACGCCGAGTTGCCGGAAATGCTGCGAATTCGGCTCAATGGGAATGCTTGTAACATGGTGGAAGAGAGAGAAGGTCCAGTTACACGACGGTAGACCAGTTGGCCAGTGCGAACCGGGGACGGGAGGCGGACGAACTCTTTCATATCGCATAGATTCTAGGGCTTTTTCTTTCGGTCCAAAAGAATGTTTATGCCTGAACAACATCCTTAAAAGTCACTGGAGATCACTCGAACTTCCGTAGAACTTTATCTTGTGTCCATGCATTGCTTAGAAAAAACACAGAATGTCCCTCTTATTCTCTTCGATATCTGCCACTTTATCTACACGGGCGCGATCAGCCGCAAATCTTTCCCCTCCTCGGCTCCGGCGGCAGCCGTTGATCTTTTGCAAAGCGAAAGAAAGAATCAACGAAGGAGTCAAACTTCGAGGGGAGCGATGACGACACGCGATCGGGAGCACGAGGTCACGCGTCCGGCCCGAGGGAATCTACGAAAGCGGTGGGTCGCAACCATTCAAAAGGGACAAAAAAAAAAGGGGGCGAGGGAGGGAGGGAGGTGGGCCCCCTGGCCCAACCCCACCTTCCTCTCTTTAAATGCCGAGTCCCACGTGGCACGGTCCAAAGGTCAAACGCCACGTCGTCAACCGACGACTTTGACTCCCCCTCCCCCTTGCGTGCCTAGGTCAACAACCTCCCTCCCCCGCTGCCCCCCTCATTATCACAACTTCCCAAAAGATCCCACGTAATCAGTGACGCCACCCGGGGCCCACCGCCCCCCCAACCCCACCCGACCACACCACCTCACCCTGCTCCCGCTCCGCCGCGTGGTGTGGGGGTCCGGGGGCCGCGGGATCTCCGGCGACGGGGACAGGACGCGAGGAAGTCAGAGGCGGCATCATGTGGAAGGTGGTGGTGGTGGTGGTGGTGGTGATGGAGTCAAGAGGAAAAGGACGAAGAAGACTCCTCCAGCATATGGTACGATCGCCCAAGTACTGCCCTGCCCATCATCTTTGACTCGCTTCCCTTATTTCTTCGTCGCTTGCGCTCCTTGGAATCTCCCTGCTAATTATAACCCTGGGGTTGGTCGCACAGTCTCCGTTCGGGTGCTCTTGACGTTGAATTCGGATCTTGGTGGCAATGGCGAGTGTACGAATGCACACAGTACGTGTCTCGCTTCTTCTTATCGGGTCGATCGGGACCGCCATCGCCTGGACCGTGTGGACCTATTCAAATACGTGTTATTCCGTCTCGTGTATGTACACAAAGATTTCACAAAGTTCCATCCTTGATCCGATAGTCAATAAGAGAGCGGATAGTTGATATCCCCAATTCGAGAGCGAACAAATCTGCCGGTGTAAAGTTAAAATCCTCGAATCATGCCGACGGGTGCTCCTGACTTTTCTTTATGTTCCTAGTTGGGGGGAGATTAATCTACATTTATGTACAAGTTGTGTCGTGCAACTATTTAACCATGTCACTTTCGGCTTGGAGATTTGACCCATGCGAATAGGCGCAACGAATAGTCATTTTAGAATATGTTTCCTAACCAATGTGCATCTCTAGATACTGTTCCTAACCAACAAAAAATATTTTCTTATTTATTTACACTTATCCCCCCCCTTTTTTGGCCAGAATTCCTAACAACTAGCTCTTGCATTAATGACCAGAAAAATTCTTGCTGGTCCACTTTTATAATATTACCAAATCCGACACTTTTCATATTAATTCCATTCCAGACATTAGTTAGAAAATAGTTATACTGTTGCATATTTCGAGCCTAGCCATTCCAACGTCACAATGTGAAGCCCGAAATTCGAGGTCCGTGTGAAACATAAAACCACATAGAGTGCCTAAAGACCGACCTGTCATTTCCGATCGATCCGATCCGATCCGACTGGTACCGATTAAGGTCTTCAAACATTCGATTTTTCATTTGTGGCCATGATAAAGAGCGTATCGAGTGGCGAAGCGATCGTCGCCCCACTCGTGCTGATCATCACATCAAATACCGTCTCCCTCAAGCTCCACCAAACCTATCAATTTGAAGCTTTTTCATAAAAAAATTTCCCAACAACCTTTATTTAATTCCTTTATTTTCTATATCTATTTATTTCTAATAGGCGGACGTAGCTTTCATCGCTGACGTCACAGTGCCTGTCATCTTTTCCCCCAAAAAAGTTATTCCTTTTTTTTTTTTTTTTTACCCGGAACGGTGTGATTTGGACAGCCATGCAATACGGTTGTCCAAAATAGCGACCTCGTTTCATCTCAATTCTCCCACGTAACCCCCTCTGCCTTGCTCCGGAAGGCTGGGTCAAGCCCTCCAATTATAATTAATTAATTAACTAATTAGCAAAAATCCAAGCACACCTCAGTTACAAAAATATTTTAACTTTTTACGGTTGTCATTGCTGATACAATATATGATTTTCTTAAACTTTTTCTTTTAAATTTACCGCCGCCCACGTGAAAATACGAAACATATTTTTCAACGGTCAAGATCGAAATAACAACAATCGCATAAGCGTCGTTATCTGAACATCAGTATGATTAATCTAGTACCGCAAGCATTAAATGGGCATTTCCATCGTTATCTTCAGAGTTCGTTATCTCGATTATGGATTTTTAATCACAATTTGGGATCTTGGAAAAGCTTGGCTAATGCCACCTTTCTTTCGGTTTAATTAGCTGAAGTTGCAGAGACAATTAGAACAAAAAGTATATAGGGGGATTTTCTTGCAAAACTGAATAAGCATAATTCTAATTAAGTAAAATTAATTAATTAATTTTTGAAAAAAAAAATAAAGGAGGAAAAAGAGTCGCGTTCGAGTGCGACACCACCACCTCGCGCCAATGTCGCAAGACGCTTGCGTGATTGATTCGACAAAGTCGTGTCAACTCATGTGATGCGTCAAATAGCTAAAATTGATCCGAACCCCACTTTGCTAATTCTTTTTATTAATTTCCCCTTTTAAAAACTATATAAAGATTATAATACTCGTTAACCTGGGTGTGACCATGATCTTTACGTCCTCCATGCCGATTTTAAAATTGGACCCTTCCCCACTGTTTTTTATTACAAAAGGGACGATCGAGAGATGTTATCGCGACGTAAGTCAATTCTATTTTAACTCTCATGCTATCGCCTTCCACCTAACGCATTTTACGCGTTGGGGGATATTATTATCTTTACGCAGCTTTTTTGACTCGAGTGAAAATAATTAACTCCATACGACCGCGTCAAAGCTCTTAGAAGGATTGATCTAGAGACATGCCGAAAGAGATACCGGATTAAATTTGTTCTCATGTCCGCCACCCTATGAGGGTTGTTTGCCGCTCGGGCCCCTAGGGTTTCTCCTGACCGGAGCGAGATGCCGGTGAAGCACCGGCAGCCAATAGATTGTCTAGCCAAGGTCCTTTTGCACTGCCTAACACGCCTCCACCATACGTCTAAATATCTTTTCACTAGATGAAAGATGAGAGCCTCATACTCTAAAAAACTTTCAACTTTAGTTCTTGTCTCAATTCCTATATTTTGTCTCATAAAAAACTCTTAACCTTAGGTTATATTTCAATTTTACCTTAAATTTTTATTGTCCTATAAAGAACACTAACTTTAGATCTAATCTCAATTTCCACACTAAAATTTTTTTGTCTCATAAAAAATCATTAATTTTAGGTCAAGTGACAATTCTACCACAAACTTATTGTTTGTCTCATAAAAAATCTCAGCTTTAAATCCATTTTCAATTTCATTCTAATTATTTAAATTTTACTTGAGTCCTAAATTTGCTTTCCATTAACCCTCCGTCAAAATTGCCCTTAGTTTGCGCTTGTCAATTTCTCAAGCTTGGGTATGTTCCATCTTTCGTGGTCGGAGAACTCGCGCTTGGGATGCTTGAAGAGATCATGCTTAGGAATTTTCCATCACAAGAAATTGTAGATGGAGAGTTAATGGAAGCAGATTTATAATTCAATTATAAATTTATGGTTTTTTATGAGATCATAAAAATAAAGTTGGGACTTTTCATAGGACAAAAAAAAATTATAATAAAATCCATACATAATCTAAAGTTGATGATTTTTTATGGGACCAAAAGAACACGTAATAAAATTGAGACCGAATCTAAAGTTCGAGATTTTGTCACGAGACAAAAAGCAAAATTGGAACAAAAGTTAAAAGTCGAAGATTTTTCAGGATATTAAGCCGGAAAAAGAAAAAAAACGAGAGAAAAAGATGATTATCGTCTTCACCGAAAGGGAGCGTCGCTTAATGACAATCCACGAAGCATCGAATCTCTATAATTAAAACGTGATTTCGCAAGCTTCTTCTTTTTATATTAATTTATTAAAAAAACCTGTCCAATCCAATCCCGTCATTAAGGGGTTTGATGGGTACGTCCGTGTTCGCATGTGGAGGGGAGTTAATCCAAGTGGCCAAAGCTCATAGCCAAATATCGACAAGCAAATTCCACCGGTGCGTAATTGATAGTCTAGGACGCTAAATTCCAATTCCATGAAATATCAGACAAAGATAGGATTTGCGTTTTTATATATATATAATAATGCATGTGGTGGATTTTAAACTTTATTCTATCTGACTTGAGTGTTTGGTAAGCAAACCTCGCTAATTCTGGCCATCCCCGTCACCTTTTTTATCGAATCATTTCATTAGAAGAGCCAATTACATCTTGTTCCTTCGTTCGTTCGTCAATCATCGGTTTTGGCATCGATTGAGTTCGAGAAATGGTTCTAAATGATTTTGATAGTCGGAGTTTCTTTATCGGCTATGAGCTCCATAGAGAGAGAGCACATTGAATTATGTAACGAGATCACATTTTACTAAGCTGTTTCGCCTTCTTTCTTTTGTTTTTTTTTGCCTTTTTCGGGTACTCTGTGCGCACCCCTGCTGACCCATGTGTCGAGGGAGATCCCATGACCTCCGGGTTTCGCGTAAGATGACTGGAGAAATATGGTCCGGTACACATTTCGGGCAAAGGACGGGACCTAAGACACGCCACGTAACGTATTCGATGTATAATTTGCCCTTCTGAACGGGTGTCCAGACAATTCGAAAAATGAAAAAGAGGTCCGATGAACTTCGAATCGTGTGGACCGCAAGTGGGTACGATCATATGCATCATCGAAGATTTTCATCACATCCGAACTTGTCTCCCTGGTCGTCGAGGACTCGACCAAAGAGCAAAACCCTACCTCCCGCACCCACGAAATAAAACCCCAATTTTGCCTCTTCTTTTGACTTTTTCATGCTGTCGCCTAGAAGCTCACGTATCGGTCGGGTCGGATCGGCTCGGTTCCTTGCCACGCCGACGCCCATCCACCTAACTGTACGGCTTCTAGATCTCCTCCCTTCTTCTTCTTCTTCTCGTCCACGTTATTATTCCCTTCCAATGCAAAAGCCAACACGACAACTCTCAAAAAGCTTCGACGGACGTCGTCGCGAAAAACGCCCTACTTTCGCCGCCGGAGAATTCTCCGGCGACCTAGCGGTTACCGCCGGGGTCCGAGTTCAGTCCGACCCGTTTCCGAGTCAGGCGGGTTACTGAATCGGAAGGCGAAGCGAGGGCGGGATGAAGACACGAGTCTCGAAAGCGTTCTTTCGAGCGAAAAGTTCAGAACTTTGCGTTGCGTGCGGAATAAGTAAATAAAAGGCTCGAATTCGAAGAAATGAAGTGGACTATGATATACCCATAACTATTAACAGATCCGACCCACCTGACCCGACCCGATCGTCCCCCTTCCCATGTCCCTCCCCTCCTCTGTTCTCCTCGCTACAACAATTACAAGAAACTCCCACGTATCATCCATCCATCCATATGCAGAAAAGCGCCGACAAAACGGGGGGGCGATTTACAAAATCCAAGAAAAAGAAAGGGGCTGATGAAAAAAGATTAAATAAAAAGGAGGAGCTAAGATTAATCCGTCACATGGCATTGGCGCTCCACGACTCTAGAGTGGGAAACCCAGCGAACGACCCGAAATCGTAGCCGACTGAGCCGCCGGAGCCGCCGACCACCCTGTCCGCCGCCTCCAAGAATGACAGATGTCCCTGCGCCGCGCCGGCCATCTCCTGCTGCGCCTGCTGCTGCTGCTGCTGCTGCTGCTGGTTGTGGTGGGTCATGGTGTGGTGGTCCAGCAAGAACGCCGACGTGTCGAGCGTCGGCAAGCACCCGCTCGCGGCGACGGCGGCGGCTGCGGCGGAGGAGGCGACCAGGCGGCCGCCGCCGAGCCTCTGCGGCTCCGGCTTGAGGATCGGGGCCTGCACCTGGAGCCCCGCACCGACGAACCTGGCGCCGGTCACCTCCTGCACCATCTGGCGGAAGTTGGCGGGGTCGGCGGTTATGTAGGTGGTCTGGGACTTCTTGGAGGCGCGCGACTTCCGCTTCGAGACCTTCCCCGACGCCCCCGGGACGGAGGCTCGCTGCCGCTTCGACGCCGTGGCCTCCTGGTCAGACCCCACGGGAGCCGGAGCAGGAGCGGCGGCGGCGGCGGCGGCGGCGGCGGGCTCGGGGTGGTGCTTGAGGAAGGGGGAGACGACGTCGGGGGTGAGGGTGTCGGAGGAGTTGTTGGAGTTGTTGGAGGTGGTGGTGGTGGTGGTGGTGGTGGGGGCGGCGGCCGTGGTCGCGGCGGCGGCGGCGGCGGCGGCGGAGAAGGAGTCCTGGAGGGCCTTGGTGAGGGTCTCGGTGTCGCGGGAGTAGGCTTCGGTGAACCAGGAGTCGATGAAGCTGGGGCGAGGGAAGATCCAGGGGTCAACGCTCGCCATGTGGTCGGACGACGCCATTGATGGGTTACCCTCGAATCGCGCTCTCTCTCTCTCTCTCTGTAACGATCGAAGCTCGCCGGAAGAAACTTATCGAGAGGTCAGTCGGAGGCGAAAGAGAGGAGAAGAGGGAGGTCTGCAGCTGGCGAGAGACTGAGGGGGAAAGAGAGAGAGAGAAAGGGAGGGAGTCAAGAGCGGTCAGCTGAAGCAGAGGAAGCTCACTTGCGTCTGTCGCCGTGAAGAAGAAAGAGGAGAAGAAGCAGAAGGAATGGCGAAATGGCAGGTAGAGAAGAGAGAGAGAGAAGGAGGAGGATGAAATGGGAAGAAGGAATGGATGGTGGGGGAGATTTATATAGGGCGGTGTCATCATCGTCCATCGTGTAGAGATAGAGAGAGATAGACAGAGACAGAGAGGGAGAGGGAGGGAGGGAGAAACCGCGTCGTTCGGGGGGGACACGCGTCAGCTTTCTGTACGGAAATCGATAACCCAATGGCCCACCACCGTCCCCCTTAACCATGGTTTAACCCCACCCCCCCTCTCTCTCTGTAGACTATACGTGATGTTCGACCATATTTATTTTACTGAGGCATATATATAGATTTCTTTTTCTATTCTTTTTTCAAAATCGTTTCACCCCTCCGTTTCGAAAAATTCACATGAAGAATACGCATGATTGGCAGCACGTCATTATATCATGGAAAATTGCTGTAAAAAAACATTAGATAATGATGTTTAATTTATCATGAAAATAATTGCTTATTCTCGACAAAAAAAAATTAAATAATAAATAATTATAAAATTATTATGAAATCTACTCAATCAAGAATTCTTATCAATCTCATAATAATCCATAAATTGTTATATTAGCAAAGTCAATTACTAAAATATGATGGATCTAGAATTCGTCCTAATCGTCATTTTTTGAATGTGTCGATAACTAGTTTCCTCATGTGATCGAGATGGTAAGAACAAAAAAATTATTTTTTCAAGTTAATTAATCTATTATTGAATTAAATGGAGATAGTGGGGTTTTGTTTGAGGGGTTCCTATAAAAGAGGGGGTGTTCGAGAAGTATCGACGGCACAAAATCTAGCGAACGAAGGAAGGGCCGCCCTTTCTAGGATTAGTGCGTTAATTAGGGAATTTTGCTAAAACGGAGTAGGGAATAACTTCTCCGAGTTCTCCTCCTGGGAAGCAGAGTCGAATCGAGTCGAGTCGAGTCGAGTGAGTGAACTGAGCCAGCGCAGCGCAGCCAGCGAGCGAGCGAGTCAGCTCTGACGGACGCCGAAGCCGCGTCGTCGGCGCTCGGCTTTTTTAACGCGTAATCTCGCCTCCCCAGAAACCGTATGCCTCTTTTCGCTCCTGACTATTTTTCGTCCCCTTTTCCTTTTTATTATTTATTTATCTTTATTTCGCTAATTTTTTTATTCCGTTTTCTTAATTTTCGCGCCGGAGAAAGACCATTCCCCGTCAAACCCACACGTTCACCTCAGTGGAACTGCCGCAACGATGGCAGGAAAGAGAGAAAAAAATCTACTCGAAGATTTTACGGAAAGAAAAAAGGAAAATAAAAAATATATAAAAAATAAATTAAATTTTAAATGGAGCTTTAATATCGACATCAAAAGCGGCGCCGGATTACTCATGTCCTACTTTGAAAACTTCGGCTCCGAGGATGATAAAATAATAAGTACATATGCAAAACCTTGTTAATGACTATCTTTTCATCGCTTGTTGATTTGTAATTAGTGCCTCCCTTTTTTTTCCCAAAATCATATGATGACATAGACTCGTGAAGACAAGCGACGGGTCAAAAGATCGTAAAATTTCTTGATCATTATAATTAGCATCTCTAAAATGCCTAGTCGATGAAATTTTGCACATTAACAAATTTTTCTTTAACTCTATCTTTAATCATTCACCCTGTCATTTGATCTTGCATGTTTCGCGTGACCTGGTCAATCATGCTCAAGACCAATGGTTTATATTGATGCACTTTATGTACACTCCCTTTCCATTTTCTTCGAGTACAATAACTACTCCATGTGATGATTTTTTTTTTTTACCTACCATGCTTTGCAGTAAAAATAAAGAAATCACCTTCTTAAAATGTGGTGTAAATTAGCAATACCATAATTATAGGTTGCCAAAAGAAAGCAGATGAGATCGATACTCAAATCCAAAATTTCATGTCCCATAAGAGGTGTAGCTCTTAATAACAACATGAGAAATGACGAAGGGTCATTTAATTTTACAAAAATAAATAATTTAAAAAGGAAAAATTTTATCCGATTTTCTTCGTTCATTCGTGCTTTTTTTTCTAAACAAATTTTAAAAAATATATATAATTTAAATCATTAATTCTCTGTGAAACAAATAAGCATGAGTTGTAATTCAATACTCACTGATTGACTAACAGCTCTCCAGCGGTACGGACGGAGATGGATTTCAAAAATTAAAATCAAACCGATTGACGAATATAATTTCAGTCAAACACTGCGGTGTAAATTTATATTATTTTTATTTTCTTTTTTTTTTGGGGGGGGAGGAGGGCAGAGCGGATCGATGGCGATCCTTGTAACTTGTGGCGCTTTTTTAAAGGGAGCAAAAAAATAAACTCAAAAACGACGACGATCCAAATTGCCAAGGACGGTGGGGCCCCCTCCAAAAGAGCTGAAACCGCGTGGGTCCCACCCCATCTCGAGGAATCTCAGTTTTTTTCCCCCATCCTTTTTCTAAATTAAATATTTTTTTTGATTTTTTTTCCCCTCTTTCCATATACGATATATAATAACGATAATGATAATGATAATAACATATCACCATCGTCTTCATCGGCGCACTCGTCATATATTCCGGATCGCCATCATTGGACAGCGACGGGCGTAGGCCGGAAACGGAACGGGGCCGAGATCGGAGCAATGGACGGTCTTGATTGAGCTCGCTCGGAATGCGACCGGAGAATCGCCCTCCTCCTCTGGAATTTTGCCCGATCGATGAGAGGTCTAGGGCCGTAACTTTCAAATCTTAGGTTGACAATGCCAATCAGGTTCCTAACCTATATTACAGCTTCGTCTGATTAAGCGATGCCGAAAAACGCGCCTCGACATCTGTACATCTCCAAATATTTCGAGAACATTGAATCTCGATCGTAGCCTTTTTTAATGGTCCTTGGTTATGTACCTATAGGCACCGCGTGTTATTCATGAATGCCTCGGAACGCGGGCCAATTGTGCCTAATACATGACAAGAGGAAAAGTTAAAAGAGGGTGATTTGAAAAGGGTAAAAAAACTTTCACACGGGTGTTTAACCAGTGTTTCTTGTATACCCATTAACATAATCCATAATTATTTTTAGATGTTTACATGTCGAAAGCTGAAAGAGAATGGAAACATTGTTCAGGAGGTGAGGGTTTTTTTTTTTTTGCCGTTACCAAGTTAGTAAACCGGAACCTGTTAACAAAGCAAGCGATGCGGGACAACCTGTCTAACACGGTACGAGCTGGGGCAAGGTGAAAAGTACCCGTGCGCTTCGTGACATCGCCCCTACCTATACCGAACCGAAGCCTAGAAAACTCTTACAAATTGGCAAAGAAAGGTCACCCTAACATAAGGTTCGACTCTACTAGAATCAAGACAATGCATCCCTATTTAAGGCAAGAGAAGCAAGCCTAGAACAGGCTTCTAAAAGGAGATTAAAAAGAGGGAGTGGTTTTGGATCGGGCGCCATTTAAAGATAAAGCGTGTTATAAAAAAAAGCCCTAAGAACAGCCAAAAAGAAAAGGGTTATGGTGGTCCTAGATTCGATAATGAATAGTCACGACCTTACCTTATGTAGGCGAAGCTTTGAGAGCTTGGTAGCCTTTTAGAGGCCCTATGTCCTTGAGTAGATATTAGCTTTAAAACATATTTAATATATATATATATATATACTTCTCGAAATATTTTCTACCCGTTGATAAGAAAACATGAATTTCTTAAAATAAGATACATTATGATCATAAGGAGATTCAACAAATCACGGTTTATATGTTATTGATCTGATTAGTTTTTGTTTTAATTGCACTTTTTTCCTTCTTAGTAAATATCGCTATATAATAATGCACTTAACATATGGGTTTTCCACAAAGTCTATTAGATAAAATTTTGAGGTCGAAATCCCATCATTAGTTGTTTTACTTTCATGACGCGAAAATGCATGGCTAATTTGTAAAATGATTATGTTGGGTTTTTGTTTTCTTGTGAGCTATGTTTTGATGTGATCTGATTATCACGACGTGTTGAATTTATAGACACTTTTGCAAGTTATGACACCATGATGTACGGTATTGAAATGTCAATCGTGAGTTATCACTTGTCAATAGATAATAATAGTCTAATAATATTATTGATCATAGATTTTTCTAAGCTTGGCGTGGTCTAGAAATGGGGGAGCTAGTGTAGGCATTTTAGGCAAAAAAAAAGAGGGACCAAAATTAGGGTTTGGTACAATTGCATATGATGCCGTCTCGTCCGCCCTACTATCTTTTCACACCTCGTCCGCCCAACCACCTCGATTGCACGCATTAACAGTCATCTTCAACTAGGACAAGTAGCTAAGGCTAAGTTGGTTATTTCTTTCTGCTACGAAAATTGCCTAATCAGTTTCAAATTTAATATACTGATACCGGGGCGCACGTAGAATAACACTTCGTTTCAAAACAATTTCTCGCTAAAAATGATTCTTTTTCATTTTGTTGCGAACAATTTCCAAAGATTGAAAGGCGTTTGATAATTGTCAAAATTTTTACTCCGGAACGTAAATGCGTTAGGTAAAATTTTTTTATCTTTTGATTCTTTTAATTTTTAGTACTTTTTATTATTATTTATTTTTTTTTTTTCCTTTTTTTTTTTTTTTTTTTTTCTCCCATTCTTCCTCTTGGCCGCTCGCCAGGGGCGGCGATGGGGATGGTGATGGGGTGGGAGGAGGAAAAGGAAGAAGAAGAAGAAAGGGAAGGGGAAAAAAAAAAAGAAAAAAAAATCGATTTTCAGAATTGTTTCTGGGAGCGAAAAGTAAATTTTTTTGCTTCTTCCCCATAACAAATTTGTTCTAGAGAACAAAAAATTTACTAAACGCATTTTTATTCCAAATCCACTTCCAGGAACAAAATAACATAATCAATTTTTAACCATGCACCCGATTCATATATGAACTTTTTAATTTTTATAATTTAGTCACAAATTTTTTCACACTATTTTGTCTATTTTGTAAATCGTTTTAGCATACTTATTTTTACGTCTTTACTGTTATTCATTGTTTTTAGTAAATTTGCACATTATGTTTTAGTGAAATTAGAAAGAGAATATAGTTGATGGCTCTCTTGCTACATTTTCCCTAAAATTGATTGCTTCTATCGCTTAAAATAACAAGTCAATGAAAAATATTTTAATTATCGACAATAATTTATATTTAAACATTTTTATAAATGATGAAAAAAATTCAATCATCTTTTTTTTTTCTAAGAATTGCAAAAGGTCATTTTTTAAAAAAAAAAAATTTCCAAATCATCCATTTTTTGCATAAATAAATGTAACCTTAAAGTACAATTTAAGATAGAGATCAACGAACCATGAAATATACTCTATTACTCAGTGAATTTATTCTCGTTATGAGTGATATCACATAATTTTTTTTGTTTCGACAAAAAAAAAGTAATTTTTAGTGAAAAAGAAAAGAAAAGGTTCGGGTGTCGAAAAATCTGTTTTTTCCTATCTTAAATTTCTTTGGGATAAGTACATTAGAATGCCTAAAACTTGTCAACAATGTGCAATTTAATCGTAAAACAATAAAAAATTATAATGAAATCCTAAAAATTCTCACGAAAGTATAATTGAGTTTTAAAAGTTTCATAAAGTGCAATTGATTTATAAAAATTGTCAAATTAGTCAAATCAAAATTCATTTAATAACACTTTTTCAAAAATTTTAAGACAATTACATTTTTTTATAAGTTTTATGACTAAATTGTATTTTTTTTAAAATTTTTAGGACTCGATTATATTTCTTGACAAATTTTAAAAATTTTAATGTACTTATCTCGTTTTTTTATTTTATTTTTCCTCATATTTTGCAGAAACAGGTATAATTTCCGGTCCAGCGAAAAACGTTTAACAGGCAGGGAGCCATCTTTTTTTTACCAAGGCAGGGAGGCAAATTCACGTGTATTGAAAAAGTCAAAAAGTGAAAAAACACATTTTACCTCATCTAAAGTGAGTCCGCAGAAAAAAGAAACAAAAAATAAAAGTCGTACGATCCGATCGTGACCCCCCAGCTCTGGCCACGTCATCGATGATGTAAGCTGGGGCCCACGTTTGATTTCACGCTCCTCAAAAGATCTTATTTGAAGTAGAAATAAAGTAATATCTAGCTCAATTATTAACTTATATATGCAAATATTAAATATGGCAGAGAATATATTCGGTACGACTTTATGCTTGGATTGGTATATGGGTCACCGCATGTCGTTGGCTTGATTTATCGGACCTTACTTTTTTATTTTTCGGTTTTCTCCACCTTAGACAATCGAGAACTTTTGGGTACGTCCCTCACGTCACGTAGCACTCGGGGGCACCAAAGATTAGGAATCGTTTTCGAAGATAACCTACTTTAAGTTCCCTTTACACGGGCGAAATGGTCTTGGATCCACCTCGGATTTCTAGATAGTGCAATATTCAAATTTTGTACGTGACCCAGGCGCCCGAAATGACGTCGCTGCTCTGCTTTTGATGTGGTTTCGTCATCGAAATTTCCGATCGACCAATAGATCTAGTACTCGACTTGGAAAAATAGTGTGGCTTTGGAATCTTACCTAAGTGGAGCCGTGCGATGTTTTGCCAGAGGTTGACTCCATTTTCAATTGGTAATGTAAGCACAAATTGATGGACTTAGGTAGGCAGTGATTGGAGGCACAATGCATGGGGTCTATCTTACCCTAATTTGTCACTATCCAATAAATTATTTTGTCAATTTTCTGGGGATAGGTTGAACTGAAGTTAGTCAAATTTTATTGGGTTGGTCGCGATTGAGGTCTTATGATATGATCATGAAAGGAAATGACCCTTCTTCCAATTGGCTTGTAGAAATCGGGACCTACCAACAACGGGAAAATTAACTAATCCGTTTTGATTTATTGTACGAATGTTAATTCGCTTATGAAGTTTTCAATTTAGCAGAATTAGTCATAGATCTCTATGCAAAATTTCAACGTAGACCATTATGATAAATTTTCACTAGAAATTGATGACGCAACGGTCAAATCATCATTTATGTTAGTGATTTTTAGCGAAAATTAATCAACGTGACTTCATTGGAATTTTGCATGAAAGTTTAGAACTAAAAGACAACATTAAAAAATTATGATTGATTTGATATCGGTATAATAGATTTATCACAAATTAAACAATTCCACCTAGCAATAACCTTGCCAATCTATCATAATATATGTAATTAGAGGTGGAATTGAGAGAATGCTGTCTTTTTGGTGCCCACTTCCTGGTGATTAACTGTCTCTATGATTATCGTTAGGCAAACGCATCAATTATTGCAAGAAGTTAATTCGGCAATCATGTCTTTGACGAGAAGTTAGGGTTTTTCCAATTTAATCAAACGTTTCTACATTCAAAGTCCAATTGGGGGGCAACATGAGGTGTGAGGATGGAAAGGACACGATACATCGATCGACTTCAAACTTTCAAAATTTGATATTGTATTTCAAAGTTCGCTTAATAGCGATATTTGTTTTTTTTTAGGTAAACCAAGATGTTTTTTTTTTAATTTACTAAATTATTATGAGAATCGCATGAATAACATAACTCAATCGGGCAATTCGTTTCGATGACTAAATTCGCACAATCTTTAGAAATCTACGCGGGAACCGCACGCCCCGCATCTGCCCTCTTATCGGAGGAGGAGACAGATGGGGGGTACGGGGAGTGTCTAGAAGCAATTCCCCCTTCCCCGAGGAAAATATAAAAGAAAAATATAAAAAGAATATAAATAGAGAGTAAAAAGGGCGGTAATTTTATAAGTTGCGCCAGCGGTGACGTGGAATCCTGACGTGGCGTGACGCGGCGCTGACGCCACCGATAAAAAAAAGTCAGACGAAAGCGATAAGATAAGGTGGGGGGTTGGGCCCGCCGCGTGAGTTGACGTGTCGGGTTTGATTGGGGGAGGAGGGGCGGAATGCGTACCACCGAAAGCTCGCCGCTCGTTCCCCTCTCCCTCCTCTTCGCACATGCATGCAAACCACCACCACCACCCCCAAAAAAAAAAAAAAAAAAATTTAAAATTTAAATATATATAAAAGGAAAACTCAGAAAAAAATATCAGCACTTTGGTGGGGCCCTCCCCGGCCCTCGGCTCGGCTCGGCTCGGCTTCCTTTGTGTCTCCGCCCCCACCCCCGCTCCGCTTCTCTTCTTCCGTCGGCTGGAGCTTCTTAACCGAGGCTCTCTTTCCTTCACTGGGGCGAGATGACGATTTTACCGTTGGGGGCCGTGTCGACTTCGATTAGATCCTTAAAAAACTCGAATCATTTTAAGGAATAGCCGCCAAAAATATATTCGATCGTTATAAGAAAAATGTTTAGACATAATGATGCTGATTTTAAAATTTTCTACCCCTCATCCGATATTCAACTTACTTTTGGCCAGAAAGTCCAAATCACCTTATATGATTTCTCGATGATTTCTAGAAAAATTATTGGTATCGCCCTTTGTATTTCTTATCGAAATTATAAGGGAAAAATTTTCCGATTGAGTTGAGTTGCACGTAATATTCTTCCATGGTTCTTGAGATTGTATTTTTCAAAACCGACACGCTGAATGCTATAAACTTGTGATTCCGTATCAACATTGAAAAAGAATATGTACACCTATTCGATCGTCTTAAATGAAAAATGCAACTACGGCATTCACGTGTCTAAATGTTAGGTCCGTCGGTGTTTGCTTTAATTTCACCAATTTAGTTAATTGAGGAAAGATACCGGCCATTTTAAATAAGTTTGAGGACCAAAGTCGAAGCAATTAAAATAGACAATGACATTGTACAACGACAGAATATTAATTCAAGGACGACATAATTGAAATGGATGTATGGCTATTTTTCTTCAGAGGCTATAAGATAAAAAGTGCTTTACGAAAATGACTCAGTCCGATAAGGATACCAGAGTGATTGCTAAGGCCGAAAGGTCCCATGCAATTTGAAATTCCTCATCAGCTTCCACTTTGACAAAGGAGGTTGGAATGGAATGTGCTCTACACAAAACAAGGAAGAGTTTTCCCAAATGGTATATTCAAAATTGAAGTCGACTGGCAGAGGTTGTCGTTACATGGAGCAGTAGATATTGCTTGTGTCGATATTATCATACCAAGCGTTCTTATGCAAGAGCATTACCTAGGTGAACAACCACTTGAAAATAGGCATGGAAATAGGTTGATTCGAATATAGTAAGAGTGAGCGATTCTAAGTTTCACCTTAAAACCTGAAACTTACTTATTAAAACACGTTCCTTATTTTTTTGAATTTGAAACCTACCTTACATATCCTGAAATTTAGAATCTATCATTTCACAGGTTTTAGGGTTGATTCCAAGATCTACCCAAATTCCACATATATCATGAATTGAACAATTGTAATGAATTATCATATTTAATGACAATTATTTGCTGTTACAATTTATTGACAATAACTTATATTTAGACATATGAAAAATATAAAACGTTAACAAAGTAAAATTGCTAATTATAAAATGGAAACTCATATTAATGATTTTATATTATATACTCATTAGTGAACACTATGAAATACCATTGCATCGTGTGAAAACTTAAGTAAAGAAAAACATAAAAACTTGTTTAAGGTTCTAGGTTTTATCAATCTATAATTTACCACGTATACTTTAGAACCTGAAATCGGATAGATTTTCACCAGCCAAATTCCAATTCTCAGGTTTTTCATTCTATTCAAAAA
Organism: Angophora floribunda; assembly: GCA_014182895.1. Taxonomy (NCBI): domain Eukaryota; kingdom Viridiplantae; phylum Streptophyta; class Magnoliopsida; order Myrtales; family Myrtaceae; genus Angophora; species Angophora floribunda. The sequence goes on from CM024715.1 coordinate 13,988,869, forward strand.
CTATGCTCACCTTTAAAATATAGTACTCAACCCGCCGCAAACCTTAGTAGAGCTTAAACAGGATGCAATTTACAATTGTTGGACAGAGCTTTCATGGGTAAGAGACGTTGTCTTGTCTTTTAGTAACTCGAAACCCTAATCTAGAAGTCGTTATGCTTTAAATATCTCACCCTTGCAAAGAACGAAAGATCACCTATATGTAATAATAGGCACTTTAAATTCGTGGACCCTGATAAAAACTGTCACAACATCTCCGTTTATTTATTTATTTTATAATTTTGTCCATGGGAATTATTATAATTTCGAAAATCTCCCAAGCTGGGCTTTCAATTTAGGGTTACTCCCTCCCCGACTAGCAAACAAAAAAGCCTGCGCTGCGCGGGGCACGCCTTTGACTTGTCGAGTCAAATCCAACAGTACCCAAAGTCAACGATGGGAACGCATACCAAGAACCCAGCAATTTTTTTTTAATTATTTATTTTCGAAACGAGCCAAAACAAGAAGAAAAATACAACATCACAAAGCAAAAATCCGGATGACTCGGTCACCAGTGCAGCGCCACGTACTCTCTCCCACCTGTCCAAAATCTAAAAATTCCAAAAATTCCTTAGTTAGGTCAAGGCCACCAACAACCTAAGTTAATGCGGTTTTCCGTTTTAATTCTGGTCGGCAACAATAACCGGGTCTCCATTGAAAAAAGGTCAAAGGGAAATTTCTTGTGGTCCTTCAATTTTTTTTTTAATTTTTAAAGTAGAGGATAATAATGTTGTTATACGTTTATTTTATTGTTGTGTATGGTTAGGAAGTGGCATATCTTGTAATTTTGTACACTGCATTTAGAAAATTAGTAGCCTCCTCCCCTTCCAAAAAGAGGTGGATTGACATCATTGGAGAGGAGAAGAAAGGAGATTGGCATTATTTGAAAATGGGCAAATCCTATTCCTATACATGTATAGGGTGTCAATAGCAATAAGAAAAAAGGTGTAACTACCATGGACTTATGAGGGATGGCATCTCGAGGTTGGAAATAGGGGGAGCGACTGAACTGTATCGAGCTAGAGGCCGGTATCGGTAATCGGTTTATGGAAGATTCATAAGGGGATCGGATGGGTCTTGGATTAAGAGAATTGGAGAATTGGCCTCAATTAGTTGGATTCCCAATTTTAGACTGTGAACCTCATTTGCCCATGTTTTAGCCTCCTCCTCTTCTTCTTCTTCTTTTTTGTTAATGTTAAATACGAGTTTCAAACTCAAAAATATCAGTAACATGCCTCCACCACTCTAATTGCTTGCATGGCAAGTTTCCTAGGACTGTTGTTCTTATAAAATAAGGTCAAGCCCGGTCCTCCGGTCCACCTTAGAACGGGGCTCAGTTCGATTCCCAATCCCAAAGACTTGAGATGGGATGAAATTCAGGTTCCTAGTCCAAAATCCTCCCACCTTAATACTCAATGATTACAGATTAGAGTTGAAATGAGGAGCCAATTTCTTTTCAAGGAAACGATTGTGCGTGCGAGCCCATACAAATATTATGAAAAAATCACATATAGGAATTATAAAAGCGCTTGCAAACATAATTCAATGTAGAAATGCCCAATTAAAGTATTTTTTTTTTGTGGGTCATTGCAAAAATAGGAAAGGGTCAAGGAAGAGAGAGGGGGTGCAAAGAAAAAAAAGGAGCACTCGTCCATAAAATGCCTTTTTAAATCCGAGACGTTGATGCCACTCCACAACTCTTAATATCGAGTGGTCCTATTTTTCGTTTACTCTCTTCTTTTCAATATTGGCCTCACGACTTTTTCCTCCTTTTATTCCCCTTCCTTTGATTTCTTTTTTTACCGTATCAATTGGAAAAGTAAAAAATGATAAAAACAACCCCTTTTCTTCTTCACTATCACGCGCGTCATTTTCTTTCCTTTCTTTTATCCTTTCCCTTGTTTTTATGGATATAAAAGGGAAAGAAATTTTTTTTAGACATGTGCAATTATAAACATTTTCGATTTCATAAATAATATTAGGGCTAATATTAAAAAAAATCTTTAAATTATATCTACTGAAATACAAATATTTTAGAGCCTTTTTTGGGTCACGAAAGGATTCTAGACTTATCCATCATGACACAAATTATTGTACCCACGTGACAAATGTATCACCTATGACGATACAAAAAAATTAGGGATATTTGCATCACGATGGACATAATTCGAATTTTTTTCTCGGTATTTGCCATGTAATATTAGGTGAACCTGCATAAACAAAAAAAAAAATTTTGGAAAAATTTTGTGCTCACTTGGGAAGAATTCTTCTTCTTCTTCTTCTTTTTCCAACAATTCTAATTTCGATGGAAGCCATTTCATCACATCACTCGAGGGCTTGACTCTCTTTTAGGGCTTGGTCGTCCTCGATCGTTTGTGGATCTTTCTTTCCCTTTTCCCTATTCAAACCTTTCCTTTTTCTCTGTTTTCGAGTCATATTTTATCCGAGATTTTCCTACCTTTTTCTTCTTCTTTTTTCTCCATTCAGAACTTTAAAAAAATTGAAGCCACAGCCAACCACCCATCGAGCGGAGACTTCCCGTTCATTTCCAAACAAGTCCGTGCGGTGCAATGCAAAAATCTTCCTTATCTTCATCTCTCTTCCTTTTTTCTCTCTCTTTTCCGGACATGGGGATCAAAAGCAGGGCGCGAGCGGCGGGGCCCATGTCACGGCCATGTCGAGATGATGGGGCCACGAGTACTTTCCCAGAGCGAACGAACCGCAGAGGTAGGGCGGGGAAAAGCTCCGAGATCGATCGGTGGTGGGGGACGAGGAAAAGGGCGGGTCCTTGGGAAGGATGAAAAGGGCAGCGAAAATGATGCTTGATTTTTCTTTTCTTTTTTTGCCTTGCTTTTTGCCTTTTCTATGCGTTTGGCACAAGGAAGGAATCCGGATGAAAAATGGGGAAGATTGGAAAAGACTGAAAGAGCAGCACCTCCACCGATGAAGTCTCCCCCTTTGGTCTCTTTCCATGAAGAGTTTCTAGAAACAGGATCCCATGTTTTTTTTACCTTTTTTATTCCTGAGTGCACAGGCCCCACTAACGGTCTTTTCCATATCAGCTGTAGACAGAGCTTGCAGCTGGAGGGGAGGTGTAAAGAATGGTCCTTTCGGGGCGAGACGGATTGAAGTTGACGGGCCCGTGTGTTTCGGTGAAGATCTTGTCGTGGGTATTTCGTGGATGGTGAAGCTGGAGGTGTCATGAGGGGAATGTTCGGTGCTGTTTTGAGGAATTTGATGCCAGTGTCGGGCTTTAGGGTGAGTTCTTTTGAAGACGGGAATGTGGCATGCTGGCGTGACTGGTGAATATGCTGCTGCTGCTGCTGCTGATGTGCTGAGAATCTCTAGCCTGCAGCGTGGAGAAATTCCCAGTTGGAAGTACTTGTTGGGTTCCTTTAGCTCCGGGAAAGGGAATAGAGAAGAATCCGTCTTTCTGCAGCTAGGCTACAGCTCGTATCTGCTGTTTTGACCGGCAATGCATGCCATGTCGAGGCGAGGATATAACACGGTTATGGTCAGCCCAAACATGGCGCGATTAATAAATATCTCGAACTGATTCAACACGAACATGACACATTTATAGAATAGTTCACACGACACGATTAATGCGATTATTGAACATGTCAACGTTTGAGTATTGATAGCGAGATCTGAGCAAGGTGAGAACGGGCCACAAGCAGAGGTGTGTTGGAGTGGTGAAGAACATTGGTCTGTGAGGTGAAGAAGAAAGGAAATTATTGGCTACCAACCATTGGCGTGGCGTGAGTGTTCTGTTGAGTGAACTGATGGGGTTGGAATAGTCAAGGTGTAGTTCAACTAGGGTTTTTGTGACATTGGTGTTAATATCATGAACTTTTAAGGGTAAGAAAAAATCTTTTTTAACTACCAGTAATATACACGTTAATATGTGGTTAATTGTGTTAACTAATTAAACGGATTATGCACGGACCGCTCACACCAAACTCAACTTGTTTAGAGTTACATATCGTGTTGTGTCTAGCAAATGGACCATGTTGAATGTTGCTAGCCCTATGTTTCACATAGCATTAAAGCTACTGGTGCAATGATTTTCCTTCTTCCAAAGAAAGCCATCAAGGGGATGGAGGCTGAGTGCTTTCTGCTTACATTATATGCTGGTTGTTTCTGATCAGGGTAGATTTGAATTTGGGTGGCCTGGATTGATGTTCATAAGCTCAGGAGCAAATCCAATAAATCTAAGCGTACTCCTTGGTGTATTACTTTCTTTTTCTTTATTAGGGAGGGGAGGGGGCGAAGAGAGTATGTGAGTTGTTTATAAATAAAAAATGCATCATCCCGCAAATTAGTTCCGAATAAGTTAAGTGATTAAATTAATAAATAATATTAAAGAATCATATCGAATCATCAATAAAGCCACTTTGATTCTCGATGAACCGATAATGTGGGACCGTTATTATGGTTAAAGCCAAACCTTTCAAAGTTTAAATGTAGCACGATAGTTTTTTCTACTACTATCTTAATTCAAGACAGAAAAGTTCCAAAACGGACAATTGAAATTATTTTCTTTGATAGGGAACACTAGAGTGATGTAATCATTTGAAACCTTCATTGGACCGAAAAAAGGTAACATAAGACATTCGTTCGGCATGACTCTTGGCACCCATTTGTCATTTGTCACTTTCTTGATAAAAATGGAGAGTAATTCACGATAAAGGACCACCGGCCGTGGTGCCCGCCATTGGATAAAAATGATGATCCTTTTGCGATGAGGTGAGGGGCTCAAATCTCGGGGAGCGTAGGTGTCTTAAGTGTCTTTGCTGCCGGGGTGGTGAGTCCTCCCGCTACGTAACGCCAGTGATTTACGCTTTGGCCACCTAACCGAGTGTAGCCTAAAGTGGTTCCTCCAGCACCAAAAAAAAAAAAAAAATCACGATAAAGGCATCGGCATCTGTTACAGCAGATTTGGAATGGTCTAGGCCAAGTGCTGGGCCAGAGAGTCTGGGCTACCTGACAGGCAACGCTATCTGATAGGACTTCTGTAAACGAGTGCCTGCCTGGGGAGGACAGCTTTATGAGGAAGGCTACACCGGATTAAAGCATGATGAGAATGATCCTCATGATTAAAAAAGGCCAAAAAATGAGTTGGCATCATCTCCTCTGCTTTCCATTGGGAAGCAGCCCAGCAAAACTGATTCTCATAGGTCCAGGCCAAACTTTTCTTCTTTCCATCAGGTCGGGCCCTATAGCTTGGGACCCGGCCAGCCAACTTTATGCCGCCCCAAGGAGGCATGAAACCTTTCATTTCACAGAACAAGTCGTGTCATCTCACCTCAAATTATTAGCAGAATGCACTTTCCTCATCTCAAGTAACAAATAAGACATTGTGCATTAGATACCAAAACTTTAAAAAGGACACAATTGCATCGATAATTGACTTCTGCATGAATGCAGAAGAAACCCCCCCGGGTTAGGTGGTCTATTTTGATCTTATGTTATTTAAACAAGACAAACGAGAATATCAATCTTGGGTCGCTGCTCCTTGGTTCAGCTCGGCGAACCGCATGCCGACCCTCATCGAATGCTTTAGAAACTTCTCGGCACATCGATTGACGCAGGTCTCCTCTTGCTTTTGCAAGTTCTTGTGCTTGAAGGAGTCCACGCATTCGTTAAAGCATCTCTCGACGAGAGAGTTGTACATTCTCAAACTGCAAGTTGGGACATGGATTTGTCATGATTACACTTCTAGTGATAACAATCAATCTAATCAAGATGAGAAAAATCCTGTGCATGAAGATAAAAAGCATGACTCGAAAAAGGGTTACATAGAACTACAATTAATTGCATAGTGGCAAGCTGCACAAAAATAGTGCTTAGGACTTTGCGACAGCTGATAATCATAAGGTCAGTAGCAAGCAGCAAGCAGAGCACACAACCATAGAGACACGGTGCTATACAAATTCTTTTAAGTAGATCAACTGCATAATATGATGGATTTTGTGCAGGAGTAAACACCCGTTTAAGAAAAGTGAGTAAGTTTACCACCTCTTTCATGTTTTGTGTAATCAATACATTGAAAAATAAAACATTTTCTTATATTAAGTATGCTTAAAAGTGTCTTGGGCACTTGTTAGTAAGACCCATGATATAACTTTATTTCACAGCAAGAGGCCGTCCACCACTTCAGCGAATGGATCTACATATGAAGGAGCAGAGACTTAAGTGTCCAATAGCTCTTAATCTTAGAAGTTAAAATCCACTGCTTAAACTCAATGATTATAATGGGATTATGTTGTTTCGTAGAGGAAGCCCAGAAGACTTGGAAAACACCAATTATGCACATAGTGTAAGTAATTTCTCCTAACCAGTCACTCAACTCGGTGGATTAATCCGCTCCCTTAGCTCATGCAAATAAAATCCAGAACGAGATTGGTGAGTTTGTAGAATAAAGGATGGAAAAATTGTTTCTGCAGGCGAATGTAAGATAGTTAAAATGAATGTAGTAAGTTTTGGGCCAGCCCATTCCCAGCTCCTGTAAACCTGTCTTCCCTTGGCATTTGGGAGCTCAGACCAACTTTTCATACAAAATACAATATTGCATAAATCTTCACACTTTGATACAAGCCAGAAATTTCATACAAAATACAAGATGAATGAAGTAAACAAAAGTTCTTAAACAACAAAATGGTTATGAACAACTTTCAAGTAGCTAATTCATTGTTAAAACGAATAGTAAACTGACACATTGATTAAAAAAACTCTATTGGGTATGAACTATGATGCCTGCAAATATTGACAAACCTAACAAGAAATACAGGAGAGGAAACAAAACGAGCATGTCGTTCCCTAAACGTCCAGAAGCAGCATGCACGCTACACTGGTTTTAAAGGAGAACATTTCTTATAGCTTCACAAGAACATAGAGCTGCAAAAGAAAAATCCAGATGCAACCCCTTTTCTGGTAAGAACATAGGCAAATGTGAAGCCAAATGCATAGCGCTCGGATGTTGATACTAATACCATCACTTTTCCGGTCCGAACCAAATCAGCTTAGCATGATTTCTCGGCCAGAGAAATGACAAATGAAGAAATTCACATTACAGGAAGTAAAAGAAGCTCATTAGCTTCATCCAGTGAAATGTCAATCGCCCATCACTCCTTCAAGAATCAAAACAAAGCAAAAAGCAAACTTTCCATCCTCAACACCCTAGAGTATGAAATCGGCAGGAAAAAAGAGGAACTTTTAAGAGACCCACCAAACCCTGTAAGCCACATTGGCAGATACAATTGAGAAACGACAATGAGCTGATACGGAAACTCGAACTAAATCGCTCGAATCACGCATCGCTAATTCCTTCGGGCATAACCACGCGCCCAGCGAAGAATGGCGAATTACGAGAGAGCAACAAAAACCAAGCCACTTTCAGAATCAACATAATGACACTCCGAGGTCGAAGAACAGCAAGTGAAGGAGACAGGAGGGAGAGAACCTGTCGCGGATCTGGAGCTGGTCGATCATGGCGGACATTCTAAGCTTGTCTTCCTCCGGAAGATTGTCCAGGTCGCCCATCATGCTCTTGTCCATCGCGCGAAACTGAGGTATGCAAAACTCGCTCTTTCAATCGCCCCAAAGATGGGTCGCGCGGGCGTCGGAAAACGTGATAGGTCCGGCGCGGCGGCGGCGGCGGCGGCTCGAGGGTGGGACGGTGCGGTGCGAGGGAGAGGAGAGGAGAGACTGAGAGAGAGAGAGAGAGAGAGAGGCGGACGCTGTGGGTTTAGAAGAGAGCTAGGGTTTCTGGTTTCACTTTTGCACCGTAGAAGGCGTTTATTTTCTAAAAAATTAAATGATTTGAAAAAAATCATTTATAAAATAAATGAACGAAAAATATTCTTATTATAAAAAATATATATCAATTCTTCTCGATAATTAAAATATTTTTATTAATTAATTATTTCGAACGATGAAAATAATTATTTTTAAAAAAAAACTTTTCAAATCATTCAATTTTTCCTTGGATAGAGTACATGTTATTATAATATCATTTTATTTATTATCTACATATGTATCTATTCTAGTAACATTTTAATGGACAAAGGCTACAACCTAAAAATTAAACATATGTTGTCTACGTTTATTAAATCCGCTATTTTGCTGAAGATTGTTCAAATGATGTTTTTCAAGTTATTAAAGGATCTGACCAAAAAAAAAGTTATTAAATGCGCCTCAAATCTTGACTAGTGGATATCTCATTAAAATCCTAGCCCAAATGTTAGATTATGGCTTGGATTAGTGGTATAGTACTTGAGATTTTGGCAGATGATATACTAGAAATTTTATAAAAGAAATTGACAACCTCAAAGTAAATAGATTTGATTATGATTATCCAGGTCATTAGATTTGCTGAGATTATTTCATTTCTTTCCATTTCCTTTTTTTAGATTATTAAAAGAAACACATACTTATTTAAGAAATTAAATTTTAATTTTTTTTATTGCAATAACATAATATAAATTAAGTGTATCACAAATACCTGGACCGAATAAAAAATTTAATGTCTTTTCAGTTTAGATCTCCTTCCAGTTTGAGTGTAAAGTGAAGAGTGGTGTATCATCACGGTTTTGTCGATGAACACATTCCAAAGAGCAAGAACCCATCCCACAACTTCTCTCTCACCATTTGCACTTCGATCACCATGAACACACTCTCGACTTATCCTCCTCATATGTACCTCGATCACAATCTCAGTCTTCCTCTCTATGTCATCGTCGTTGCTACCCTAGCCCTCGGCCGAGGTCATAGTCGTGAAGCTAGTCCTTCATCTTGTCAACAAGGCACTCCATGGGCGTGTCCTTGGCTTTGGGTTGGTCCCTTATCCGTGGACGAGGTGAGTTGCTCAAATGGAGGAAGCATACATTGAAAAAGGTAGAGAAGATATTACAAGCCTTATGTTTTGAATGGGGTAGACTCTTAGACAAATTATTTCTTGGGATAATGATGCAAATTGTCTCTAAATTGGACCTTTAATCCATTACATGTGGTCCTTAAACTTTAATCCCGTAGAGATTGGGTGAACCACTCTTGCATTGATGAAGTAATAATATATACATAGGGTTTAGGGCTAAAACAATACAATGACAATTATGCCATTTAGTATAAACCTAATTTGCCAATACTCCCTCTAAAGTTGGTGAATGTAAATATGTCAACAACTTGTTTTTAAAATTACAAAATAAATCATGTGCGACCGGTTTTGTGAACAAGTTCGCGATTTATGAGTGATTAGGAATATAAAGAGTATGCAAAGTGCCATCTTGAATTTTTTTCACAAACCAAGTGATAGTCAATCTCGATATGTTTGGTATGTTTGTGGAAGATAGGATTAGTAGCGATGTGGATGGCCACTTTATTATCACAAAAAAGATTGGCAATGGTAGTGTTGACATGGAGATTTAAGAGAAGCATGTGAAGCCATGTGATTTCGCATGCGGCAAATGCCATAGCTCAATATTCGACTTTAGCTGAGGAACGGGCAATAGTGGTTTGTTTTTTGGAATGCCATAAGATAGGGCAAGAACCAAGAAACATGCACTAGCTAGAAACATATCATCGGGATGTAGAACCAGATGCCTAATCAAAATATGTATAACCATTAAGTTGGAGAGTTGAATTAGATGGGAAAAACAAACCAATGCTAGGATCATGCTTGAGATATCGCACAATGCGAAGGGCAACACTCCAATGGTCTTCATGAGAAGAGTGCATAAATTGACTAAGATGTTGCACTGTAAAGAGTAAATCTGGACGAGTTATTGTAAGATATAATAATCTACCAATAAGTCATCGATATGAACTTGGATCCTTAAGAGTTGAAGAGGAGTTCGAAAATTGTATATTGGATTCCATTGGAGTATCAATAGGACGTCCACCAAGAAGACCAATATCAAGAGCATATTTCCTTTGTAACAAGAAAATCCTAGACTTAGAACGAGAAACTTTAATGCCCATGAAATATTTGAGAGTACCCAAGTCCTTAATATGAAATTGTGTGTCGAGAAATCGCTTGAGAAGTTGAATCGTAACTTCATCATCACCTATTATAACCATTCATCAACATAAACAAGGACAATAGTCAAGAGAGAGCCATTGACCAAAATAAAAAGTGAATAGTCCACCTTTGACTGTTGAAAACCAACATCAAGTAGTGCATAAGAAAATTTAGCAAACTATTGCCTTTATGTCTATTTAAGGCCATAGAGTGATTTCTTAAGCCGATAAACTAAATTCTCCCCCTTAGAATGAAAACCCGATGGAAACCTCATGTAGACCTCTTTGTCAAGATCACCATGCAAAAAAGCGTTATTCACATCTAATTGGTAGAGAGGCCAATGAGGAATCGAATCAAGAGCTAAAAAAGTGTGAACAATTACCATTTTAGCAATAGGTGCAAATGTGTCTGGTAATCAATCTTCTCTATTTGAGTGTAACCCTTTGCAACGAGCCAAACCTTGTAGTGCTCAATGGTGCCATCATAATTATGTTTGATTCGATAAACTCATTTACATCTAATGGGATGTTTGTTAAGAGGAAGATGAACAATTTCCCAAGTGCCATTTTGTTCAAAAGCATGTATCTCAGAAGACATTACCTCTCGCCACTTGGGAGATTAACATGCAGCATCATAAGTTTCAAGTTCTTGTTTAGAGGATATGGAGGCTAAAAAGGCATGGTGAGTAGGTGAAAAATGCGAGTATGATAAACAGTTGGATAAAGGGTAAAGAGTACCTAATTCAACTACGTTAGAGCCCGAAGAGGATTAATTGGAGGCCACAATAGCACAGTAGTAGTCCCAAAGATATCCAAGTGGACAGCGTTGTCGAGATAATTGAGGCATGGCTTTAGGTTCAATTGGTGATGGTGTGATTGTGGGTGCAGGAGGCTAATGAGTTGAGGTCGGTGCAAGGACTGGGGTGGAGGGAGGAGGGTACGTTTCACTAAGGTCAGGTATGGGTAATGGAAGTACCGAGGTTTGTTCGGTTGTGGTATGTTTGATGGTTTGACGGAAAGGAAAATCTTATTCTTAGAAAACGACGTTGCAACTAATAAAATTGTTTGGTCTTGAAGGTCATAAAGACGGTAACCTTTGTGGTTTGTGGGATAACTGATTAGAACACATTGGCGAGATCGATGACCAAATTTATTGGAGTGAAGATGGCCAGTTGAAGCATAACAGAATGAGCCAAAGACACGAAGATGAGAATAAGAAGGTGGTTTGCCATAAAAAATGTCATACGGGGTTTTATTGTGTAGGAGAGGATAAAGTAGTCTATTAATGAGATGAGTAGTAGTTATTTTGTTGAGGAGTGTGAGGGTAACTATGTTGGTGGTGAACACCATGTGTGCAAAAAAACTTTGTAAGTAAGAAGAAAGGAATTTAGTCTTGCCATTAGATTGAACATTTTGGACTTTGGTTTAAAATTGAGTCTCAATAAAGCGAATCATAGAGTCAATTGCATCAAACTTAAAAGTAAACAAAAAAATCCAAGTATAGCGCGAATAATCATTAACAATAGATAAAAAATAACATGTCTTATGTGTAAAATGAGAATAAGGTTCCCGAATGTCCACATGAATAAGCTCAAAATGACGTAAAGTAATAATAGTGCTAGACGCAAAAGATAAATGCATTAGCTTGAATTAATGACAAGCATCACATGGACTGAATTGTTTTGTTGGACTAAAACATAAAGTTTATTTCAAAGTAGATAAAACTAAGATGTCCTAAGCGGGGGTGCCAAAGATGAGATGACGATGTTGTAGTCGAAAGAACGATAAGTTTGGTAGGAATCTCCAGATAATAGAGACCATCACGCTTATGACCCCAACCAATGATCTTCTTCATCAAGAGGTCTTGAAAAAGACAATAGTTAGGAAAAAAAGTGACTGAGCAGTTTAAAGTTTGAGTGAGCTTGGGGATTGACAATAAGTTGTATTTGAAAGAGGAAGTGCAAAGGATATTATCAAGGGAGATAGTTGAGGTAAGGGGGGTTGAACCATGTGATGTCACGGGGACACCAATACCATTCGAAATTTCAATGGTGGGATGTGGAGAGGAATAGTGTGTTGGATTTGTAAGGTAACGGGGTTCAAATGTGATGTGACCGGTGGCGCCAGTGTCAATAACTCAAGTCTTGGAATTAAATGAATTCGAAATTAAGCCGAGAACATTACCTGAGAGGTTGACTTTCATGATGTTTATTTATTGTAACAAGCGCATCAATTGCTTATACTAATCATTTGTGAACGGTGGAGGTGCCGCATCAAAAGTATGGCTGGACTTGTTGTCCGCGAGCTAAAAGGAGGTAGATAGCTATCCACGATGTTGCTTGTGGTTAGGAGGGAAGCCATGAAGTCGATAACACACATCCACATATGTCCCGGGATGCCATTATGGGCGCATCTTTCCCGGCTGCGGAACGTGTTTGTCCGTTTAGCTAGGTTGATGGATGGAGCGAGAGCACCAAGAAAGTTGGGCTATCCATGGTATGAGGAATTCGTGTATGGCCGTGGAGCATTATTTCCGTGAGTGCTAAGCAAAGTGCTGATTTGGTTGAATAGTGGGTGATCCGATTAGATATGGCGATGTGACTCATCTTGAAGAACTAGCACATATGCACGTGCAACACTAAGTAATGAATTCATTAGTAAAATCTGACTAATAACATTAGTGTACCTTGAATTGAGACCCATGAGAAATTGAAACAAGTGCCAATTCTCTTGTTATGTGGTGATGATAGAATAAGCCGAACAAGAGCATTGTGGTAATGGATCCAAATTATTCAATTAATCCCAGTAGCTTTGCAAATTGTTGTAGTACTTGGTCACGGCATTATCACATTGAGCAAGGGTGCACCAAATCTAGATGGATGGAATTAAGAATCCAAGATAGAGTCATATTGTTCACACGAATTCAAAATGCATAGGTAAGATCGGTTGCAACTAGCTTTTTTATTCTCCAATAACAAACACCATCTTTTCTTGGTGGAAATGGCAATCTTCATGGCACAAGACCAATTGTTGTAATTGTCACCCGTAAGGACCATGCCAACGAGATTAGATCCTGAGTTATCTAAATGATGCAAAAAATAAGGGTTGTCCACTTGCTCATGTGTGGGAATGGTGGCTAAAGAGTTTAGAGACTTGGTTGCCAAGATGACTTGCGGCCAAAGGAGCGGTTGTTGTGTTGAGTTTATCTATTTGTGTCTCCCTTGAAGACTTTGACCAAGCAAGCTCTTAGGCTACTTCCATATCTCAAAAAAGAAAGAAAGAATGTGACGCCTTCTACATGCAATGAGTGATGAAACCGTGGGATAACGCACCAAAAAAAGGTATGTAGGAGAATAAAAATAAAAACTTTGCAAGATTAGTCTCAATTTATGGAACTAGACACATTGCTCATCATGTCGTCAACTTGAGTAGTGGAACAAATGCCAAAGTATTGCCATGAGAAAGAGTGAAATCACCATTGACGCTAAAAAAATCATCTTCACAGCCAAACTCTAACCAGGGCTTTGAATCGAAGAAAAAATCCTCTTTACTACCGTAATCTGGAAACTCGTTGTTGACCAAGGACTAGGCGACCACTGGGACTTGAGGAAGCCGCCATTGATTAGAGTGCCACTGTTGATGGCCTTTTCCTTGATAGGTGAGGGCGGAATGCCGCGGCATTGGCGTGAAGCTTGTGGCAAGAAAATGCAGTCGAAAGAAACCCTAGCACTTGATTGGAGCCACTTCGTTGGAGCATGGCATCAATGCTGTGACCTCTTCCTGTAGTAACAACATCAATGATTGCAAGCAAGAAGGGTAGAGAGAGATGTGAGAGATGGGCTCAAGAATCGCCGCTTTGATACTATGTAGAGATTGGGCAAACCACTTTTGCATTGATGAAGTAATTTACACAATATACATAAGGTTTAGGGCTAAAACAATACAATGACAATGATGCCTTTTAGTATAAACCTAATTTGCCAATAAATCCAGTGTGCAGTGTAGTTCTAAACTTTTAATTTATTTAATTTGATCTCTGGACTTTGCATACATATGTTCAATTGAGTTCCCAAATTATATTGAAAATGTTAAATATTGATCTCGACTTGGATCAAATATTTTCATATAATTCAGAGACTAAATTGAATATGTATCGAAAATGTAGAAATCACATTAAATAAATCGAAAGTTCAAAAACTATATATCACATTGGACTATAGTTCAATGAATGCATTTACACAAATTAAAGGTTCATGGGTCATGTTGCACCTTGAGTCAAAATTCAAAAATCATTTATATCATTTTCCATAATTACTTTTTTTGGAAAAACAAGATGTTTAGTTGGTCATGGAAGGACAACTGCAAAGGTAGGGAGTAAGAAGAGGAGAGAGAGACGTGACTAGGTGGATCAGGTGGCCGAGTCTTGTCATTGACCTCGAAAGCGGGCCGTGGGTCGCTGGCAACATTAGGGGCGAGAGAAAATGAGGATGGTCATAGAGAATGAGGAGATAGAAATGGAAATGGCTATGGAGAGTGGGTCACGCTAAAGGAGGAGCCCAAAACACGGTACCTAAATCTAACCAAACCTTTGACCAAAAGGGAAAAGAACCAAACCAATATAAGACTTGGTCAGACTTGTTCCGAACTCAACCACGACACCCCCTTATAAACGCAACAAGCAGGCATATCATAGTCTAAAATTTAGTCAAACTATATACCATTAGAACCAGTCGAAAGGACATTTGATCCAACCACGGTTTCTGACATCGGGAGAGATTCCGCGGGCCTCATACCGTGAATTGGGCCGAAACCGATGGAAAAAGGAGGGCAGTGGGAAGGGGAGATGCGAAATTCCAAATATGCCCTCGAGAAAAGAAGATGGACCGGGCGGCGGGCCAATCCCGCGGCGGGAGCGCACGACCCCTCGCACGTGCCTCGCCACCGCATCCTCGTGAATTTACCAAAACACCCACCGCCCGTCAAACAAAGACCGTCGGACCAATAGTAGGGAGAAAATCACCTGATTTTGTAAGAAGAGGATTAACGTAATCGCCGTGCTGCGCCACGTGTCGCGCGCAGGCGAGGACGCAAGGCATCTTCTCCTTCATTTCCATCATCTTCTTCTTCGTCAAAGTCTCCACCTGTAATAAAAAACTTCGGGAGTGAGCTCAGCTCCCTCGATTCGATTAGGGTTTTCTTTTTTATCTTTATTTTTAAGACTATTTTTAGCTGCGTGCCGGTCTTCAGCTCTTCCCTCTTCCCCTTTTCGGGATCGCCAGTCGAAGTTCGCGTCCGCAGGTGCCGCCCTGTCCCCGTCACGCCTGCATCTGCAACCTTGCCCGCCCCCGGCGATCAGGTCTTTCAATTGGTTTTTGCGTTATCTTCTTTCATTTCTTTTTCTTTTTTATTCTGCGAAATTTCGTGCGCTGATTGGCGGCGGTTTGCACGGTCGTCGCTCTCGAGATTTCGTGAGCTGTGAATCTAGAGCACGGGAAATGGAGGGTTTGGAATTGGGGGTTTGTTGCTTTTGAATGTTCGGAGGTCCCGGTGAAGTGGGTCGTTGTGCGTCTGTATGTATGTCTTGAAATGTTTGATCTTTGCTGCTGAATTGGATCTCTGACTTGGCCTCCCACGCTCAGAGCTGCGCATTTTTTATTTTTTATTTATTTTTTGTCGAGGTGGGAGGGAGATGCTCTCTCCTCCTCCTTTATTTTTAGATGCATGGTCGTTGTGGTCACTGACTTTTTGTGAAGTTCTCTTGTTGTTACTGGCTTGGGATTTGATTTTCCAGGGAGTTCGTACTGATAAAATGCTCTTTGTTGGATGCTTTACACTGGAAGCCATCCAGGGCATTGGTTATTGCCTAATGAAAAATGGGTCCATTTTCACTCCTTACGGATATCATTAAGATATAGAGATAACTCTAGCAAAACGGTGGTGACCAGGGTTCTGTTTGCGTTGATGCTCGAGCTGTTTAATGGGCTCCCGGTTGAAATTATGAGAAGACGCATCTCGAACACTCTAGTTTCTGAAAGGGCTACGGTACATTCTTTGGTTGCTAGCAAAGCCTTTGGGTTAAAATGAATATACAGCCCATGTCTTTATTGCTTGCAAGCTGTTTTTGAGATGATACCAATGATAATGACTAAATGTAAAAAATGGTTGATGATTGGCGGGAGAGATGGTTGCTATTTGTATCCTGGCAGGCTGCTGCTTGCTCATCTGTATCATGTGGCACTTTAAATGTGGTTACATTAGATAGCTATTGAGAAGCCAATGATCAAGAATGTGGGAACCTTGCCTTTGCAAAGCATTACTTTCGTCAAAGACCACATCCTACGTTTTCTTTCTGTTTGCTCATGAAGTATGAGAACAGTTAACAACAAATTTTTAGTAGAAATGGCTTGTTGGATTTTCCTACATGCTACTCAGTGGATTTTAAGCATGTTGATAAATTAGTTTCACTTATAGCTGGAAACCATTCACAAGTTGGTTTGTCAGATGTCATAGCACCAGCTTGAATGCTTTTTACAACATGGAGGGAGGAATTTTGTAGTTAACCCTGCACTTGATTTTGATTGGTTAGTATACTTTATTTTGACCTTAATGGGATGCTCAAGTTACTAATTTATTTTAACATTATGGAGAGTACTTCATTTAAATTTCATTTTGAGCTTTAGATTTGATCTATTGTCGCTCACCAAAGGTTTGCATTTTGGCAAACATGGGCTTCCATTGGATTTTCTTAGGATTACAGGGAGAATTAGATTGAAGCAATATTTAAAGTCAGGTGAGTTAGGGCCTCTTTTTTTGTCAAAAGTTAGGGACCGTCTGATAACTCTTTTCATGCTGACGTTTAACATTTTCTGCATTTAGATTTCCTCTGTTTCATTAACGATGGTAATGTCATTGTCGCTCAAATTTTTTATATTTATTTAAAACTTGCTTTCAGTAGGAAGGGATCTACTTAATGTAGGACACTGCACAGGACCAGCAGTAATCAGTCACTCTGTTTATATGTGGACTTCTGTTCACCAAAATTTCTTAGTACTTTCAGGTCCTATCCAATTTTGATTGTCATATTGTCTGTCTTGTCTTCTTTTTGGTGGAAAACTTTTCCTTCTCACATACTGCACATTGATCTAAGGAGAGCCTGCTCTCCTATAAGGAAATGATTTTTGTATGCATAATTGTTATTCTAACCTAATTGGAATGGGTGAGTGCACCTGCGCTCTGTGTGTGTGTGTGTGTATTTTTTTGGGGTTGGGGGAAGATTTAGCTTCGAGATGACTAGGTCATTGAAATAGAAATGGCTTTGAGCATGTGAGAAAACTTCTTAATGATCTGTGTATCGTAAGAATTCCTCAAATCATTTCTAAGAGGTTCTTTTCAGTTTCTATTCAGTGGTAAGGATTGCATTTGAGTGAGTCGCTTTTGTGATTGTTTGTCCTTTTATTTCTATCTGCAGAGACCAAAAGAGTCCCGGTGCTTGCTTATTTTTAACTTTGGTCCTGTGAAATGCAAAATGATGATGAATATGCAGTTTCTTAAAGTTGTGTAGAAGCTAACCATTGCACGTATTAATTGTTAATAGCACCAATATTTTGCATGTTGCCACTTCTTTTTACAGTTGGGTTTTGTGGCAGTAATTACAACTAAGATTGTCCTTATTACATAATCTGATAGAATGGTATGAAGCAATCATTTTACGTGTGTCAAGATTCTAGATGGTGATGAAACAACTCAGTTTTGTCATTGCTGAACAATAAACCCGTATTGTGCATGTTGACACTTCTTTTTATAATTGGATTTTTTTGGCAGTAAGTAGGACTCTGAATATCCTTATTACATAGTCTGATAGAATGGTACGAAGCAATCATTTTACATGTGTCAAGATTCTGACGGTGATGAAACAACTCAGTTTTTGTCATTGCTTATATTTCAAATGCAACCACACATATCTATCTGGTCCTACAAATACAGCTCTGAGACTCTTGGGACTTGTTTTCAGATTTTTCTGCCAGGCTCTTAGATTAGAATTTCAATGAAGGAAATGCGAAACTGAGTAATTGTAACTCATCTGGAACTTATTAGAAGTAATGCTTCCGAAATCAAACAGTTGTTCTTCTTGGGCTTTAATTGATTTCCATCTCTACCTCTGCTATAATAGACATGGAGACAGGAGAGAGTGTCTTTATTGAACTGCTAATTGGGCTTCCATAATGCAGTGCACTAAAGTCTATGTATTTTGATTGGAAAAGTGTGGAGTAGCACAGAATACTTCCGACTAGTTGATGTGTTTATATGAAATGAGAAACATTATGGCTTCTCTGTCAAAGTTCAGTTTATGGACTTAGTTCCTATAAGGTGAAAATTAGCAAAAATCTTTTCCCATTCCCCCTTTTTCGGATGAACTTTTCTGTAGGGTCAGAACTTAGAGATCCCTAGTTGCAAAAGTACTGTTTACTAGTGGCACATATATTGTGTTGAAGAGTTCCTTGACTTATGTCGAGTGGTTAGTGCTTTCCCCCTTGTTTTAGTCCTGTCATGGGTGATAAGCGAGAGCACCTTTAAAATGAGACATTTCTATACGAGGGAAATTGTGCAGTAGTTTGTGTTGAGATGGCATAATTTATTGTACTACATTAGTGGAAAAAGCTGTCTATGTTATTTTGTGTTTATGCATGTATTAGTTAGGGGTGATCGGATCCAGGTGGGTAGGGTCTAGACCTAGACCCTATACCCAATCCTATCATAAATAGTTCCCATTTTTTGGATCTTGTACCCTATCCTGTTTTTATTGGACCTTGTTTTGGACCCGACTCTGTTTTTTCAGTCCGAGAACATGATATACCTTGTTTTCACTAGAACCTATTTTGCAACCGTCCGATATCTTATACGACTTTGAATTTTACATTTATTTGCAAAAAACAACAATGTAATCCTCGTAACATTATAAGACAAAGCAAAAATCCTAACATTATATAAACATTAGCAATAAATATGGATCTAATAGTAGTTTTTTTTCCCCAAATACTATTAATATGATCTAATGTGCCTACTCATGTATAAGCGATGAAGTTGTTATTAAGAGGGCACCTTTTTTAAGCTAGACTGAGAATGCTTTAATTAGTGTCATAACAGTTGGTAACACTTGTCCCACGACTATTACTATAGTTGAAGGTGGGACCATTAAAAAAGAAAAAACAATGCATGATAACGGTTCTTTTTAACAATTCTTCGAAGACTACGCTCCCTTAACTTGATTCAAAGAGGCTTTTTTTTTTTTTTTAACAATTATTTGAAGACAGAGACTGAAAGGCACTACATAGAGAATATTTTTCTTTTTTTAATTGAGGTAAAAACCGGTTCCGGGTCAGCGTTTGCAGTTCCCAAAAACTGGAACCGGTTCCTGGACTGGTTTAACTGGGAACTGGTTCCCGACCCTGTTTTTCGGGTTGTTTGGTTCAGTTCCTGGGTAAACCTGGTCCGGTTGCACACCTCTAGTATCAGCGTTAAATTATGGAGTTTGGTTGGAGATTGTGTGACATTTGAAGTTCTTGCAATGGAAATCTTTTAGCATTATGCTTGGACAGCAGTTTTATGAGTTCCTATGGTGAGTACTGATCAAATTTTGCTGATTTCTAAAGGGACAGGGAGAGGAGACTATGACAAGTAGCAGAAACACGCATTGGTGTCACATATGTAGACGCCCAATAAGACTACGAGGGCGAGATGCAGTCTGCCCCAATTGTAGTGAAGGATTTATTGAAGAATATGATGACATGGTGCACATTAACCGGCTCAATTTCCTTGGACTTGACAATGATGAAGGTCGTGACCCACATTATCGGATGATGGAAGCATTCTCAGCTTTGATGGGGCAGCGATTTGCAGATAGAAGCCATAGCCGTGACATCAGGGGCAGATCTGATCGTGACTCTGGAGTTGATTCTTTACTGTTACTTGGTGGCCAGATTCCCGTCAGGGTGTCTGGAAATAATGGAATAGAGGCCTTTTTCAATGGGATTCCTGGAATTGCACTGACAAGGGGTAACCGGGGTGACATTTTTATAGGGCCTGGATTAGAAGAAATGTTTGAACGGCTTGCTGCTGGTGACCGTCGGGGCCCTCTTCCCGCAGCGAGGTCTTCCATTGATTCCATGCCCACTATTAAGATCGCACAGAAGCATCTTCGTTCTGATTCACACTGCCCAGTTTGTAAAGAAAAATTTGAGCTTGGGTCAGAAGCAAGGAAAATGCCGTGCGACCATATTTATCATTCGGATTGCATTGTCCCGTGGCTAGAGCAGCACAACTCATGCCCTGTTTGTCGCCAAGAACTGCCACCCCAAGGATCGAGCAGCAGTTGTCCAACTGCTGCGAATCAGAGCAGCAGCAATAGTGGCAACACCAGTGGGAGGCAGAGTCAAGGAAGGTGGAGCCGCTTCCCAAACTTGTGGCCATTCCGTTCGTCAAATTCCAGCTCTCACAACAATGGAAACAGCCCGAGCAACTCCCCGACCGTGCGTGAAAATAACCACCACCAGATGGGGTACTCTGGATGGCCTTTTGAGTGAGTCGATGCACCATCAGCACGTTGCTTTGTGATTCTGATAACAAAATTCATGGTATGAGAAATTGCTTGTAATGGAATTGGCTTTTAGAGATTTGTGTGCTGCCTTTAGTACGATACTCTTTCTATTCTGCCATTTCTGTAAATCGACTCGTTTGGAAAATTCTGTCCAATGTGTTTTCAGCTGTAGTCTGTACTATAATTATGCTCTTAAAAAGAGCTTGTGGTAAAGTCCAGCGAGCCAAATTTTCAACGTCGATTTTTCTTAACCCTCTATTGGCGGATTGTTGCCCCCAAAAAGGAAAAGGAGAGGAGAAAATCGAATCTTCTTGGGGATTTTACTTTCTTTTGTGTCCCATCGCTTCGTTTACCTATAAAACTCTGTTTAGACCACTTATCTCTTTAAATCCGATAGGAGGGTCTTTAGTTAACAGAGCGGTATATGGATCTAACGAGGGGATGATCGGTTCCCGTTGAATCTGGTTCCAAAATGGAATCATAAATCAAATCGAGAGGAGCGGCTCCCAAAATTGGGAATCAAGGACCGGATCGATTGATCTTAGGATCGGGAATCAGACCAAATCACTTATTGGTGATTTGATCTATTGGAACTTATCATTTTTTTTTACTTATTTTTTCATTATTTTTTTATCACTTCTTAAACATATATCGAGATAGTGTTTAATCCACATTTTCAAAAAAAAAAAAATTAAAAATTAAAAATATATAATTGATCCGGTCCAATTCTCCAATGGCATCGAGAACTAGACTCGTGTTTGGACATTAGTTCCTTTGTTAAGAATTGGGAATCATACCATACTAGCAAGTCTAAATAGTTTTGCATATCCCTAAATCTATCGTATTGTGGTAAGTAATTACGGATGTCAGGAATCAAACCGAAATCAAATCAAAATTTCATGCATTTTTTATTCTATTCGATTTAGGTTCAATTAATCAAAAAATAACCATTAACTTTTTCAGTTCGATTCAATTAACCTAACCAAACTAAAATTCTTAATAAAAATTCAAATAATCAACCTAAAGTCTCAACTCTCCTTCACTTTGATCCAAAAACAAGGCAAAAATAGAAAAACCTAACCAGATTTTCAGTTCAGTTTGTATTATGTTCGAGTTGAATTCTGTGTATAATCACACCTTATCGATTCGATTTTCTGAAAAACCAAACCAAACCATTTATCACCATAATGGGGATACGCGTTTCCCTTCCGATTAAGCGCTCAAATTCATCATATCATCTGAGGCATTCAATCTCAAAAGCTCATTCTGCTGGAGGCTCAGCGTTTTCTTTTCTATTTTTCTTTCCGGGAAAATAAGGGGCCGAGTTTTTCTTGCATTGGCAGCTTTTGTTCTTCGTCGGGATTTCAAAAATGATGGGGCGCTCGACAAAAGACAAGAACTAAATTATATTAGCCCGAATGATGTCAGCATTCTCCAATTCACGGCTCATTCGGGCAAAAGAGACGGTGGAAAGAAAATCAGGGCTTATCATCATCCTCTGCATCCTTGCAGAGGACAGCCTCGGAGAGATTGAAAAAAAACAAAACACTATTAAGCTTTCGTCCATAACATCACCAACCTCCACCTCCACCAGACCATCCGTCGTCAGAAGCTTTCTTGGAGTTACCACTAGCCCCCCAACCGCCACCGTTCTCAGTCCCACCCTCAGCGGCACCAGTGCTACCCCAACCACTACCCCAACCACCACGGTCACCTCCACCGCTTCCACTGCCTCCGGCGCCCCATCCGCCGGGGAATGCTTCTCTGCCTGGCGAATTCTGAACTTTAGCGCCTGGAAAGCTGCCCCACCCATCACCTCCGTCCTTGCTTCCTGAATCCCATCGAGGTGGGTCGTAACCTGAATCTTGTCGGTCATTACTGGTACTGTTACTCCCCCTGTTATTATTATATGAGCCCCGACCACGTCCACGCCCACCATATGGTCTAGGAAGCCCACTAGGATGCCCATCACGACCACTGCTGTTTCTGTAGTCTCGACCTGTTAAAATTAATCCGACGTGATTTTTCAATTAGAGAAAACTAGTTGAGCCATCCGAGTGGATTAAAAACACGGAAGCACTTCCCAACTATCTGAAAACACAAAAGAGAAATGAAGAACGACAAGAGGAGAAACATGACAGGAAGGGAAATAGCCCATAACAGTGAAATACATATGGCCAAAAATAAAAAGAAACACGCAATGTGACATTAAGTACATGATGTAAACAGCCTACATCACACCCCAGCAACCCCTCCGATAAAATCGTAACAGCCAGACCAATTCTCAGTTATAGGCGGTCAACATCATGAGCTGCTCTAAAGAATCTTATTCCACCAAACCAGAAGAGACTCCCAATTACTGGAGATATTGATACTATGTCTACGATGGATTCTGGTGACAAGTGCCTCGAGGTTACTAAGGAAATGCATTGATAGTCCTCATATCATGCATGATCAGTGCTTCAAAATCGAATTATTTTCAGGTCTAGTATATTCACAAGTGCACCAAGTCACTTATTAACCAGACCAATTTACTATTTTAGATAAAACCAAGTCTCAACTCGTACATTCTAGGCTATGCAATGAACTTGGGCCATCTCTTCCTGACCTCAAAACGGTTAGCACTGAAAAACCCAAGAGAACCTTCTGCAGAAATTCCCGACGGGAGAAGCATAAAGCATCCATACAAGTCTATATATTAAGTATCTAGACTGACAGTACCTGTTCTTGACCCTGGTGTTGAAGATCTATCTCTGTCAAAAGACTGGCCCCTCCAGCCGCCTTCATTTGTGGAACCGCCCCAACCACTGCCAACAGATGTTCCAGAAGAACCTCCAGTTGCAGGGCTTCGCATAGGCACCATGGCAGCAACCGACCTAATTGATGGTGCCGAGTCATGTTGAGGGTCGTTGATATGCTTCTGAAAATATGCCACGAGCCGATCAATGTCCTCAAACATCCTTTTCCGGAACTTAAATCCTTTAGGGTAAAGACCAATGTACTCATGGTGGGGATTTGTGCTCCTTATATAAGAAAGGATGAATGTGCCTGGATGTTCATGGGAAATGCCAAAGCAATAAACTATCCTCATAGGATACTCTGCTTTCTCAATCCTTAGAAGCTCATCAACTTCTGCTTTAGTGCCCTTCCTAAACTTTCGATAGTTAAGCATTGCCTTTAAATGACCCACCAAGGGATCCACATATCGATCCATAACCTACAATATAAGCAACTCAATTTAAAAAAGGATATCCGATCCATTTGAGCATGGATGTCACAGAAATTAAAAATAAGTATCCTAGCATCAGCCTCGCATAAAAAAATGAGTGCTGTAGCATCAGGCCTCTGCCAATAAATCCACAATAGAAAACAAATATATACAATTGAGCATCGTCAAAACAATACAGCACTACAAAAATTTTCCAGAGTTAAAGATTAAAATGTTATGTCCCATGTTTGCCGCCTGCTTTCAAGATATCCCTTTCTTAAAATACCCTTGCAAATAAGTCAATTCTGGAACTCCAAAATGGTCATTTTCTGTATAAATCAACCTTAATAAGAGAAAATCCTCAATGCAAGCTAAAAACTAGGAAATTTTGAAAGTTTGCATCTTAAAAGTAAATTCCAAATAACAACTTCCAGAGTACTAAACTGAGAATTTTACTGGGTTCTGGTTCTTAACAGTAGCTATCCTGCACTTAGCCAAAAAAACGGCTTAAGTCATTTTAGGAAAGCGTGATATATTCTCAATGGTTCAACTAAGTACTTCCAGCCCCCAAACTACCCAGCCTAAAAACCACCACATGCAAGCATCAGTATCGATTTCACCTGCAAAAATCCCTCCAGAAATTACCCGAAAAAAAAAAAAAAAAAAAAAAAAAAAACCCAAAGACAATGCATTGGCCAGAGTATACTAAAGTACAGTTTATTGCAACCAGCAACAAGCACTACCAGGAAAAATCAAACAAGTACAACCCTGAGTTCCTTTTCCAGAACATCATCTGCTTCAATAAGAAAGAACTACAAGTTCATAAGGAAAGGTAGCCTTTAAAGCAAAAAATCTGACCCAAAAAAAGAGTCAGTGAGTTATAATATAATGCTTTGGAACTGTCCAATTTATTCACAGCCAGCTCCGGCAATTCATTTGCAGTGAGCAAATAGAGACATGTAAGGAGGAAGACATTGAATAAATGGACCCAGTCTGCAATCTCAAGCTTTTTTCACAAAAACCACTCTTAAACAATTTTCTCAGATGAAATCATTTAAGAAGCAAGAACAAGCCCTGATACCCATCAGCTCAATAAATTCTCACTCTAAAATTCCAAGGTCCTACCACAAAAGAATTAAGCAATGTAACTCGGCATCTAAAAATCCGATATGAACAATGCAATAAACAGACAAGCTAAAACACAGCTAAGTGATGCAAAGCACAACACTGTACTTTTCAAAACCATGCAACACGCAACATGTATCAAATTCTTCATGTGGTGAGTTACTGACCTCATCCAAATCCTCGAAGGTGTCTTCCCCAATTTTCAATGTCTTACCAATGCGAAGAAGACTTGTGATGTCTTTGTGCTCCTTGCCACCTTCAACTATATCCTTATGCGCATAAACGCCATCATAAACTTTAAGGGTCAAGGTCAAATAAGAGGGCCCTCGAGAACTCGGACGAATGACACTTTCACCAGGATCTTTGTCCGACAGGAACTGCCACAAAAGAACCATTCTTCAAGTACTTGGATCAATAAATGATTTTTTTAGAAGTAACTGAAGTGCAAAAGCACGCATGTAACCCTAAATTCAAACCAATTTCTATCAACGCTCAACAGACACCCAACTTTCCCAGCCCTCAGCCCCAAATATTCCATGAGATTTGTATAACCATGGAATGCCGCTACAATAAAGTTTATGTTGAACATTTCGATTAATTAAAGCCAAACAAACTGCTGAGATACCAAAATAGTGCCAAGTAAATGAATTCTATCGATAATTTTTTTGGTTTAGAACAAGTACAAACAAAGACTTGTCCCTAAGTAGGCCTAGCTATATATATCATTATAAGCCCACTCGATTCAAAGAGGTCTTGTTGAACAAGCACAAAAGCTGTTATGTTTAAAAAAATGCACATCTTTTCTTCTGTCATACATAAAATTATGGATGCTTGAACCAAATCCGAACCAAATATAAGTAGTCAAAAGAGTCTTAAGAACATTGCGCATCACAAAATATTTTGTCCATGACTCAAAAAGATGGAGTAACTCCAACTTTCACAACTTCAAGCTATATCATAGAAAGCCTAGTATTTAGAAAGCCAAAGATGGAAGAGGGAATCAACAATCAAAAGTATCCCATCAGATCAAGATCCTTTCAGGCACAGAATTTGAGAACAACTGAACCACTTGCCACCCAACTAATACCACTACCATTTCCAAAAACCTTCTCACTTGCTTTCCTTCTCTTCCTTCTGAACCAACTTCATACACTCGACAATGATGCATGTAAACTAAACTAACAACTTGCTGCCTAACCAGTAATATATTTGTTTTATGTTCAGAAATGAACAGAATTGCCTACTTTAGCGGATCAAAATCAATCAGCAATTTATTAGGACTATGCATAAGATATAGCAACGTAACAATTCTGCAAACAAAATCTATGCACTTGGACTTTACAAAAGCATTTATTTTAGGCCACACACCTCAATTGCTTCATCAGCTGTGATATTCTGGAAGCGAGGGTGAACAATCATTCTTGGTTTGAAATGTCTCTTAGCAAGCTCCTTCTCTTTCCGAGCTTTCTCTTGCTCACTCTGTAAGCTGCTCCTATCTTCATGGTAGTAAGGATCAAGGTGCTGGACATTCTGATATCTGTTATTTCTCATCTCACTCTCGCGACAAACCAGGAAAACCTGATGCCTATTCTTCTGAATCGACTTTATTTTGCATGTAAGGATGTCGCCTTCATGCAACCTATCGGACAGCTCAGATATGTCTCTCCAATCATCTGAGTAGTCCTCCCTCATAAGGACACCAGTTAAACCAGATTCAAGAGCACAAATTGCTTTTTGAGGTTGCACCCTGCGAACTGTGGCTTGCACAATTCTCCCGTCAGCCAAAGTTTCCTCAGTCTCACCTGAAAGCATATAAAACTCCTCATCCTGATTAAGTTCTTCATATTGTTTTCGCCAGTCCTGAAAACCCTGAATTAATTCCCTCACAATCATATGCAGCGTCTGTATTTTATTCTGACGCTGCTTGTCTTTAGCATATCTAGGAAGATCAAGTGATTTCAAAAACTTTGGATGGTCCCTGACGTATTCTATAGCCATTTCCAGTGCCTCATCATCAAAGTTTCCATCACCATCGCCATATTTATCATAAACATCTTTGGCCAACTCCTGGGCTAGGTTATAAGATTCCGGATGGATTCTTGTATCATCTAACAAGTCGATGAACTGGCTGCTGCTAGCGGCCAAGCCACTTCGTCTGACGCGCAAGAAACCGACAGCATTCACAAACACCTTCTTACCAAGTCCATGAACTGTTACAAAGTCTTTTCGAGTGTAAATAGCTCCCGCCCTCACCAACGACCTCTGTAAAGATGCTGCTTTTCTAGGTCCAAGCCCAGATATGAATTGTAAAGGTGCAAACAACCACTCGTGGCTAATAGCTAAATTAACATCTAGCCCTACTTGATTTGTCACATCTACCATGACCTGTTCAACCATGCTGTACTTTTCATCGGGAGTGAGAAAATTCTCCAGAGGATTTAGTTTCCAAGATAAGATCTCCTTGCCAGGACCACAAAGAGTTGCACCCATCGCCAAGGGATTTTGGAGATAGCGGCCAAGAGCCACAGCTCGCCTCACAATGCCTGAAAAAGAATGACAAGGATAGAGGATCACGATTTTTAGTCTTCAATATATATAAAATGCAACATTCTTTTTACCTTGCTGAGACGGCAGTTGATCTGATGAAATCCGAGAATTTTCATATAGACGAGGTAGAGATTCATCCCCGTATACAATGCTTAAGCCATCCATCTCATGACCCACATCCCTAGGGTTTTCCTCCACCATCTTGAAAATAATCTGCAGAGAGCAAAACAGGATACAGATACATCAGCAGAACAGAGAAGGCAACAAAAGAAGTCTTCAACAAGAACATCCAACTCAGTAAAATCCCAATAAGAATCCATCTCCTATCCTTGGCAATGTACAAGAAGACCCAAAGAAAACTTATTTATACATTACAATCACTATTTCCAAGATAAGTACAGGAAAGACATGACAATCTTTAAACAGTGTAAGAGGAGGGAAAAGTCCCTCTTATTATCTTTTCCAGACAGAAATGAAAGAGCATGAAAGATAAAAAAAAATGCAAGCTTATGTGCCTCCTACTCAACTCTATTACTATAAAGAGAAACAGAACTCAGGAGTAACAAATCCACTCCATCATTCTCAAAACAATGGAGCGGTAAGAGACTGACTACACACTATTGGCAGGACATTTGGACCTGAATCAATACCAAATAAGAACTTAGAGGGATTATTCACTTGCTACCTCAGCATCCACAATCTAACACAAAATCAAGGTTCTTTGAAACAAGTAATTAACACAATAGCAAGAACAAACTCAAGATAGTAACACTCTCAAGACAAACTAGTAATCTTTAGGCCAAGCAACAAAAGAAAAGGAATTGAGACAAATCTATTAGAGACAATACCTCATATATGTCATCCTTCAACCGTGTGCAAGACAAATTGACGGCTCCTAAAACTACAACATGTGGTTGGTGATCTGTCATGAACTTCAAAACCCTTTGTTGGTCATTTTTCTTGCGTTGTTGGTCATTTACATTTTGAGACCGCAAGGTAAGGGATCCTGTATAGAGCACATCTAGGACCTCCCCAGATGAATCTAGCATCACAAAGGTTGTTGCAGGTTTTCCTGGACCCCAGCAGCAAGCCATAACTCTTGGTGCTGCTTCATCATCCGAGCTAAACTCACTTTCCTTCCTTTGATAAGGTCCAATGGAAACTTTACTCCACAGAGCCTCACCATATTCTGTTACCAACCAGTTCTTGGATCTACTGGTCAACAATGCTCTTGCTTCTTTCTCCATTGAGGGAAGAAGAAAACCATGAAGCGCATCCTCCAAGATTAAGTTCCTCTGCTCATTCCACAGCTGAGCAGATTTACTTACCCCATCACTCAGATAACACTCCGTGCAGTCAAATACCAACTTTTTCAGTGCTGCCTCAGGTAACTTGATTGAAACTTGAAGCAGTTTCTCCTCTTCTGCTTTCTGGATTAAAAGCCACTGTGCATCCTCAAACACACTCAGTGGCTTTTCACGCAGCCACTTAACGCCAGCAAACTGATGGAAAGAATCGATAGTCGCATTTCCATCAGGTGTAGGACTTGTAGACACCACAGCATTATCCATGAATACACTTCGAACATACTTTCGAACCCGGGGCTCACAACTAATTTCAACTGCGGCCTGAAAATTTTTAATAGTGATCAGCAATAGCAATAACACGATCTGTTACACCCATTGGAAAAGAATCATTCACCATAAAGTAAACAATTAAAAAATAACGCTGATGTATACCATGTGCCGTGCCCCTTTAAGAACAGCTTGTGGAGTCTCAAACATAGCACATGTGAAGTTAGAGGCCATCTCCTCTGGAGTTTCCTTTGCATCTTCCAATTCATCTGTCTACATTGCAACAAAACACAAAGCAAGATCATTGATTATTTCCTATCAATATCAATCTCACAAAAGCAGCAAGAAAACAATCTCACATTCTTCAGATTTTCTAACGATATCGATAACCCAAATTGCTCCGAGCTGTATCCAAACTTGCTAGCCACCTCCCATAAGCCCGCCTTACTACAGACACTATATTGCGACTTCCTCTTGGGCCTCTTATATAGGCCTTCATCCAGTCCAACTTCACCGGCAGGAAAATGCAAATTGAATTTCGAGTCAACATCATCAACCTCTCGTTCTGTTTCTGCAGCATTGAGTGACTTGATAATTGAGTCAAAAAGCCGTTGATTCAGACTGAGCCTTGTTTCATCATACACTCGTCTAGACTCTTCCTCAAATCTTTTATAATAATATGACTGCAGAGCAGCCTTTCGTTTCTGAAGCAAGAGCCATTTCCTATCAAGATCATGAACAGCCCAAAGTACCTGCATTCACACATTGCAACAGTTAGTTAACACTTATTCCCTATATTAGATCAGTCAAAACACAGCCCAACTCAAAATCAAATCACAGCTTCAATGGTTGGTGCTTCCACCTTGTGCCACTTCAGTGTAGGTGCTCTCTCAAAACTTTCATCATTCTCAAGACTTTCATTTCCTTCAGGATCCCTCAAGAGGCTCAAGCACTCCTCTTTACGATACATCGCAATAAAAGGTATCTGAAAGCCAATAAAGAAAAATAAATTTTCTGAACATAATAAAGTTGCTCAGGAAACAAAGACAGTGATACTAACATCCAACTTCTGCACGTGCAAAAGATTCAAAAATCTCGTTATGTGATCCTTTTCTATAGATATATCGGGCCCTCCATCTTTCTTACGGAAAAGCAATGCTAATACGCTTGTGAGCTGATTGTATATCCAGTTAGTCTCATCTTCAAAATCAATTTCATCCGTCCGCAGATTAACGCCTCCATCGGATATCTATCAAAACAAGAGAATGACCATAAAAGGATCAATCAGCAAACACATACATTGAGCAAATACAAAAATTGTGTTGATGTAGTATAAACCTGCTTCCTCTCTGGAACATCTCTCTCACGAATCACGTCATCTTTCTCAGTCATATACTTCTCTGAAAGAATAACAGGTTCAAATTCATCTTCAAGTCTCCTTTCCCTCAAATCAGTAGATTCTAAGCTTTGCTTGCGCAACTGCAAGAGATCATCAACATCGCCAAAAATTTCATGGGCTTCTTGGAGTGCAGATGATGACACTCCAGGAGCCTGTCTAGACTTCTTTCTCTTAAATTTCCTCCTCCTTAAGAAAAGAAAGAAACACTGGTGTAACAACTCAGTTACGTAACATTGTAACAATAAATGGAATTTCAGGAGTACCTGACAGGAGCACCATTCTCATCAACTTCTTCCTCATCCACAATAAAATCAGCCATGTCATCGTCATCACCTATCTCTGCATCTTCCTCCTCCATTGGTTCTTCGTCTTCAGCGATATCCTCAAGCGGTGGACCTTTAATATTATGAATACCAACCATGACAATTAGGTTCAGACCCTAGTCCATAAATTCTACAGTGCAATAAAGAGACACAAACCCTCGTCATCGCCAAACAGACTGCGCTTGAGTTTCTCCTCTGCAGTTCGCCCACCTTTACCACTTCCAACAACCTCCTCATCATCAGAAAACCCAGAGCCCTCCTCATCAGCATTCCTCCGTGCTTTCTTCAGCCGTTTAAACTTTTTGCTCTCCTGAAGAGATTCCGACATTTAAATTAATTATGTTTTTTAACAAAGAATGGGACAATATAGCAGCAAACAAGCAAATGATAAACAGGGAAAAAAAAAGCCACTAGAATACCTTTGATGGGCGGTGAAAACCAGTGATATTGTTGTCTTCAAGGAGATCATAATCATCCTCATCAAGTTGAAACTCCTTAACACTTCAATTCCCAATCACCAAGAAGAAGGATGAATCAAGAAAGAAAAGAATTAGAGATTTCAATCCCTTTTCAGACTGGAACATGCTTTCCAAAAAAAAAACTCCAACAAGTGAAGAGCTACATCAAAATCATATTCACAGTTAAAAACTTATATACAAGCAAAGATCCTCCATTTCTTTAGATGATATTTTTATTATGGGCAAAAAATCAACATAGAAAGCAGCACTTATTCTACAAAAGAGAGCAGAGATATTACTTCTTCTTTCTCTTCTTTCTCTTCTGCCTCTCCTCATCACTGTCCGCCCTATCCGCTTCTTCATCCTGTTCTTCTTCCTCCTCATCAACATCATCTACAATGAATCCATCTTTCTCGTACTCATCCTGTCCCTCTTCTGCCAGACAAAACTGGAGAATATGACTATATACTCAAGGAGACATCCCTGTAAGAAATCACCAACTAAAAGAAGGGCAGCTTGAAACTTAACATCCAGTGAAGTATGTACTGAATAATTGGTCAAAGGAAGAATACTAAATCTTCAGTAAAATAAGTATATTGATCAGAACCAGTTGCTATGGGCAGAAATACAGATCAAGAGCTCAGTTCAGCATTGAAAGCACACTCATCCACTCATAGTCGGATAACCAAACAACGAAGTGCCCCACAACAAATGAAGAAAATCAAAATTATAGCCAAAGTGCGAAAAAAATATTACTCTACTTCCAAAGATATTGCCAGCTACCAATTGCTCCAAGAGAAAGCACAAAACTATGACTTTCTCCAAGCGAATGCATGTGACCCTTTTTGTTTCTTTTTGAGCAAGATTACCAGAAATATTTCTTTTCCCAAACCCTGAAATTTACAGTTTTGAAAGATTCTTCACCATCCTTTTTCCACAACTCTTCACTTCCATCAATAAGCAAGTTCAGTCCGCAAGGAAGATCTACAATGTCAAAAGCCTCGCTTTCCAGAATCGAAAACCCTCCGTGAGGTCATTGACATTCTCCATAATGATGTTCAAGTCATCCAGTAGTTCTCACGGTGAAACTAATTTATACTTAACCACAACCATCCTGACCTCTAAACCCCTGTAATCCACTGCTTTTCACCCAGAGGGTAAAATACAGTAGTTCATTCACTATCATAAAGATAACCCCAATCCGATCCATAAGAAGCCCCGACACTCCCACTCTCCTACAACCAACTCGGACAAAACCAACATGCAATCTCCCAAACCTAATTCACTCGAACCCCTCGCCGGATCAAAAGAAAAAAAAGTTGCCCGAGACTAAAACCTTATTCCACCTCTCCAGCAAACAAACCCTAGCCCAAATAATCACCAAGCAAGCACAAGACGAAGTTCCCAAAACCACGACGGTCGGAACCCAAAAGAACAAGCCACGATTCCCCAAAAGACCTCTTCGACAGACAAGATCGCAGCTAAAAAAATAAAAAATAAAGATACCGTCTTCTTCGTCCTCTTCGTCGTCGGCGACGCCGCGTCCCCCCACTTCGTCCTCGTCCTCGTCCTCGAGGTGTTCCCTCCCGACTCCCATCTCGAGCTCGTCTGCCCACGCACCGGAGACAGCAACAAAACCAAACAAAAGAAATCAAACACCGCAATGTGAGGGGAAGGAGGAGAGAAAAGAAAGAACCGAAGCAGGCTCGAGGCTCGAGGATTCGACGACGAAGGAGAAGAAAAAGAAATGCGCGTTTCTTCTCTTGAGGGCTCACCTTCGTCGTCGGAGACGACCGCTTTCCCCATGGCCGCGGCGAGGATGGAATTAGGGTTCCGGTGTGCCGGAGAGTGAGCGCGCTGGTGCGTCTGCGGGAGAGCGGAGAGGACTCGCCCCGAGAGAAAGATTTTACTGAGATTGCAGGAAACGAAAAAGCTTTGGGTAATCGGGAAGAGAGAGAAGGTGACCGGAAATCGGCTCATTTCCTACGCGCTCTCCGTAGTTACGAGACTGCCCTCCCTTTTCGGGGCCTTGGGCCTGGGCGAACGTTGCTTGCGGGCCGGGCGTTTTTCTCGAGATTGCTAATGCCGAGAGCCGGCCCGGCCCAATCGGGCTAGCCCGAATCTTCAAAGATGTTAGAAATTAAGAAAAAAGCCACGAAAGATCATAAACTTTGCCACTATGACATATTTACCCTAAATCATTTTTTGCGACACCACAAACATCAAACTTGCATTTACGTGACACATTTATCTCAAACTTTGTTGACTATAATACATTTACCCTAAACTATTTTTC
Source organism: Angophora floribunda (assembly GCA_014182895.1). Classification (NCBI taxonomy): domain Eukaryota; kingdom Viridiplantae; phylum Streptophyta; class Magnoliopsida; order Myrtales; family Myrtaceae; genus Angophora; species Angophora floribunda. The sequence continues at coordinate 14,022,449 of CM024715.1, forward strand.
GTGACACAAAAAACCTCACACTTATATTCGTATAACATATTTACTCAAAAAAATCGGTATCGTTGGGTTTTTTGTGTCAAGGAAAAAAAAATTAAGTAAATGTACCACACAAGTCAAAATTTGGATTTTTTGTGCCTTTTCTGGATAAATGTGTCACACGGTCAAAATTTTAGGTTTTTAATATGACATAAAAAGTTTTGGGGAAATGTGTCATATAGGTATAAGTTTGAGTTTTTTATGTCACAAAAAATAATTTAAAATAAATATGTCATAGTGGATAAAATTTGGAGTTTTTGTAACTTTTACCCTATAAACTGATAGATATTGTTTATTTTATTTTTTGAACATATAAGGCAAACTTTCGAACTTTGGTGTCCACCCTGAATTTATAGAATTTATAATTAAGTGAAACTCAGTGAAGTAGGGATTCCGAGTTTATTACACAAGGACTGCTTCGGGTTAAGAAAAATAGGAGATAAGAGGGAAGAAGGAAATATTTATTTGTGTCGAAGAGAAAATACGATAAACCTATGTTAGATGTTAGGATTGATTTTTTTTTTTATTTTTTTAGTTATTGACAAATTGTCCAAGCGTTCTTGTGTTGAAAAAGAAATGAAGAAGATATATGTACCGCGTTGTGTTTGGAAGTTTCCATATATAAATCAAGTTCATGGTTTTAAATATTTTAGATTCGGGTAACGAAGGATACATCATATATTGTGTCATACCCAGTGAGGGTTCAATGTTGCACAATTTATATAATTGATTTTGGAGAAAATTTTATAATGAAGGAAAGTATCTTCTAAAAAATAATTTAAAAAAATACTTTTTCCATTTAAAATGAGGGAATCCATTTTCCTAAGTTAGGCAAGCGTGTTTGTTTTGATCGTAAGTGATTTCCTGACCAATCATTTTCAATAAACCAAACACACATCAGTTTATAAAAAATTATTTCTCTCAAATAAATGTGCTCTCAACAGAGATTACTAGAAATATTATCACGTGTAAATGATTCCGTGTAGGGCAGTCAAATCTGTCACTTGGAAAGTATCTGATTTTGTGGATTGATGACAACATTACCTGAGGAAAAGGAAACTCAACAGTGATGTAACGACCGACTGTCAATTCAATCTCTAAACTTTCCAAGTCACTGTACGAGAAAAAGAGTTGAGAAGACCGATGGATGAAACTAATGCGCATGGGTAAACTCTGGGAATGCAAACGTTCATTCTCGAGAATTTTAAACTTCTAATTCTTATCCAAAACTTGTGTTTCGATTTCCATTTTTTTTATATTAATTTGTATTTATTTTCTCTTTGTGATATTATTTATTTCTCGATCTTTCTTTACTTTTAAAATATCACATGAGAAGCCACGTTGGCATTTCCATTTATAATTACGACATAATTACCAATTTCAGCAAAAAAAAGTTAAAAGGATCCCATTTTCCCAAAGAGAAAAGTTTTGGGGCCTCACCAAACAACTTAGAAAAGTTCAGGGACTTATTTTGCTTTTGTTTCGAGAAATTTATCATTCAGTTGTGAACATATTATACAGACTTCAATATAAGTTCAATTTTTTTATGTAAACTTTCAATTTTTACTTGAAATTACCAATGTGGCTATTTAGTCATCGTCAATCATCCTACGTGTCATAATCGACAATTTGACAAGATCAAGTTTTCTCAAAATGACATGCTTGCTTAATTTCCTGAATTTGACTCTGCTTAGTCAAGAGAATAAGAGATGATGCATTGAAAGTCTTAAAAATTATTGGCAAAATGTAATTAGGTTTTAAAACTTACAAAAAGTGTAATTAAATATTAAAACTTGTCAAATTAGTGCAATCGAGTTATTTTGTTAATTATGTTTACTTTACTAATGAAAGTATTGATGTGACTAAAACATAAAACATAAGATTAAAATTACGTCATTTTGGTTCAAATCTAATTTTTAATACAAATTTTATCTAAATTAATTTTTTTAAAAAGCTATATTTTTTTAAAAAATTGGCGAGAAACCAAGCGGCCGGGGGCCATAAGCCCTCACCAACAACCATTGACTAGGGCCCGACAACCCCTACCGACCATCCCTACCTTTGCTGGCCTTTCTCAACAATGGTGGGGCGACGGTGTAACCCTTGCGCCTAGTTTTACACACCCTTCCTTCAATGTACCTTTTTATTTATTTAATTTAAACAAAATATGTATTAAAAACACACGTTGACCAAAATGACGCCATTTTAATCACGTAAGATGGAGAAAATAATAAAAAATTACATCAATATTTCTTGTCTATCAAATTAGATAGAGTTTACGAAACAATTTGATTGTACAAATTCGATAAGTTTTATAAATTTAATTGTATTTTTTATAAATTTTATGATTTACTTGTACATTCATTACAAATTTTAAAACTTCTAATACATTTATCTCTAAAGACAAGCTCGTTCGCCAAAAGCTCGTCTATCGAACCCTTGACCACGAGTTGAACTAGGTCCAGGCCTTGAGCCCATGGTCGCCTCAGAGCTCAAGCCATCCCTATTTGGGGGCTCGAGCTCGACACTACTACAGAGGTCGAGTCCTCTAGATCTTGGGTTCGAGCTCGTCAAAGCTTGGCCGACACTTTAGAGTCGCTTCTTTACCACATTTCCCGAAAGCCGTCATAACATCATCAACCATCATTCGCCGAGCTATTTTGAGATGATGGGCGATTCCATTTTTCCTCGGTCGCATGAAACTCAACCTTCAGATGTGCTTTTCCCGTACATTTGACGGCAGCAACACATGATTCCCCTCCCCCCTCCTCTCTCTTTTCTCGAGAGGTTGAAGCAAAAGACGAAAGAAAGTGACGAGACTGAGCGTCAACTCCCCGAAAAGAAGGCATGAGTATTTTCAGTATCTGTTGAGAAAGAATTGCTCTTTCACGTCAGGCTGTACGGTCCTCTGTTGGTGTCACTTTGTGCTAATAAACCAAAGCGTGAGAGGTATTTTGAGTTCAGGGCGAACTAGATGGAGAGCTCAGTTTTCAGGCTCTTTCGTGATTTCTCCCGGGAGCGGCATATAAAAAGGGCAAAAAGGAAAATATAATTATCTAAAATCACCGCCATGACGACAATAGCAATATCAGGCCAAAATCAACTAGAAGAACTGTTCCAGAAAATTCACGCAGAGATTTAGGACTTCATTGGAACAATCGAAAAATTTAAGACAACAATGAGATTCGTGTAGCAATTTCAAAATTGAATTGGTGGTTTTTTCCGCTCGTATTCCTAATCCAAATCGAAGGGACGCGGGAAGTATGTATCCCGTGCAAAGCGCCGGCCAGGAAACTAGCCAGCGACCCGGGGGCGAACGGGCCCGCCCGTTAGAACTAATCAATTTCTCCTCGCGTTTGTTCGGACGGTGGCGAGTCAAAAGAAGACTAAGAAAATGTGAAGAACAATAGAAACCCCATGTCCCCTCCCCAACATGATGACGCGAGCTGGTTTAATATTAATCACGGGATGTGCGGTGGGCCTACCATTAATTTAAAAAAATAAAATTTTTTTGGAAGAAAATTGGCAAATTCTTTTTTTTGGGCAGAAAAAAAAAGTGGGAAAATTACAATTTATCCCGTGACTGGCGCGTGGGCCTCATTACTCTAGAGAGAGAGAGAGAGAGAGAGAGAGAGAGAGAGAGAGAGAGAGAGGAACCTTCGCTATCTGAGATAAGAAAAGCATGCCCGACATCCACGTCATCCCTCGGCTCCCCCCCGCCCGCATTCCCCACTAAAACACCCCCACGATTGAGATTTGTAGCCAACCCTCGCTCCTCCCCCTCGCCAACCCACTAACAATCTTAATTAATTCCATCAATATGTTTTCTAATAAAATAATAATAATAATAATAATTCAAGAATTTTTAAGACCTTATTTAGTTCGAGGAAAATAAAATCATTTGAAAAAATATCTTCCCAAAAATATGATCGCTCATGTCGTCTGAAATAATCACCAAAACAATATCATCGTCATCGACGGCGATTGAGGTATAAATATTTTCATGGACAATGAAAATATTTCTTGTCCATTAATTTTTGTGAAATCAATTTTAGGGAAATTTTTTTTTCCAAGTTGTTCGTTTGTCGAAGTCTAAAATTAAACAAGAGCATAATTACAAACTCTATCAATTGACAAAAAGATAAAGAACAAAATAAATGCAAAAGGCAAGTTGAACAGCCCGTATCATTCTACGCTTATGCTTTTAATGTTTACATTCTATTTAATGACAAAAAAGGAGTAAACCCTTTTTTAGACATTGGGTGCAAGGGAAATTGACATGATTTCTTATGAATTATCATTCATAAAGTATAGTGATACACACCAAAATTCATACCTTTGTGATTAAATCAAATATGCTAATAATGATCTCATGGTGTTTTAATGGACATTGAGCAAATTTTAGGGTTAATTTTAATTTTGCCATTGGCTATATAAATACGCATATAAAGGCGACTATCTTAGGCAACATATGCTTCGTGGGCGTTTCGAATAAACACATTTGAATTTCTATTTTCCTTTTTTTTTGTCTCTTTTTATGTTTTTTTTTAAATTGGATATAGTTTTTTATATTTTTCTGTCCACGTGAAGAGGCGATAGAGGCGATGGTGGTGGGTCACGAAAAGGGCCAGCACCGCGTAAAAGACATCGCAGACGCATCTAGATTTCTCATTATCTTCGTTACACTTAAATTCCTAGTCAAATTCGACGATTCTCGAAATCATTTAATTCGAAAAGCCACCGCCCCCGTTTCCTCTAATTTTTACGAGATCTTTCTTTATTAAAAACCATCGGCAAATATCATAAAAAATCCAAACTATTTCCATTATGACATAAATAATCAGAATTTTTTTTGTCATACAAAATTTTAAACTTGCTAATTACAATGCAAATACCCCAACTTTTTTGCATATATGACATATATGCCATCTATTTCAGTTTTATCCAAGATATATTTGTCGCACCAATATAAATTCAGTATTCTTAATGGACATGTTTAAGAAGATTGTGGTATTTGTATCATAATTAGTACAGTCTAAAGTTTTTTTAGTATTAATCTCCTAAAAAGTATACTATTTAGATCCTTGGTGTTTGGTTACAGGGTAACCTCACCAAATGGCTAGGAGTTTCACTTGTTAGTAGGAGTTGCCTTCCATTTGCCTGTTAATTCATATGGGCTGATGTGATTGCATTATATATTTTAATGTATCAATTCCCGTACATCCAATCTCACCCAAATTCCCATATGTAATTTTTTTTTACATATATCTTTATGGTGCGTTACATTCAAAAGGTCGCCAAGGTGGACGTAGCAGTTTTAATCACCTATTAAGGTCCCGACCAGCAAGTCTCCCGAGAATGCCACCAAGTTAACAATTTGAAAAACCCTGGATCTCTATTTCTTTTTGGGGGAAAAAATTTAAAAATTGTGGGGGAGGGAGGGGAGGGGAAGACTTTGGTTTTAACTTTGGTTGACCAAATGGATGATTATGTTGCCTCCGCACCCGTGGCTTACACCACACGCCTTTTAAATTCCCCCCCTAACTTTGGCCCCGGGAGTCAAAACCACCTTCACCTCCCCACCCTACTCGCAGAATTTCCTCGTTCCCTAAAACCTTTGATTAACGATAATCTCTAATCAACTTGGATTAAACTAACTTTAAAAAACTCCACAGCAGCTCTCTCTCTCTCTCTCTCACTATATCTCTTTCCAGGATACTCGCTGTCTCAAAGTGCGCAGGAGGTGCACTTGCTGGGGGTTTTTATTTATTCCATACCTGCCTCTCCTCGCGCTTCACCGTCTCTCTCTTTCTCTCTCTTCTGCGTCACTTTTGAATTAAGCCAAGCACCCACCATTGAAAAGATAAAAGGAAGGAAAAAATAAAAGATTGTTTTTTTTTTTTTTTTTCTTTCCTTTTGGTGGGTATTCTTGAAAGATGGGTGGGGGGAGGGAGGACATGTCCAATACAGTGAGTTGCATAAGAACAAACAAAAAGCTCACAAAAAAACAGATAAACCACCACCATCCCATGACTAAAACAACTGCGATGGAGTACTAGAGAGAGAGACACCAACCTTGAGAGAGATAGAGAGATAGAGAGATAGAGAGCCAGAGAGAGAGAGAGAGAGAGAGAGAGAGAGAAGAGAGCGTGTAATAATCCATTTGCAGAGGAAGTCGTTCTTGCCCACTCAAACCCTTTGAATGCGAGAATAAAGAAAAACACCGGCAAGGATAGAGCTCGTGGCTTCTTGTCTCTGTTGACGCCGTTGTTTTTCTTCTTCCTTTGCTTTCCTCGCTCTGCAAGCAAAGCGGTGGAAATGGGTGCATCTAATTCGGGCCCAGCTCGCCGGACGGGACGTGGGTTTGGCGGTGGCCTCCGCCGCCGGTGCTCCCGGAACTAGCCCGCATTGCCGGTCTCCGCAATGGGGAAGAGCGCCGAGGAGGAGCAGCAGGTGGCCGCGACGGTGGTGTCGATCACTTCCGAGCGGAATGCGGAGCGACGGTGTTGTGGGTGCGGGGGAATCTCGAAGCGCGTTGGGGTCAGATGCGTGGCCGTGTTGATTTTGTCTGTGGCCGTGTTCTTGTCGGCCGTGTTCTGGTTGCCTCCGTTCTTGCAGTTCGCAGATCGGGGAGATCTGGATCTGGATCCGAGGTTTAGAGGTGGGTCTTCACGATGGATTCTTGGAATCTTGTCTTGATGGGTGCTCACGTTTCCCTGGTTTTCTTGAATTTGAGTGCCGACATTGCCTGAAGATGACACGTGGGTTCGAGGGTTCGTTCGTTCTTGAGCTGTTTGTGGTACCTGGTTTAGTTCTAGCTTCCGGGGTTGTTAGGATTGTTTTGGGAGTAATTGCAGATGACGATCCGAGGAGGATTGATATAGTGGAGATTCAGTGTGCGCATTTGAGGAGAGTTCGTAGTAATTCATATGTCTTCATTTGATTTTAGGGGTCTATTTATTCTTCTTTAGCTGCCAAAAGTAGAAAATGGGGGAGTTTACTCTATTAGGAAGACTCTGATAGGATTTTGACTACATATAGAATGAAGTGAGAATTTGAATCAATGCGTCTTATGATCCGTCCAATTTGCATAGAAGTGGAAAGTTTCCATTCAGTTTTGATGGCAAATGAGTCAATATGTGGTTTAGTTTTAGCTGTTAATTTTATTCTGTTATATGGTCAATTAGAGACCGGCCTTATAGGGATGAAATCTTTGCCAAACTGGACTGATGGATCTGTCTTTCCTTTTGTAGCATATACATGCTTGTGCTTGCTCATGCTTCCCTTTTTCATGTGTCCAATTATGCCTAATTTATCTCTTGCTGGGTCAGGCCGTTTAAATGTTATGCTTTCCTAGTGTTCGGCCGCCGGTTTGTCGGATGATATTCACACAGCATCAGTTTGCAAAGGGTTCATGGTTATTCAGGGTTTGAAGATCTGGTTCCTAATCTTGCAGCTTTAATAGATTCTGTTGCATACTTTCTTCCTTGTAACAAAGTGAGAATATATGCTCTTACCTGTTAATACAATAAGTCAGACCCTTTCAATGAAAATTTTAACCTTACCTTTTTTTCATTTAGTTCTCATGCACTGAGATTCTGTCTCTTACAAAGTTCTTTCATTGTTACTTTATTAAAGGTATTTAGTGTATCCATCATTCAACTAGTTGCCAACCTACGGTTGTCATATGGTGCATCTTTTTGTACTGGAAGGGTCATATTGTTGTTGCTAATCAAAGACAAGAGTGGAATGGCGACAGCTGTCCTTGATTTTCTTTTTGGGGTTTTGCAATCCACTGCTTTCATAATGCTGGGTTTCTCATTTCTCTGTCCAACGTTTCACTAATGTACCTGTACCAACTAGCAAAGAAAGGCTTGTTGCAGGCCATTGTTAGTTGCATCACTAGGAGTAAAGGATCCAATTACTTTTATATGGTGGAAGGGTTTTTGGCTCTGCCCTCCTCTTGACAAAACTGCATAATTATCTAAATTTTACGTACTTCATCCACTGGGAATATATGAATTGACCAGATTTTGATCGATGCCATTTTCCATGCAATAAAATGGGAAATAATTGCTGGCTGCATAGTTGGAATTTATGTATGCAGTCACTGACAGTTTGTTATGAATGTGCATGCTGGCGGATTCTGGCTTAAGCATGCCTGACTTGCTTTGATGCAGGTTTGCACGTGTGATATAAGTTTCTGAGTACCAACATAGTTTGTCGGCATGAAAAGATTAGGATGTCAAAAAAGAAATCTATGAGTTGTTCAATCTATTGATATTCTTGAATGCATTTTCACCATTTAGGATCTTCTTCGCCTTCAGGCTTTAGATCTAAGCCTTGTATTTTTCGATTTTCAATTTTATCTCATTATTTATTTTCTCAATGTTTTGCTGGAATGTTAGCAATGTTTTCCTCATAGCCAAAAGTAAAAGAACAGTATTCTTCTATGCTTAAGATTGATCCATTATTCATTTTTTGATCTTTCTAGGTCATGATATAGTAGCTACCTTTAATGTTGAAAAGCCAGTTCTTCTTCTTCAAGACAATATCTTGCAGCTGGAAGATGACATTTTTGCAGAGATCAATCTTGCGACTATCAGAGTATCTGCCTCCCGATTCCTTTTTATTTTTTTTTATTTTTGGGATCTTATTGATTATGAGGCTAATCTTCCCCATCCTCTGAACAGGTGGTTATCTTATCTGTGGAGCCTTTACCAGGATCAAATGCTGCAACGGTCGTGTTTGCTATTGATCCTGATGCCAAAAATTCAAAAATATCCAATGCTACTGAAATTATGATAAGGGAGTCCTTTGAATCTCTGGTTACACGCCAAGTATATCTCCGTTTGACTGCATCCTTGTTTGGCGACCCGTTCTCATTTGAGGTGCTAAAGTTTCCCGGAGGAATTACCATCAGTCCTCTTCAGAGTGCATTTCTTCTGCAGAAAGTGCAGATCTACTTCAACTTCACCTTAAACTACTCCATTGAGCAAATACAAGATAATTTTGATGATCTTGTAAGCCAGTTGAGATCAGGATTGCGTCTCTCGTCCTATGAGGTTAGAGAGGAGTACCTTTTCCTTGTTTCTTTTGGAATGTTCTGACTTAGCACATTCGTGTTTTCAGTTATCATCTCCCTCAAGCAATATTTTGGTTAACTTTATAGTATTTGTTCTCCAATTTTATTTGTTTACTTCTGTGGATCATGATCGTTAGTTCTCATGCTTTTAGGGACCTGTGGGGCTTGTGGGGTATTTTTAAGGTGGTGTGGAAGATGTTTGGTTGTTATCATTTATCTAAAAGGGATTTCTTGCCCCCAATTGGATTATGCTTATAGGAGTGTGTCTATTGATGCAGCGTGTGTACTAAAAAATCTGGAGAATCTTACCAGTTTTGGTGATTTTTTTCTGTGTAGAACTTGTACATTAGCTTATCAAATATGAGAGGTTCAACAGTGGCTCCTCCAACTATAGTTCAGTCATCCGTTTTGCTGGCAATTGGAAACATGCCATCAGCGCCAAGGTTGAAGCAGCTGGCACAAACAATCACGGGTTCTCACTCAAGAAATCTTGGTCTCAACAATACCATATTTGGCAAGGTCAAGCAAGTCCGTCTTTCATCGATATTGCAGCACTCTCTCAATGGTGGTGACGGAGGTGGACCATCATTACCACCTTCTCCAGCTCCTCTGCCTGAGCCCCACCATGCACCACACCACCACCATCACCACCACTCTCACCACCATCACTTCCATCAGCCCCCTACAATTTCACCAGCACCTGCAACTCATGGTAGTGCGCATTCACCTCGAGCCGTTTCACCTGCCCATAGAAAAATCTCACCTGTCCACAGCAAAAGCTCACCATCACCTGCACCTCAGCCAAGTTATGAGGCAAGGCCTCCTGGCTGTAGATTCGGCTATAAAGGGAAGTCTTCAGGGAGTGGAAAGCAGTCTCATGTAGCTCCAGTTCCAGCACCAGCATTTGCTCCTCGGCATTCTGGGGTTTCTCCATCCCCACAAGCACATCATCTGCGGGCAGTTCCTGTGTCTAGCCCCTTACCACATGTCGTTTATTCTCATGTTCACCCCCCGTCGACGACCGAACATCATACAGATAACCCTGTGCGAACGCCGTCGGTTGCTCCATCACCAAATTCATGTAAGTAACATGCATCCTGCTTCACCGCTTCATAAATCTGCATCTCCCGTTCAAGTTCTTGCATGATTTCTTCTATCCCCATTTGTGGTAGCCATGCTAGATAATTGGGAATGTGATTATTTTTTGTAGAATTGAGTTTAATTCTTTCTGGTGCACTTTTCATTCTTATGATGAACTTTTATTAGTTCTGTATTTGACATTTGTCCCAGACCAGAAAATTTTCCATGAACCATTACAGTTGCCTCTTAAGTTAAAAGCATACTGGCTTTCTTGATCTTTGGGATTGTGACATAATTGACGAATCTAATGTTGTGCATCTCTGCATTTGCAGCTCCTGCAGGTCTTGTTCCCACAGTGCAATGGGCATTCACAGTGATCTTCGCCATCGTATTACAATTATGATGTCGTGGACAAAGCTATCGTATCCTGACCAGTTGAACCAGACAAGTCTCTGGTCCTTGTGAAGGCCCTGGAATGATCAAACCCTATACTGAGTAGAAGGAACCGAACGAGCTTTACGGGTGGGAGCGGCTGCAAAAAAAGGCGGTCCGCTCGCATCCGTGTGGATGGATGTATGTAGGTTTCGGGTGCGGGCGTGTGTGTATATATGTTATTCGAAATCCGGCTGGCAGATGCACCATCAGGTCAAAGTCACTAGAGGTGGCAGGCCATTGGTTCACATTGCATCTCCGCCGCTGTGTATTCTCTTCTGCGGCAAATGTAACGGTAAGGGGATAAAAAATGAAGAAAAGAAAGACGAACAAAGGAACTGCATAAAACTCTTTTTTTTTTTTTTTCCTTTTTTGGCTTACAATCTACTTATCGAGTACGTCGAGTACAATTTTTCGATCCCGGGTGTGCGTGATTCAGCTCTGTATTCAATGGTGGCTCGAGGTTATGTTTGTGTGTTGCGGTTTTCTCAGATGGGTGAGAGAATTGCTTGTTACGCAAGTTTTCTGGGTTGAACCGATGAGCAAGTGGGTGCTCTTCACGGGTAGCCTGGGGTTCCGGCAGTCGGCATCGGACCGTTCCACTTCCATGGTCACGCAGATTCCGGCCATACCGGTCGAGGCTGCCGGTGTTTCACTGTTAAGTAAAAAACCTGCCACGTGTGTTTTGCACCTGATTAATTTTAATTAGTTAGTTTTTTAATTAATTAGTTAATTAGCTTATGATTTGCGCCATAAGGGACAGGAGTTGAGTGATGGATTGGTGGGCAAGTCTGGATCTGGACAATGGCTTGGCGGGGTATTTTCGTAAAATAGCGAATGCAATTTTTGAATTTTCGCAGGTTTGTGGCTTTTAGCAATCTGTCGGTGGCACTCGCACCTGAGGAACCCTGAATTAGCATATGCTTTTGAAAGCAATATTTTTGCTTTCTTTTTTTGGGTCTGCGGAAATACGCTGATTTTTTATTATTATTATTGGATTTGATGATTTTGCAATTTCTATTTTGGATCCGATAATTTACTCCCATCTGGGTGACCAAGAATTGGATTTCTAACTTGTTTTTTTGGTTTGGCTAGTAAGGAGAAAATCATTATTTGCACACCTCGAAATCTTTTAGAGATGGGTGTGTTGTAGTTTTTCTTTTTGGGTAAAAAATTGAATGATTTTAAAATGTTTTTTTAAAAAATAATTACACGTATCACTTTAAAAATTAGTCAATGAAAATATTTTTATTAGCGATAATAATTTATATTTAAACATTTCCATGGATGATGCAATATTTTTATTTATTTATTTTTGTAAGTGATACAAGATATTATTTTAAATAAAAAATTAAAACATTTATTCTCAGCAAAATAAATGGAGTTTTAGTTTTGAATGTCTTTTCCATACGTTCAATTTTGTTTTCATTTATTGACAGTAAATTCAACTAACTTGTTTTGAGTTCATTGAACCATTTCATGATCAAAAGCAATGTGTTGGGGTGCTAGAACAACAAATGATTATTTAACATCATTTTCTTCAAATAGCATTTATCATGTCTACACGATCCATTGTGCTCGCAAGTTATATAGCTAGCAATAAATATTGACTAGTTAAAATTAACAAAGTTAGCATACTTATTACTTGAAAAAATCTTGAGATAAAATTATTCTATTTTTCCTTAATGGAAAGCAAGACTATGAATTTTAATTTTATTTTTTACCAAATATGAGCAAATTTTAATTATTAAGCGACAAGCGAAAAATTAGATGTGCTGATAGCTCCTCACACGATACGAGAAATGATTGCTCCATTGATTGCCGCACATGAAGAAGAATAAATACATGTTGTTGATCAAATAGTAAAGATCTGCTCGTGTTTCGGTGGTGAAGTTTTCACCCAATTATCTAAATCATAAATAAATAGAATCATATACCTGGTTACAAAAAGGAAATTAGATTATTTTTGTTACTTACATTTGGAAAATCTCGATTTTATTCATAATCATTCAAAGACTATTTTCGTTCTGACCAAAAAACATATTTTCGCCAAGAAAACCTGTAATTTTTGTTTTAAAAAACAGACATAACGTATTTATGAAAAAGTTGTCCTGAAATCATGTTTGACCAAATGAGGGAAGATAGGCGAGGCGACAGGCCAGTGATGAGTAAAGAATGGGATAAGAGGTCACGTTCTCGCACGTTGTAGATTCAACCAAATTCATCATCTTCACAAGCGAAAAAAAACAAAAAAACTATTAATTTTCCTTTTCCTTTTGTCTTTCTTAAGCAACCATATCATTCCTTTTGAATTCATGCGCATGTGCTTGCTAAGTTAGGAGAAATTGTTGGCAGAAAATAAGGAGGAACCGGGGTCTTAAAATATGATTTTAATATTTTTAAGACTTTATTTATTTTATGAAAAAATAAATAATTTGAGAAATATTTCTCTAAAAATAGCCGCTTATATCGCTTGAAATAAATAATTAATAAATAATTTTTCATTATCGATAATAATTTACGTCTAAACATTTTCATGGAAGATGAAAATATTTTTTATTTATGTATTTTTGTAAGTGATACAAGCAAATATTTTTTAAACTATTTATTTTCTACGATGGATAAGGATTCTTAAAGAATATCTATTTGATAATCAAGACATCTGAAGTATATGTACCATTATACAAGGTCCGAAAAGTTTCATAAAATAATTACATTTATTTGCAAATATTAATATTAAAGTGTGTTTATGTAAGTTAGAGATGATGGTAACAGCATGAATAATTATAATTATTTCATATAAATGTTGCACTTATATAAAAATGATTTTTTTTTATAAAAATTGATTAATTTAGTTAACTTTTTCTTGCCAACAATTGATTAATTTAGATGATCCGATGTTTCTCGAGATAAGTTTTTTGGGATGAGCTTGTGACTTGTGAATGCTGAATCACATATGTGATTTCACACGGATGGACTAACCAAGTGATACTTATCTCTATAACAACCCACCCTTTTTTTTTGAGAATAGCATAGTAGTTTCTCCTCGCTAACTAGGTGACATGTTAAGATAATTGTCTACAAAACCAAAATATATTTTATGTCGGCTAATTTAGTTCTAAACTTTTTAATTTTGCTAGTTTAATCTTAAATCTTTTGATGATTCACCAATAGTTGTTTAAGTTGGTGTTTTTGGACAAAATTAGTTGGAGTGACTATATTGACAAATCGTTGAAAGGTTTAGCAACAATTTTTGGACTTTAATATTCCTCATTGGTCTTATGCTTATATCTCTTAATCTTGTCCCCAAACATTTATTCCTTGAAAAATTGCATGCCAATTGTCCCATGATTTTGCTTCCAAACAATAATTGTCTTACGATCTTGCTCCCAAGTGGTGATTGGCAATTGTTCAGCATTAATTACCTCGTGATTGTTCATCGATAATTGTCTGGTGATCTTGTCACTTTGATCTTGTCTTTGAATGGTAATTGCTTTATATTCCTATTTCCAAGTAATTGTCCTCCAAAATATGCATGCCGATAGCTGTTTGATCCTCAATTGCTTTGTTCCCTTGCGATCTTGAATTAGTGAATTCATAACCATGTTCCTATGTTCTTCAGCCTCCAAAGAGTTTTGATGGTTTGCCATCCTTAGCTCATTGATAGCTGTTAGCCATTCGTCATCGTACATTAGTAACCGATTGGTAATTTCCATCAACATGCATTGCTGATGATGCATGTCAATACTGATTGTTAATATCAACATTAATTCCTATGATTAATGGCGACATATCTCATGCATGGCAATCCTCATATACTACTCACATAATTATTAATGTTCACATGTCTATTGCGTACTTATCCGTGCTGACTGTTTGATTAATTTTGGTGTATATGGCATTTCTTTATTTTTCAATGCTCAAATTAGTAAATTAAGAGATTTGACCAATTATAAAAATTAGTAAATTACGAGACTTGTCTGAATCAATTCAGTAATGGAGGACTAACTACTAAAATTGGAACCATCACTCCAAAAAAACACGATTTTTAGCACCTACTGCTCAAACGAAAGTTCTCGTGGACTGGTAAAGGTGGGAGCTTGGAGACTGGAACAGAGGTGTCTGAGGCTCTGCGAAGCTCGGGCGGCCACGGCGCGACCCTTTCTTCGCGAACGAAAAAGACGCTTCGCTCTCGCGTAGTGGCAAACGAAAAAGGGAAAAATATCGTCTTGATCGGACAAACTCCTCCCTCGCTCTCACCCTTTTTTCTTCAGTGTCTTCACGTTCTCGTAGGAGCAAAGCCACCGCCTTTTCCCCAAAAACATCTGGACACAAAGCGGTGATCCCTTCTCTCTGTCTTTCGTTATCTTCTGAATCGGGTGGCGAGCGTTCCCCACAAAAATCCCAGCATTTATTTGCAAAGCATTCAAGCCTCTTAACGACTTCTTATAGAAAGTAACCAAAAGGTGGGAGCTTGGTAACTTCAGCTGCCTCGCATTGCGTTCGCTCGATTGAATTCTACTCCAGTCCTGAGATTTCTCTTCTGGGTTTTGCTAGTTATCGAGGAATCCCTTCTGGGTGGGAGTGATTTCCCGCGAGAATGGCGAATTGGGGGATGTTTTCCGGCTCCAAGTCCACGGAATCTGTGACCGTCAGCTTCAGGATACCGTACTACACTCACTGGGGTCAGAGCCTCCTCGTGTGCGGCTCTGAGCCGGCGCTCGGATCGTCGGATGTGAAGAAGGGCGTGCCGTTGACTCCGTCTCACCACGGGGACGAGCTCATATGGCGTGGGAGTGTCACTGTGCCGAGTGGTTACACGAGCGAGTACAGTTATTATGTGGTGGACGATGGCAGGAACGTGTTGAGATGGGAGATGGGGAAGAAGCGCAGGTTGGTGTTGCCCGAGGGAGTGAAGGATGGCGATGTGGTGGAGCTTTATGATCTTTGGCAGGTTATCTTTTTTCTGAGCCTTCTTCTGCTAAATTTTTAGTCACTTAATGTGTTCTGGAAACAAAAGAAAAGTTTATGATTCCTGCTTTTATTTGGTTGGTAACTGGAAAGGGGTGATGAACTCACTCTTGATGGGTATTGTGGAGTTGCAATTCTTGCGTTGCTTTACTGTTGTCTAGTGGTAGATTCCTGTTGTGAGAGAAAAGTGGAAGATGGGTGGGAGTCTCTGTTGCACTCCTAGATTCTTGGAACTTACCTTTGTTATCTTTCCAGACCAAAATGGATCTATGATAAAAATTTTTGTACAAAGTTAACAAGCTGTGAATTGGGGGTGAAGAGCGATTACAAAGGGAAGATCTGTACAATTGGATAAGATAGAAGAGTAATGCAGAAGTTGAAAACCGCGGCAGTGCTCACTTTCCTCTACTTGGTCCCTTTTATATTTTCAGCTCGTGTTTTACTGTCACAACCTGCGTCCTTCTGGGGTCCTGTCACTTGACGACTCTTCACTTTATCTCAAAGTTGGATTGCTGCTTTGTACTTCTCATCTTCCATCTACACGTTTGTTTGCTTTGCTAACTATACTATCTTTGTTTAGCTGTCATAAATCTGAAAAGCATAATCATTGGTAAAGTGCGGCTTGGATCATCCATCTTAGAGCAGTTGAGATTGTGAGGTGTTTCTGCTGTGTCTTAAACTGGAATACTGGATACATTTAGATCGAGTAATTTAGCCCCAATGATCATGTTCTTGTTTTAGCTTGCAAGGTTGTTTCATGTTGTGAAAGATTTTTGACAAGAACTGGTGCTCGACTTCTTCTTTGAAGTAGATTTTGATGAGTAGTAGCTGACACCTTTTTCCCAGCAGACTGGTTCAGATACTCTCCCATTCAGCAATGCGTTCAAAGATGTCATCTTTCGTAGAAGTTCGAGTTTGGGCATAGAAAGACCCCTTGGAGTTCTTCAGAACAATTTGGATGAAATTGGTAATTTGTTAATTTAGACTTTTGATGAAACCTTTGCATGTAATGTCTTTTGAAACATTTCATGTAACTGACTGGTTCTGTTTTATGCTTGGGTTAAATGCAGATTCTGTCCTCATTCATTTTCAAATATGCTGCCCCAGTATTGAAGAGGACACTGCAGTAAGCTCCCTTTTCCAACTGAACTTTTGACTTGTTTGTCTTAAACAATTTCTACGTTCCATTTCTTATCCTGTCGGACTTCCAGGTGTATGTGATAGGGAGCTGTTCTAAGTTGGGGCAGTGGAAGATTCAGAATGGAGTTAAACTTAGCCATGCTGGTGATTCAGTTTGGCATGCTGATTGTGTAGTCCAAGAGGCGACTTTCCATTAAAATATCCTTTTCAGTTTATTCTGGCAACAATTTGACTGCTTTCAAGTAGTGTCTTCTTGGCTGGTAGTTTGGCTTTTGCAAGCCTCTTTTTCCCTCCTTAACCATCTTTTATACATACAAGTATTGTACACATGGCAAGGCAGGGAACATTTCTCTAGAAATTGGCTCTCAACGGGAACTCTCCCTTGAATCCTCCAAAAGTCAACCAAGATATATGTTCCTTTCTGATGGCATGTTTCGAGTAAGCAAGTTCACTATTAATCAGCCTTTAAGTGGTATGACTTGAGACATTCATTGACATTCTCTTCATCAATCTGTTTCTTAGGCAATGCCATGGCGTGGTGCTGGCGTTGCTATTCCCATGTTTTCTATCAGATCCGAAGAGGATGTTGGAGTTGGGGAGTTTCTTGACTTAAAGTTGCTCGTGGACTGGGCTGTTGAATCTGGATTTCACTTGGTTCAACTTTTACCAATTAATGATACATCTGTACATGGGATGTGGTGGGACTCATATCCTTACAGGTAAGCTGTCTCCTCAAAAGTTCATATACTTGCGAGTATCATGGGAATAAGTATGCCTTCTTTCATCCATTCATACCTGAATCTTACTTTCTTCTAGTTTATAGTCACAAAAAAGAAAAATCCAATAACAAATATTGTTTTTGCACCTTATAATCTTCATGTACGAGTTACCCACATGGTTAAATTTTTTTCTTCTTTGATCAACTCACAAGCATGGCGTCTTATTTAATCCTTATCCATTTTGTTTTGGAGCAAGAAATGAGGACAAGAGTTGAGGTTCTGGATAGAGAGGTGCAAAAGTATGCAAAACTCACAGTGATAAATATACTCTGGCACAGAAATGTAATTAAGGGATGCCTCTGTCTGGAGTAGGACACTAGAAGCACCTGGAAGTGGGTGAAGAAGCACAAAACCTGACCACTAGGTGATATCTTGTCAACGATACTGTTTAAAAAGCTACAGCTTTTTTAATTAAGAGGACCAGGCAAAAAATAGCTTGATGCTTCTGATGCATGATTCATCGGTGAAATTCATCACTAGTTATCAGTTGTTCTCTGTAGAGAAGATTGAAGTTTCTTATGGTAGTTTTTGGGTTTTCATATGGTTACCTATTTGTTTTTTTTTTCCTCCTTGTGTTCATGCAGCTCACTTTCAGTATTTGCATTACATCCACTTTACCTGAGACTGGATGCTCTTTCGAAGGACATACCGAATGATATCAAGGTGGTATATGTAACTTTTCACCTTTGCTTGTGATAGATATTTTGAGAGCAGCTTTTTTGTTGTCAAGCTTTGAACCCTCAAGCATGTGTTTAGTTACAAAATTCGTCTGTATTTTTTTTGTCTTCCAGCATGATATTCTGAAGGCCAAGGAGGAGTTGGATAAGAAGGTAACATGGTTCATTAGTTTCTTTGCTAAGGAACTTTTTTTCTATGTATGTTCAGTAATTCTAACTGCAAACAAGCTAGAATTGGGCCACATGACTTAATTGGGAGAGAATTTCTGAAATGCATGAGATATTCGTGCATGACAATAAATGATGACACAGAGGCTGATGTCCAAATTCTCCCCTCTTCTTGCTTTTCCTTTTTTGTTCTATTTTATGCTTATGATTTCACTCTTTCCAATAGTATAGTGATCCTGTCCCTTAATCAAATAAAATGCCTTTATCTAAGCATTTTTTGCATCAGACGTTGAACTGTGACTTGGAGGTTTGGCTTGCCAACTAGTAATTATATCTTGTGCTGGAAAAAAAAAATTCTCAAGTTGGGATACTCATATTTCTACTCCAATGCTGGGCAAATTTCCTTAAGATGGTTCCCCATGCACATGGTTCTATCCTAATGCCCTCTTCTTTTGATAAACAATGCTGGAACCAACCTGCTCTATTGGGTTAGTCATTGGTTTTGAAGACTTTCTTCCTGATAGAGTGGAGTAATCTTCTGTTCCTCAATAAGTCTAGATGCATTATCTGTTCATCTAAGTTTGTTTCTACTTATGAGATTGGTGATATGTATATGAAGATGAGTTGGCAACTAAGTGTGAAGCTGCTCTTTGTGTTTCTAGTTGAATAAAGGCTTGCATCAGTAAATTTCTGTATGGGACATTGCTAATTACTAAGTGCCTAATTATGTTATTGCAGAGGCCAATTTTTCTGTATATCCTGACACGCAAATTGCCTTAATTGGGTTTGGATGTCTAGGATGTTGAATATGAAGCGACAATGGCCACAAAGCTTTCAATTGCCAAGAAGATTTTCTCTCTTGAGAAGAATTCAGTCCTCAGTTCAAGCACCTTCCAAAAGTTCTTTTCAGAGAATGAGGTCATACAAATTTTTTTTTCCTGTTCTTATTAATTGATGATGGTCTTGTGAGATGAGGATGCATGGTAGCAACTCATGAGCCGTGTCTGCTGAAGCCGCAGTTTTCACTCTTGACTCCTGCTTCATTGGTTGTAGGAATGGTTGAAACCTTATGCAGCCTTTTGTTTCCTACGTGACTTCTTTGAAACTTCCGATCACAGCCAATGGGGTCGCTTTTCCCAATTTTCAATGCAAAAGGTGATTTTACTTTGTTTTTTTCAGTCAATTTGGTGTCTGTTTATTTAGTTTTTATTGATGAACTCACTAGATTATACACACTCTAATTGAAGATCTGATAATACCGTCCTTCCTCACAGCTTGATAAACTTGTCTCAAAAGAGAGCTTGCACTATGACATCATATGCTTCCACTACTACATTCAATTCCAGTTACACTTGCAAGTAAGTGCAGTACATTTTCTCATTTTGATGCAATCTGGAAATTGTTCACTAGCCATCCTGACATTTTTATTGGTTGAAACAATATGAATTGGCAGTTGTCAGAAGCAGCTGGGTATGCGAGAGAGAAAGGAGTGGTGTTAAAAGGAGATCTGCCTATTGGTGTTGATAGAAATAGTGTCGATACCTGGGTCTATCCAAATTTGTTTCGGATGAACACGGCAACTGGAGCACCTCCTGATTATTTTGATAAGAATGGGCAGAACTGGGGGTTTCCTACTTATAACTGGGAGGAAATGTCAAAGGACAATTATGCTTGGTGGCGTGCCCGTTTAACACAGGTTCATGTTGGAATACAATAGCACAGTACTGTGTGTCAATGACTTTTGAGCTCTTGTTTGCACAATGATCATTATGAACTTAATAAGGATGAATATGAATTTTTCTCACCAGATGGCGAAGTACTTCACAGCTTACCGAATTGACCACATACTTGGTTTCTTTAGAATCTGGGAACTTCCAGAGCATGCCATGACAGGTCTTGTTGGTAAATTTAGACCGTCAATTCCTCTAAGTCAGGTACTTCTAGTCCTCTTGATTTATACTCAAAATGAAGTTCACAGAGATTATTTCTTGTTATAAAAGATTCCTCTTCCTCTTTTTGAAGCTTTTTAGTAAAAATGATGTCTAACTGTAGGAAGAACTTGAACGAGAGGGAATATGGGACTTTAATCGTTTGAGCAGTCCTTACGTCAGGCAGGAATTATTACAGGTTGCTTGCTTTTGCTTCTTTGACGTGTTGTGATTAGTGTTTGTGCATTCGGATGATTCTATTTGTCAATTGGTACTGCTTGATGAGGCTTTTTGGTCCAAAGTTTTATACTTCATAGGAAATTTCTTCTCCTCGTGCAGGAAAAATTTGGAGAATCATGGCCTTTTATTGCTTCTAATTTCTTCAGTGAATATGAGAAGCACCTTTATGAGGTAAAATTCGGGAGTTCAAGCAACATGGAGCTTTATGTTGTTCTTTCTGTTATGATTTTTCACCTCTAAATTCAGGTTGACTGGTGTCTCTTCAAGGGAATTCATTGTCTCAAGTATAGCTGAACATATCTGCTTAATCCAGTTGAAAGTTACATGGGTTTGAACTTAGACTAACTGTGATGGATTTTCATGCATCTGTTATATGTCATGATGTTTAGTTGTACTTCTGTGGAGATATGGGTGCCGTGAAATTCTTATTTTACATTATGATTCGGAAGTTTCTCTTCATTGTTAAAGGGCAAAAAGTGCTACCAAGGGACATGGGGAGGTATAAAAGTGAACAGAAAAATAAACGAAGGAAAAAGGACAATTGATGCAGTTATTCATCTTGTTAAAGCTTATAATGTAGATCCTCTTTGTACCTGTTTGGTGTGATTAGAGGTTGGTAGTAATAACATCTTCTCCTTGCAAAACTTTCTGGTAATGGCAGTGAGGAGATTGAAGAAAAGATTTACTTGCTCTTAGGCCCTGGATGGAATTTGATGGTGCTGTGATCTGAGTGGTTTGACGCAAGTCTAGTAATGGCGAGTTCAAACGAAGTAGAACTTATTTGCCTCTGCATTTAGCCTTGTTGCTTTATGTGCTTTTGGAATTTTATTACTTGTAGATGTGTTATGCAAGCATCTTGGCCTAGCTTCAACTTCAGATAGTTCTTTCTGTCCACTGATTTACATGGGATTGCTTGATTTTGTAGTTCAAGGAAGACTGCAACACAGAGAAGAAAATTGCTGCAAAACTGAAGTCATTTGTGCAAAGGTCCCTGTTGGAAGACGAGAATAAGATACGACGGAATCTCTTTGATCTTCTACAGGTAATGAGTCAATCTTCTGTTTCTCCTATAATATGCTGCACTTGTTTTTCTTTTGCTTTCCACCTTCACTTGTTAGAATCTATTTGCATTTGCAATCCTAGCACTGTTCCATCTTGCAGAATATAGTTCTTATCAGGGATCCCGAGGATGCAAAGAAATTTTATCCGCGCTTCAATCTGGAAGATACAACAAGTTTTAAGGACTTGGATGATCACAGGTATCAATCTTTTGGTTCTCGTTGAGTCACTGAGTGACGTATGACAAACCCAAGCTTGACTAATGTTGGCTCAGTCTACGTTAATGGTTTAATTGCTGGTCATTATGTCCTACTGGAAAAGCATGGTGTTCTTTTCATCTCTTCGGTGAAAATTATTTGACCTTGTGCTGTGTTTGGGTTTCCTTCATGGGAGCAAGGGGGCTTTACTAGAAGATGGATGACTCCTCCGCTTTGTGACATTTAACGAGATTCTTTCTATGCAGCAAGAATGTTTTAAAGCGACTGTACTATGATTACTATTTTCACCGGCAAGATAACCTGTGGAGACAAAATGCTTTGAAGACATTGCCTATCCTCCTGAACTGTTCAGATATGCTGGCTTGTGGAGAAGATTTAGGCCTCATCCCTTCGTGTGTACATCCTGTATGTCTCCCACTGTCATACAAATGCTTTCTAATAAGGAGCTCTTGTAACTTTGACATTATCTCACAGGTTATGCAAGAACTTGGACTAGTAGGTTTACGCATCCAGCGAATGCCTAGTGAACCAGATCTTGAGTTTGGTATTCCTTCTCAGTACAGCTACATGACGGTATGATCCTACAGGAATCCACATAGCTTGTTCGAATACTTCACCAATCCTTTGTTAACCGAGTTGTGCTTTAAGCTTATTTCAGATATCTATATGTTTCTGGGTCCATAGTAATCAACAAAAGTTAAAATTTGCAGTTCTGTCTTTTCATTTCTCATCAAGTCTGCGCTTTCTGTGTTCATAAGAGAACTTTCCCTTTCCTTATGTATGTGTGCCCATGTGCATGAAGTACGAAAGAAAATACATTTTCCAAAACCCTACATGTTCTATCAGAACTTAATAGTTGATGGTGAAACGTCTCCTGTTACTAAGGTGTGTGCTCCATCTTGCCACGACTGCTCTACCTTACGTGCTTGGTGGGAAGAAGATGAAGAAAGAAGGTGCCATTTCTTCAAAAATGTGGTGGGTTCTGACAAGTTGCCCCCAAGTAAATGCATTCCTGATGTTGCATATTTTGTTTTACGCCAACATGTCGAAGCTCCATCCATGTGGGCAATCTTCCCTCTTCAGGTATCTTGCCCGACACAGTTCTTCAGCTAAAATTTCATTTGCATCAAACTTCTTGTTAGATTTGGCAGATCCATCCTCATACCCTTGATGGTTCCTTTGCTTAATTTTTTTAATTTTTGCTTATTTTGTTTGGATATACTGTGACTTCAGTTGTGCTTAAGTGATGTTTGTGTCGATGCTAGGACTTGCTGGTGTTGAAAGAAGAATACATGACTCGTCCAGCAACCGAGGAAACAATCAATGATCCAACCAATCCAAAGCATTACTGGAGATACCGTAAGCTTAATCCTTCCGTTGTTTTGAGGTTTTGAGATTAAAATATGAGAGATGATTCTGCCGTTCTTTATAGCTTGCTTAAATTATTCGACCCTTGAATTAAGTCAAGAAGATAGAAAGACTATCAAGTTTTGAGACGTGTGCATCTCGAACTCAGGTGCACATGTGACGTTGGAGGCCTTGATGAAGGACCGAGATCTCATATCCACGATTAAGAATCTTATACGTGGGAGCGGAAGATCGCATCCCCTCCTTGTCGAAGCTAATACGAGTAGCAGTCGAGAAACGGGAAGTACCACTACAGAAAAGAAGCTTATCAGTGGAGAAGCCTTAAGCACGCACTTAAATGAAGCTCCACCGAGGGAGAGCCTGGTGGTTTCATAATCCAGTCGGTGCTTGTAAGCTAGACATTTTATTGGAAAATTCGGAAGGAAGAGGTACCTGGAGTATCTGCTTTATTGAATTATGGATATTTTTTTCCCAATAAGCATAGGATAACCTTTCCTGTCACAGCTGAGGGATAATAATACTGTATTGACCGATACAATAAAACTTATATATCCACTTATCGCACAAGATAGTGAAGCGCATGGTCAAACTGATTCATTCTCATATCGCTCTAGTACTTACTGCCCAGAAACTACTGTCAATTCCATCTTCAGGCAGCAGATTGTGGCGGCTTAATTTAAACTTTTTTTTTCGAGGGAAGAAGGATGTTCTTCTCTTCTCTCATGGTTACGTCATGTGGCTGCTGCTATATCCTATGGCACGGACCTGGCAGGCTGGCAAAGGGTCTATCAACATCACCGGTATGAAAGGGTTTCAAGAAAATCATGAAAATCGAGATAGAGTAGAGCATACGTACTTTGCCTTAGTTCTGTCATTATCGCTTATTCTCCGGTAATTACAATATTCTTTAGTCACATCAATACTGATAAGAGTAATTTATGTTTGAATGATCGAGCTTGTACGCCTGTTTTGTTGCTCAAAGATATGGAGAATGTTATTCGGTCGATACTTGAATTGACATCTACATGGTTTTAGGTCGTAGATGTTCTAATCATGCAAGACAAATGCGGGTCATGTAAATGTTCGCATCAAAAGGCGGAGCCTTGCTGCGACTATTATCTGTCTTCCAATGCAGATACCTCCGAGTGTGCTGCTAATACAAAATCGTTGCTATATAACAAGCTGAAAATGGGGCTTCGAAACTGTTAACATGCCAATGCATTCATGTATGGACTTGTATGGTCCGAACACTAATCCGATCATGCACAGTGAATGTTCAAGAAAGGAGCATGAACTGGAGCGAACAGTCTCTCCCTTTCTCTATGTGCTCTTGCATAAGCCATGTTCATATTTCTCAATCGTTCCTTTCACTTCTTTACCTTACCAAACGAAAAGAATCAGTTGCTTTAACAATCAGCCACATTGGGTTGGAGGTCAATTACTTGGTTTGGTGGGAGGTTTGGAAAGATTTCATCCGGCTAATCAAATAAAATTTGCCCTTACTGAAGTTTACTTCGAGATGTGTCATGATTCATATCCCTATAATTCAAGAAAAATAAACAAAATTACCCTAAAAGATTTGGGGTGTACAAGACGGACTGACTAAATCGGGAATCATTTGGTTTGATATGGTTTTCAAGAGTGTTAGTCCGGTTCCTGGTTCTAGGGGGAATTAGACCGAATTGGACCACTCGGACTAATTGCTTATTTTTTTTTTTATCAATGTCTCACACACCCTTTCTCTCTTTCTTCTATCTTTTCCTTTCGCACCATGATCAGTTTCAAGGACCTCCAATCCGATCCTTGATTTTGGGAACTAGGGACTGGCCCCTCTTTCTGTCTCCAATTCTAGGTGTGATTGGACCGGATTGAGAACTAATCACTCATAAAAAAATAGATAGAAAAAAAAATTATTACGACTCATTGATGCACCTATTGATCTAACCACGAGAGTTCAAGCACAAATATGAATCCAAATTATCACATAAAATATAGATTACCAAGAGATTTCAGAAAGCATTCCGTAAATCGAGAATTTTTAGTTAGGAGTTCGGTTTCTCCTCGGCCTAAAATTCTCGATTTGCCATTAATACGAAGTCCTTCGATTTTCTTGGTGAATGGTGATAGCTGAGCCCCCCTCCCCAAAAAAAGAACAGGACCCAACTCGGGTCCAACTAAATTCGGCACCAAATCGAAACGATTCCACGCCAAGAACGACGTCCCGAAACGACATTGTCCGTCTTCTCCTGTCGGGTTGGAAATTAGGTGGGTGTCCAGAAATAGGAAACAGTTACCTCGGAAGACGCAGCGGAATTCGGGGACGCGTTGGGTTTTTTTCTCTCGCGAACGAGGAAAAGGATCGATTTTTATCGTTTGATTGACTGATATCGACGAACGGGGTTGTGGGTTTGAAGGCGGGGGCATCTGTGGAATCCTCTTGGGGGAAAAATTTATAAAAATAGAAAAAGAGGGTGTCTTTGTTTTCTTCAATAAAGTAGGGACGGATTCATCCTCTCGCGCTCCCGTTGCTCTTCGTCTCCCCCCTGAATGCCTTAACCAGTGTTCAGGGTCTGTTTCTCTCTCCCTCTCTCTGTCAATGCTTTCTGACCATGTTATGTTCTCTTTGGCCCTGCTTTTGTCATTCTGTGTTTGGGTTTTGTCCATTGGTCATTATATGTTTTGGAGAAACTTTGGCTGTCTTGTTCATTTTGTTCGATCATGTGTTTTTTCTTTCTTTTATTGTTTTATGTTGGCTCTTCGCGGTTGATCATTTCCTTTCCTCTGCATTTCGTTCCCGCATTGTTGAAATGTGATGCATTTGTAAGCAAAAGAAGAAGAAGAAATAGAAACGTGATGCCTGAAATCATTCTGTATAATTTCGAGCATGCTCACTTCCGGTTGTACCTGTTCCGATACCCAGGAAACGTAATCCAGCGAAAAAGAGAAAAAGAGGAGAGCCCGCGAAACATTTTTGTTGTAATTTTTCTTTTTAATGTGTGTGGGATGGAATTCCTCTGTTTATGACATTTTATCTAATGTTTTCAGAAAATTGTTGGCGATTTTTGTGCGGAGGAGCGAGGGATTTTGTAGGTTGGTGCATTCCATATTGGATTCGATTGCTCACGACATAACTCCAAACTTTCTTTCTTTTCATTACGCGATGATTGAAGAGCTTTTCTTTTTGGTTTTGGTTTTGGTTTGGTCTGTGTTTTTCACCCCCTAAATCCTTGTCCTTTTCCATTGGAATATGCAGGTTATGATGGATCCAGTGGGTATGAGTTGAACCTATTATGTGATTGTCATCAGCAAGTCAACATTAATGAAGCAAGTGCGGCACTGTACATAAAGGCACCTGCATTATTTTGGTGAGGCAACATTTATTTTTATATTTTTCAAGGACATGGTTTTTGCAAGCATTCCTAGTTATTTTATCGTTATTATGAGGCAGAGATCCAACTGGATTAGCTTCCGTGTCTTTTTTGTTTTTGGTCATAGCTTCCGTGTCTATTTCATGAGCATTTAATTGATGTGGTAGGAAGTCAAATCAGAAAGATTTCTTAGGTTCAAGCATGCGGAAGTTCCATCCAGTCAAGTCACACAACATATTCCACTCTCATCAGTTTCACAGTGCCACATAGGGAATGCTTATGACTTGTACCATGTTGAATGTGCAGATTGTCACCTTGATCATGTTAAAAGTTGATATGAAAACCACGGGATTGAAGAATGCTTGAAATGAATAATATTTTTGGTGAAATTTTTACAGTCAATAGAGATCTCCAAACCAACTTTTACCCAGCAATGATGAGAATGATGCAATAATGTTACTCCAAAGATATGCTCAGGTGTTAGGGACTGTTCTTTCCATGCAATAGCTCATGCAACTTGTTTTGGCTGTCAAAATGTTAATCTCGGTTGTTGTGCTGTTAGGACTGACTCGAAGCTGTCTATTCTGGGATGCAGTTTCTGATGGCCAATCCATTAAGGTAGACCTGTTCTCTGGGATTCCTCTGAGGATTACCCTCGCCCTGCCCTGCTGCCATTTGTTTCTGTTGAATGAGATTTTCCAAAATGGCGGTAGCTATCGATCAGCATCATGGATTCAGGCCACCGACCCGACCGCAGAGATGCAAACTTCAATCTTTCACTCATCTCGACTTCACCGTAATTGATCTTGGCCAAACCCATCTCACCCATTCCTCGAACCAAGCATTTGATATTGCTCATTTTCACCGATGCTTCTCCACCCCTTGCCTGTCCTTGACCACTCAAGTGGAAGAAGACCTTGATAGGAATCCGCGCATTGAGATTCTTGGTGGCTGCAGGGCCTTCAGAGCTCGCGCTCTAGTTGTAGAGGTTGCCATAGCAATGGCTTCTGGAGTCAATCCTGTGCCGGTGTCGAGTGGACTTGGTGGAGCATACTACATGCGTGGCCGAGATGGGCATGACATTGCCGTGGCAAAGCCTGTTGATGAAGAACCTTTAGCTTTCAACAACCCTAAAGGCTTCAGGGGTCTGATGCTAGGCCAACCTGGCATGAAACGATCCATATGTGTTGGTGAAAGCGGCGCACGAGAACTGGCTGCATACATTCTCGACCATGGTGGATTTTCCGGTGTTCCACCGACTGCTTTGGTGAAGATCTCTCATGTTTTTAATGAAATTGATGCGTCGCCAACATCATTAACACCTTACAAGATTGCATCGCTGCAACGCTTTGTGGATCATGATTTCGATGCTGGAGAATTGGGTCCCTCTAGCTTCTCAGTAACATCGGTTCACAGGATTGGGATCTTGGACTTAAGAATACTAAATCTTGACAGGCACGCAGGAAACATTCTGGTCAAGAAACATCTGAACGAAATTTCTACTGCTGGGTCACTGGAACTTGTGCCAATCGATCATGGCCTTTGCCTACCGGAGTTCCTTGAGGATCCTTATTTTGAATGGCTGCACTGGCCTCAAGCCTCTGTTCCTTTTTCCGATTTAGAAGGCGAATACATATCCAACCTAGACCCCATTAAGGATGCTGAGCTTTTGAGGACCGAGGTTCCTTCTCTGAAGGAGTCCTCTGTCCGGGTTCTCATCCTATGCACCATCTTTCTAAAACACACCACGGCTGCTGGCTTCTGTCTTGCAGATATAGGTGAGATGATGACTCATCAGTTCTCTTGTGGGCAGGAGAATCTCAGTTTATTGGAGGAGCTGTGCATTCAATCCAAGGCAAGCATGCTGATCACTTTGGGGGACGATGTGCCTGTTGATGAAACAAATGAAGAAAACGACCTTGAAGTTACTCAGTTTGTCATGGACAATGACGATGACATGAAGGAGGACTTGGACCTCCCTGAGACGGTTAGGCCACGTAAACTTCCCAGGTTTTTGTCTGTCAAGTCATTGTCCAGGCTGCCTGACGTGTTATTATCTCCAAAGGGGGAGGCAAACGACCCCCTGATTTGTGAATACGAGTCATATGCAATAGAAGACGATGAGGGCGAAAATCATGATGATGCCATCAATGGTCACAAGGTTTTCAACCGGAGCATGAGTTTTGCAGTGCAGCAACGCAACAATGAGGGCGAGGGGATCTCTTTCGGAGATATGAGCGAAGACGAGTGGGTCCTGTTCCTTGAGATCTTCGAGAAGCTCCTGCCCGAGGTCACGGAGAACGCTAGATGCAACGGCTTGAAGCAGAGGTTGGGAACCTCTTGCGACTTCTGAGAGGATTCGCCAAAGCAATAGCCTATTAAAGATCAGCAAAAAAAGATAAATGAAGCTTGGACACGATCGCTTGTAATTACTGTGGACTAATTTTCCTTTTCTGTTTCCCAAATGACTTGCTAGTGTAAATTGTAGATAATGACACCATTTGGGCCGACACCAGGGGAAAAGAGATCGGCAAGGCGCCGTCCTTTCCTTTTTATACGGTCTCGCGAATTTTTTTCTCCTCATTTTGTAACTATCACCATGCAATAATATCAGTGTGTATTGTATTGTGTATAAGCTCATTGCCCCATTTATACCAATGTGTTTGTATGTTCACTCTGATCTGCACAATCAAATTTTGAGGGTCTGGTTTTCTGGAATGTGACAGTAGCTGTTGGTGCATCTCTAGCCCTGCGTTTGACTGGAGAATGGTAAACAACAATATGATAGTGTCGTGGCTTGCGGATTGAAGACATGAACGATCTAAGAGGGTTTCTGTACGATACCGTCATCAATCTTTTGGAACGAACTACCCTCAACCCGTAAACTCCTAAGGTTTTCTTGAGTATTCTAGATATTCTAGGGACAGGCGATACGGTAATTATACACCTATGAAATTAAGACAGATAAGCGGTAGTTGGGGAGATACGATCTCAACTATATGATCGAAGAGAGATCTACGGATACGATATATTCTATACTTATATATATAGGGGTTTGCTCTCCTCATTTTTACTATCTCATTCGCTAGAGAAATACAATTCATAGTTTGGTTTGTGATGATAATAATATAGTTGAGCGGGAAAGTAATATAATAGCCTATTTAGATCGCCCATGATAATAGCTTATTGATAATAGAGTTGAGTGTGAAATCTTAAAGGGAGAAATCCTAAAACTGCACGGATTGAAAGGAAGTTAAATCGATTGACCATGATAATAGCCTAAAAAAAACACATCCAATAGTTTTTTCTTCTTCATAAGTTGCCACCGGTGACAATAGCTTATAAAACATATCGAATTCTTCATAAGTTGCCGTGTATAAAAAACTGCTTTGGAATGTTTTTTCTTCTTCATAAAAACAATAACCTATAAAGAATTCTTATAAGTTGCTGCGCGAAATGATGCTTTAGAAAAACTAATGTTTTGGAATGTTTTTTCTTCTTCATAAGTTGCCACCCTGACAATAGCCTATAAAACATCTCAAATTCTTATAAGTTGCTGCAAGTGTACGAAATGATGCTTTAGAAAAAAAAAATACATATCAAATGTTTTTCTTCTTCATAAGTTGCTTCACGTTTATGGTTGAAAAGAAACTTTCGAATTATGAAATAGCTTATGAAACACGGGGCCAGTGGAGTCCTCGGTCATAAAAAAAAAAAAAAAAAAAATACATATCGAATGTTTTTCTTCTTCATAAGTTGCTTCACGTTTATGGGTGAATTTTTTTATTATAAATAATAAATTAAAAAAACTATAAAATTTTAATAAATCTGACCCTTTAAAAAAGATTTAATTTTTTTTTTAAATTTTCCTCTTTTGTCAGTATCACGGATGGAATAAAGAGAACACAAGCAATCCATTGGCAGTGACAGTCAAAAAGTTCAAAACTTTTTCTCTTTCTTTTCGTCGTCTTTTCTCTACCCACCATCTCTGAAATCTTTGCAACTCCGCCACCACGATGACGACGATCGGCATCATCGATCACGAACTCCCCGACGACACCCACAACCTCTACGACGTGACATTCTACGGCCTCAGCGTCCGCACACTCCTCACCATCTCCCCTCCCATGGTCACCTCCTGGCTCTCGTCCCGCGGCACCCAGCCCCTCGTCGTCGGCTTGGACGTCGAGTGGCGACCTAACTTCACCCGGAACAGCGACAATCCCGTCGCCATCATCCAACTCGCCGTGGGCCTCCACTGCCTCATCTTCCAGCTCCTCCACGCCCCCGAGATTCCCCAGTCCCTCGCCGATTTCCTCCGGGATCCCCGCCACGTCTTCGTTGGCGTCGGCATCGAGGAAGACGTCGAGAAGCTGCTCTGCGATTACGGGCTGAGTGTCGCCAACGCGGTGGATCTGAGGGCCCTGGCCGCAAGGGAGCTCGGCCGGGAGGAGCTGAAGAACGCTGGGTGAAAACGCTGGCGAAGGATGTCCTGGGGAGGGAGATCGCCAAGCCGAAGAAGATCTCGAAGTCCCGGTGGGACAACCCGTGGCTGACGAGCGTGCAGGTCCAATACGCGTGCCTGGACGCTTTCGTGTCGCTCCAGATCGGGGAGGCTCTGAACGCCGGTGGTGCTCGGCCATGAGGATATGGGAAGGTAAAATTTGGGATTTGAGTGGAAAATTTGCTAAATTTTTTTTCTTGTGCAAGACTTTGACTCTGAATATCCTGACTGGGGATTGACCGCAACTTGTAAATTCCTGGTGTGATAAGTGGGGTTGATGGTTGGCAATTTTTTTTAAGGTTCATATGATGTTTATCCGTTATGCTGGTCCTAATTTCATTAGATACAGATATGATATTGGGATGGTGTATGCATCTTATAGTTTTATTTTATCCCTGATCTGGGATTCGGATACGGGCATGGCTGATAGTTGAATTGGGGATTTGATTATGTTGATGATGTG
The DNA here is from genome assembly GCA_014182895.1 of Angophora floribunda. Classification (NCBI taxonomy): domain Eukaryota; kingdom Viridiplantae; phylum Streptophyta; class Magnoliopsida; order Myrtales; family Myrtaceae; genus Angophora; species Angophora floribunda. The sequence continues at coordinate 14,053,965 of CM024715.1, forward strand.
AACTGAACAAGTATGCAATTAGTGCAGATGGATAGATGGGTTGTTCATGTCATAGAGGAAATAATCTTTGCCAGAAGGCTCTCTGCATAGGTTGGAAATCATGGATGTGATGCGATGCTCTTGTCTGCTTTGGAAAGATTTCTCTTGTTCAGTTAGCATAAGTTCGCTCCGAGATTTAGATATTTTCCATATAGGCATTTCCCTCTAATCTTGCATCGGCGCGTTACATCTGGTGGGATTTCTATACTTGCAGCCGTCATCTTTTAGGACCGTAGAGACCCTGCAGATGTGGAAGCACATTAAGTTTTTCTCTCTCTCGTTAACAATCTTGGTTCTTCGTCTTATGTTGACCGTGCTAGGAAACATGAAACTTGTGCTTGACTAGTGCGTGGTATGTGAACATTGGAGCTCGTATATTATCCATCTTCTGGTCGCTCAATTTGGACAAAACTGCATTTAATTATTTATACTGTTGCTGTTGCACATGGAGCCAAGACGACGCAAGAATGAGATTTAGCTGGTGATTAATGTGCAATACTTCTTTTTCCTTTGTATTTTCATGCATGAGAATGACATCTTTCTGTTTCAATCTGAGTATCATATGAGCATCTTTATGCTTCAATCTGAGTATCATATGATGACTTGTGACAGATTGTTTGGTTTCAAATTAGATCTGCAATATGTTCATTTTGGTATGGATCTTCTCTAGTCAGTATTTGAGTTTCATCGACATCTAAGTTTCTTCATCGCAATCCACATGTATAGATCTTCATTAATTACTAGAATTAAGTTGGCTGCCTTAGTAACTCTGGTGATTAGTGTAGCTGTACAATGGTGAAATAAAATAAAATGAGAGAATCTGATGGCATAAACCTCGCTAGCAGGACTTTCCATTTGCGAATCACCACTCTCATCTTCAATGTAAACTTCTATATCTCCTAATAGCTAAGGTCACTTGCATCTGCGATGACTATCTTTAGTGTGATTGAATGAATGATGAAGTTTACGTTGAAGATGAGAGTGGTAATTCACAAAAGAAAACTCCGCTAACGAGGTTTATACCATCAGGTTTTCTCTTTTTTATTTCACCATTGTACAGCTACACTAATCACCAAAGTTACCAAGATAGCTGGTGACTAACTTAATTCTAGTAATTAATGAAGATTTATACATGTGGATTGCGATGAAAAACCTAGATATCAATGAAACTCAAATGAACATATTGCATATCTGATTTGAAACCAAACAATCTGTCACAAGTCATCATATGATACTCAAATTGAAGCAGAAAGATGTTTAAATCTAAGTTATGCTCGTGCATGAAAATACAAAGGAAAAAGAAGTATTGCACATTAATTACCAGCTAAATCTCATTCTTGCGTCGTCTTAGCTCCCTGTGCAACAGCAATGTGATTGAATGAATGATGGAAGCAAGGTCTTTAGTGTGATTGAATGAATCGAAACGAAGATGAGGATTGAAGAATGTGTTTGAGCCATGTATAATGTGAAAGTTGGCTTGCGGCTCTGGACTGATTGAACAGATGTGAGCATGCGTGATTGATCTTATGCGTGGTTTCCAAACCCATTACTGGTCAGCTGCAAATGGATGTAAAAGCTTGACATGAATTCGATTCCTGAGAGATGAATGCATTGGAGGAAGTATCGTTTCGTGGCTGTGCTCATTCTTGTTTCCACATTTGAAGACACTGGAGATTTGATGCACCAGTTCCACATTTTTCGCACCAATTGCACGTGAATGTATACTGCATTGTGAAACAAATGCACCGTCCACATTTTATGCTTGCGCACACGCTGACTGGGGATTTCGATGCACAAGAAATTGGTGTCAATGCGTATATGTGACTGCTGGGATTCTATAGCTTTCAATCTTCACTCGTCTAAGGGAGAGAAGACAATGCAATCGAAGAACTTGCAGGCCTAATCAAGAACAGGTAATTAGCTTTCCAGGCCATGTCAAGGGGGAATCCATTGCAGCCTTTGTATTTTCCCTTTCCGGAGGGTGATGTCCTGACCTTATGAAGTTTTATTTCCTAGACCTTTTGAAATCCTAAGCTGCCAAGTAGAATTCGAACGTTTAATTTACTTTGTTCTAATTTTTTTAAATGAACTCAAAACCATTTTAGAAGATCCTAATCTTCACAACATATAACCTACCATAAATTATATTTAAGGACAAATTCATAAAAAATCCTAAACTTTTTTCAATGGGACATCAAATAATCCAAATCTTTTTTTGTGTTGCCAATATACCAAATCTTCGTATCAGGCTTTTTGGGTCTCTGGCCAGGGCAAATGGAATTCGAAAAAAAAATATAAATGTTTATTAAATCCAAACCTTTGGAAAAAAAATAATTTTTCTCTCTTCCTAGGAGAATTCTCATTTTTTGTCACTCTCACAACCTTTTTGTTTTACTTCGAATGTTGGATGCAATGGTTGGTCGGTGGGAGAGAGAGAGACAGGCGTGAAGAGAGAGAGGACGTGTAGAGCGCCTTCTCTCAAAAAGAAGCCCGTTCGCTCAATTCAAAATTTGATCTTACATTTGGGACCCATATGTGACACGAGTCATATTCTCAAGAGTTTTCTTATTTGTTATGCTGGCATACAAGATGTACACAATAGCTTCTTGGAAGACACAAGTAAACCATGGCCAGAAAATATTACATCTCCAGCTATGCCACATCAGCCATACACAACTCCACTCATCATGCGACGTGTGTCATTGATACACCCGTTTGAAAAATTTCAAAACTCTCGTGAGCTGCTCTCTCTCCCTCCCGTCTCTCGTGACGCTCTCTCTTCCCTCTCTCTTTACTCTTCCGCTCTGCTCTCTCTGTCCCTCCCGACTCGCTCACGCTCCGCTTTCGTTGATCCTTGCAATACCAATACTTTGTACGGGGGATCACAAGCATACCTGAAAAGTTCTGATCTAGAGGAGGCCGAGGGTGATATTAACAAGGCGTTTATTCTCCAACCAGATGATATGTATGCGGATTCGCCATGCGACTCTTCGATCAGAAGGCAACCGGATTGGATTATTTCCTTCAGCCGGTCAGAACTAAGAATTCAGGGTTTGCTTAATCGAACTTCTGTTGCGTTTGATGAGTTGTAGGGATGTAAAACTTGCGTTCAAGGAGCTAAAAGATGAGCAAATGAGGAATACAACGTATATCAGGCTAAGATGTCTCGGACAATCCTCTCAAGGATGGCCTAAAACAGAGCAAAAAGCAGCGACGAGCTTCAAACTGCACCTCTTCCCATTAAAGTTGTTCTTCTTTGTACCATTTAGACTCCTTATGTAGCATGTGAAGTTCACTCTAGGGACAATGGACAGATTCTGTGCTTCTTCCTAGCAGTTATGCTTTCTCTCCAGAGCATCCGACTTAGCTCCGCGACGCCCATTGGCCGATGGTGTTGAATTTTACAGTTTAATAGACAAGCTTCCTTTTCTACGAATCAAATGGTTCTCCGCAAGTTAGCAAGATGGAGAGTCTGATGGTCTCATTGCAAAATAACAAGAAGCAGCAGTTAAAAGGTGTTGGATCTTTCCGTTCTTTGCCAATTGGTTAATTTCAAAGGAAACGGGTCAAGCTCCAGCAATTTAAAAGCATTACAAGGCTCAGAAAGGTCTCGATGATTCGCTGCAAGATACAGTCTTCTGCAATGAATATCAAATATGAATGTCTGACACCTAGATTTGTCCAGATGAATTGCCCTACAACGAGGTGAACCCGCATGTCATCGGCTTTGCTATCAGATACCGCCGAGCTTTAGGGCACCTACAGGAACCCGTCGACACCCTGCAACTGTGTGATGGAAATGGCTGCCTCATCTTCCAAATCCAGCAAGCAGCTTTGATCCCTGACTCACTGCAAGAGTTCTTGGACGATCCCAACAACACACGTTCATGGGAGCCAGAATCCGCTCCGACAGCAAGAGGCTTTTCACCTATCATTGAATCTGCATTGGCGACCGAGCCAGGACGTTCTATCTCCTTTCTGCTTTTATGGCAAGGAGCGAAGACAAGCTCCGGCCATGGTTTTGGCGACACCGAGAATGATTTACGACATTCCCAGGACAACGAATTGATATGGTTTTAGCAGGTGAAGTATGCGTCTCTCGACGCATTATATTGTTTTGAGGTGGGGACGGTCCTATTGGCAGCTGGTCGGCTCTCAGTGCCGCTGTGACTGACGGAGGTTGGATCTCATGAGCAGCTTTAAGGTTTGATAGGATAAAGCCTTGGTTAGGGTTCTTGAGGCGCTGAGAGTGATGAGTAAATCTTCGAAAAACACACGTCAAAATTTCATCTCGGGTTTTTCGGTTACAAAAAATTGTAGAGACCACTTTTTATTGTAAATAAAATTTAAGTGATCGAAGAATTTGATTTGCTAGCTCACTTTAAAATCTCCAATGATGAAAAGCACGTGATGATATTTGTGTTATTCCGTTAGTTATAGTTGAGCACGCATTAAATCGGTATAGTTAACTGCACACGCGTCAATTTTTAGTTGGTGAGATGTCGAGATTAATCAGGATATTCTTCACATTGAAATTAATCCACATAAATTACTGAGACAATGCGAAAGACATACATATTTTTGCCATATATCCAGAGACATTAACTTATTACTCAAACATGCACTTTCACCGGAGCATCCTACACGGACGACACCAGCGCCATACGAAAAGCAGTTCTCCGGTCATGATCAGAGCCGAAGTGTCAAGTCCAGCCCTCCATCTTCAAGTCCCTGAGCACCGGAGGAGCTTCCACCGGCGAAAACATTGGCAAATGGTGGTCTCGGTCCTGTGCTCCGAAGAGGAACCCAAGTATGGAAGTGAGGGTCGCCATTATAGTTCATAGGTCGATACACCATTCCATTTAGCTGATTCACCACGGCGGGTTGGTGCCACGCCAAGGCTTGAGGATACACCGTTTCATTTAGCCGATTCACCACGGTAGGTCGGTGCCACGCCGAGGCTTGAGGATACACCGTTTCATTTAGCTGATTCACCACGGCGGGTCGGTACCACGCCGAGGCTTGAGGATTCATTATCGCTGTCGGCTTCGGCATCCACCCATAGGTAGGTTTGACAGCATCGGTAGGCGCGGGCCAAGCACGAGGCCCATAGGCTGAGACAGGAGTTCCCTGCATACCAAAATAATTCCGGCTAAAATTAGGGTTCGCCAAGGGACGGCATTAGCGGTCCGCGTCATCACTTGCGCCCGCCTTTTTGCGGGGTTCTCGCGCCGGTGGGCGCTCTGGTGGCCCCCCAAAGACTGCAAGGTGTCGAACTTCGCCCTGCAGTACTTGCAACTGTATGGCCGGATCGCAAGGGAATTGTTGAAATTTCGTCTCGGCTTTTCAGGTTTCTTTTGAGGAATGTTTTCAATGGAGCTCAACAGATTGATCGTGGGTGCGGGTCCATGGTGATCATCGATAGAGAGCTTCAATTCAAGTAGTGGAGGACCCGATATTCGCTCCACCGTCCCGCCGGCATCTCCGTAGAGAAGAGTCGCCAGGGATTTCACTCCTGAGAGTGGCTGCACTTGTTCCATGGCAAAATTATGAACGTTGGATGTGATTGAATGAGAACATAGAACGGAATATTTGTAGTGGGAAGATGTTGCCATGCTTGGAAGAATATCTCGGTTCTTTTATGTTACGTGCACTAAGATGGCACTTGTAATCGGAGAATTAATTTCACGCGGCTTGGACTTCAATATGAGCAACTAAAATCTTGGGAGTCCAACTTACATAAGTGCTTTCCTTTTAGGTCGAAAGGTGTGAGATAAGCATGGAATAAGTAGCCGTATATAGAGCACCTACACATCTTATGGAGTCCTCTAATTCTTGTATTGTAAATCAAATGCAACAAGCTCAGGCGAATCACATTAATCCATTCGCTGGCCATCACCAATACACGAATGTATTCGATTGCCTAAATTTGATAAATTATTTGGGTAAGATGGATATCTTGAACATGACATATGTTCAATCGAAAACATACGTACGACCCTCCTATTTCATGTGCTATCATAGTTTTCATCATCTCAATTTTGGAGTCTAAAATGTACGACATAATGAAAGAGAAGGGGATCAATGTTTCCTTTGTGCCTCGTATCCCTTGATCTTTAATTCCTTTTTAGGCTTGTTACATACTCTCTCTAAAATGTACGATATAATGAAAGAGAAGGGGATCGATGTTTCCTTTGTGCCTCGTATCCTTGATCTTTAATTCCTTTTTAGGCTTGTTACTCTCTCTCTCTCTCTCTCTCTCTCTCTCTCTCTCTCTCTCTCTCTCTCTCTCTCTCTCTCTGGCTTAGTGTATATAGTGATGGAAAAATGACATAAAACATGTAATATTATATCTAAACTTTTATTTTATTCAATATAAGATTTAAACTTTTAATATATGTTCAATTCAAAATATTAGACTGTATGAAAATATTCAATGTTGTTGTTAAATAAAATTAAGTTAACGAAATCTATTGATTTGGCTTTTAATTTAGTACGTTTGAATGTTGGACAAATAAAATGTTACACTTAGATTATCCACATAAGATACTCAATTCAAATCAAAATATAATAATCCTTTTAGTTTGTTGAATTTGTTTAAAATGGAAAAATGTTATCCATGTTATTTGATAACGTAGATTATTATATCCTAATTTGAATTGAATATTTTATGTGAATAATCTAAGTGTAATATCACTTTTTTGTCTACCGTTCAAAATTACCATATTGGAAGCCAAATTACAAGTTCCATTGGAAGGATAACATTATATTTTCATATAATATAAAAATTTGATTGAACATTTATCGAAAGTTTTGGGTCCACATTGAACAAATTAAAAGTTTAAGAACGATATTACGTATTGAGCTAAAATTTAGTGACTATATTAAACAAATTAAAAGTTTGGAGACTATATTATAAATTGGGTATAGTTCATAAACTATTTTTTGTAATTATCTGCTTTATTTGGTTAGAGTTTTCCGTATCTAGTTCTTGCTATCTTATGCACTCCAATTTGTTTTGTCCAAGCAAGGAGGTTCATGTAGCTAATAATATGTAGATTTTGAAGTGCAACAAATGGATAGATATTTCGCTAATTTTATTGAATTGTGAATTTTTTCTGGAAAAAAAACACATATCCAGAAGGAGACTCATAAATTTCTATTTCATTCAATCAATGAGATTACACAAAGGCCGTTATTGGTGTTATTTTGTTAGTTATACTTGCGTATGCATTAGATTATCATGGTTAACTACACTTGTGTCGTTTTAGATGGCATGAATTACGATATTCATCCACATCAATTACTTAGACAATGCAAAACAGATGTTTTAAAATTCTCTTTTAATCAATGAGATTACATAAAGGCCATTTATTGGCGTTATTTTGTTAGTTATACTTGCGTTTGCATTAGATCATTATGGTTAATTGCACTCGTGTCATTTTAGATGGCATAAATTAGGATATTCGTCACATTTAATTCATCCACATCAATTACTTAGACAATGCGAAACAAATATTTTAAAATTCTCTTTTAATTAATGAGATTACATAAAAACCGTTTATTGGCGTTATTTTGTTAGTTACAGTTGCATATGCATTAGATCATCATGGTTAATTACACTTGTGTCATTTTAGATGACATAAATTAGGATATTCATCACATTTTATTCATTCACATCAATTACTTAGACAATGCGAAAGATATTTGACAATATTTCCTAGAGAATTTTAGCTTATTATTAATGCATGAACTTAAATTGAGCATCTTCCATTGATAACACCAAAGCCAAATATATATTTTTTGATCGGTCTTACTCTACATCAAAGCTCTATGAAAAGCAGTTCTCTGCTCATGAACAGAGCCGAAGTGACAAGTCCAACCCATCATTTTCGAGTCCCTGGGTGGTGAAGGAGCTTCCATTGGCAAGTGGTGGTCTCGGTCCTGTGCTCTGAGGAGAAACAGCAGTAGGAAAGTTAGGGTCACCATTATCGTTCATAAGTCGATATACAATTCCGTTTAGCTGATTCACCATGGCTGGTCGGCACCACGCCCAGGCTTGAGGGCTCGTTATTGCTATCGTTATTGGCTTCAGCGTCCCCACATAGGCAGGTCCGACGACATCAGCAGGTGCAGGCTGAGTAAGATGCCCATAGGCAACGGGTTGCCCTGGGACAAAAATGCCTGCGGCCAAAATAATCTTGGTTAGGATTCACCTGAGTAAGGTCAATAGCGATCCGATTTATCGCCTGTGCCCGCCTTTTTGCAGCATGCTCGTGCCCGTGGGCTTTCTGGTGGCCCTCCAATGACTGCGAGGTGCCAAACTCGCCTCGTAGTACTTACAACTGTAAGCTCGGGTAGGGTATTGTTGAAATTCGGTTTCGGTGTTTCGGATTTCTTTTGAGGAGCTTTTTCAAGAAAATTCAATGATGGCGGGATCCACGGTGATCGTCATTAGAGAGCTTCGGTTCAAGTACTAAAGGACCTAATACTTGCGCTGCTTTGCCCTTTGCATCTCCAGAGAGAAGAGTACCTGGGGATTTCTCTTTTGAGAGTGTTTGCACTTGTTCCATGGCAAAGTTATAAATGTCGTGTGCTTGCATGAGAGCAAAGAATGGAGTATATGCATTGCGAAGATGTTGTCTCCATGAAAGGATATCTAACTTGTTTTTGATTTTACATTAAGTTGGTAATCTTGTAGTTGGAGTGTTTATAGGACGCGCTTTGACATCGGCATCGGCGACCAAACCTTATGAGTCCAACTTAATTATCTGAATGGAAGTGAGATTCACAAGCTTATAAAACTGCTTTCCATAGGGGTGAGATCCATGGAAGATCAAGTCATAAATAGAGCACCTAGACGTCATAATGGCTATAGAATGGCTATGACAATTGTAAGATTTCAAGTTTAAATTATTAGATGAATTCAAGATTTATTATTTAAATAGTCTAAGACTCTCTCTCATACTGCTTGAAAAGATTGGAACGTAGGATCTCTACTTCTGATATCATGTGAGATTTTGTAAGATCACCATTAACTGTTTTACATAAATAAATGCATGATTTATTATTTAAATATTTAAATATATTAATGTGCCAATTGGAGAATATATCCAATCACTGAAAGTCATAATGATCAAGTCTTAAGGAGTCTTCTAAACTTATTATCTATGTTGTAAATCAAACACAACAAGCTCATGTGAATCGCATTAATCCAAATTATTAGCCGCCCTCTCTAGGTGCACCTATTGCATTGTCCTATATCAAAGATTGCCCTGGAAAGAAGGTTTCCAGAATCCGGACATGTTACAATCGCCGACATATGTACAACCCTCCTATGTCACATGCTATACCAATGTTGATCTCATCTTGGTCTTGGAGTCTAATTAAAAGTAAATGCACGACATATGGTCTTTGGGATTTTAGTTTTCTGGACTGTTGGTGCTGTGGAGACTAACTATTTAGCCACATTGACAATTGTGTAGATTACATCTTTGATCTCCGACGTCTGCTGCTTCCACAGTGGAGCAAGCCTGCTCGTCATTGGCTTTGCAGTCGAAATTGACCGACCTTTCGAGCATCTAAAAGAACCCATTGGCACTATGCAACTGTGTAACGACAACACCTGCCTCATCTTCCAAATCCAGCACGCACGCTTCCATCCGGGACTCGCTACGAGAGTTCTTGAACAATCCTGACAACGTGTTAGTGGAGTCAGAATCCTCGGGATGCAACAAGCTTGTTGCCTATCTTGGACTCTGCATTGGCGACCGAGCGAGGACCTTTGATCTTCGTTCTGCTTTTACGGCAAGGAGCGAAGGCAAACTTCGGCCGTGGCTTTGGGTGGGTCCGCCGAAGACTGGTTAAAGAAATTATCGGGAAGAAGTATGCATAGCTGAGGGGTTTTTTGAGCTCATGGGACAATAAAGTGCTATCGTTTGAGCAGATGAAGTATGCCCGTCTCGAAGCATTTTATTGTTTTGAAATGGGGACAGCCCCTTGTGGGATCGGCAGCTGGTCGGCTCCCAGTGCTGCGGTGACTGATGAAAGCTGGAATTATGAGCAGCTTTAGGGTTTAATAAGATCAAGTTTTGTTTGGGTTCTTGAGGCCATGAGAGTGATGAGTGGGTCTTCGGAATATAATCCGTCAAAACTTTTCATCTTAGGTTTTTCTAAGGAAACATTGCTTGTAACTGATGGTGGGCTTCCTTTCTTTCCTTCTTCTTCAGCCATTTGAGTAATTCAATAAGTTTTTTTTTGTCGGTTCTACGTTACTTCTACTCGACTCTCACATTCAGACTTTTGCCCTACTTCATTGCAAGACATAAGAGTTAAAATTTACATTTGAAACTAAATTATCCCTACTTCAACTCCTTTAAGAAATGGGGATTTGAACTTCTCATTTTTATGTGGAAATGATGGCTACTGGGGCAAATCTTAGTAGTTTAGTAATTCAATAAGGTTAAAAGTAACAAAAAAATCTTAAATCTACTACATTAATATTAATTTAATCATAAACCTTTCGATTATGCCAATTTAATCCTAAACATTTTGCATAATTGAGTCCATCCGACCAATTTTAACTGAAAGTTACTCATGTGGACACCGTCGTCCTATGTGACATGCACGATGCTAACGTAGACAACTTTTTATAATATTTTTTTAAAATTTGAATTATTTTATTTTTATTTTTTTCCTTTTCATTTTGGCTGGAAGGGCCAACAAGCCCTTGCTAGTAGTTGGTGGGGTTGCAAAGTCCATGGGTGAGTGTCTTTGTGGCCTTATTCATAGCAAACGAGGCTGTGAAGGCACTTTCGCCTAGGGCCTTCATAGCCCCATCACCTCTAGGCAAGGGCCACAACCCTTGCCAACAGTCAAGGCTTGCTTGCCCTCATTGGCCAAAATAAAAGGAAAAAAGAAAAAGAAAGAAAAATAAAATAAAATAAAAAATAAAAGATATAAGAAATATAAGAAAAATAAAAATTCACATTAGTGTTGGCCACCCCATGTAGATGACTAATATTCATTTAAGTGATTTCAAATCAAAATCCACATGAATTCAATTTGTATAAATGTAAAAGGTTTATAATTAAATTGATCCAATTGAAATGTTTATGATTGAATAAAAATAAAATAGATTTAAGACTTTTTTGATACTTTTTCCCAATTGAATAAAGAGGCTTTAGTGTCCTCAAGGTGATTATAAGGAAGAAGTCTTGGTTGTTAGCAACTTTGCGGATGATAAACATTCATAAAATTAATCACAAAAGTGCAATTGAGTTCTAAAACTTTTAAAAAATGTAATTAAATCCTAAAACTTATTAAATTTGTGCAATTTAATTCTAAAAACTTGCTAAGGTGGTGCAATCAAATACTAATACTAGTTAGCATTTTACATTTGCAAGTTAAACTGAGTTAATAGAATGACTTAATTGAACCAATTTAATAATTTTTTAAATTTGATTGTACTTTTTGAAAGTTTTAAGGCTTAATTACATTTTACAAGTTTTATAATTTTTTAAAATTTTTAAAAATTTTAAGACTCAATTATATTTTTATGATAAGTTTTAGGATTTTCAATACATTTATGTCTCTTTTTAACTCTAATATTAATGAAATTATAAAAATAATTTAGAAGATCGACTTTTTGAGATAAATAAAGGATGGATGACAAGGGACTAATGGATGAGGATCAAGTACGTGAACTCCTGTGCAAATATTTGTACTTGTTTAAGTTTACGTAATTGTTCAAGTGCATACATATTTTTACCACACTTAATGACGGGCATTTGAGGAAGAAGCAATTACCAAAAACGCCGGAACCGCTTCTTATCATACCAATTTATTGATTGGCAAATTTGGCTCGCTAGCTCACTCGAATATCTTTGTAATGAAAAGCACCAAACTTTACATTATCTGCGCAACATTTAGGCATTCATAAACAGAAATTTAGATCTTTTTCTAGGTAAATTTCAAATTGATCTAATCATCGAAATTCCGGGAAAGCCGTTATTGACGTTATTTTTTTAGTTATAGTCAAGTGTGCATTAGATCAGCATGGTTAATTGTGCTTACATTGTTCAAGTAGACGAAGATGCCAAGATTAATTACGATATGCGCCATTTTATTAACCCACAAATAGTACTTAGACAGAGCGAAACAGATATTTTTGCAACATGAACTTGAATGGAGCATCCCACATTGGTGACGACAAAGCTATATGAAAAGCAGTTCTCTGGTCATGATCACAGCCGAAGCGACAAGTCCAACCCCTCATTTTCGAGTTCCGGAGTTCCCGAGGAACTACCACTGGCAAGAACATCGGCAGGTGGTGGTTTCGGTCCGGTGCTCCGAGGAGAAACCATAGCAGGAACGTTACTGTCGCCATTATGGTTCATGGGTCGATAAACCATTCCGTTTGGCTGATTCACCATGGCAGGTCGGTGCCCCGCCGAGGCTTGAGGATTCATTATCCCCGTCGGCTTCGGCGTCCAGCCATAGGTAGGTTTGACAACACCAGTAGGCGCAGGCTGAGCCCGAGGCCCGTAGGCAATGGGGTGCCCCGAGACTGGAATTGCCTGCATACCGAAATTTGGCTTTGTGACCGTCGTCGGCTTCGGCGTCCCCCCTAAGACAGGTCTGAAGACAGCAGCAGGTGCAGGCCAAGCACAAGGAGCAAAGGCATTGGGGTTCCTCGGAATGGGAACCTTCGGAAGAGGGATTGCCTGCATGCCAAGATAATACGAGAAGAGGCGTTAGTTCTAGGAGCTACTTTAGGAGAATTCAATAGATTGGTCAAAATAAGGGTTCACCTGAGTAGGGGCATTAGGGATTCGATTCATCTCTCGTTCTCGCTTCTTGGCAGCATGCTCGCGCCTGTGGGCTTTCTGGTGTCCCCCCAACGACTGCCAGGTGCCGAACTTCGCCTTGCAGTACTTGCAACGGTAACTCCGGGACGCGGGGACATTGTTAGAATTTCGTTTCGGCGCTTCGGGTTTCTTTCGAGGAGCTGTATTAGGAGAATCCGATAGATTGATCGGGGGTGCGGATCCACGGGGATCCTCATTAGAGAGCTTTGCTTCAAGTACTGAAGGACCTGAATTTCGCGCTGCCTTCTCCTCCGCAGCTCCTGGGAGGAGGGTCACTGGGGAATTCTCTTTCGAGAGTACTTGTGCCATGGCAAAGTTATAAATGTCTCTGTGTGCTTGAATGAGAGCAGAGAATGGAGTATTTGTAGTGAGAAGATGTTGCCAAACATGGAAGGAAATCTCACTTGCTTTAGATTTTAAATCAGGTAATTGGAGTTTTAATACGACGCGGCTTTTACTTCATTACGGGCAACTAAAATCTGGTGAGTCACACTTGACATTGGAAACGAAGTGAATGGGAAACTTAATCAGTGCTTTCCATTTAAGTTAAAAGGTGTGAGAGATGCATTGGAATAGCCATAAATAGTGCACTCACACGTCAGTATGGCGGTGAGATCCATGTAGTAATTGAGGAAATATATCAATCATTAAAAGCAAATAATGGTTAAACTCTTAAAGAGTCTTCTAATTCTTTTGGAGTAAATTAAATGGTGCAAGCTCATCTGAGTTGGCGGCTGTCACTGGAAAAACTACCAAAAGAATTCTAAACCTAATGTATTTTTGTTAATTCAATCATAAATCTTTTAATTGTGCCAACTAAAATTTAAACTTCTTCATGTTTTGCTAATTGAATCCATTAGGCCAATTTTGATTAGAAACCATTGAGGTAGATTGGCCGTCCTATGTGACATGGACGGTGTTGATATGGACAATTTTAAATAATATTTTGATATTTTTTGAACTATTTTATTATTATTATTATTATTATTATTATTATTTTACAATTTTGGCTGGCGAGGGCCAAAGACCCTTGCCTAGTTTGGGCTAGGGCCTCCACATCCTTGTTGGCCACAAGTGAGGGCATTGGAACCTTGCCCAAATATAGGTGAAGTCCGACACTCTTACTTGTTTTGTGATATCTCTACCTGGTCTAGGGGAGGGTTGGAGCCCCTTGCCTATGGCCACCGAGGTCATCATGATCCTTGCTTAGACAAGGGCTTGACGCCCTTGATTGGATCTTAGCAAGGGCTGTGACGCCCTTACTCAAATTAGATGAGGGTTGTTGGTCTTTGCTTGTGGCCAGTGACCATATCGATCAATGTTGTAAAATATAATAAAGAAAAGGAAAAACAAAAGAAAAAAGTAAAATTTTTAAATAAATATTAAAAAGAAAATATTAAAATATTATTAAAAATTATCAATATTAGCATTAAGCGTGTGCCTCGTAGGATAACCAGTATTCACGTCAATAATTTCTACTAGAAATTTGACGGATGGACTTAATTGGCAAAACATAAAAATGTTGAGAACTTACTTGGCACAATTAAAAGTTTTATAATTGAATTGGCAAAAGCATACTAAGTCTAAGACTTTTTGAACAATTTTCCCTCACATCTACATGCACATATCGGATTATTTAAGATTGCTTTGAAAATAAGGTTATCAAGAACTTGAATATATGTTCAATCCAAAACATATTGATTATTTTGCTGAATCAAGCACAGATTGAGTATATATGTTAGTTTTCATAATGCCTTTTCCATTTATTAATTTCATTATTATCGCGAACTTTCCGGAAGTGAGCCACCGATGAAAAGGTAATGCATTTACTAAATGGGAATGAAGGTCCTTTGAAGAGGCAATCACTTGTGTTTAGCGCAATCTTTCTCACGCCTATCCGAACAAAGGTCCCACGTACTTATCCATCACTTAGAAAAATATGCAAACAAAATGCATGAATGTTATGCATGATTGTGAATGGATTAAGACTAACTATTATGTAATCTATACTAATTTTTGTACTTTTCTCAATCAGCATGCATAATTCAAGAAAATGCGAGGACCAATTAAACCGCACAAATTAAAATGGTAGGGGACATGAACCATAAGAGTTCTAAGCTATATGTTATGGAATTAATTATAAGCATGATCCATATGAGATATCAATTAAAAATTTTTCTAAATGACATGAACTTACTAAATGACATGCAATGTGCAAATAAAAATTGACATTCCAAACTGATGCAACCTAAATGATATGATCTGATTCAATTTTAGTTCTTTTCCTTTTATTGATTAGTGAAGGAAAAAATGATTCTAGAAGTCTACAAACTAAATGATTATGTATTAATTTCTAATCATGCAAGGATTAGATTAACATATATAACTGAAGTTACTGCATGATTAATGAAAATGCAATCTAAGTCCTAGGTGCAAGATGCCATATTTTAAATGTATGTGTGCAGTCCTAAATTAGCATGCATGATTGCCGTGAGCACAAAAATGAATCAATTCTATAATGCAAACCATATGAAATGCCATTTCTTTTTTTATTTTATAACAGCAAATTTAAATCCTAGTACTCTAATGCGACCTCCAAACTAGCCAGCAAATTATTGTTTAACAGATAACATTAACTCATTTTTCATATAGCATGCGGATAATGCAAGTAATGCAATTTGTAACTAAAACTATCTATATGGTATGACTAATAAAAAATAATTCTACCTTATGTGCATTATATGAAATGCGACTAATTAATCCTAGGTCTACACGCCATTGAAATGGGACTTTAATGGCATTTTTTGTTCGATTTTATTTGTTTAATGATAACTATGCATTATTTTAAATCTATATGTATTTTTTGGTAGAAAATCTATATGTATTTAAAGATCAACAAACATTGTCCTAAATATAAAAGGATTACGTTTTTTTCACTCCTTTTATTACTGATCCACTCCCTTTTATAGTATTTTGACCATTTGATCATTTGATGGATCCCACGTTTTTTTCATTTGAAAGTAAATCTCCCCTCCTTTTATTTGGTTTTTCTTTTGAGGGTTTCACTACTCAATAATTACTCACAACATCAGTATAAATATCTCCTCTTTCTCTCCCTTTCAATCCTCAGGCCCTCCCTCGTATTACTTTCTCAATGCTTTCTCACATATCAATCTTGCCTTCTGGGTTTAGAGAAAAAGCCTCTGGAAAGCTTTCCCCGCGGTCAAATTTGAAAACATATTTAGCTCGAGTTTCTGTTTTGTTCTCTCTCATCTTTGATTTTTTAACTTCTTCAAGCCACTACAATTAGCCTCTCTTTGAAGGGGAATTAGCGATTTTCAACTCTCAAAATTTATCCATCGACTTCTTGTGTGCTCCGAGTGTGTGGATTTACTATGACGGTGAAAGATGGAGGTAATGATCGATTTCTAGCGCTCGCAGCCAGGGCCAACATGTCCATGTCAATGCTGAATTGGATGTTGGGGACCAAGTGGGGAGGTTGGTAATGGTGATGTAGGCGCCGAGCATGACTGTAGCTGTAATCCTGAGAGACCAGTGCCAAAGCTGCGCTCAAGGATGTTGAGCTGCCAACGGCGAGGGCGGCGGTGGTCGGCAAGGATCGAGGAGAGGGGCCTTGTTGCAGGGTCAGAAAGGTGGGAGTCGAGAAGGGGGAGGAGAGTGGTACTAGCGGCAAGCCAGAGCTAGAAGGAGAGGATCTGGAAAAGAAGCTGGCGGATGACGATGGTGGCGTTGATTGATTGGAGGCGGTGAGTTGTTTACCATAGCTACTATTGTTGCCTTAGAATTGCCAAAACAGGGGCCTCAAGTAGCATTGATATCGACAAGTGACACGACGACATAACATGCCGACACATTATTTCTCAAAAAATAGAGAATTTTGATACGTTGGATATGTTGCATATTAAATGTATATTTTTATATATACATGATTTTTTATGATTATTTCAATCAATTTAATTTGATTCAAATTCACAAATAAAATAATAATAAAAAATAAAGCATAGAATAAATTTACACTAAAAATACTAATTCATAATTTGTTAATTCATTATTTCAATTTGATAAATTTAACTCCATTCTAATAATCCATAAAACATGGAGAAAAAAACAAGCAATTCACATTTGGACTCATAAGTCAGAGCATGTCAGAAGAAAAGAGAATAAAAAATTTAGGGGTGAATTGTGTGTCACGGGATATGAGAGACATGAGAGAAGATAAAACTAGATTTTTCTTCTTTCCCAATTTTATATTTTGTATATTTTTATTTTTATATATTTACATTTTGAACCTTTATTTATTGAAATTTTTTGAAATTGACTCATGCATGTTAGAATTTTGGATTCGGGTCGGAATTCCATATTCAAGTGTCAAAGAGTGTTAGAAGAGTTGACTAAGTGTCAGATTTTTCGACACATGTTCATTGAGTGTCAAAAAGTGTTGGACATATGTCGAAGTGTTCGACATGATATGCAGGCTCCGGAAGAGTATCGGTGCTTCGCTTCCTAGCAAGGGCCTTTGCTAGCATAAAGGCAACAAAAGTAGTGGGACCAGCAGGAAAAGAAAAGGAAGAAACTAAATAAATAGAAAAGTAGTATAAAAAATGTGAGACCCACGAAGGATAAAATGATCCAGACATTGTACAATGGAGTGGAAAAAGCGCGGCCCATGTGAAAATCCTAAAATACGGATTACAAATAATAACTTAATTTCTAAATCTGCCAGTGATAACCTAAAGTTCTACGACCAAATAACCTGTATTCAAAACATAATGTACGACGAGACCTTATCACATAAGGCATGCAAACTTCAAACCTCCCTTGAGACCTTGCGCCGACGGCCACTGCTCTGGAAAGGCGCAGGAGTTTGGAGCATAGCGGTGTCGCTGGGAACGCTAAGCTCGGTGGACGTTCTGGTCACAAGGCGCCTAGGCGGCTGCTCGAGGTTCACTGGAGTGACTGGGGAGGGAGGGAGGATTGCCAGAGCGCTGGAGATCGCCTGGACGGCACGGCAAGAAACTAATGACCAAGCGGGAGCGAGTACTAGCACCAATGAAACGGCAGAGGACTCCTCAGTATCGGCACAGACTGATCGGCATAGACCAGAGATATTTCGCTGGAATCGCTTACCATCGTCGCTGGGCATTCGTCGGAGACATTAAGTAACTGGACGTTGGGACTCTTTCTCGAACGCTGCATCGCCACTGGGAAAGAGCCGCAGACGGCCAGAGTTCACTGGAACTTCTATGAAGTTGTGAGAGGAAACAAAAGAGCTTTGTTAATTGACCGAAATTACTCTCCCAATTTCCTCCTAAACGTCTGAAAATGTTCAGCTTGAAACGAGTAAGGGGTATCCTATCTTTTCTTCCTCCAGAGGCCGGCTACACTCAGCACTGCTATCTATCAATTTATTTCCTAGAGTTTTATTCCATATCCACATCGAGGCTTTCTCCTTTCCCTTCATTACTAAGAAAAATGCTCATAGAGCCTAAATGCCATGCCAATGCCCATGGGATATGATTGTTTTTAATTTATTTTTACTTATGGGTGGAGTTGATCCCTGAAATTTTTATAAGATGAGCGACAAATGTGGAAAAATCAAAATTTAGGTGTTGACATTTATGTCTGTCATTATAAAAAAAGAAAGAATATTGTGTATCAAATGAATTGTATACGATGTCACGAAAACTGATGAATAAACAAAAATAGTTGAATAGCGGACTTTGGATTTGATTCGGTTCTGTAGTGAAATTGAGTAAATTAAGGATGGCGCTATTTCCATCCCTAAATGACTAGATCCACCCCCCATTTACATTGAAAAGAAAAAAACTACCATCAATCTTTCATTTGCAGTTTTATGAAGTGGTCCTACTCCTTTTCTTTTTTCTATTTTTATTCATAGTTACCATAATTAAGCATTTCATAAGTTTTGTTTTTTAGTGTATTAAAGAAAAGTGAATTCTCAAACATTCCTATAACGTTTTACATGCTCCGCGTAAAATTATCTTACTAATAGTAATGAAAAAGACATTCTTTGATATAGAATAAAATCGAAAAGTCTCTTATTTATCATTGATCTTCTTACAATCTATCTATTTTTTGTTCCTCTTATATCAAAAGCTCACTCTCTTGTTGAACTTTTTATTAATGTCATAATTTCAAAATAAATCTCTTTATTACTATATCAAAAAATTTATATTTTTTCCTTACTATATTGGTGAGATATTTTTATACGTAGCATCTAATATATTAGAGGAATATCAGGGAGTAGACTAAAAATATTATACACAATGAGGTATTTTGACATTTTTTGTAAATAGTTCATGGATGATATTAATTTTCATCAATCCAAAATAATGAAATTTCACTTGCATTTTTTTATTAAATTATTACTTTATGCAATTTTTTGATTTAATAATTTCATCTACTTAGCAATTTATCCAAAAATTTAATCGACAACGTAGAAAACAAATAGATCTCATTTTTGAAATTTCAATTTTCGACAAAAACTTTTATGGAAGTAATATCTTACAATAAAATGGACATTGTGCCTTTATGATACATAGAAAATCTACAATAAACAAAACTAAACATATGAAATTTTTAGTAATAGTAGGTAGATGAGGAAAGTAAATAAGTTTGGGATCACTTATTTAAATTGAAATTAAGTGTAGAGGGTAATTTTGTTTTTCTAGTGAATATTGGATGGATTTATTATATAAGGGGTGGAAATAGTACTGCCCTAAATTAATGTCAAGTTTTCTAGCTTTAATTATTACCAACATTGGGTCAATATATAATATACATTAGCAAATTGCCTTCTCAATGACCCTTATTCATGCCCACTAGGAATGTGTAACCAATCTAGTTCTATCTGGAAATTGGATCGGATCTCCCATAAAAACAAGTTTGGTTCCCAATTCTAGTGGAAATAGGGCCAATTCCCTTTTTCAAATTTTTTGAACCATGTCTGTGCGGTGAGGTTTTAGGTTTTGGGTGTTGAACCTATCCACCCATCCACTCACTTGGGGTGCGAATGATAACATTTCTGGAAGAGAAATAATTTTTTCTATTTCTATTTCTAGATGAGTTTCTAAGTCAAAAAACATGTTTGATAACGATACAAAATTCCTATTCTTTGAATAGAAATTCATTTGATAATCAATAAAAATTTCACTTTCTTGAGTGGTGGTAGCAATGGGAGGGGCGGCGATCGGCGACCGGCGGCGGTGGTCGATGATCGGCGGTGGAGGTGGTGGTGGTGGTGAGTGGTGAACGGCAAGAAACTCATTCGGATGAGAAATAATAAAGAGAGAAACAATTTCTGATTTCTATTTTAAAAATAAAAAAGTAAAAAAAAATTGTTTCTGATTTCTATTCCAAACCTATTTCTGGAATAAAAATCTATTCTAGAAATAAAAATAGAATGGTTACCATATGCAGTCTTAGCGATTAAAACCTAATTTTTGAAGTTGAAAGAAATGGATTTATTATTCTTAAATAAGTTTAACTTCCTTATTACTTTATATTTCTATTTGTTTTATAGTGATATTTTACTTTGAGCTGTTTTATTACTCATACTATTTTACTATAATTGCTATTTGTCTTTTCTTTTATATAAAAACCTGTTTTTTTTTTTTTTTTTTTTTTTTTAAGTGATGAAGCAAAAACTTTTTTTTTTTTTTTCGATTCTTGAGTAGACCTTGGAACTAGACCAAATAAACATGGTAAGTTTCAAGGTCAGTTCAAAGACAAATAAAGTAGATTTTAGGTTTCAAAAATTTGAATCATTTTAATGGATAGGTTATAGGTTCTAGGTTTGGAACCTATCATTTTGAAACCGATCACACTTGTTAACAATAAATAAACCACTAATTTCCATTTTTTCGACTTCTAGTCATCAAACTCAAATCTTGACCACCATCCGACCATCTACATCGACAACTTCTTCATCATCACTAGAGGTGTCAAATGGGTAAGTCGGGTCGGGTTTGGGTTGGGTCGAAAATTGTCCAACTCATATTGACCCATTTAACCCGTTTTAATTTATTTTCATACAATATAAATTTGATGACTCATACCTGACCCGACTCATATTATCGACACATATTAATAATTAGTTTAATTTAAGAAAATCTACTCATGCCCATTTAACTACTCTAAACTTTTCACAAATAAGTTATTTGAATAAAAATTTCAAATTTAAATTTATAAAGTAAATTAAATAAATAAAAAAGTGATTATCTAAAAAAATTGAAATATCTTTTTGAAAATATTTTTTGGAAAATAATTTTAAAGAAAAAAATTTTAAATTATTTTTCTTTTTTTTTTTTCTTTTTTTTTCTTTCTTCTTCTTCTTCTTCCCCTTTTGGCCGGCATTTTGCTCGATGGCGACCGGCTAAGATGCAAGCCGGTGAGCCCCAACTCGACCTCGATCGGCGAACTCGAGGCTCAGTTGATCCAAGCAAGTAGGTGACCTCGAGCTTTGTTGCGACGCCAGAGGGTGGCAAGCTCGGGGCTCGCCTACCCAAACCTAGGCAAGTCGGAGCTCGGCCAAGGCCGACGAGCTCGCGGCTTGCCTACCTAGATCTAGGTCGAGCTTCGGCCGGCGAGCTCGAGGCTCACCTGCCCAGATCCTGGCTGCGCTCCGGCCAACGACCTTAGAGATTGCCTGCCCAAATCCAGGCGAGCTAGAGCTCAACCAAGGCTAGCAAGCTTGCAGCTCGCCTACCTAGAGCCCGGCCGATCTTCGGCCGACGATGGCAAGCTCGGGATCGACGATGGTGATAGCAGTGTGGAGGCAAGATCGGCAACGGAGGTCAGGGACATAGGGGATGGAAGAAGAGAGAGAGGAGGAGAGCCTTGGACCATGGGTTCAAAGTGGGTTATTAGGGAATTCACTTAATCCATATTTGACCCATATTAAGACTCATTTTTATTTTTGCTTAACTTTTGAAGACTTATATGTGACCCATATTTAATTTTCACTTGACCCATATTTAACTCGTTTAATTAAAAATGAGTCATAATATAAGTTTTATCACCCATTTTGACACCTCTAATTGTCACCTTTATCATGGCCATGACCATCAATTGGATCTCGGACATCCGCCACATCCCTTGCTCACTTTAATAATCCACCACCAGTTCGATCTTGGACATTTGCGCAACAGGTTGGTTGTTTGAAACAGAAATGTCGATATTTTTCCAGGTAATTTTCTAATTGATTTGATCATCAAGATTATGAAAACCCGCTATTGGCATTATTTTGTTAATTATAGTTGAGTATGCGTAGATTGGTATGATTACTGCACTTGTGTCGTTTTAATAGGAGAGATGCCAAGGTCAATTAGGATATCCACCGCATATAATCAATCCACATACTGAGACAATGCGATTAGTCAAACATGAAATTCAATGGACTGAAAGGCAGTTCTCTGGTCAGGATCAGAGCCTAAGGGTCAAGTCCAACCCTTCATTTTCAATTCCCTGGGTGCTGAAGGAGCTTCCGCCGGCAAGAATATCGGCAAGTGGTGGTGTCGGTCCTGTGCTCTGAGGAGAAACCCCAGCACAAAAGTTAGGGTCACCATTAATGTTCTTAGGATCATATACCGCTCCGTTCAGCCTATTCACCACGGCAGGTCGGTGCGACGCCGATGCTAGTGGGTTTGCTATTGTTATCAGCTCCGGCTTCCCCCTGTTGGCAGGCCGGCCGACATCCGCAGGCGAGGGCCTAGTACGGGGCATATAGGCAATGGGGGGCCATGGGAAAGGATTTGCCTGCATCCTAGAAAAGTCGGGGTTAGGTTTAAGTCTCACCTGAGAGAAGGCATGAACGATCCGATTCATCACTCGCGCCCGCTTTCTTTCGGCACGCTCGCGCCTGTGGGCATTCTGGTGGCCCCCCAACGACTGCAAATTGCAGAACTTCGCCTCACAGTACTTGCAACCATAACTCCAGGTCGCGAGGGTATCGTCGAAATTTCGTTTTGGCGGTCTGGGTTTCTTTCGATGATCTTTTTTGAGAGAATTTAACGGATTGATTGGGGGTTGTGCTTGCTCCATGGCAAAGTTATGAATGTCTCGTGTGCTTGAATGAGAACCAAGAATGGAGTATTTGTAGGATGATGGGTTCTATGCATGGAAGCATATCTAAGATGTAATTGGAGTTTTAAATCACCCAGTTCTAAGTGCTTTCCATTTATGGTAAAGGTGTGAGATATGCATGAATCAGTCATAAATAGAACATCTAGATGTCAATATGCCTATGTTGTCAATGTAATAATTGAAGAATATATCAATTATGGAAAGTTCATAATGAAGTGTTAAAGAGTCCTCTAGTTCTTATGTATGATGTAAATCAAATGCGACAAACTCCGAGCAAATTGTAATCCGATTTGTCTACCGGCCGCCGCCTTTGCGGGCAAATTGTATTTCCTATATCAAAGATTTCTTTGGAAAGAAGGTTATCCCGAACTAGAGGTGTCAAAATTGGTCATAAACACATATTAAATGGGTTAAATGAAAGTTAAATATGGGTCAAATATATATCAAGTGAAAATTAAATATGGGTCAAATATAGTCAAGTGAAGGTTAAATATATGTTAAATATGGTTGAGTGAGTTATTAGGTAGACCCATCATCTCTCCTTCCATCCTTCTTCTATGTGTTCTCGACCTCTGTTGTCGATCTTGCCATCATGTCGCCATCACCATCACCGATCTCGAGCTTGTCGTCATCGGATGGAGCTCAGCTTGGATCTGGACAGGCGAGCCACGACAGAGCTTGGGTTGGTGAGCCCTAAGCTCGCTGGCCGAAGCTCGGCCTAGATCTGAGCAGGTGAGCCGCAAGGTCGTTGGTCTTGGCCGAGCTACGGCTCACCCGGATTTGGGTATGGAAGCTCCAAACTTGCTGGCCACAATAGAGCTCATAACTCACCAAATCCGGGTGAGCCCGAGCTTGACCATTGCTAGTGACCTCGGCCGAGCCTAGATCGGCTAAGCCTTGAGTTCATCAACCTTGGTCGAGTTCAGGCTCGTTGGCCTGCATCTTGGCCACTTATCGTCGAACGGCACCAATAGAGGAAAAGGGGGAAGAATAAGGAAGAAGAAAGAAAAGAGAAAAGAAAGGAAAATAAAAAAAAGAAAAATAAAAAGAATAAAAATTCAATTTTTTAAAAATAATTAAAAAATCGATTTTAAAAAAATTATTTTCCAAAATTTTTTATTCAAATAATTTATATGTGAAAAATTTAAAGTAAACTAAATAAGTGAAGTAGATTTTCTTAAATTAAGTTAAATATTAATATGTGTTAATAATATGGGTCATCAAATTTACATAGTATGAAAATGGGTCAAAACAAGTTAAATGGATCGATGTGAGTCGGATCATTTTCGACCCGACCCAAACCTAACCCAACCCACTCATTTGACACCCCTATCCCAAACCCAAACATACGTCCAATACCAAACATATGTATGACCCTCCTGTTTCACTTACTATCACAACTCTTATCATCTTAATGTTACATTCTAACTAAATTATGTGCACAACTAATTATCTAGCCGTGTTGACCATGGTGTAGATTATATATTCGACATCAAAGTTGTAGCAGATAATGCGTGGCATTTGCAATATTTGAGAAAACAATAGCTTGGAAAAGGAGTCAACTATGATCTTCGGTAGGTGAAATCTTGAGATGAGAATGCTTAATTTCGAGCTAGTTGCACAACATCATTCAACTGATTAATTCAATCGAGCAAATTGATTATTTACATTAGATTTACAAAAGCTGTCTCTATTTCATATTTTAATTTGCTCATAAAAATACCTAACGTGCATTTTACTGGACCTTAAACGTTTCTTGTAAACGAGTGTCCTAAAAGTCTTATTGAACGGTGCGTAATTTGATTAAAAAAATAAAATTCTCCTAGCCCGGAAATCACTACATCCTGCTGCATCTTGCATTTTTGCAAGTTTAGTCATCAAATCAGTATCATAGGCAATGCTTTCTCTTCCTCTATGGTACAATCTTGGCTCAACAAATGCATCAATCCAGAAGAGAGGAACTAATGAAAGCAATCACACACATCAATGCCACTGGCACTGTCAATCCTTAACAAAGAATAGAAGAATCTTCTCCTTTATTCTGGTAGTTAAACAATTGCTGCTCAGTCTATCTCTGTTTCTTCATAACACCTGGAGTTCCGCAAAGAATAGGTTTCGCGCCTAATATATTCGCTCGGCAGTGGAGACTGGACGCAGAAAGATGACGATAACAGTGATGTTATCTTTGCTGCCCCGCTCAGCAGCTTCAGTTGCCAATCTCTTGGAACACATGCCCGGCTCCTTAACCGTGTCTTTGATGATGCTTATGACCTCTTCACCGGTCAATATATCCCACAGCCCATCACTAGCCATCACCTGGCATTTGCCATTATAGCAGGGGTCAATGTGCTGTTGTGTCACTCCACTTGATGTTTAAACTAGTATTTGAATTCACAACTTATTCCTCATAGAAAAAATGCAATTGAACTGCCATAAGACAATAGTCTTACCAGATACTCGTCCTCCACTGAAAGAATGGTTTCAGTAATCTCAGGTTCAGCAGTCACAGCAGGCTTCAGATCATCGTCTCCAATGGAGCGAGTAACCTATACATGCAAAATAACAGTCAAGTACATGTTAACAGAAATACACAAAAAAAGAAGTGAAAAAAGTGTAACAAGATTAAGAATCTCAAACACTCCAACTAAAAGAAGATGCTTGTTTGATGCTTGGTAAAAGCACAGGGGTGGTTAATACTCCAGCTTTTTGGACTAGATAAAGTCCTATAAATACTACATCTTAGAAGTGGCACCCGCCAATGTAAATATTAACAGTCAAAGAAAGCAACCTGGAGTGCAGCAGCGCCGACTCGCCATGTATCAATTTGCCATTTAACTTGCCCTCCTGCATTAATGATGCGCTCTCTCTCTTCAGGGCAGCTTGCAACATGATCCTGACATGTTGAGACCAAGTGGCTCAGGAGCAGCAACAAAGCTACTAATTGTAATTAACATAGAGGAAGTTGACAGACAAAGCTTACCTTACTAAGAGCAATAGGTCTACCGGCTCGACATAAGATTGTTTTGCAATCACCAGCATTGGCAACATAAAGCTTGTTTCTGACTATGAGGGCAACTATTGCAGTGCAACCAGGATGCCAGTTTTTCTGGATTACACCCTTGGACTTCCGATAGGTATCCAATTCATTTCTAAACGCAATGTCTGTCTTGATGAATGCTTCCAGCAATGCATCTGGAGGACTGCATTTATTTGCTATTTGTTACTGAACACACGATAAAAACAAAATGAAACAATGAAATGTTTCTTTCTTGAAAAAAAGAAAACCTTTTTGTAGGACTAAAACTCTGCAAAATTCCAGGCAAAGCTCGGGCTGAGAACTCAGCAGCTGCTGCACCTAAACATGGGGGAGAGAAGGCAATATAGAGTTGGAAAACTAGAATTAATATCCCAAGCACTCAAAAACAACCATTAAATATTTGCAATTAGGTAATTTAGAAGGGAACAGAGGGACCAGACCAGAAACCCTTCTTCTATATGTTTGTGACTACTTGTTTTTTATAGGAAAAGAATCAGGACAAGGAAGACAAGTTGAGAAGGCAGTGTGACTTTCTAAATAATAATAATAATAATAATAATAATAAAATAATAATAATAATAATAATCATCATCATCATCATCATGACAACCAAAAAACCTAATGCATACCATCTATAAAACAAGTCCATAAGTTTCTAAATGCTGAGCCCTTTGATGACAGGTAGTTAAATATACATTGACTATTCAAAAATTGTATATGGAAATTCTAACATTAATCAGAGCCAAGCATGAAGAGGACACTGCCCGTTGAGTGTTTTTTTCCTTAGAATATTAGATTAACAGATAAATCAAGTGAAAAGTCTTCAAAGGAAATTATCAATCTACAAGGTATTTAATTTTTTAATTTCAAAAGTGTCTAGAGAGGCATGGCTCTGTTTCTCTTACTGTAGCTGTCTCCACCCTAAAGAAAAAAAAAGTCTGAAAAGTTGTCAAAGGAAATTATCAGCCTACAAGGTGTTTATTTTTTAAATTTCAAAAGTTTCTAGATGCATGGCTCAATTTCTCTTAGTGTAGCTGTCTCCACCCTAAAGAAAAAAAGTTTACCACGCTTAAGCACCTCTATGACCATCGAAGATGCCAAAGATATGTATATCCTTCTGATTCCCAATGTTAGGTAAAAGGAAATGCATATCCTCCATGGTCTCTCTTCTCCCACATGTCGCAAAGGAACCTGAAGAAAGAGTAGGACAATATCCCGAAGGATCACTGGAGCCATCAAGCAAAAATCTTACAGCAGAATCAGCCGCAAGAGAAGCTGTCTTGGACAAATGTTCCCCCTGAAGGGACCACTTCACACTTTCTTGATAAGTTCGAACAGTGGTCTCATCAGTAAAGGAGGTGTTATTACTATTAATCATTTGCTCTTTCTTCATCATTTTTCCACTTTGCAAGATCTCCTCAAGCTTCACCACTATGTCATCAAAAGAAGGCCTATGAGAAGGATTTCCATCCCAACACTTCTGTATTAGTGATGATAGACTCTCCGGCACCCCCAACTCCAGACCAGCAAGAACTGGTCGGAGCCCATCAGAGACAACAGCTGCAGTAAGTTGCTGCTCAGTATAGTTCATCTCAAGTACTGTATGGGCCTGCCAGCAAAAACAAGCATGAAACCTCAAATAAATACACATTGAGGGACCACAAACTCATAGAGTTAATAATCAGAGGCCAACCTGTGCTTCTGCACGGAGATCAGTATATGGGACAATGCCAGTAAGAAGTTCACTGCACATATGAGATCACAATTTCATGCTTATGACAGCTGAAAATTTACAAAGACTGGCAGTATAAGCACTTGAAAGCAGACATAACTAACTCAGGACTATGTCCAAGTTCAAAATCAAACCAAAAACTAACAGAGATTAAAGTCTTAAGCTTAACCAGCCTCAACCCTATGACTTTCAGTCTACCAATGAGGCTATCTGTGAATAGTATGATGAGCATTGCCATCTTTTATCCTTTTCATTGTGCACAATTACAGTTTGACAAGCTACATCATGTGCTCAATTATGATCAATCACATGAATTTTCAAATTTCAAAAAATAGGAAGCCCATAGTACAGTTCTATGTAATTCCTTTGAAACACAGATACACAACTAGACACGACATCCATTGTATTTGTTTTACTTCTATACGTGTAAAAAGAGTACATGCATGTTTGATCAAACAGAGAATTTAAGGTAGAAAATGACCCATAAATGATGCATGGAGGTTAAGTTTATGAGAAACAATAATTAGTCTTCATTGGCAGGGAGAAGAAAAGCATAGATCTTCTTCAAGCAATGCAGCACTCTGAAAGCAATTAATTGAGGATCAAGGATATTATTCTACATGCATCACTACTGACACCTATTCTATTATCCAACTGCATCAATGCTTACCTATTCTTCACAGCTTTTTAAATTTGCTTAAGCAGGCCATTAAAGAATCGAATCTTTCTGTAGAAGATTTCCATGTCCCAAAAGCACATGCTAACAAATAAAATAACAACGACTAATGCATTTCAAAGAACGTATCTGACTAGTCAACTACTCTTATATGCTGTGTGCTTCATCAAATACTGTTTTTTAGTGTAAGAAGCCCAAACCAACCTCCATATGAAAGCTTAGAAGAACTGATCATTGAAAAAAACAAGCAGCTAAAAGAAAATTATCTTGAGAAAATCAACTTTTCACTTCCCCACAGCTTCTTACTAAGTGATTCTTGTTAATTTGTTTGCACAGACAGTTCCAATAGCTACGTTTCCAAGACAGCTCCATGCATGTACTTCTTCTTCCTTTTTTCTTTGGTCGGAAGTACTATGTACTCAAATCAAATGGCATACGAGATAAGTTACTTCAACCTTGGCCCGTTATATATAACAAATTGGAAATAGATCATTATAAGAAGTCAAAATCTTGCACGAGATAGCACTAGCATGTCACATATGGCTCCAACAAAGCTCAGTGCATTTATTCCTCCATAAAAGGGAAAATAACGTCCAAAGGCAGCATTCAGAAAAACAACTAGAAGCAGAGGGTTATGGCTTCATATCGTAGGCACACAATATCTAGCAGATAAGGAACAGGTTACATGCTAAGAACTCCTCCAGTTAAATAGTCAGTGAAAAGGGCCACAGAAGACGCCAAGTGCCAGCAGAATTCAACCATAGAATTATACATATCCTCAAAAAAAAAAAAACACAAAAATATTAGAAGAACTCACTTTATAGATACTCCATAACTGTAAACATCCGATTTTTCAGTATGTATCTCTTTCCTTAATATTTCAGGTGCCATGTAGATAAGGGTGCCAACCATATTTTTCTTGTGGAAGCCACCAGTTGGCTTGCCAGAAGACTTCCAGGTTTCAATAGAAACTTCTTTAAGATGTTCCCTGTATGTTGCCAAACCGAAATCAGCTAGGTGTGGAGAGGACTCTTTATCAAGCTGCAAAACAGCCATAGCTCCATCAGCATAACTACTTGAGGTCATCACATGATGATTAATGAATGTAAACAAGAAAGAGTTTATTTCCGGGTGGGATGAATTTAATGTAAGCAACTTTAGAATGAGGATCTTAAAAGAAGACAGTTACAAGAATATTTGCAGGTTTCACATCCCTATGGACAATCCCCTGGTTATGAAGATACTGCAAAGCCTTTGCTGGGAACAAACAAAACGAATGAGAAATAATGAGAAAATCAATCAAAGAAAGGAATGACAGACTAACAAGTATGAGAAAAACCAGAACAGGAAAAATCCTAATGAATATCAGTCTGAGACAAGCACATCAAAAAGGTGACAAGAACTTCCATGACATGACCCCTTCTGCTGATGTGCATATACAGAATTATGAGAAACAGTCTCCCTTAGCTACTTGCACTGATGAGAAACTATTTCTCCCACTTAAAGATAGAAATCTTGATCATTGATTGAGTAAGAGAAATCCAAGGATGGTTTTTTTATGAGCATTAGCAAATAAAACCCATGATTATAAAGAAGACAAAAGACAAAAGAAGACATTAAACAACTCATTCAAGTATATCGTAGAGTATACAGGCTACCATGTGATTCATGTTAAACTACAATATCCTTGCAAAAACACAGGGTGTTTTAATTGACACAGACTAAAAGTGTATCTCCAACATATCACGCAAGAATGGAATTTAATGTGTCTAGTTTAAGTACACACAAGGCCAGAGAAAACTTATCAATGAAATACCTAAAATATCAACAAAGAGCATCAGTTCAAATGATGATGTGCACTAATAATAATTAATCATCACCATATGTATAGACTGTGTATAAACTAGGACAAATATGTGCAAACTGACTTCTTCGCAAAAACAAAAATTCAGGTGACAAATATGCCCGCCAAGTTGAATTATTTACTAACAAATTCAGCTTGAGAGTAAACGCAAGAACCGTAGAAAACAAGGAACACTATATCTTAGCAAAAAGCAACAAATAACCAAAGAGCACAAACATGCTAGCCTAAGAAATATACCTAGCTGCATGGCAATCATGAGTGCATGATCGAGATCAGGGATCCACTCCTCGACATGTAGCTTATCAGCAAGATTCCGGGACTCATAAAATTTGAAGAAGAACATGTAGTTGGGCGGCTTTGCATGGGCAGCAACGAGAGTCGCAATGCCGGAATGATCCAGCTTGCTTCAGCAACAAATTACAAATCAATACAACATAGCACCATATAAGCATATGAATCGCAGCCCCACATAGTAATTGCTACTCCTGAGCCACAATACCACAACTTTTCTTTATTCAAACACCGAGCAAATTGTTCGACGAGCAAAGAAAAGCATCCAAATCAAGAAATCACCGACAATCATATAGAGAGGGAGAGAGGGAGAGGGAGACCAGAGCAGTTGGAGTTCCTTGTGGAACTTGTCGATGTCATCGGAGGTGGCCAAGATGGGTTTCTTGACGGCGACCCTCTTGCCATCCAGGACGGCCTCGTACACGACACTCTCGGCCCCTGCAGTGTTCACAACACAGTTAGCCCATCTCGGGCATCAAAGAAGATTGGATGAAGAACCAGAAACTATCAACCTCTGTCGATGATTGAAAGAAAGGGGAAATGGGTAAGAGAGAGAGCGAGACCTCGAGCGATAGGAGAGAGGAGGGAGTAGGAAGAAGGAGGGAGGTGAAGAGGGATGGATTGGCTGGAACAGCAGCCTCTGATGCACGTGTTGGGCTCCACTATCTCAATGCCCATCTCTCTGTGTAAAGATGGAGGAGGAAGAGGAGGAGGAGGGCGAGACAAGAAATGGGCGCAGTGCAAGTTCTGAGCTTTTTGAGTTTGAGCTTGAGAATCGGACGTGTCGGGGAGAGAGAAGTTTCGTGACCAGAAAATGACGAAACCAAGGGGACCGCGCCACCACCGTGTACCGGAATGAGATTCCAAAATCCGACCCTCCCCACTTTTCCTCCTCCACCGACGAGGATTTGTTGGTTAATGGGTCCATTTTATTAAAAAAAGGATTTTTACAAAATTTGTCGAGGCAATTATTAAACGTATAAATAATATTAAAATTCTGATTTTGAAAATGATATTCTTTTTCTGCACCATGCCAGCACGTTGCACCTATCTCAAGTGTTTTGGGATCAGGTTGATGGCCCGTTCCCTTAGGCTACCTCAAACCGCCCATTCTGGCACGTGTTTAGAAGATTTTTTATCGAGATAACTTGGGCACATTTGGTAATTCAATGCTCATCTTACTCGAGCACAAACTATATAAATCATTCCATTTTTTATATATTACTCTACAAATGCATCCAAATTTGATAATTTATAAATTTTCAATGAAAAATTACTAATTTCACCAATAAATTATCCTTTTAACGATGTAGATTTTTAGAGTTATAAGCATGTGAAAATTTCCCATTTGTACTAATGTATGATGTAACTGGATGTAAATTGTTAAACCCTTCTTATATTACTAAGGTCAGTGGAAGATTTTCTTTTAAATGGTAAATTTACAAACATATTGATAACTTACTAAAAACTTTCTGAAAAGATCCTTAATAGGGTTGAGAACTGACTCCAATGAGCAGGCTTGAGTTTTTAATTTAAGTTCGTATATTAAAACTTGATTGATTACTTAATAATATAAGAGGCAAAAGAATATTAACTTGCGAAAGATCCAACATCTCTCACATGCTTCTTGTTGCTGCATAAGACCATCTGACTGATTCTCTCCGATTTGCTCAACTGGCGTAGAACCCTTTGATTTTTAAAGGGGAAGCCTGTCTGTCAAACTGAAAAATTCAGCACCATCAGCAATTCGAAGTCACAGAACCACGTTACTGATTCAAGAAACTAAGCAAACTGCAAGGAAGAAGCATGTAATCTGTCCATTGTCCCTCAACTCTCCTCTGCTGCAATGACAAACAATAAGCATGTGCTCACGACACTCTAGACTGCACTTTATAGGCTATATGATGTAGACTACATTGTAAAAGAAGAACAGTTTTAATGGGAGGATCTGCAGTTCGATGCTTGTAACTGCTCTTGCTCTGTTTTAGGCCATCCTCGAGAGCATTGTCCGAGATATCTCGGCCTGATATGCCTTATATTCCTTCTGCTTGTCTTTTAGCTCCTTCAACACAAGTTTCACATCTCTGCAATTCATCAAAGGCAAGAGAAATTCGACTGATCAAAACATGGAGTTTCGGTTCTACCTGAATGAAGGGAGAAAAAGAAAACCAATCTCTAGTTGCCTTCTGATCATGAAGAGTCTACATGGCGAATTTCGCATACCTATTATCTGGTTGGAGAATTAACGCTTTGTTAATATCAGCCTCAGCCTTGTCGAAATCAGAACTTTTCAGGTATGCCTGAGATCTCCTATACAAAGCCTTGATATTGCAAGGATCAAGATCCA
The DNA here is from genome assembly GCA_014182895.1 of Angophora floribunda. Classification (NCBI taxonomy): domain Eukaryota; kingdom Viridiplantae; phylum Streptophyta; class Magnoliopsida; order Myrtales; family Myrtaceae; genus Angophora; species Angophora floribunda. The sequence goes on from CM024715.1 coordinate 14,086,945, forward strand.
AGGCCTGTCACACAGACAGTGTGTGAATGATCTAGACTTTTATACACCTGATTCCAGAAAGGAAGGATATATTTTTCATGATTATAAACAAAATTAATAATAAGATTCCATTCAATATATGCTCATTCTACGTGATTATGTTAGAGAGAGCAAAACCCGTGTCAGATAAACTTCATCACTCATTGTAAGGAGGCAAGAACTCTGTTCATCCTGAGAGAGAGACCTTTGTACAGAATTTTGTGGCTCCACTGTAGTCCCCCAGTCTAAGTTTACAAGCAGCATTGTTCAAATAGCATGAAAGCCGTAACGCATTCGCAGAGCTCTTCTCTTCATCAGTAAAACAGTGATCAAACTGTACATATCTCTCAGCCTGCAGGCAGATTATAATCAATAGAAGTGGTGAAATATATCACTCAGCCGAAAAAAATTGTGATTGCATTTTCCATTGGTCACCTTCTCGTATTTCTTTGATGCGCACCAGAACTTCCCTGTCTTGAACAGAGAATTTCCGTCGTTCTTTGTGCTTTCACATGCTTCTAACTTTTCGCAAGTGTTCATCTTCCAAAACGGTTTGTCCTGTAAACAGCAGAACTTGATTCTACGTGTAGCGACATCTTTGTGGTGTCAGATCAAGTAGTAAAGAACATGAAAATGACCTTGGTAAAGTCGATCAATTCGACTTCATAACTCAACACTGAATTTGCCGAGACCGCCGAATCATCTAGACCGACAACTGAGTTGGTTCTCATGGTCACAAGGGCTTGTTCTCCTTTCTTCATGCTCAGGATTGCCCTATCTAGGCCCTCATTGACTTGTTCTGACCAGGCATAAATACTCGTGATCAGCTTCTACTCGTTTGACGAAGTCGCAAATTGCTGTCCGGGAGTGCCAATGAATGCATAGTACCTTCAAGAGCTACATACTCGAAAGGCTCCTCAGTCGATCCCTTCTTCTCAAAAATGCTTCCGTCTTCAAATTTACCAGTATATGCCACTGAAAGAAAGAACTCATTAGCACAATGACTGAGCAGGAGAACTCTATATTGACATTTACATTTTAAGAGATCCTTCCACTATGCTTACAGTAAATCACCTTTGACAACTGATCCTTCGTCAGGATGGTCAAAGCCTTTACCGGCTCTTACGATCTTCTTAAGCACTTTCTTATCTCCAGTAACATCAACCACGCTTTGCCACGCAATTAACTCCAGCTGGATGACTAAATTGGAATCAGTTGAGGCACTGAGTTCAATGCTTTCAGGTACAGTTTGGCTCCACCTGAAGCCGTCTGAAGAAAGCATAGGTAACGATATTCATGTGTCTCTCAGAGAAAATGCGTAATCTGCTTAAATGTTAATCCTTGGAGGGAAGAAATGATACAGGCAACTTACAAG